>OY282608.1:80589805-81214805 GCA_958298945.1 Atherix ibis | reverse complement strand
TGTTGGTTTGTTGGTTTGTTGGTTTGTTCGTTTGTTGGTTTGCTCGTTTGTTCGTTTGTTTTTTTGTTGGTTTGTTCGTTTGTTGGTTTGTTGGTTTGTTGGTTTGTTGCTGTGTTTGTTTGTTGGTTTGTTGGTTTGTTCGTTTGTTGGTTTGTTGGTTTCTTAGTTTCTAGGTTTGTTGGTTTGTTGGTTTGTTGGTTTGTTGGTTTTTTCGTTTGTTCGTTTGTTGGTTTGTTGGTTTGTTGGTATGTTGGTTTGTTGGTTTGTTTGTTTGTTGGTTTGTTGGCTTGTTGGTTTGTTGGTTTGTTGGTCTGTTAGTTTCTTGGTTTGTTGGTTTGTTGGTTTTTCGTTTGTTCGTTTGTTGGTTTGTTTGTTTGTTGGTTTGTTCGTTTGTTGGTTTGTTGGTTACTTGGTTTGTTGGTATGTTGGTTTTTTGGTTTGTTGGTTTGTTGGTTTGTTGGTTTGTTGGCTTGTTGGCTTGTTGGTGTGTTGGTTTGTTGGTTTGTTGGTTTGTTGGTTTGTTGGTTTGCTAGTTTGTTGGTTTGTTGGTTTGTTGGTTTGTTCGTTATTGGCTTGTTGGTTTGTTGGCTTGTTGGCTTGTTGGTTTGTTGGTTTGTTTGTTTGTTGGTTTGTTGGTTTGTTGGTTTGTTGGTTTGTTGGTTTGTTGGTTTGTTGGTTTGTTGCTTGGTTGGTTTGTTGGTTTGTTGGTTTGTTGGGTTGTTGGGTTGTTGGTTTGTTGGTTTGTTGGTTTGTTTGTTTGTTGGTTTGTTGGTTTATTGGTTTGTTGGTTTATTTGTTTGTTGGCTTGTTGGTTTGTTGGTTTGTTGGTTTGTTGGCTTGTTGGTTTGTTGGTTTGTTGGTTTGTTGGTTTGTTGGTTTCTTGGTTTGTTGGTTTATTGGTTTGTTGGTTTGTTGGCTTGTTGGTTTGTTCGTTTGTTGGTTTATTGGTTTGTTCGTTTGTTCGTTTGTTGGCTTGCTCGTTTGTTGGCTTGTTGGCTTGTTGGTTGTTGGTTTGTTGGTTTGTTGGTTTGTTGGTTTGTTGGTTTGTTGGTTTGTTTGTTTGTTCATTTGTTGGCTTGTTGGTTTGTTGGCTTGTTGGTTTGTTTGTTTGTTGGTTTGTTGGTTTGTTGGGTTGTTGAAATGTTGGTTTGTTGGTTTGTTGGTTTGTTGGTTTGTTCGTTATTGGCTTGTTGGTTTGTTGGCTTGTTGGCTTGTTGGTTTGTTGGTTTGTTTGTTTGTTGGTTTGTTGGTTTGTTGGTTTGTTGGTTTGTTGGTTTGTTAGTTTGTTGGTTTGTTGGTTGGTTGGTTTATTGGTTTGTTGGTTTGTTGGGTTGTTGGGTTGTTGGTTTGTTGGTTTGTTTGTTTGTTGGTTTGTTGGTTTATTGGTTTGTTGGTTTATTTGTTTCTTGGTTTGTTGGTTTGTTGGTTTGTTCGTTTGTTCGTTTGTTGGTTTGTTGGTGTTTTGGTTTGTTGGTTTGTTGGTTTGTTGGTTTGTTAGCTTATTGGTTTTTTGGTTTGTTGGTTTGTTCGTTTGTTGGTTTTTTGGTTTGTTGGTTTGTTGGCTTGTTGGTTTGTTGGTTTGTGGGTTTGTTGGTTTGCTGGTTTGTTGGTTGTTGGTTTTTTTTGGTTTGTTGGTTTGTTGGTTTGTTCGTTTGTTGGCTTGTTGGTTTGTTGTCTTGTTGACTTGTTGGTTTGTTTGTTTTGTTCGTTTGTTGGTTTGCTGGTTTGTTGGTTTGTTGGTTTGTTAGTTTGTTGGTTTGTTGGTTTGTTGGTTTGTTGGTTTGTTAGTTTCTTCGTTTGTTGGTTTGTTGGTTTGTTGGTTTGTTGGTTTGTTGGTTTGTTGGTTTGTTGGTTTGTTGGTTTGTTGGTCTTTTGGTTTGTTGGTTTGTTGGTTTGCTGGTTTGTTGGTTTGTTCGTTTGTTGGTTTGTTGGCTTATTTGTTTGTTGGTTTGTTGGTTTGTCGGTTTGTTGGTTTGTTCGTTTGTTCATTTGTTGGCTTGTTGGTTTGTTGCCTTGTTGGCTTGTTGGTTTGTTGGTTTGTTGGTTTGTTGGTTTGTTGGTTTGTTGGTTTGGTCGTTTGTTCATTTATTGGCTTGTTGGTTTGTTGGCTTGTTGGCTTGTTGGTTTTTTGGTTTGTTGGTTTGTTGGTTTGTTGGTTTGTTGGTTTGTTGGTTTGTTCGTTATTGGCTTGTTGGTTTGTTGGCTTGTCGGCTTGTTGGTTTGTTGGTTTGTTTGTTTGTTGGTTTGTCGGTTTGTTGGTTTGTTGGTTTGTTGGTTTGTTGGTTTGTAGGTTTGTTGGTTTGTTGGTTTGTTGGTTTGTTGGTTTGTTGGTTTGTTGGCTTCTTGGTTTGTTGGCTTGTCGGCTTGTTGGTTTGTTGGTTTGTTTGTTTGTTGGTTTGTTGGTTTGTTGGTTTGTTGGTTTGTTGGTTTGTTGGTTTGTAGGTTTGTTGGTTTGTTGGTTTGTTGGTTTGTTGGTTTGTTAGTTTGTTGGTTTGTTGGTTTGTTGGTTTATTGGTTTGTTGGTTTATTTGTTTGTTGGTTTGTTGGTTTGTTCGTTTGTTCGTTTGTTGGCTTGTTTGTTTGTTGGTTTGTTGGTTTGTTGGTTTGTTGGTTTGTTCGTTTGTTCATTTGTTGGCTTGTTGGTTTGTTGGCTTGTTGGCTTGTTGGTGTGTTGGTTTGTTGGTTTGTTGGTTTGTTGGTTTGTTGGTTTGCTGGTTTGTTGGTTTGTTGGTTTGTTGGTTTGTTCGTTATTGGCTTGTTGGTTTGTTGGCTTGTTGGCTTGTTGGTTTGTTGGTTTGTTGGTTTGTTTGTTTGTTGGTTTGTTGGTTTGTTGGTTTGTTGGTTTGTTGGTTTGTTGGTTTGTTGGTTTGTTGGTTTGTTGGTTAGTTGGTTTGTTGGTTTGTTGGTTTGTTGGTTTATTTGTTTGTTGGTTTGTTGGTTTGTTCGTTTGTTCGTTTGTTGGCTTGTTGGTTTGTTGGCTTATTGGCTTGTTGTTTGTTGGTTTGTTGGTTTGTTGGTTTGTTGCTTTGTTGGTTTGTTTGTTTGTTCATTTGTTGGCTTGTTGGTTTGTTGGTTTGTTGGTTTGTTGGTTTGTTTGTTTGTAGGTTTGTTGGTTTGTTGGTTTGTTGGTTTGTTGGTTTGTTGGTTTGTTGGCTTCTTGGTTTGTTGGCTTGTCGGCTTGTTGGTTTGTTGGTTTGTTTGTTTGTTGGTTTGTTGGTTTGTTGGTTTGTTGGTTTGTTGGTTTATTGGTTTGTAGGTTTGTTGGTTTGTTGGTTTGTTGGTTTGTTGGTTTGTTAGTTTGTTGGTTTGTTGGTTTGTTGGTTTATTGGTTTGTTGGTTTATTTGTTTGTTGGTTTGTTGGTTTGTTCGTTTGTTCGTTTGTTGGCTTGTTTGTTTGTTGGTTTGTTGGTTTGTTGGTTTGTTGGTTTGTTCGTTTGTTCATTTGTCGGCTTGTTGGTTTGTTGGCTTGTTGGCTTGTTGGTGTGTTGGTTTGTTGGTTTGTTGGTTTGTTGGTTTGTTGGTTTGCTGGTTTGTTGGTTTGTTGGTTTGTTGGTTTGTTCGTTATTGGCTTGTTGGTTTGTTGGCTTGTTGGCTTGTTGGTTTGTTGGTTTGTTGGTTTGTTTGTTTGTTGGTTTGTTGGTTTGTTGGTTTGTTGGTTTGTTGATTTGTTGGTTTGTTGGTTTGTTGGTTAGTTGGTTTGTTGGTTTGTTGGTTTGTTGGTTTATTTGTTTGTTGGTTTGTTGGTTTGTTCGTTTGTTCGTTTGTTGGCTTGTTGGTTTGTTGGCTTATTGGCTTGTTTTTTGTTGGTTTGTTGGTTTGTTGGTTTGTTGCTTTGTTGGTTTGTTTGTTTGTTCATTTGTTGGCTTGTTGGTTTGTTGGTTTGTTGTGTTGTTGAATTGTTGGTTTGTTGGTTTGTTGGTTTGTTCGTTTGTTCATTTGTTGGCTTGTTTGTTTGTTGGCTTGTTGGCTTGTTGGTGTGTTGGTTTGTTGGTTTGTTGGTTTGTTGGTTTGCTGGTTTGTTGGTTTGTTGGTTTGTTGGTTTGTTCGTTAGTGGCTTGTTGGTTTGTTGGCTTGTTGGCTTGTTGGTTTGTTGGTTTGTTGGTTTGTTTGTTTGTTGTTTTGTTGGTTTGTTCGTTTGTTGGTTTGTTGGTTTGTTGGTTTGTTTGTTTGTTGGTTTGTTGGTTTGTTGGTTTGTTGGTTTGTTGGTTTGTTGGTTTATTTGTTTGTTGGTATGTTGGTTTGTTCGTTTGTTCGTTATTGGCTTGTTGGTTTGTTGGCTTGTTGGCTTGTTGGTTTGTTGGTTTGTTTCTTTGTTGGTTTGTTGGTTTGTTGGTTTGTTGGTTTGTTGGTGTGTTGGTTTGTTGGTTTGTTGCTTGGTTGGTTTGTTGGTTTGTTGGTTTGTTGGGTTGTTGGGTTGTTGGTTTGTTGGTTTGTTTGTTTGTTGGTTTGTTGGTTTATTGGTTTGTAGGTTTATTTGTTTGTTGGCTTGTTGGTTTGTTGGTTTGTTGGTTTGTTGGTTTGTTGGCTTGTTGGTTTGTTGGTTTGTTGGTTTGTTGGTTTGTTGGTTTCTTGGTTTGTTGGTTTATTGGTTTGTTGGTTTGTTGGTTTGTTGGTTTGTTCGTTTGTTGGTTTATTGGTTTGTTTGTTTGTTCGTTTGTTGGCTTGTTCGTTTGTTGGCTTGTTGGCTTGTTGGTTGTTGGTTTGTTGGTTTGTTGGTTTGTTGGTTTGTTGGTTTGTTGGTTTGTTTGTTTGTTCATTTGTTGGCTTGTTGGTTTGTTGGCTTGTTGGTTTGTTTGTTTGTTGGTTTGTTGGTTTGTTGGGTTGTTGAATTGTTGGTTTCTTGGTTTGTTGGTTTGTTGGTTTGTTCGTTATTGGCTTGTTGGTTTGTTGGCTTGTTGGTTTGTTGGTTTGTTTGTTTGTTGGTTTGTTGGTTTGTTGGTTTGTTGGTTTGTTGGTTTGTTGGTTTGTTGGTTTGTTGGTTGGTTGGTTTGTTGGTTTGTTGGTTTGTTGGGTTGTTGGGTTGTTGGTTTGTTGGTTTGTTTGTTTGTTGGTTTGTTGGTTTATTGGTTTATTGGTTTGTTGGTTTATTTGTTTCTTGGTTTGTTGGTTTGTTGGTTTGTTCGTTTGTTCGTTTGTTGGTTTGTTGGTGTTTTGGTTTGTTGGCTTGTTGGTTTGGTAGTTTGTTGGTTTGTTGGTTTGTTCGTTTGTTGGTTTGTTGGTTTGTTGGTTTGTTGGTTTGTTGGTTTGTTGGTTTGTTGGTTTGTTGGTTTGTTGGTTTGTTGGTTTGTTGGTTTGTTGGTTTGTTGGTTTGTTGGTTTGTTGGTTTGTTGGTTTGTTGGTTTGTTAGTTTCTTCGTTTGTTGGTTTGTTGGTTTGTTGGTTTTTTGGTTTTTTGGTTTGTTGGTTTGTTGGTTTTTTGGGTTTTGGTTTGTTGGTTTGTTGGTTTTTTGGTTTGTTGGGTTGTTGGTTTTTTGGTTTGTTGGCTTGTTGGTTTTTTGGTTTGTTGGTTTGCCGGTTTGTTCGTTTGTTGGTTTTTTGGTTTGTTGGTTTGTTGGTTTATTGGTTTGTTGGTTTGTTCGTTATTGGCTTGTTGGTTTGTTGGCTTGTTGGTTTGTTGGTTTGTTTGTTTGTTGGTTTGTTGGTCTTTTGGTTTGTTGGCTTGTTGGTTTGTTGGCTTGTTGGGTTGTTGGTTTGTTGGTTTGTTGGTTTGTTGGTTTGTTGGTTTGTTGGTTTGTTGGTTTGTTCGTTATTGGCTTGTTGGTTTGTTGGCTTGTTGGCTTGTTGGTTTGTTGGTTTGTTTGTTTGTTGGTTTGTTTGTTTGTTGGTTTGTTGGTTTGTTGGTTTGTTGGTTTGTTGGTTTGTTGGTTTGTTGTTTCGTTGGTTGGTTGGTTTGTTGGTTTGTTGGTTTGTTTGTTGGTTTGTTGGTTTGTTGGTTTGTTGGTTTGTTGGTTTGTTGGTTTGTTGGTTTGTTGGTTTGTTGGTTTGTTGGTTTGTTGTTTTGTTGGTTGGTTGGTTTGTTGGTTTGTTGGTTTGTTGGGTTGTTGGTTTGTTGGTTTGTTGGTTTATTGGTTTGTTGGTTTATTTGTTTGTTGGTTTGTTGGTTTGTTGGTTTGTTCGTTTGTTGGCTTGTTGGTTTGTTGGCTTGTTGGCTTGTTGGTTTGTTGGTTTGTTGGTTTGTTGGTTTGTTGGTTTGTTGGTTTGTTGGTTTGTTGGTTTGTTCGTTTGTTGGCTTGTTGGTTTGTTGGCTTGTTGGCTTGTTGGTTTGTTGGTTTGTTGGTTTGTTGGTTTGTTGGTTTGTTGGTTTGTTGGTTTGTTGGTTTGTTGGTTTGTTGGTTTGTTGGTTTGTTGGTTTCTTGGTTTGTTGGTTTGTTGGTTTGTTGGTTTTTTTGGTTTGTTGGTTTGTTCGTTTGTTGGTTTGTTGGTTTATTTATTTGTTGGTTTGTTAGTTTGTTCGTTTGTTCGTTTGTTGGCTTATTTGTTTGTTGGTTTGTTGATTTGTTGGTTTGTTGGTTTGTTGGTTTGTTCGTTTGTTGGCTTGTTGGTTTGTTGTTTTGTTGGTTTGTTCGCTTGTTGGTTTGTTGGTTTGTTGGTTTGTTGGTTTGTTGGTTTGTTGGTTTGTTGGTTTGTTGGTTTGTTGGTTTGTTGGTTTGTTGGTTTGTTGGTTTGTTGGTTTGTTGGTTTGTTGGTTTGTTGGTTTGTTAGTTTCTTCGTTTGTTTGTTTGTTGGTTTGTTGGTTTTTTGGTTTTTTGGTTTGTTGTTTTGTTGGTTTTTTGGGTTTTGGTTTGTTGGTTTGTTGGTTTTTTGGTTTGTTGGGTTGTTGGTTTTTTGGTTTGTTGGCTTGTTGGTTTTTTGGTTTGTTGGTTTGCCGGTTTGTTCGTTTGTTGGTTTTTTGGTTTGTTGGTTTGTTGGTTTATTGGTTTGTTGGTGTGTTCGTTATTGGCTTGTTGGTTTGTTGGCTTGTTGGTTTGTTGGTTTGTTTGTTTGTTGGTTTGTTGGTCTTTTGGTTTGTTGGCTTGTTGGTTTGTTGGCTTGTTGGGTTGTTGGTTTGTTGGATTGTTGGTTTGTTGGTTTGTTGGTTTGTTGGTTTGTTGGTTTGTTGGTTTGTTCGTTATTGGCTTGTTGGTTTGTTGGGTTGTTGGCTTGTTGGTTTGTTGGTTTGTTTGTTTGTTGGTTTGTTGGTTTGTTGGTTTGTTGGTTTGTTGGTTTGTTGGTTTGTTGGTTTGTTGGTTTGTTGTTTTGTTGGTTGGTTGGTTTGTTGGTTTGTTGGTTTGTTGGGTTGTTCGTTTGTTGGTTTGTTGGTTTGTTGGTTTATTGGTTTGTTGGTGTATTTGTTTGTTGGTTTGTTGGTTTGTTGGTTTGTTCGTTTGTTGGCTTGTTGGTTTGTTGGCTTGTTGGCTTGTTAGTTTGTTCGTTTGTTGGTTTGTTGGTTTGTTGGTTTGTTGGTTTGTTGGTTTGTTGGTTTGTTGGTTCTTGGTTTGTTGGTTTGTTGGTTTGTTGGTTTTTTGGTTTGTTGGTTTGTTCGTTTGTTGGTTTGTTGGTTTATTTATTTGTTGGTTTGTTAGTTTGTTCGTTTGTTCGTTTGTTGGCTTATTTGTTTGTTGGTTTGTTGATTTGTTGGTTTGTTGGTTTGTTGGTTTTTTGGTTTGTTGGCTTGTTAGTTTGGTAGTTTGTTGGTTTGTTGGTTTTTTCGTTTGTTAGTTTGTTGGCTTGCTGGTTTGTTGGCTTGTTGGTTTATTGGTTTGTTGGTTTGTTAGTTTGTTGGTTTGTTGGTTTGTTGGTTTGTTGGTTTGTTGGTTTGTTGGTTTGTTGGTTTGTTCGTTTTTGGTTTGTTGGTTTATTGATTTATTGGTTTGTTGGTTTGATGGTTTGTTCGTTTGTTCGTTTGTTTGTTTGTTGGGTTGTTGGCTTGTTGGCATGTTGGTTTGTCGGTTTGTTGGTTTGTTGGTTTGTTGGATTGTTGGTTTGTTGGTTTGTTGTTTTATTTGTTTGTTTGTTTGCTGGTTTATTGGTTTGCTGGTTTGTTGGTTTGTCGGTTTTTTGGTTTGTTGGCTTGTTAGTTTGTTGGTTTGTTGGTTTGTTCGTTTATTCGTTTGTTGGTTTGTTGGTTTGTCGGTTTGTTGGTTTGTTCGTTTGTTGGTTTGTTGGTTTATTTGTTTGTTGGTTTGTTAGTTTGTTGGTTTTTTTGGTTTGTTGGTTTGTTGGTTTGTTGGTTCGTTGGTTTGTTGGTTTGTTCGTTTGTTCGTTTGTTGGTTTGTTGGTTTGTTGGTTTGTTGGTTTGATGGTTTGTTCGTTTGTTCGTTTGTTGGCTTGTTGGTTTGTTGGCTTGTTGGTTTGTTGGATTGTTGGTTTGTTGGTTTGTTGAATTTTAGTTTGTTTGTTTGTTGGTTTGTTGGTTTGTTGGTTTCTTGGCTTGGCGGTTTGTTGGTTTGTTGGTTTGTTTGTTTGTTAGTTTGTTCGTTTGTTGGTTTTTTGGTTTGTTGGCTTGTTGGCTTGTTGGTTTGTTGGTTTGTTGGCTAATTGGTTTGTTGGTTTGTTGGTTTGTTGGTTTTTTTGGTTTGTTGGTTTGTTGGTTTGTTAGTTTGTTGGTTTGTTGGTTTGTTCGTTTGTTGGTTTGTTGGCTTATTCGCTTATTGGTTTGTTGGTTTGCTGGTTTGTTGGTTTGTTTATTTATTTGTTTGTTGGTTTGTTGGCTTGTTGGTTTGTTGGTTTGTTGGTTTGTTTGTTTGTTGGTTTGTTCGTTTGTTGGCTTGTTGGTTTGTTCGTTTCTTGGCTTGTTGGTTTGTGGTTTGTTGGTTTTTTGGTTTGTTGGTTTGTTGGTTTGTTGGTTTGTTGGTTTTTTGGTTTGTTGGCTTGGTGGTTTGTTGGTTTGTTGGTTTTTTGTTTTGTTGGCTTGTTGATTTGTTGGTTTGTTGGTTTGTTCGTTTGTTGGTTGGTTGGCTTGTTGGTTTGTTGGTTTGTTGGTTTGTTGGTTTGTTGGTTTGTTGGCTTGTTGGTTTGTTCGTTTGTTGGTTTGTTGGTTTGTTGGTTTGTTGGTTTGTTGGTTTGTTGGGTTGTTGGTTTGTTGGTTTGTTGGTTTGTTGGCTTGTTGGTTTGTTGGTTTGTTGGTTTGTTGGTTTGTTCGTTTGTTGGTTTTTTGGTTTGTTGGTTTGTTGGTTTGTTAGTTTGTTGGTTTGTTGGTTTCTTGGCTTGGTGGTTTGTTGGTTTGTTGGTTTGTTCGTTTGTTGGTTTTTTGGTTTGTTGGGTTGTTGGCTTGTTGGCTTGTTGGTTTGTTGGCTTGTTGGTTTGTTGGTTTGTTAGTTTGTTTGTTTTTTGGTTTGTTCGTTTGTTGGCTTGTTGGTTTGTTGGTTTCTTGGCTTGTTGGTTTGTGGTTTGTTGGTTTTTTGGTTTGTTGGTTTGTTGGTTTGTTGGTTTGTTGGTTTGTTGGTTTGTTGGTTTGTTGGTTTTTTGGTTTGTTGGTTTGTTGGTTTGTTGGTTTTTTGGTTTGTTGGCTTGTTGGTTTGTTGGTTTGTTGGTTTGTTGGTTTGTTCCTTTGTTGGTTGGTTGGTTTGTTGGTTTGTTGGTTTGTTTGTTTTTTGGTTTGTTTGTTTGTTTGTTTGTTGGTTTGTTCGTTTGTTGGTTTTTTGGTTTGTTGGGTTGTTGGCTTGTTGGTTTGTTGGTTTGTTGGTTTGTTGGCTTGTTGGTTTGTTGGTTTGTTGGTTTGTTGGTTTGTTGGTTTGTTCGTTTGTTGGTTTGTTGGCTTATTGGCTTACTGGCTTGTTGGTTTGTTGGTTTGTTGGTTTGCTGGTTTGTTGGTTTGTTTGTTTATTTGTTTGTTGGTTTGTTGGGTTGTTGGTTTGTTGGTTTGTTGGTTTGTTGGCTTGTTGGTTTGTTGGTTTGTTGGTTTGTTGGTTTGTTCGTTTGTTGGTTTTTTGGTTTGTTGGTTTGTTGGTTTGTAGTTTGTTGGTTTGTTGGTTTCTTGGCTTGGTGGTTTGTTGGTTTGTTGGTTTGTTTGTTTGTTGGTTTGTTCGTTTGTTGGTTTTTTGGTTTGTTGGGTTGTTGGCTTGTTGGCTTGTTGGTTTGTTGGCTTGTTGGTTTGTTGGTTTGTTAGTTTGTTTGTTTTTTGGTTTGTTCGTTTGTTGGCTTGTTAGTTTGTTGGTTTCTTGGCTTGTTGGTTTGTGGTTTGTTGGTTTTTTGGTTTGTTGGTTTGTTGGTTTGTTGGTTTGTTGGTTTGTTGGTTTGTTGGTTTGTTGGTTTTTTGGTTTGTTGGTTTGTTGGTTTTTTGGTTTGTTGGCTTGTTGGTTTGTTGGTTTGTTGGTTTGTTGGTTTGTTCCTTTGTTGGTTGGTTGGTTTCTTGGGTTGGTGGTTTGTTGGTTTGTTGGTTTGTTTGTTTGTTGGTTTGTTCGTTTGTTGGTTTTTTGGTTTGTTGGGTTGTTGGCTTGTTGGTTTGTTGGTTTGTTGGCTTGTTGGTTTGTTGGTTTGTTGGTTTGTTGGTTTGTTGGTTTGTTCGTTTGTTGGTTTGTTGGCCTATTGGCTTATTGGCTTGTTGGTTTGTTGGTTTGTTGGTTTGCTGGTTTGTTGGTTTGTTTGTTTATTTGTTTGTTGGTTTGTTGGTTTGTTGGTTTGTTGGTTTGTTGGTTTGTTGGTTTGTTGGTTTGTTGGTTTGTTGGTTTGTTGGTTTGTTGGTTTGTTGGTTTGTTGGTTTGTTGGTTTGTTGGTTTGTTGGTTTGTTGGTTTGTTGGTTTGTTAGTTTCTTCGTTTGTTGGTTTGTTGGTTTGTTGGTTTTTTGGTTTTTTGGTTTGTTGGTTTTTTGGGTTTTGGTTTGTTGGTTTGTTGGTTTTTTGGTTTGTTGGGTTGTTGGTTTTTTGGTTTGTTGGCTTGTTGGTTTTTTGGTTTGTTGGTTTGCCGGTTTGTTCGTTTGTTGGTTTTTTGGTTTGTTGGTTTGTTGGTTTATTGGTTTGTTGGTTTGTTCGTTATTGGCTTGTTGGTTTGTTGGCTTGTTGGTTTGTTGGTTTGTTTGTTTGTTGGTTTGTTGGTCTTTTGGTTTGTTGGCTTGTTGGTTTGTTGGCTTGTTGGGTTGTTGGTTTGTTGGATTGTTGGTTTGTTGGTTTGTTGGTTTGTTGGTTTGTTGGTTTGTTGGTTTGTTCGTTATTGGCTTGTTGGTTTGTTGGGTTGTTGGCTTGTTGGTTTGTTGGTTTGTTTGTTTGTTGGTTTGTTGGTTTGTTGGTTTGTTGGTTTGTTGGTTTGTTGGTTTGTTGGTTTGTTGGTTTGTTGTTTTGTTGGTTGGTTGGTTTGTTGGTTTGTTGGTTTGTTGGGTTGTTCGTTTGTTGGTTTGTTGGTTTGTTGGTTTATTGGTTTGTTGGTTTATTTGTTTGTTGGTTTGTTGGTTTGTTGGTTTGTTCGTTTGTTGGCTTGTTGGTTTGTTGGCTTGTTGGCTTGTTAGTTTGTTCGTTTGTTGGTTTGTTGGTTTGTTGGTTTGTTGGTTTGTTGGTTTGTTGGTTTCTTGGTTCTTGGTTTGTTGGTTTGTTGGTTTGTTGGTTTTTTGGTTTGTTGGTTTGTTCGTTTGTTGGTTTGTTGGTTTATTTATTTGTTGGTTTGTTGGTTTGTTAATTTGTTCGTTTGTTCGTTTGTTGGCTTATTTGTTTGTTGGTTTGTTGATTTGTTGGTTTGTTGGTTTGTTGGTTTTTTGGTTTGTTGGCTTGTTAGTTTGGTAGTTTGTTGGTTTGTTGGTTTTTTCGTTTGTTAGTTTGTTGGCTTGCTGGTTTGTTGGCTTGTTGGTTTATTGGTTTGTTGGTTTGTTAGTTTGTTGGTTTGTTGGTTTTTGGTTTGTTGGTTTGTTGGTTTGTTGGTTTGTTGGTTTGTTCGTTTTTGGTTTGTTGGTTTATTGATTTATTGGTTTGTTGGTTTGATGGTTTGTTCGTTTGTTCGTTTGTTTGTTTGTTGGGTTGTTGGCTTGTTGGCATGTTGGTTTGTTGGTTTGTTGGTTTGTTGGTTTGTTGGATTGTTGGTTTGTTGGTTTGTTGTTTTATTTGTTTGTTTGTTTGCTGGTTTATTGGTTTGCTGGTTTGTTGGTTTGTCGGTTTTTTGGTTTGTTGGCTTGTTAGTTTGTTGGTTTGTTGGTTTGTTCGTTTATTCGTTTGTTGGTTTGTTGGTTTGTCGGTTTGTTGGTTTGTTCGTTTGTTGGTTTGTTGGTTTATTTGTTTGTTGGTTTGTTAGTTTGTTGGTTTTTTTGGTTTGTTGGTTTGTTGGTTTGTTGGTTCGTTGGTTTGTTGGTTTGTTCGTTTGTTCGTTTGTTGGTTTGTTGGTTTGTTGGTTTGTTGGTTTGATGGTTTGTTCGTTTGTTCGTTTGTTGGCTTGTTGGTTTGTTGGCTTGTTGGTTTGTTGGATTGTTGGTTTGTTGGTTTGTTGTATTTTAGTTTGTTTGTTTGTTGGTTTGTTGGTTTGTTGGTTTCTTGGCTTGGCGGTTTGTTGGTTTGTTGGTTTGTTTGTTTGTTGGTTTGTTCGTTTGTTGGTTTTTTGGTTTGTTGGCTTGTTGGCTTGTTGGTTTGTTGGTTTGTTGGCTAATTGGTTTGTTGGTTTGTTGGTTTGTTGGTTTTTTTGGTTTGTTGGTTTGTTGGTTTGTTAGTTTGTTGGTTTGTTGGTTTGTTCGTTTGTTGGTTTGTTGGCTTATTCGCTTATTGGTTTGTTGGTTTGCTGGTTTGTTGGTTTGTTTATTTATTTGTTTGTTGGTTTGTTGGCTTGTTGGTTTGTTGGTTTGTTGGTTTGTTTGTTTGTTGGTTTGTTCGTTTGTTGGCTTGTTGGTTTGTTCGTTTCTTGGCTTGTTGGTTTGTGGTTTGTTGGTTTTTTGGTTTGTTGGTTTGTTGGTTTGTTGGTTTGTTGGTTTTTTGGTTTGTTGGCTTGGTGGTTTGTTGGTTTGTTGGTTTTTTGTTTTGTTGGCTTGTTGATTTGTTGGTTTGTTGGTTTGTTCGTTTGTTGGTTGGTTGGCTTGTTGGTTTGTTGGTTTGTTGGTTTGTTGGTTTGTTGGTTTGTTGGCTTGTTGATTTGTTGGTTTGTTGGTTTGTTGGTTTGTTGGTTTGTTGGTTTGTTGGTTTGTTGGGTTGTTGGTTTGTTGGTTTGTTGGTTTGTTGGCTTGTTGGTTTGTTGGTTTGTTGGTTTGTTGGTTTGTTCGTTTGTTGGTTTTTTGGTTTGTTGGTTTGTTGGTTTGTTAGTTTGTTGGTTTGTTGGTTTCTTGGCTTGGTGGTTTGTTGGTTTGTTGGTTTGTTTGTTTGTTGGTTTGTTCGTTTGTTGGTTTTTTGGTTTGTTGGGTTGTTGGCTTGTTGGCTTGTTGGTTTGTTGGCTTGTTGGTTTGTTGGTTTGTTAGTTTGTTTGTTTTTTGGTTTGTTCGTTTGTTGGCTTGTTGGTTTGTTGGTTTCTTGGCTTGTTGGTTTGTGGTTTGTTGGTTTTTTGGTTTGTTGGTTTGTTGGTTTGTTGGTTTGTTGGTTTGTTGGTTTGTTGGTTTTTTGGTTTGTTGGTTTGTTGGTTTGTTGGTTTTTTGGTTTGTTGGCTTGTTGGTTTGTTGGTTTGTTGGTTTGTTGGTTTGTTCCTTTGTTGGTTGGTTGGTTTCTTGGGTTGGTGGTTTGTTGGTTTGTTGGTTTGTTTGTTTGTTGGTTTGTTCGTTTGTTGGTTTTTTGGTTTGTTGGGTTGTTGGCTTGTTGGTTTGTTGGTTTGTTGGCTTGTTGGTTTGTTGGTTTGTTGGTTTGTTGGTTTGTTGGTTTGTTCGTTTGTTGGTTTGTTGGCTTATTGGCTTATTGGCTTGTTGGTTTGTTGGTTTGTTGGTTTGCTGGTTTGTTGGTTTGTTTGTTTATTTGTTTGTTGGTTTGTTGGCTTGTTGGTTTGTTGGCTTGTTGGTTTGTTGGTTTGTTAGTTTGTTTGTTTTTTGGTTTGTTCGTTTGTTTGTTTGTTGGTTTGTTCGTTTGTTGGTTTTTTGGTTTGTTGGGTTGTTGGCTTGTTGGTTTGTTGGTTTGTTGGTTTGTTGGCTTGTTGGTTTGTTGGTTTGTTGGTTTGTTGGTTTGTTGGTTTGTTCGTTTGTTGGTTTGTTGGCTTATTGGCTTACTGGCTTGTTGGTTTGTTGGTTTGTTAGTTTGCTGGTTTGTTGGTTTGTTTGTTTATTTGTTTGTTGGTTTGTTGGGTTGTTGGTTTGTTGGTTTGTTGGTTTGTTGGCTTGTTGGTTTGTTGGTTTGTTGGTTTGTTGGTTTGTTCGTTTGTTGGCTTGTTGGTTTGTTCGTTTGTTGGTTTGTTGGTTTGTTGGTTTGTTGGTTTGTTGGTTTGTTGGGTTGTTGGTTTGTTGGTTTGTTGGTTTGTTGGCTTGTTGGTTTGTTGGTTTGTTGGTTTGTTGGTTTGTTCGTTTGTTGGTTTTTTGGTTTGTTGGTTTGTTGGTTTGTTAGTTTGTTGGTTTGTTGGTTTTTTGTTTTGTTGGCTTGTTGATTTGTTGGTTTGTTGGTTTGTTCGTTTGTTGGTTGGTTGGCTTGTTGGTTTGTTGGTTTGTTGGTTTGTTGGTTTGTTGGTTTGTTGGCTTGTTGGTTTGTTCGTTTGTTGGTTTGTTGGTTTGTTGGTTTGTTGGTTTGTTGGTTTGTTGGGTTGTTGGTTTGTTGGTTTGTTGGTTTGTTGGCTTGTTGGTTTGTTGGTTTGTTGGTTTGTTGGTTTGTTCGTTTGTTGGTTTTTTGGTTTGTTGGTTTGTTGGTTTGTTAGTTTGTTGGTTTGTTGGTTTCTTGGCTTGGTGGTTTGTTGGTTTGTTGGTTTGTTCGTTTGTTGGTTTTTTGGTTTGTTGGGTTGTTGGCTTGTTGGCTTGTTGGTTTGTTGGCTTGTTGGTTTGTTGGTTTGTTAGTTTGTTTGTTTTTTGGTTTGTTCGTTTGTTGGCTTGTTGGTTTGTTGGTTTCTTGGCTTGTTGGTTTGTGGTTTGTTGGTTTTTTGGTTTGTTGGTTTGTTGGTTTGTTGGTTTGTTGGTTTGTTGGTTTGTTGGTTTGTTGGTTTTTTGGTTTGTTGGTTTGTTGGTTTGTTGGTTTTTTGGTTTGTTGGCTTGTTGGTTTGTTGGTTTGTTGGTTTGTTGGTTTGTTCCTTTGTTGGTTGGTTGGTTTGTTGGTTTGTTGGTTTGTTTGTTTTTTGGTTTGTTTGTTTGTTTGTTTGTTGGTTTGTTCGTTTGTTGGTTTTTTGGTTTGTTGGGTTGTTGGCTTGTTGGTTTGTTGGTTTGTTGGTTTGTTGGCTTGTTGGTTTGTTGGTTTGTTGGTTTGTTGGTTTGTTGGTTTGTTCGTTTGTTGGTTTGTTGGCTTATTGGCTTACTGGCTTGTTGGTTTGTTGGTTTGTTGGTTTGCTGGTTTGTTGGTTTGTTTGTTTATTTGTTTGTTGGTTTGTTGGGTTGTTGGTTTGTTGGTTTGTTGGTTTGTTGGCTTGTTGGTTTGTTGGTTTGTTGGTTTGTTGGTTTGTTCGTTTGTTGGTTTTTTGGTTTGTTGGTTTGTTGGTTTGTAGTTTGTTGGTTTGTTGGTTTCTTGGCTTGGTGGTTTGTTGGTTTGTTGGTTTGTTTGTTTGTTGGTTTGTTCGTTTGTTGGTTTTTTGGTTTGTTGGGTTGTTGGCTTGTTGGCTTGTTGGTTTGTTGGCTTGTTGGTTTGTTGGTTTGTTAGTTTGTTTGTTTTTTGGTTTGTTCGTTTGTTGGCTTGTTAGTTTGTTGGTTTCTTGGCTTGTTGGTTTGTGGTTTGTTGGTTTTTTGGTTTGTTGGTTTGTTGGTTTGTTGGTTTGTTGGTTTGTTGGTTTGTTGGTTTGTTGGTTTTTTGGTTTGTTGGTTTGTTGGTTTTTTGGTTTGTTGGCTTGTTGGTTTGTTGGTTTGTTGGTTTGTTGGTTTGTTCCTTTGTTGGTTGGTTGGTTTCTTGGGTTGGTGGTTTGTTGGTTTGTTGGTTTGTTTGTTTGTTGGTTTGTTCGTTTGTTGGTTTTTTGGTTTGTTGGGTTGTTGGCTTGTTGGTTTGTTGGTTTGTTGGCTTGTTGGTTTGTTGGTTTGTTGGTTTGTTGGTTTGTTGGTTTGTTCGTTTGTTGGTTTGTTGGCCTATTGGCTTATTGGCTTGTTGGTTTGTTGGTTTGTTGGTTTGCTGGTTTGTTGGTTTGTTTGTTTATTTGTTTGTTGGTTTGTTGGTTTGTTGGTTTGTTGGTTTGTTGGTTTGTTGGTTTGTTGGTTTGTTGGTTTGTTGGTTTGTTGGTTTGTTGGTTTGTTGGTTTGTTGGTTTGTTGGTTTGTTGGTTTGTTGGTTTGTTGGTTTGTTGGTTTGTTAGTTTCTTCGTTTGTTGGTTTGTTGGTTTGTTGGTTTTTTGGTTTTTTGGTTTGTTGGTTTTTTGGGTTTTGGTTTGTTGGTTTGTTGGTTTTTTGGTTTGTTGGGTTGTTGGTTTTTTGGTTTGTTGGCTTGTTGGTTTTTTGGTTTGTTGGTTTGCCGGTTTGTTCGTTTGTTGGTTTTTTGGTTTGTTGGTTTGTTGGTTTATTGGTTTGTTGGTTTGTTCGTTATTGGCTTGTTGGTTTGTTGGCTTGTTGGTTTGTTGGTTTGTTTGTTTGTTGGTTTGTTGGTCTTTTGGTTTGTTGGCTTGTTGGTTTGTTGGCTTGTTGGGTTGTTGGTTTGTTGGATTGTTGGTTTGTTGGTTTGTTGGTTTGTTGGTTTGTTGGTTTGTTGGTTTGTTCGTTATTGGCTTGTTGGTTTGTTGGGTTGTTGGCTTGTTGGTTTGTTGGTTTGTTTGTTTGTTGGTTTGTTGGTTTGTTGGTTTGTTGGTTTGTTGGTTTGTTGGTTTGTTGGTTTGTTGGTTTGTTGTTTTGTTGGTTGGTTGGTTTGTTGGTTTGTTGGTTTGTTGGGTTGTTCGTTTGTTGGTTTGTTGGTTTGTTGGTTTATTGGTTTGTTGGTTTATTTGTTTGTTGGTTTGTTGGTTTGTTGGTTTGTTCGTTTGTTGGCTTGTTGGTTTGTTGGCTTGTTGGCTTGTTAGTTTGTTCGTTTGTTGGTTTGTTGGTTTGTTGGTTTGTTGGTTTGTTGGTTTGTTGGTTTCTTGGTTCTTGGTTTGTTGGTTTGTTGGTTTGTTGGTTTTTTGGTTTGTTGGTTTGTTCGTTTGTTGGTTTGTTGGTTTATTTATTTGTTGGTTTGTTGGTTTGTTAATTTGTTCGTTTGTTCGTTTGTTGGCTTATTTGTTTGTTGGTTTGTTGATTTGTTGGTTTGTTGGTTTGTTGGTTTTTTGGTTTGTTGGCTTGTTAGTTTGGTAGTTTGTTGGTTTGTTGGTTTTTTCGTTTGTTAGTTTGTTGGCTTGCTGGTTTGTTGGCTTGTTGGTTTATTGGTTTGTTGGTTTGTTAGTTTGTTGGTTTGTTGGTTTTTGGTTTGTTGGTTTGTTGGTTTGTTGGTTTGTTGGTTTGTTCGTTTTTGGTTTGTTGGTTTATTGATTTATTGGTTTGTTGGTTTGATGGTTTGTTCGTTTGTTCGTTTGTTTGTTTGTTGGGTTGTTGGCTTGTTGGCATGTTGGTTTGTTGGTTTGTTGGTTTGTTGGTTTGTTGGATTGTTGGTTTGTTGGTTTGTTGTTTTATTTGTTTGTTTGTTTGCTGGTTTATTGGTTTGCTGGTTTGTTGGTTTGTCGGTTTTTTGGTTTGTTGGCTTGTTAGTTTGTTGGTTTGTTGGTTTGTTCGTTTATTCGTTTGTTGGTTTGTTGGTTTGTCGGTTTGTTGGTTTGTTCGTTTGTTGGTTTGTTGGTTTATTTGTTTGTTGGTTTGTTAGTTTGTTGGTTTTTTTGGTTTGTTGGTTTGTTGGTTTGTTGGTTCGTTGGTTTGTTGGTTTGTTCGTTTGTTCGTTTGTTGGTTTGTTGGTTTGTTGGTTTGTTGGTTTGATGGTTTGTTCGTTTGTTCGTTTGTTGGCTTGTTGGTTTGTTGGCTTGTTGGTTTGTTGGATTGTTGGTTTGTTGGTTTGTTGTATTTTAGTTTGTTTGTTTGTTGGTTTGTTGGTTTGTTGGTTTCTTGGCTTGGCGGTTTGTTGGTTTGTTGGTTTGTTTGTTTGTTGGTTTGTTCGTTTGTTGGTTTTTTGGTTTGTTGGCTTGTTGGCTTGTTGGTTTGTTGGTTTGTTGGCTAATTGGTTTGTTGGTTTGTTGGTTTGTTGGTTTTTTTGGTTTGTTGGTTTGTTGGTTTGTTAGTTTGTTGGTTTGTTGGTTTGTTCGTTTGTTGGTTTGTTGGCTTATTCGCTTATTGGTTTGTTGGTTTGCTGGTTTGTTGGTTTGTTTATTTATTTGTTTGTTGGTTTGTTGGCTTGTTGGTTTGTTGGTTTGTTGGTTTGTTTGTTTGTTGGTTTGTTCGTTTGTTGGCTTGTTGGTTTGTTCGTTTCTTGGCTTGTTGGTTTGTGGTTTGTTGGTTTTTTGGTTTGTTGGTTTGTTGGTTTGTTGGTTTGTTGGTTTTTTGGTTTGTTGGCTTGGTGGTTTGTTGGTTTGTTGGTTTTTTGTTTTGTTGGCTTGTTGATTTGTTGGTTTGTTGGTTTGTTCGTTTGTTGGTTGGTTGGCTTGTTGGTTTGTTGGTTTGTTGGTTTGTTGGTTTGTTGGTTTGTTGGCTTGTTGATTTGTTGGTTTGTTGGTTTGTTGGTTTGTTGGTTTGTTGGTTTGTTGGTTTGTTGGGTTGTTGGTTTGTTGGTTTGTTGGTTTGTTGGCTTGTTGGTTTGTTGGTTTGTTGGTTTGTTGGTTTGTTCGTTTGTTGGTTTTTTGGTTTGTTGGTTTGTTGGTTTGTTAGTTTGTTGGTTTGTTGGTTTCTTGGCTTGGTGGTTTGTTGGTTTGTTGGTTTGTTTGTTTGTTGGTTTGTTCGTTTGTTGGTTTTTTGGTTTGTTGGGTTGTTGGCTTGTTGGCTTGTTGGTTTGTTGGCTTGTTGGTTTGTTGGTTTGTTAGTTTGTTTGTTTTTTGGTTTGTTCGTTTGTTGGCTTGTTGGTTTGTTGGTTTCTTGGCTTGTTGGTTTGTGGTTTGTTGGTTTTTTGGTTTGTTGGTTTGTTGGTTTGTTGGTTTGTTGGTTTGTTGGTTTGTTGGTTTTTTGGTTTGTTGGTTTGTTGGTTTGTTGGTTTTTTGGTTTGTTGGCTTGTTGGTTTGTTGGTTTGTTGGTTTGTTGGTTTGTTCCTTTGTTGGTTGGTTGGTTTCTTGGGTTGGTGGTTTGTTGGTTTGTTGGTTTGTTTGTTTGTTGGTTTGTTCGTTTGTTGGTTTTTTGGTTTGTTGGGTTGTTGGCTTGTTGGTTTGTTGGTTTGTTGGCTTGTTGGTTTGTTGGTTTGTTGGTTTGTTGGTTTGTTGGTTTGTTCGTTTGTTGGTTTGTTGGCTTATTGGCTTATTGGCTTGTTGGTTTGTTGGTTTGTTGGTTTGCTGGTTTGTTGGTTTGTTTGTTTATTTGTTTGTTGGTTTGTTGGCTTGTTGGTTTGTTGGCTTGTTGGTTTGTTGGTTTGTTAGTTTGTTTGTTTTTTGGTTTGTTCGTTTGTTTGTTTGTTGGTTTGTTCGTTTGTTGGTTTTTTGGTTTGTTGGGTTGTTGGCTTGTTGGTTTGTTGGTTTGTTGGTTTGTTGGCTTGTTGGTTTGTTGGTTTGTTGGTTTGTTGGTTTGTTGGTTTGTTCGTTTGTTGGTTTGTTGGCTTATTGGCTTACTGGCTTGTTGGTTTGTTGGTTTGTTAGTTTGCTGGTTTGTTGGTTTGTTTGTTTATTTGTTTGTTGGTTTGTTGGGTTGTTGGTTTGTTGGTTTGTTGGTTTGTTGGCTTGTTGGTTTGTTGGTTTGTTGGTTTGTTGGTTTGTTCGTTTGTTGGTTTTTTGGTTTGTTGGTTTGTTGGTTTGTTAGTTTGTTGGTTTGTTGGTTTCTTGGCTTGGTGGTTTGTTGGTTTGTTGGTTTGTTTGTTTGTTGGTTTGTCCGTTTGTTGGTTTTTTGGTTTGTTGGGTTGTTGGCTTGTTGGCTTGTTGGTTTGTTGGCTTGTTGGTTTGTTGGTTTGTTAGTTTGTTTGTTTTTTGGTTTGTTCGTTTGTTGGCTTGTTGGTTTGTTGGTTTCTTGGCTTGTTGGTTTGTGGTTTGTTGGTTTTTTGGTTTGTTGGTTTGTTGGTTTGTTGGTTTGTTGGTTTGTTGGTTTGTTGGTTTGTTGGTTTTTTGGTTTGTTGGTTTGTTGGTTTTTTGGTTTGTTGGCTTGTTGGTTTGTTGGTTTGTTGGTTTGTTGGTTTGTTCCTTTGTTGGTTGGTTGGTTTCTTGGGTTGGTGGTTTGTTGGTTTGTTGGTTTGTTTGTTTGTTGGTTTGTTCGTTTGTTGGTTTTTTGGTTTGTTGGGTTGTTGGCTTGTTGGTTTGTTGGTTTGTTGGCTTGTTGGTTTGTTGGTTTGTTGGTTTGTTGGTTTGTTGGTTTGTTCGTTTGTTGGTTTGTTGGCCTATTGGCTTATTGGCTTGTTGGTTTGTTGGTTTGTTGGTTTGCTGGTTTGTTGGTTTGTTTGTTTATTTGTTTGTTGGTTTGTTGGCTTGTTGGTTTGTTGGCTTGTTGGTTTGTTGGTTTGTTAGTTTGTTTGTTTTTTGGTTTGTTCGTTTGTTTGTTTGTTGGTTTGTTCGTTTGTTGGTTTTTTGGTTTGTTGGGTTGTTGGCTTGTTGGTTTGTTGGTTTGTTGGTTTGTTGGCTTGTTGGTTTGTTGGTTTGTTGGTTTGTTGGTTTGTTGGTTTGTTCGTTTGTTGGTTTGTTGGCTTATTGGCTTACTGGCTTGTTGGTTTGTTGGTTTGTTGGTTTGCTGGTTTGTTGGTTTGTTTGTTTATTTGTTTGTTGGTTTGTTGGCTTGTTGGTTTGTTGGCTTGTTGGTTTGTTGGTTTGTTAGTTTGTTTGTTTTTTGGTTTGTTCGTTTGTTGGCTTGTTGGTTTGTTGGTTTCTTGGCTTGTTGGTTTGTGGTTTGTTGGTTTTTTGGTTTGTTGGTTTGTTGGTTTGTTGGTTTGTTGGTTTGTTGGTTTGTTGGTTTTTTGGTTTGTTGGTTTGTTGGTTTAATGGTTTTTTGGTTTGTTGGGTTGTTGGTTTGTTGGTTTGTTGGTTTGTTGGTTTGTTCCTTTGTTGGTTGGTTGGTTTGTTGGTTTGTTCGTTTGTTGGTTTGTTGGTTTGTTGGTTTGTTGGTTTGTTGGTTTGTTGGTTTGTTGGTTTGTTGGTTTGTTGGTTTGTTGGTTTATTTGTTTATTTGTTTGTTGGTTTGTTGGATTGTTGGTTTGTTGGCTTGTTGGTTTGTTGGTTTTGTTGGTTTGTTGGTTTATTTGTTTGTCGGTTTGTTGGTTTATTGGTTTGTTCGTTTGTTGGTTTGTTGGTTTGTTGGTTTGTTGGTTTGTTGGTTTGTTGGTTTGTTGGTTTGTTGGTTTGTTGGTTTGTTGGTTTGTTGGTTTGTTGGTTTTTTGGTTTGTTGGCTTGTTGATTTGTTGGTTTGTGGGTTTGTTGGTTTGTTGGTTTGTTGGGTTGTTGGGTTGCTGGTATGTTAGTTTGTTGGTTTATTCGTTTGTTGGTTTGTTGGTTTGTTGGCTTGTTGGTTTGTTGGTTTGTTGGTTTGTTGGTTTATTTGTTTGTTGGTTTGTTGGCTTGTTGGCTTGTTGGTTTGTTGGTTAATTTGTTTATTGGTTTGATAGTTTGTTTGTTTGTTGGTTTGTTCGTTTGTTGGCTTGTTGGTTTGTTGGTTTGTTGGTTTGTTGGCTTGTTGGCTTGTTGGTTTGTTGGTTTGGTGGTTTGGTGGTTTATTGGTTTGTTTGTTTGTTGGTTCGTTGTTTTGTTGGTTTGTTGGTTTGTTGGTTTGTTGGTTTGTTGGTTTGTTGGTTTTTTGGTTTGTTGGTTTGTTGGTTTGTTGGTTTGTTGGTTTGTTTGTTTGTTGGTTTGTTAGTTTGTTTGTTTGTTCGTTTGTTGTTTTTTTGGTCTGTTGGTTTGTTGGTTTGTAGGTTTGTAGGTTTGTTGGTTTGTTGGCTTGTTGGTTTGTTGGTTTGTTGGTTTGTTGGCATGATGGTTTGTTCGTTTGTTGGCTTGTTGGTTTGTTGTGTTGTTGGCTTGTTGGTTTGTTGGTTTTGTTCGTTTGTTGGTTTGCTGGTTTGTTGGTTTGTTGGTTTGTTAGTTTGTTGGTTTGTTGGTTTATTGGTTTGTTGGTTTGTTATTTACTTTGTTTGTTGGTTTGTTGGTTTGTTGGTTTGTTGGTTTGTTGGTTTGTTGGTTTGTTGGTTTGTTGGCTTGTTGGCTTGTTGGCTTGTTGGTTTGTTGGTTTGTTGGTTTGTTGGTTTGTTGGTTTGTTGGTTTGTTGGTTTGTTGGTTTATTGGTTTGTTGGTTTGTTTGCTTGTTGGTTTGTTGGTTTGTTGGTTTGTTGCCTTGTTGGTTTGTTTGTTTGTTTGTTTGTTTGTTTGTTTGTTGGCTTGTTCGTTTGTTGGCTTGTTGGTTTGTTGGCTTGTTGGCTTGTTGGTTTGTTGGTTTGTTGGGTTGTTGGTTTGTTGGTTTGTTGGTTTGTTGGTTTGTTGGTTTGTTGGTATGTTGGTTTTTTGGGTTGTTGGTTTGTTGGTTTGTTGGTTTGTTGGTTTGTTGGTTTGTTAGTTTCTTCCTTTGTTGGTTTGTTGGTTTGTTGGTTTGTTGGTTTTTTGGTTTTTTGGTTTGTTGGTTTGTTGGTTTGTTGGTTTGTTGGCTTGTTGGTTTGTTGGTTTGTTGGTTTTTTGGTTTGTTGGCTTGTTGGTTTGTTGGTGTGTTGGTTTGTTGGTTTGTTCGTTTGTTGGTTGGTTGGCTTGTTGGTTTGTTCGTTTGTTGGTTTGTTGGTTTGTTGGTTTGTTGGTTTGTTGGTTTGTTGGTTTAATTGTTTGTTGGTTTGTTGGATTGTTGGTTTGTTGGCTTGTTGGTTTGTTGGTTTGTTGGTTTGTTGGTTTATTTGTTTGTCGGTTTGTTGGTTTGTTGGTTTGTTCGTTTGTTGGTTTGTTGGTTTGTTGGTTTGTTGGTTTGTTGGTTTGTTGGCTTGTTGGTTTGTTGACTTGTTTGTTTGTAGGTTTGTTGGTTTGTTTGTCTGTTGGTTCGTTCGTTTGTTGGCTTGTTGGTTTGTTGGTTTGTTGGCTTGTTGGTTTGTTGGTTTGTTGGTTTGTTGGTTTGTTTGTTTGTTGGTTTGTTGGTTTGTTGGTTTGTTGGTTTGTTGGTTTGTTGGTTTGTTGGTTTGTTGGTTTGTTGGTTTGTTGGTTTTTTGGTTTGTTGGCTTGTTGGTTTGTTGGTTTGTTGGTTTGTTGGTTTTTTGGTTTATTTGTTTGTTGGTTTGTTGGCTTGTTGGCTTGTTGGTTTGTTGGTTTGTTGGCTTGTTGGTTTGTTGGTTAATTTGTTTATTGGTTTGTTGGTTTGTTTGTTTGTTGGTTTGTTCGTTTGTTGGTTTGTTGGTTTGTTGGTTTGTTGGCTTGTTGGTTTGTTGGTTGGTGGTTTGGTGGTTTGTTGGTTTGTTGGTTCGTTGGTTTATTGGTTTGTTGGCTTGTTGGTTTGTTGGTTTGTTGGTTTGTTGGTTTTTTGGTTTGTTGGTTTGTTGGTTTGTTGGTTTGTTGGTTTGTTAGTTTGTTTGTTTGTTTGTTTGTTGGTTTTTTGGTTTGTTGGTTTGTTGGTTTGTAGGTTTGTTGGTTTGTTGGTTTGTTGGTTTGTTGGTTTGTTGGCATGTTGGTTTGTTCGTTTGTTGGCTTGTTGGTTTGTTGTCTTGTTGGCTTGTTGGTTTGTTGGTTTTGTTCGTTTGTTGGTTTGCTGGTTTGTTGGTTTGTTGGTTTTTTAGTTTGTTGGTTTGTTGGTTTGTTGGTTTGTTGGTTTGTTGCCTTGTTGGTTTGTTTGTTTGTTTGTTTGTTTGTTTGTTTGTTTGTTGGCTTGTTCGTTTGTTGGCTTATTGGTTTGTTGGCTTGTTGGCTTGTTGGTTTGTTGGTTTGTTGGTTTGTTGGTTTGTTGGTTTGTTGGTTTGTTGGTTTGTTGGTTTGTTGGTATGTTGGTTTTTTGGGTTGTTGGTTTGTTGGTTTGTTGGTTTGTTGGTTTGTTGGTTTGTTAGTTTCTTCCTTTGTTGGTTTGTTGGTTTGTTGGTTTGTTGGTTTTTTGGTTTTTTGGTTTGTTGGTTTGTTGGTTTGTTGGTTTGTTGGCTTGTTGGTTTGTTGGTTTGTTGGTTTTTTGGTTTGTTGGCTTGTTGGTTTGTTGGTGTGTTGGTTTGTTGGTTTGTTCGTTTGTTGGTTGGTTGGCTTGTTGGTTTGTTCGTTTGTTGGTTTGTTGGTTTGTTGGTTTGTTGGTTTGTTGGTTTGTTGGTTTAATTGTTTGTTGGTTTGTTGGATTGTTGGTTTGTTGGCTTGTTGGTTTGTTGGTTTGTTGGTTTGTTGGTTTATTTGTTTGTCGGTTTGTTGGTTTGTTGGTTTGTTCGTTTGTTGGTTTGTTGGTTTGTTGGTTTGTTGGTTTGTTGGTTTGTTGGTTTGTTGGCTTGTTGGTTTGTTGACTTGTTTGTTTGTAGGTTTGTTGGTTTGTTTGTCTGTTGGTTCGTTCGTTTGTTGGCTTGTTGGTTTGTTGGTTTGTTGGCTTGTTGGTTTGTTGGTTTGTTGGTTTGTTGGTTTGTTTGTTTGTTGGTTTGTTGGTTTGTTGGTTTGTTGGTTTGTTGGTTTGTTGGTTTGTTGGTTTGTTGGTTTGTTGGTTTGTTGGTTTTTTGGTTTGTTGGCTTGTTGGTTTGTTGGTTTGTTGGTTTGTTGGTTTTTTGGTTTATTTGTTTGTTGGTTTGTTGGCTTGTTGGCTTGTTGGTTTGTTGGTTTGTTGGCTTGTTGGTTTGTTGGTTAATTTGTTTATTGGTTTGTTGGTTTGTTTGTTTGTTGGTTTGTTCGTTTGTTGGCTTGTTGGTTTGTTGTCTTGTTGGCTTGTTGGTTTGTTGGTTTTGTTCGTTTGTTGGTTTGCTGGTTTGTTGGTTTGTTGGTTTTTTAGTTTGTTGGTTTGTTGGTTTGTTGGTTTGTTGGTTTGTTGCCTTGTTGGTTTGTTTGTTTGTTTGTTTGTTTGTTTGTTTGTTTGTTGGCTTGTTCGTTTGTTGGCTTATTGGTTTGTTGGCTTGTTGGCTTGTTGGTTTGTTGGTTTGTTGGTTTGTTGGTTTGTTGGTTTGTTGGTTTGTTGGTTTGTTGGTTTGTTGGTATGTTGGTTTTTTGGGTTGTTGGTTTGTTGGTTTGTTGGTTTGTTGGTTTGTTGGTTTGTTAGTTTCTTCCTTTGTTGGTTTGTTGGTTTGTTGGTTTGTTGGTTTTTTGGTTTTTTGGTTTGTTGGTTTGTTGGTTTGTTGGTTTGTTGGCTTGTTGGTTTGTTGGTTTGTTGGTTTTTTGGTTTGTTGGCTTGTTGGTTTGTTGGTGTGTTGGTTTGTTGGTTTGTTCGTTTGTTGGTTGGTTGGCTTGTTGGTTTGTTCGTTTGTTGGTTTGTTGGTTTGTTGGTTTGTTGGTTTGTTGGTTTGTTGGTTTAATTGTTTGTTGGTTTGTTGGATTGTTGGTTTGTTGGCTTGTTGGTTTGTTGGTTTGTTGGTTTGTTGGTTTATTTGTTTGTCGGTTTGTTGGTTTGTTGGTTTGTTCGTTTGTTGGTTTGTTGGTTTGTTGGTTTGTTGGTTTGTTGGTTTGTTGGTTTGTTGGCTTGTTGGTTTGTTGACTTGTTTGTTTGTAGGTTTGTTGGTTTGTTTGTCTGTTGGTTCGTTCGTTTGTTGGCTTGTTGGTTTGTTGGTTTGTTGGCTTGTTGGTTTGTTGGTTTGTTGGTTTGTTGGTTTGTTTGTTTGTTGGTTTGTTGGTTTGTTGGTTTGTTGGTTTGTTGGTTTGTTGGTTTGTTGGTTTGTTGGTTTGTTGGTTTGTTGGTTTTTTGGTTTGTTGGCTTGTTGGTTTGTTGGTTTGTTGGTTTGTTGGTTTTTTGGTTTATTTGTTTGTTGGTTTGTTGGCTTGTTGGCTTGTTGGTTTGTTGGTTTGTTGGCTTGTTGGTTTGTTGGTTAATTTGTTTATTGGTTTGTTGGTTTGTTTGTTTGTTGGTTTGTTCGTTTGTTGGCTTGTTGGTTTGTTGGTTTGTTGGTTTGTTGGCTTGTTGGTTTGTTGGTTGGTGGTTTGGTGGTTTGTTGGTTTGTTGGTTCGTTGGTTTATTGGTTTGTTGGTTTGTTGGCTTGTTGGTTTGTTGGTTTGTTGGTTTGTTGGTTTTTTGGTTTGTTGGTTTGTTGGTTTGTTGGTTTGTTGGTTTGTTAGTTTGTTTGTTTGTTTGTTTGTTGGTTTTTTGGTTTGTTGGTTTGTTGGTTTGTAGGTTTGTTGGTTTGTTGGTTTGTTGGTTTGTTGGTTTGTTGGCATGTTGGTTTGTTCGTTTGTTGGCTTGTTGGTTTGTTGTCTTGTTGGCTTGTTGGTTTGTTGGTTTTGTTCGTTTGTTGGTTTGCTGGTTTGTTGGTTTGTTGGTTTTTTAGTTTGTTGGTTTGTTGGTTTGTTGGTTTGTTGGTTTGTTAGTTTCTTCGTTTGTTGGTTTGTTGGTTTGTTGGTTTGTTGGTTTGTTGGTTTGTTGGTTTGTTGGTTTGTTGGTTTGTTGGCTTGTTGGCTTGTTGGTTTGTTGGTTTGTTGGTTTGTTGGTTTGTTGGTTTGTTGGTTTGTTGGTTTATAGGTTTGTTGGTTTGTTTGCTTGTTGGTTTGTTGGTTTGTTGGTTTGTTGGTTTGTTGGTTTGTTGGCTTGTTGGTTTGTTTGTTTGTTGGTTTGTTTGTTTGTTGGCTTGTTCGTTTGTTGGCTTGTTGGTTTGTTGGCTTGTTGGCTTGTTGGTTTGTTGGTTTGTTGGTTTGTTGGTTTGTTGGTTTGTTGGTTTGTTTGTTTGTTTGTTTGTTGGTTTGCTGGTTTGTTGGTTTGTTGGTTTGTTGGTTTGTTGGTTTGTTGGTTTGTTAGTTTCTTCGTTTGTTGGTTTGTTGGTTTGTTGGTTTTTTGGTTTGTTGGTTTGTTGGTTTGTTGGTTTGTTGGGTTTTGGTTTGTTGGTTTGTTGGTTTGTTGGTTTTTTGGTTTGTTGGTTTGTTGATTTTTTGGTTTGTTGGCTTGTTGGTTTGTTGGTTTGTTGGTTTGCCGGTTTGTTCGTTTGTTGGTTTTTTGGTTTGTTGGTTTGTTGGTTTGTTGGTTTGTTGGTTTGTTGGTTTGTTGGTTTGTTCGTTATTGGCTTGTTGGTTTGTTGGCTTGTTGGTTTGTTGGTTTGTTTGTTTGTTGCTTTGTTGGTATGTTGGTTTGTTGGTATGTTGGTTTGTTGGTTTGTTGGTTTGTTGGTTTGTTGGTTTGTTGGTCTTTTGGTTTGTTGGTTTGTTGGTTTGCTGGTTTGCTGGTTTGTTGGTTTGTTTGTTTGTTGGTTTGTTGGCTTGTTGGTTTGTTGGTTGGTGGTTTGGTGGTTTGTTGGTTTGTTGGTTCGTTGGTTTATTGGTTTGTTGGTTTGTTGGCTTGTTGGTTTGTTGGTTTGTTGGTTTGTTGGTTTTTTGGTTTGTTGGTTTGTTGGTTTGTTGGTTTGTTGGTTTGTTAGTTTGTTTGTTTGTTTGTTTGTTGGTTTTTTGGTTTGTTGGTTTGTTGGTTTGTAGGTTTGTTGGTTTGTTGGTTTGTTGGTTTGTTGGTTTGTTGGCATGTTGGTTTGTTCGTTTGTTGGCTTGTTGGTTTGTTGTCTTGTTGGCTTGTTGGTTTGTTGGTTTTGTTCGTTTGTTGGTTTGCTGGTTTGTTGGTTTGTTGGTTTTTTAGTTTGTTGGTTTGTTGGTTTGTTGGTTTGTTGGTTTGTTAGTTTCTTCGTTTGTTGGTTTGTTGGTTTGTTGGTTTGTTGGTTTGTTGGTTTGTTGGTTTGTTGGTTTGTTGGTTTGTTGGCTTGTTGGCTTGTTGGTTTGTTGGTTTGTTGGTTTGTTGGTTTGTTCGTTTGTTAATTTGTTGGCTTGTTGGTTTGTTGGCTTGTTGGCTTGTTGGCTTGTTGGTTTTTTGGTTTGTTGGTTTGTTGGTTTGTTGGTTTGTTGGTTTGTTGGTTTGTTGGTTTGTTGGTTTGTTGGTTTGTTGGTTTGTTCGTTATTGGCTTGTTGGTTTGTTGGTTTGTTTATTTGTTGGTTTGTTGGTTTGTTGGTTTGTTGGTTTGTTCGTTATTGGCTTGTTGGTTTGTTGGCTTATTGGCTTGTTAGTTTGTTGGTTTGTTTGTTTGTTGGTTTGTTGGTTTGTTGGTTTGTTGGTTTGTTGGTTTGTTGGTTTGTTGGTTTGTTGGTTTGTTAGTTTCTTCGTTTGTTGGTTTGTTGGTTTGTTTGTTGGTTTGTTGGTTTGTTGGTTTGTTGGTTTGTTGGTTTGTTGGCTTGTTGGCTTGTTGGTTTGTTGGTTTTTTGGTTTGTTGGTTTGTTGGTTTGTTGGTTTGTTGGTTTGTTGGTTTATTGGTTTGTTGGTTTGTTTGCTTGTTGATTTGTTGGTTTGTTGGCTTGTTCGTTTGCTGGTTTGTTGGTTTGTTCGTTTGTTGGTTTGTTGGTTTGTTTGTTTGTTGGTTTATTGGTTTGTTGGTCTTTTGGTTTGTTGGTTTGTTGGTTTGCTGGTTTGCTGGTTTGTTGGTTTGTTCGTTTGTTGGTTTGTTGGTTTGTTTGTTTGTTGGTTTGTTGGTTTGTTGGTTTGTTCGTTTGTTCGTTTGTTGGCTTGTTGGTTTGTTGGCTTGTTGGCTTGTTGGTTTGTTAGTTTGTTGGTTTGTTGGTTTGTTGGTTTGTTGGTTTGTTGGTTTGTTCGTTTGTTAATTTGTTGGCTTGTTGGTTTGTTGGCTTGTTGGCTTGTTGGTTCTTTGGTTTGTTGGTTTGTTGGTTTGTTGGTTTGTTGGTTTGTTGGTTTGTTGGTTTGTTGGTTTGTTGGTTTGTTCGTTATTGGCTTGTTGGTTTGTTGGTTTGTTTATTTGTTGGTTTGTTGGTTTGTTGGTTTGTTCGTTATTGGCTTGTTGGTTTGTTGGCTTGTTTGCTTGTTGGTTTGTTGGTTTGTTTGTTTGTTGGTTTGTTGGTTTGTTGGTTTGTTGGTTTGTTGGTTTGTTGGTTTGTTGGTTTGTTGGTTTGTTGGTTTGTTGGTTTATTTGTTTGTTGGTTTGTTGGTTTGTTCGTTTGTTCGTTTGTTGGCTTGTTGGTTTGTTGGCTTGTTGGCTTGTTGGTTTGTTGGTTTGTTGGTTTGTTGGTTTGTTGGTTTGTTTGTTTTTTTCATTTGTTGGCTTGTTGGTTTGTTGGCTTGTTGGCTTGTTGGTTTGTTGGTTTGTTGGTTTATTGGTTTGTTGGTTTGTTGGTTTGTTGGTTTGTTGGTTTGTTGGTTTGTTGGTTTGTTGGTTTGTTGGTTTTTTGGTTTGTTGGTTTGTTGGTATGTTGGTTTGTTGGTTTGTTAGTTTGTTTGTTTGTTCGTTTGTTGGTTTTTTGGTTTGTTGGTTTGTTGGTTTGTAGGTTTATTGGTTTGTTGGTTTGTTGGTTTGTTGGTTTGTTGGTTTGTTGGCATGTTGGTTTGTTCGTTTGTTGGCTTGTTGGTTTGTTGCCTTGTTGGCTTGTTGGTTTGTTGGTTTTGTTCGTTTGTTGGTTTGCTGGTTTGTTGGTTTGTTGGTTTGTTAGTTTGTTAGTTTGTTGGTTTGTTGGTTTGTTGGTTTGTTGGTTTGTTGGTTTGTTAGTTTCTTCGTTTGTTGGTTTGTTGGTTTGTTGGTTTGTTGGTTTGTTGGTTTGTTGGTTTGTTGGTTTGTTGGTTTGTTGGTTTGTTGGTTTGTTGGCTTGTTGGCTTGTTGGTTTGTTGGTTTGTTGGTTTTTTGGTTTGTTGGTTTGTTGGTTTGTTGGTTTGTTGGTTTATTGGTTTGTTGGTTTGTTTGCTTGTTGATTTGTTGGTTTGTTGGCTTGTTCGTTTGTTGGCTTGTTGGTTTGTTGGTTTGTTGGCTTGTTGGTTTGTTGGTTTGTTGGTTTGTTGGTTTGTTGGTTTGTTGGTTTGTTGGTTTGTTGGTTTGTTGGTTTGTTGGTTTGTTGGTTTGTTGGTTTGTTGGTTTGTTGGTTTTTTGGTTTTTGGGTTTGTTGGTTTGTTGGTTTGTTGGTTTGTTGGTTTGTTAGTTTCTTCGTTTGTTGGTTTGTTGGTTTGTTGGTTTTTTGGTTTGTTGGTTTGTTCGTTTGTTAATTTGTTGGCTTGTTGGTTTGTTGGCTTGTTGGCTTGTTGGTTTTTTGGTTTGTTGGTTTGTTGGTTTGTTGGTTTGTTGGTTTGTTGGTTTGTTGGTTTGTTGGTTTGTTGGTTTGTTGGTTTGTTGGTTTGTTCGTTATTGGCTAGTTGGTTTGTTGGTTTGTTTATTTGTTGGTTTGTTGGTTTGTTCGTTATTGGCTTGTTGGTTTGTTGGCTTGTTGGTTTGTTGGTTTGTTGGTTTGTTGGTTTGTTGGTTTGTTGGTTTGTTCGTTATTGGCTAGTTGGTTTGTTGGTTTGTTTATTTGTTGGTTTGTTGGTTTGTTCGTTATTGGCTTGTTGGTTTGTTGGCTTGTTGGCTTGTTGGTTTGTTGGTTTGTTTGTTTGTTGGGTTGTTGGTTTGTTGGTTTGTTGGTTTGTTGGTTTGTTGGTTTGTTGGTTTGTTGGTTTGTTGGTTTATTTGTTTGTTGGTTTGTTGGTTTGTTCGTTTGTTCGTTTGTTGGCTTGTTGGTTTGTTGGTTTGTTTGTTTGTTGGGTTGTTGGTTTGTTGGTTTGTTGGTTTGTTGGTTTGTTGGTTTGTTGGTTTGTTGGTTTGTTGGTTTGTTGGTTTATTTGTTTGTTGGTTTGTTGGTTTGTTGGTTTGTTCGTTATTGGCTTGTTGGTTTGTTGGCTTGTTGGCTTGTTGGTTTGTTGGTTTGTTTGTTTGTTGGGTTGTTGGTTTGTTGGTTTGTTGGTTTGTTGGTTTGTTGGTTTGTTGGTTTGTTGGTTTGTTTGTTTGTTGGTTTGTTGGTTTGTTGGTTTGTTCGTTTGTTAATTTGTTGGCTTGTTGGTTTGTTGGCTTGTTGGCTTGTTGGTTTTTTGGTTTGTTGGTTTGTTGGTTTGTTGGTTTGTTGGTTTGTTGGTTTGTTGGTTTGTTGGTTTGTTCGTTATTGGCTTGTTGGTTTGTTGGTTTGTTTATTTGTTGATTTGTTGGTTTGTTGGTTTGTTGGTTTGTTCGTTATTGGCTTGTTGGTTTGTTGGCTTGTTGGCTTGTTGGTTTGTTGGTTTTTTTGTTTGTTGGTTTGTTGGTTTGTTGGTTTGTTGGTTTGTTGGTTTGTTGGTTTGTTGGTTTGTTGGTTTGTTGGTTTGTTGGTTTGTTGGTTTATTTGTTTGTTGGTTTGTTAGTTTGTTGGCTTGTTGGCTTATTGGTTTGTTGGTTTGTTGGTTTGTTGGTTTGTTGGTTTGTTGGTTTGTTGGTTTATTTGTTTGTTGGTTTGTTGGTTTGTTCGTTTGTTCGTTTGTTGGCTTGTTGGTTTGTTGGTTTGTTGGCTTGTTGGTTTGTTGGTTTATTTGTTTGTTGGTTTGTTGGTTTGTTCGTTTGTTCGTTTGTTGGCTTGTTGGTTTGTTGGTTTGTTTGTTTGTTGGGTTGTTGGTTTGTTGGTTTGTTGGTTTGTTGGTTTGTTGGTTTGTTGGTTTGTTGGTTTGTTGGTTTGTTGGTTTGTTGGTTTATTTGTTTGTTGGTTTGTTGGTTTGTTGGTTTGTTCGTTATTGGCTTGTTGGTTTGTTGGTTTGTTGGCTTGTTGGCTTGTTGGTTTGTTGGTTTGTTTGTTTGTTGGGTTGTTGGTTTGTTGGTTTGTTGGTTTGTTGGTTTGTTGGTTTGTTGGTTTGTTGGTTTGTTGGTTTGTTTGTTTGTTGGTTTGTTGGTTTGTTGGTTTGTTCGTTTGTTAATTTGTTGGCTTGTTGGTTTGTTGGCTTGTTGGCTTGTTGGTTTTTTGGTTTGTTGGTTTGTTGGTTTGTTGGTTTGTTGGTTTGTTGGTTTGTTGGTTTGTTGGTTTGTTGGTTTGTTCGTTATTGGCTTGTTGGTTTATTGGTTTGTTTATTTGTTGGTTTGTTGGTTTATTTGTTTGTTGGTTTGTTGGTTTGTTCGTTTGTTCGTTTGTTGGCTTGTTGTTTTGTTGGCTTGTTGGCTTGTTGGTTTGTTGGTTTGTTGGTTTGTTGGTTTGTTCGTTTTTTTTTTTTTTTTCATTTGTTGGCTTGTTGGTTTGTTGGCTTGTTGGCTTGTTGGTTTGTTGGTTTGTTGGTTTGTTGGTTTGTTGGTTTGTTGGTTTGTTGGTTTGTTGGTTTGTTGGTTTGTTGGTTTGGTGGTTTGTTGGTTTTTTGGTTTGTTGGTTTGTTGGTATGTTGGTTTGTTGGTTTGTTAGTTTGTTTGTTTGTTCGTTTGTTGGTTTTTTGGTTTGTTGGTTTGTTGGTTTGTAGGTTTGTTGGTTTGTTGGTTTGTTGGTTTGTTGGTTTGTTGGCATGTTGGTTTGTTCGTTTGTTGGCTTGTTGGTTTGTTGCCTTGTTGGCTTGTTGGCTTGTTGGTTTGTTGGTTTTGTTCGTTTGTTGGTTTGCTGGTTTGTTGGTTTGTTGGTTTGTTAGTTTGTTAGTTTGTTGGTTTGTTGGTTTGTTGGTTTGTTGGTTTGTTAGTTTCTTCGTTTGTTGGTTTGTTGGTTTGTTGGTTTGTTGGTTTGTTGGTTTGTTGGTTTGTTGGCTTGTTGGCTTGTTGGTTTGTTGGTTTTTTGGTTTGTTGGTTTGTTGGTTTGTTGGTTTGTTGGTTTGTTGGTTTATTGGTTTGTTGGTTTGTTTGCTTGTTGATTTGTTGGTTTGTTGGCTTGTTCGTTTGTTGGATTGTTGGTTTGTTGGTTTGTTGGCTTGTTGGTTTGTTGGTTTGTTGGTTTGTTGGTTTGTTGGTTTGTTGGTTTGTTGGTTTGTTGGTTTGTTAGTTTGTTGGTTTGTTGGTTTGTTGGTTTGTTGGTTTGTTGGTTTGTTGGTTTGTTGGTTTGTTGGTTTTTTGGTTTGTTGGTTTGTTGGTTTGTTGGTTTGTTAGTTTCTTCGTTTGTTGGTTTGTTGGTTTGTTGGTTTTTTGGTTTGTTGGTTTGTTGGTTTGTTGGTTTGTTGGGTTTTGGTTTGTTGGTTTGTTGGTTTTTTGGTTTGTTGGTTTTTTGGTTTGTTGGCTTGTTGGTTTGTTGGTTTGTTGGTTTGCCGGTTTGTTCGTTTGTTGGTTTTTTGGTTTATTGGTTTGTTGGTTTGTTGGTTTGTTGGTTTGTTGGTTTGTTGGTTTGTTCGTTATTGGCTTGTTGGTTTGTTGGCTTGTTCGTTTGTTGGTTTGTTTGTTTGTTGGTTTGTTGGTTTGTTGGTTTGTTGGTTTGTTGGTTTGTTGGTTTGTTGGTTTGTTGGTTTGTTGGTTTGTTGGTTTGTTGGTCTTTTGGTTTGTTGGTTTGTTGGTTTGCTGGTTTGCTGGTTTGTTGGTTTGTTCGTTTGTTGGTTTGTTGGTTTGTTTGTTTGTTGATTTGTTGGTTTGTGGGTTTATTCGTTTGTTCGTTTGTTAATTTGTTGGCTTGTTGGTTTGTTGGCTTGTTGGCTTGTTGGTTTTTTGGTTTGTTGGTTTGTTGGTTTATTGGTTTGTTGGTTTGTTGGTTTGTTGGTTTGTTGGTTTGTTCGTTATTGGCTAGTTGGTTTGTTGGTTTGTTTATTTGTTGGTTTGTTGGTTTGTTCGTTATTGGCTTGTTGGTTTGTTGGCTTGTTGGCTTGTTGGTTTGTTGGTTTGTTTGTTTGTTGGGTTGTTGGTTTGTTGGTTTGTTGGTTTGTTGGTTTGTTGGTTTGTTGGTTTGTTGGTTTGTTGGTTTGTTGGTTTGTTGGTTTATTTGTTTGTTGGTTTGTTCGTTTGTTCGTTTGTTGGCTTGTTGGTTTGTTGGCTTGTTGGCTTGTTGGTTTGTTGGTTTGTTGGTTGTTTGGTTTGTTGGTTTGTTTGTTTTTTTCATTTGTTGGCTTAATGGTTTGTTGGCTTGTTGGCTTGTTGGTTTGTTGGTTTGTTGGTTTGTTGGTTTGTTGGTTTGTTGGTTTGTTGGTTTGTTGGTTTGTTGGTTTGTTGGTTTGTTGGTTTGTTGGTTTGTTGGTTTGTTGGTTTGTTCGTTATTGGCTTGTTGGTTTGTTGGCTTGTTGACTTGTTGGTTTGTTGGTGTGCTTGTTTGTTGGTTTGTTGGTTTGTTGGCTTGTTGGTTTGTTGGTTTGTTGGTTTGTTGGTTTGTTGGTTTGTTGGTTGGTTGGTTTGTTGGTTTGTTGGTTTGTTGGTTTGTTGGGTTGTTCGTGTGTTGGTTTGTTGGTTTGTTGGTTTGTTGGTTTATTGGTTTGTTGGTTTATTTGTTTGTTGGTTTGTTGGTTTGTTGGTTTCTTCGTTTGTTCGTTTGTTGGTTTGTTGGTTTGTTGGTTTGTTGGTTTGTTGGTTTGTTGGTTTGTTTGTTTGTTGGTTTGTTGGTTTGTTGGTTTATTTATTTGTTGGTTTGTTGGTTTGTTCGTTTGTTCGTTTGTTGGCTTGTTTGTTTGTTGGTTTGTTTGTTTGTTGGGTTGTTGGTTTGTTGGTTTGTTGGTTTGTTGGTTTGTTGGTTTGTTGGTTTGTTGGTTTGTTGTTTTATTAGTTTGTTGGTTTGTTGGTTTGTTGGTTTGTTTGTTATTGGCTTGTTGGTTTGTTAGCTTGTTGGCTTGTTGGTTTGTTGGTTTGTTTGTTTGTTGGGTTGTTGGTTTGTTGGTTTGTTGGTTTGTTGGTTTGTTGGTTTGTTGGTTTGTTGGTTTGTTGGTTTGTTTGTTTGTTGGTTTGTTGGTTTGTTGGTTTGTTCGTTTGTTAATTTGTTGGCTTGTTGGTTTGTTGGCTTGTTGGCTTGTTGGTTTTTTGGTTTGTTGGTTTGTTGGTTTGTTGGTTTGTTGGTTTGTTGGTTTGTTGGTTTGTTGGTTTGTTCGTTATTGGCTTGTTGGTTTGTTGGTTTGTTTATTTGTTGGTTTGTTGGTTTGTTGGTTTGTTGGTTTGTTGGTTTGTTCGTTATTGGCTTGTTGGTTTGTTGGCTTGTTGGCTTGTTGGTTTGTTGGTTTTTTTGTTTGTTGGTTTGTTGGTTTGTTGGTTTGTTGGTTTGTTGGTTTGTTGGTTTGTTGGTTTGTTGGTTTGTTGGTTTGTTGGTTTGTTGGTTTGTTGGTTTATTTGTTTGTTGGTTTGTTGGTTTGTTCGTTTGTTCGTTTGTTGGCTTGTTGGTTTGTTGGCTTGTTGGCTTGTTGGTTTGTTGGCTTGTTGGCTTGTTGGTTTGTTGGTTTGTTTGTTTGTTGGGTTGTTGGTTTGTTGGTTTGTTGGTTTGTTGGTTTGTTGGTTTGTTGGTTTGTTGGTTTGTTGGTTTATTTGTTTGTTGGCTTGTTCGTTTGTTCGTTTGTTGGCTTGTTGGTTTGTTGGCTTGTTGGCTTGTTGGTTTGTTGTTTTGTTGGTTGTTTGGTTTGTTGGTTTGTTTGTTTTTTTCATTTGTTGGCTTAATGGTTTGTTGGCTTGTTGGCTTGTTGGTTTGTTGGTTTGTTGGTTTGTTGGTTTGTTGGTTTGTTGGTTTGTTGGTTTGTTGGTTTGTTGGTTTGTTGGTTTGTTGGTTTGTTGGTTTGTTGGTTTGTTCGTTATTGGCTTGTTGGTTTGTTGGCTTGTTTACTTGTTGGTTTGTTGGTGTGTTTGTTTGTTGGTTTGTTGGTTTGTTGGCTTGTTGGTTTGTTGGTTTGTTGGTTTGTTGGTTTGTTGGTTTGTTGGTTGGTTGGTTTGTTGGTTTGTTGGTTTGTTGGTTTGTTGGGTTGTTCGTGTGTTGGTTTGTTGGTTTGTTGGTTTGTTGGTTTATTGGTTTGTTGGTTTATTTGTTTGTTGGTTTGTTGGTTTGTTGGTTTCTTTGTTTGTTCGTTTGTTGGTTTGTTGGTTTGTTGGTTTGTTGGTTTGTTGGTTTGTTGGTTTGTTTGTTTGTTGGTTTGTTGGTTTATTTATTTGTTGGTTTGTTGGTTTGTTCGTTTGTTCGTTTGTTGGCTTGTTTGTTTGTTGGTTTGTTTGTTTGTTGGGTTGTTGGTTTGTTGGTTTGTTGGTTTGTTGGTTTGTTGGTTTGTTGGTTTGTTGGTTTGTTGGTTTATTAGTTTGTTGGTTTGTTGGTTTGTTGGTTTGTTTGTTATTGGCTTGTTGGTTTGTTAGCTTGTTGGCTTGTTGGTTTGTTGGTTTGTTTGTTTGTTGGGTTGTTGGTTTGTTGGTTTGTTGGTTTGTTGGTTTGTTGGTTTGTTGGTTTGTTGGTTTGTTGGTTTGTTTGTTTGTTGGTTTGTTGGTTTGTTGGTTTGTTGGTTTGTTCGTTTGTTAATTTGTTGGCTTGTTGGTTTGTTGGCTTGTTGGCTTGTTGGTTTTTTGGTTTGTTGGTTTGTTGGTTTGTTGGTTTGTTGGTTTGTTGGTTTGTTGGTTTGTTGGTTTGTTCGTTATTGGCTTGTTGGTTTGTTGGTTTGTTTATTTGTTGGTTTGTTGGTTTGTTGGTTTGTTGGTTTGTTGGTTTGTTCGTTATTGGCTTGTTGGTTTGTTGGCTTGTTGGCTTGTTGGTTTGTTGGTTTTTTTGTTTGTTGGTTTGTTGGTTTGTTGGTTTGTTGGTTTGTTGGTTTGTTGGTTTGTTGGTTTGTTGGTTTGTTGGTTTGTTGGTTTGTTGGTTTGTTGGTTTATTTGTTTGTTGGTTTGTTGGTTTGTTCGTTTGTTCGTTTGTTGGCTTGTTGGTTTGTTGGCTTGTTGGCTTGTTGGTTTGTTGGTTTGTTGGTTTGTTGGTTTGTTGGTTTGTTTTTTTTTTTTCATTTGTTGGCTTGTTGGTTTGTTGGCTTGTTGGCTTGTTGGTTTGTTGATTTGTTGGTTTGTTGGTTTGTTGGTTTGTTGGTTTGTTGGTTTGTTGGTTTGTTGGTTTGTTGGTTTGTTGGTTTGTTGGTTTGTTGGTTTTTTGGTTTGTTGGTTTGTTGGTATGTTGGTTTGTTGGTTTGTTAGTTTGTTTGTTTGTTCGTTTGTTGGTTTTTTGGTTTGTTGGTTTGTTGGTTTGTAGGTTTGTTGGTTTGTTGGTTTGTTGGTTTGTTGGTTTGTTGGCATGTTGGTTTGTTCGTTTGTTGGCTTGTTGGTTTGTTGCCTTGTTGGCTTGTTGGTTTGTTGGTTTTGTTCGTTTGTTGGTTTGCTGGTTTGTTGGTTTGTTGGTTTGTTAGTTTGTTAGTTTGTTGGTTTGTTGGTTTGTTGGTTTGTTGGTTTGTTAGTTTCTTCGTTTGTTGGTTTGTTGGTTTGTTGGTTTGTTGGTTTGTTTGTTTGTTGGTTTGTTGGCTTGTTGGCTTGTTGGTTTGTTGGTTTTTTGGTTTGTTGGTTTGTTGGTTTGTTGGATTGTTGGTTTGTTGGTTTATTGGTTTGTTGGTTTGTTTGCTTGTTGATTTGTTGGTTTGTTGGCTTGTTCGTTTGTTGGATTGTTGGTTTGTTGGTTTGTTGGCTTGTTGGTTTGTTGGTTTGTTGGTTTGTTGGTTTGTTGGTTTGTTGGTTTGTTGGTTTGTTGGTTTGTTGGTTTGTTGGTTTGTTGGTTTGTTGGTTTGTTGGTTTGTTGGTTTTTGGGTTTGTTGGTTTGTTGGTTTGTTGGTTTGTTAGTTTCTTCGTTTGTTGGTTTGTTGGTTTGTTGGTTTTTTGGTTTGTTGGTTTGTTGGTTTGTTGGTTTGTTGGGTTTTGGTTTGTTGGTTTGTTGGTTTTTTGGTTTGTTGGTTTTTTGGTTTGTTGGCTTGTTGGTTTGTTGGTTTGTTGGTTTGCCGGTTTGTTCGTTTGTTGGTTTTTTGGTTTGTTGGTTTGTTGGTTTGTTGGTTTGTTGGTTTGTTGGTTTGTTGGTTTGTTGGTTTGTTCGTTATTGGCTTGTTGGTTTGTTGGCTTGTTCGTTTGTTGGTTTGTTTGTCTGTTGGTTTGTTGGTTTGTTGGTTTGTTGGTTTGTTGGTTTGTTGGTTTGTTGGTTTGTTGGTTTGTTGGTTTGTTGGTCTTTTGGTTTGTTGGTTTGTTGGTTTGCTGGTTTGCTGGTTTGTTGGTTTGTTCGTTTGTTGGTTTGTTGGTTTGTTTGTTTGTTGGTTTGTTGGTTTGTTGGTTTGTTGGTTTATTCGTTTGTTCGTTTGTTAATTTGTTGGCTTGTTGGTTTGTTGGCTTGTTGGTTTTTTGGTTTGTTGGTTTGTTGGTTTATTGGTTTGTTGGTTTGTTGGTTTGTTGGTTTGTTGGTTTGTTGGTTTGTTCGTTATTGGCTAGTTGGTTTGTTGGTTTGTTTATTTGTTGGTTTGTTGGTTTGTTCGTTATTGGCTTGTTGGTTTGTTGGCTTGTTGGCTTGTTGGTTTGTTGGTTTGTTTGTTTGTTGGGTTGTTGGTTTGTTGGTTTGTTGGTTTGTTGGTTTGTTGGTTTGTTGGTTTGTTGGTTTATTTGTTTGTTGGTTTGTTCGTTTGTTCGTTTGTTGGCTTGTTGGTTTGTTGGCTTGTTGGCTTGTTGGTTTGTTGGTTTGTTGGTTTGTTGGTTTGTTGGTTTGTTTGTTTTTTTCATTTGTTGGCTTAATGGTTTGTTGGCTTGTTGGCTTGTTGGTTTGTTGGTTTGTTGGTTTGTTGGTTTGTTGGTTTGTTGGTTTGTTGGTTTGTTGGTTTGGTGGTTTGTTGGTTTGTTGGTTTGTTCGTTATTGGCTTGTTGGTTTGTTGGCTTGTTGACTTGTTGGTTTGTTGGTGTGTTTGTTTGTTGGTTTGTTGGTTTGTTGGCTTGTTGGTTTGTTGGTTTGTTGGTTTGTTGGTTTGTTGGTTTGTTGGTTGGTTGGTTTGTTGGTTTGTTGGTTTGTTGGTTTGTTGGGTTGTTCGTGTGTTGGTTTGTTGGTTTGTTGGTTTATTGGTTTGTTGGTTTATTTGTTTGTTGGTTTGTTGGTTTTTTGGTTTCTTCGTTTGTTCGTTTGTTGGTTTGTTGGTTTCTTGGTTTGTTGGTTTGTTGGTTTGTTGGTTTGTTTGTTTGTTGGTTTGTTGGTTTATTTATTTGTTGGTTTGTTGGTTTGTTCGTTTGTTCGTTTATTGGCTTGTTTATTTGTTGGTTTGTTGATTTATTGGTTTGTTGGTTTGTTGGTTTGTTGGTTTGTTGGTTTGTTGGTTTGTTGGTTTGTTGGCTTGTTGGCTTGATGTCTTGTTGGTTTGTTGGTCTTGTTCGTTTGTTGGTTTGCTGGTTTGTTGGTTTGTTGGTTTGTTAGTTTGTTGGTTTGTTGGTTTGTTGGTTTGTTGGTTTGTTAGTTTCTTCGTTTGTTGGTTTGTTGGTTTGTTGGTTTGTTGGTTTGTTGGTTTGTTGGTTTGTTGGTTTGTTGGTTTGTTGGTTTGTTGGCTTGTTGGCTTGTTGGTGTGTTGGTTTGTTGGTTTGTTGGTTTGTTGGTTTGTTGGTTTGTTGGTTTGTTGTTTTATTGGTTTGTTGGTTTGTTTGCTTGTTGGTTTGTTGGTTTGTTGGTTTGTTGGCTTGTTGGTTTGTTTGTTTGTTGGTTTGTTTGTTTGTTGGCTTGTTCGTTTGTTGGCTTATTGGTTTGTTGGCTTGTTGCCTTGTTGGGTTGTTGGTTTGTTGGTTTGTTGGTTTGTTGGTTTATTTGTTTGTTGGTTTGTTCGTTTGTTCGTTTGTTGGCTTGTTGGTTTGTTGGCTTGTTGGCTTGTTGGTTTGTTGGTTTGTTGGTTTGTTGGTTTGTTGGTTTGTTTGTTTTTTTCATTTGTTGGCTTAATGGTTTGTTGGCTTGTTGGCTTGTTGTTTGTTGGTTTGTTGGTTTGTTGGTTTGTTGGTTTGTTGGTTTGTTGGTTTGTTGGTTTGTTGGTTTGTTGGTTTGTTGGTTTGTTGGTTTGTTGGTTTGTTCGTTATTGGCTTGTTGGTTTGTTGGCTTGTTGACTTGCTGGTTTGTTGGTGTGTTTGTTTGTTGGTTTGTTGGTTTGTTGGCTTGTTGGTTTGTTGGTTTGTTGGTTTGTTGGTTTGTTGGTTTGTTGGTTGGTTGGTTTGTTGGTTTGTTGGTTTGTTGGTTTGTTGGGTTGTTCGTGTGTTGGTTTGTTGGTTTGTTGGTTTGTTGGTTTATTGGTTTGTTGGTTTATTTGTTTGTTGGTTTGTTGGTTTGTTGGTTTCTTCGTTTGTTCGTTTGTTGGTTTGTTGGTTTGTTGGTTTGTTGGTTTGTTGGTTTGTTGGTTTGTTTGTTTGTTGGTTTGTTGGTTTATTTATTTGTTGGTTTGTTGGTTTGTTCGTTTGTTCGTTTGTTGGCTTGTTTGTTTGTTGGTTTGTTTGTTTGTTGGGTTGTTGGTTTGTTGGTTTGTTGGTTTGTTGGTTTGTTGGTTTGTTGGTTTGTTGGTTTGTTGGTTTGTTGGTTTATTAGTTTGTTGGTTTGTTGGTTTGTTGGTTTGTTTGTTATTGGCTTGTTGGTTTGTTAGCTTGTTGGCTTTTGGTTTGTTGGTTTGTTTGTTTGTTGGGTTGTTGGTTTGTTGGTTTGTTGGTTTGTTGGTTTGTTGGTTTGTTGGTTTGTTGGTTTGTTGGTTTGTTTGTTTGTTGGTTTGTTGGTTTGTTGGTTTGTTCGTTTGTTAATTTGTTGGCTTGTTGGTTTGTTGGCTTGTTGGCTTGTTGGTTTTTTGGTTTGTTGGTTTGTTGGTTTGTTGGTTTGTTGGTTTGTTGGTTTGTTGGTTTGTTGGTTTGTTCGTTATTGGCTTGTTGGTTTGTTGGTTTGTTTATTTGTTGGTTTGTTGGTTTGTTGGTTTGTTGGTTTGTTGGTTTGTTCGTTATTGGCTTGTTGGTTTGTTGGCTTGTTGGCTTGTTGGTTTGTTGGTTTTTTTGTTTGTTGGTTTGTTGGTTTGTTGGTTTGTTGGTTTGTTGGTTTGTTGGTTTGTTGGTTTGTTGGTTTGTTGGTTTGTTGGTTTGTTGGTTTGTTGGTTTATTTGTTTGTTGGTTTGTTGGTTTGTTCGTTTGTTCGTTTGTTGGCTTGTTGGTTTGTTGGCTTGTTGGCTTGTTGGTTTGTTGGTTTGTTGGTTTGTTGGTTTGTTGGTTTGTTTTTTTTTTTTCATTTGTTGGCTTGTTGGTTTGTTGGCTTGTTGGCTTGTTGGTTTGTTGATTTGTTGGTTTGTTGGTTTGTTGGTTTGTTGGTTTGTTGGTTTGTTGGTTTGTTGGTTTGTTGGTTTGTTGGTTTGTTGGTTTTTTGGTTTGTTGGTTTGTTGGTATGTTGGTTTGTTGGTTTGTTAGTTTGTTTGTTTGTTCGTTTGTTAGTTTTTTGGTTTGTTGGTTTGTTGGTTTGTAGGTTTGTTGGTTTGTTGGTTTGTTGGTTTGTTGGCATGTTGGTTTGTTCGTTTGTTGGCTTGTTGGTTTGTTGCCTTGTTGGCTTGTTGGTTTGTTGGTTTTGTTCGTTTGTTGGTTTGCTGGTTTGTTGGTTTGTTGGTTTGTTAGTTTGTTAGTTTGTTGGTTTGTTGGTTTGTTGGTTTGTTGGTTTGTTAGTTTCTTCGTTTGTTGGTTTGTTGGTTTGTTGGTTTGTTGGTTTGTTTGTTTGTTGGTTTGTTGGCTTGTTGGCTTGTTGGTTTGTTGGTTTTTTGGTTTGTTGGTTTGTTGGTTTGTTGGATTGTTGGTTTGTTGGTTTATTGGTTTGTTGGTTTGTTTGCTTGTTGATTTGTTGGTTTGTTGGCTTGTTCGTTTGTTGGATTGTTGGTTTGTTGGTTTGTTGGCTTGTTGGTTTGTTGGTTTGTTGGTTTGTTGGTTTGTTGGTTTGTTGGTTTGTTGGTTTGTTGGTTTGTTAATTTGTTGGTTTGTTGGTTTGTTGGTTTGTTGGTTTGTTGGTTTTTGGGTTTGTTGGTTTGTTGGTTTGTTGGTTTGTTAGTTTCTTCGTTTGTTGGTTTGTTGGTTTGTTGGTTTTTTGGTTTGTTGGTTTGTTGGTTTGTTGGTTTGTTGGGTTTTGGTTTGTTGGTTTGTTGGTTTTTTGGTTTGTTGGTTTTTTGGTTTGTTGGCTTGTTGGTTTGTTGGTTTGTTGGTTTGCCGGTTTGTTCGTTTGTTGGTTTTTTGGTTTGTTGGTTTGTTGGTTTGTTGGTTTGTTGGTTTGTTGGTTTGTTGGTTTGTTCGTTATTGGCTTGTTGGTTTGTTGGCTTGTTCGTTTGTTGGTTTGTTTGTTTGTTGGTTTGTTGGTTTGTTGGTTTGTTGGTTTGTTGGTTTGTTGGTTTGTTGGTTTGTTGGTTTGTTGGTTTGTTGGTCTTTTGGTTTGTTGGTTTGTTGGTTTGCTGGTTTGCTGGTTTGTTGGTTTGTTCGTTTGTTGGTTTGTTGGTTTGTTTGTTTGTTGGTTTGTTGGTTTGTTGGTTTATTCGTTTGTTCGTTTGTTAATTTGTTGGCTTGTTGGTTTGTTGGCTTGTTGGTTTTTTGGTTTGTTGGTTTGTTGGTTTATTGGTTTGTTGGTTTGTTGGTTTGTTGGTTTGTTGGTTTGTTGGTTTGTTCGTTATTGGCTAGTTGGTTTGTTGGTTTGTTTATTTGTTGGTTTGTTGGTTTGTTCGTTATTGGCTTGTTGGTTTGTTGGCTTGTTGGCTTGTTGGTTTGTTGGTTTGTTTGTTTGTTGGGTTGTTGGTTTGTTGGTTTGTTGGTTTGTTGGTTTGTTGGTTTGTTGGTTTGTTGGTTTAATTGTTTGTTGGTTTGTTCGTTTGTTCGTTTGTTGGCTTGTTGGTTTGTTGGCTTGTTGGCTTGTTGGTTTGTTGGTTTGTTGGTTTCTTGGTTTGTTGGTTTGTTTGTTTTTTTCATTTGTTGGCTTAATGGTTTGTTGGCTTGTTGGCTTGTTGGTTTGTTGGTTTGTTGGTTTGTTGGTTTGTTGGTTTGTTGGTTTGTTGGTTTGTTGGTTTGTTGGTTTGTTGGTTTGTTGGTTTGTTCGTTATTGGCTTGTTGGTTTGTTGGCTTGTTGACTTGTTGGTTTGTTGGTGTGTTTGTTTGTTGGTTTGTTGGTTTGTTGGCTTGTTGGTTTGTTGGTTTGTTGGTTTGTTGGTTTGTTGGTTTGTTGGTTGGTTGGTTTGTTGGTTTGTTGGTTTGTTGGTTTGTTGGGTTGTTCGTGTGTTGGTTTGTTGGTTTGTTGGTTTATTGGTTTGTTGGTTTATTTGTTTGTTGGTTTGTTGGTTTTTTGGTTTCTTCGTTTGTTCGTTTGTTGGTTTGTTGGTTTCTTGGTTTGTTGGTTTGTTGGTTTGTTGGTTTGTTTGTTTGTTGGTTTGTTGGTTTATTTATTTGTTGGTTTGTTGGTTTGTTCGTTTGTTCGTTTATTGGCTTGTTTATTTGTTGGTTTGTTGATTTATTGGTTTGTTGGTTTGTTGGTTTGTTGGTTTGTTGGTTTGTTGGTTTGTTGGTTTGTTGGTTTGTTGGCTTGTTGGCTTGATGTCTTGTTGGTTTGTTGGTCTTGTTCGTTTGTTGGTTTGCTGGTTTGTTGGTTTGTTGGTTTGTTAGTTTGTTGGTTTGTTGGTTTGTTGGTTTGTTGGTTTGTTAGTTTCTTCGTTTGTTGGTTTGTTGGTTTGTTGGTTTGTTGGTTTGTTGGTTTGTTGGTTTGTTGGTTTGTTGGTTTGTTGGTTTGTTGGCTTGTTGGCTTGTTGGTGTGTTGGTTTGTTGGTTTGTTGGTTTGTTGGTTTGTTGGTTTGTTGGTTTGTTGTTTTATTGGTTTGTTGGTTTGTTTGCTTGTTGGTTTGTTGGTTTGTTGGTTTGTTGGCTTGTTGGTTTGTTTGTTTGTTGGTTTGTTTGTTTGTTGGCTTGTTCGTTTGTTGGCTTATTGGTTTGTTGGCTTGTTGCCTTGTTGGGTTGTTGGTTTGTTGGTTTGTTGGTTTGTTGGTTTGTTGGTTTGTTGGTTTGTTGGTTTGTTGGTTTGTTGGTTTGTTGGTTTGTTGGTTTGTTGGTTTGTTGGTTTGTTGGTTTGTTGGTTTGTTGGTTTGTTGGTTTGTTGGTTTGTTGGTTTGTTTGTTTGTTGGTTTGTTGGGTTTTGGTTTGTTGGTTTGTTGGTTTGTTGGTTTTTTGGTTTGTTGGTTTGTTGGTTTGTTGGTTTGTTGGTTTGTTGGTTTGTTGGTTTGTTGGTTTGTTGGTTTGTTGGTTTGTTGGTTTGTTAGTTTCTTCGTTTGTTGGTTTGTTGGTTTGTTGGTTTGTTGGTTTGTTGGTTTGTTGGTTTGTTGGTTTGTTGGTTTGTTGGCTTGTTGGCTTGTTGGTGTGTTGGTTTGTTGGTTTGTTGGTTTGTTGGTTTGTTGGTTTGTTGGTTTGTTGTTTTATTGGTTTGTTGGTTTGTTTGCTTGTTGGTTTGTTGCTTTGTTGGTTTGTTGGCTTGTTGGTTTGTTTGTTTGTTGGTTTGTTTGTTTGTTGGCTTGTTCGTTTGTTGGCTTATTGGTTTGTTGGCTTGTTGCCTTGTTGGGTTGTTGGTTTGTTGGTTTGTTGGTTTGTTGGTTTGTTGGTTTGTTGGTTTGTTGGTTTGTTGGTTTGTTGGTTTGTTGGTTTGTTGGTTTGTTGGTTTGTTGGTTTGTTGGTTTGTTGGTTTGTTGGTTTGTTGGTTTGTTGGTTTGTTAGTTTGTTGGTTTGTTGGTTTGTTGGTTTGTTGGTTTGTTGGTTTGTTGGTTTGTTGGTTTGTTGGTTTGTTGGTTTGTTGGTTTGTTCGTTATTGGCTTGTAAGTTTGTTGGCTTGTTGGTTTGTTGGTTTGTTTGTTTGTTGGTTTGTTGGTTTGTTGGTTTGTTGGTTTGTTGGTTTGTTGGTTTGTTGGTTTGTTGGTTTGTTGGTTTGTTGGTTTGTTGGTCTTTTGGTTTGTTAGTTTGTTGGTTTGCTGGTTTGCTGGTTTGTTGGTTTGTTCGTTTGTTGGTTTGTTGGTTTATTAGTTTGTTGGTTTTTTGGTTTGCTGGTTTGTTCGTTTGTTCGTTTGTTGGCTTATTGGTTTGTTGGCTTGTTGGCTTGTTGGTTTGTTCGTTTGTTAGTTTGTTGGTTTGTTGGTTTGTTGGTTTGTTGGTTTGTTGGTTTGTTGGTTTGTTGATTTGTTCGTTATTGGCTTGTTGGTTTGTTTGTTTGTTGATTTGTTGGTTTGTTGGTTTGTTGGTTTGTTCGTTATTGGCTTGTTGGTTTGTTGGCTTGTTGGCTTGTTGGTTTGTTGGTTTGTTTGTTTGTTGGTTCGTTGGTTTGTTGGTTTGTTGGTTTGTTGGTTTGTTGGTTTGTTGGTTTGTTGGTTTATTTGTTTGTTGGTTTGTTGGTTTGTTCGTTTGTTCGTTTGTTGGCTTGTTGGTTTGTTGGCTTGTTGGCTTGTTGGTTTGTTGGTTTGTTGGTTTGTTGGTTTGTTGGTTTGTTGGTTTTTTTGTTTTTTTCATTTGTTGGCTTGTTGGTTTGTTGGCTTGTTGGCTTGTTGGTTTGTTGGTTTGTTAGTTCGTTGGTTTGTTGGTTTGTTGGTTTGTTGGTTTGTTGGTTTGTTGGTTTGTTGGTTTGTTCGTTATTGGCTTGTTGGTTTGTTGGCTTGTTGACTTGTTGGTTAGTTGGTTTGTTTGTTGGTTGGTTTGTTGGTTTGTTGGCTTGTTGGTTTGTTGGTTTGTTGGTTTGTTGGTTTGTTGGTTTGTTGGTTGGTTGGTTTGTTGGTTTGTTGGTTTGTTGGGTTGTTCGTTTGTTGGTTTGTTGGTTTGTTGGTTTGTTAATTTATTAGTTTGTTGGTTTATTTGTTTGTTGGTTTGTTGGTTTGTTGGTTTCTTCGTTTGTTCGTCTGTTGGCTTGTTAGTTTGTTGGCTTGTTGGTTTGTTGGTTTGTTAGTTTGTTGGTTTGTTGCTTTGTAGGTTTGTTGGTTTGTTGGTTTGTTGGTTTGTGGGTTTGTTGGTTTATTGGTTTGTTGGTTTGTTGGTTTGTTGGTTTGTTGGTTTGTTGGTTTGTTCGTTTGTTGGTTTGTTGGTTTATTTATTTGTTGGTTTGTTGGTTTGTTGGTTTGTTCGTTTGTTCGTTTGTTGGCTTGTCTGTTTGTTGGTTTGTTGATTTGTTGGTTTGTTGGTTTGTTGGTTTTTTGGTTTGTTGGCTTGTTGGTTTGTTGGTGTGTTGTTTTATTTGTTTGTTTGTTTACTGGTTTGTTGGTTTATTTGTTTGTTGGTTTCTTGGCTTGTTGGTTTATTGGTTTGTTGGTTTGTTTGTTTGTGGGTTTGTTCGTTTGTTGGTTTTTTGGTTTGTTGGCTTGTTGGTTTGTTGGTTTGCTGGTTTGTTGGTTTGTTGGTTTTTTGGTTTGTTGGCTTGTTAGTTTGTTGGTTTGTTGGCTTGTTGGTTTGTTGGTTTGTTGGTTTATTGGTTTGTTGGTTTGTTCGTTTGTTGATTTGTTGGTTTATTTATTTATTGGTTTGTTGGTTTGATGGTTTGTTCGTTTGTTCGTTTGTTTGTTTGTTGGCTTGTTGGCTTGTTGGCATGTTGGTTTGTTGGTTTATTGGTTTTTTTGGTTTGTTGGATTGTTGGTTTGTTGGTTTGTTGTTTTATTTGTTTGTATGTTTGCTGGTTTGTTGGTTTGTTTGTTTGTTTGTTTGTTCGATTGTTGGTTTTTTTGGTTTGTTGGCTTGTTGGTTTGTTGGTTTGCTGGTTTGTTAGTTTGTTGGTTTTTTGGTTTGTTGGCTTGTTATTTTGTTGGCTTGTTGGTTTGTTCGTTTATTCGTTTGTTGGTTTGTTGGTTTGTTCGTTTGTTGGTTTGTTAGTTTATTTGTTTGTTGGTTTCTTAGTTTGTTGGTTTGTTGGTTTGTTGGTTTGTTGGTTTGTTGGTTCGTTGGTTTGTTGGTTTGTTGGTTTGTTCGTTTGTTGGTTTGTTGGTTTGTTGGTTTGTTGGTTTGTTGGTTTGATGGTTTGTTCGTTTGTTCGTTTGTTTGCTTGTTCGTTTGTTGGCTTATTGGTTTGTTGGATTGTTGGTTTGTTGGTTTGTTGGTTTGTTGAATTTTAGTTTGTTTGTTTGTTTGTTGGTTTGTTGGTTTGTTGGTTTGTTGGTTTGTTCGTTTGTTGGTTTGTTGGCTTATTGGCTTATTGGTTTGTTGGTTTGTTGGTTTGCTGGTTTGATGGTTTGTTTATTTATTTGTTTGTTGGCTTGTTGGTTTGTTGGTTTCTTGGTTTGTTTGTTTGTTGGTTTGTTCGTTTGTTGGCTTGTTGGTTTGTTGGTTTCTTGGCTTGTTGGTTTGTGGTTTGTTGGTTTTTTGGTTTGTTGATTTGTTGGTTTGTTGGTTTGTTGGTTTGTTGGTTTGTTGGTTTGTTGGTTTTTTGGTTTGTTGGCTTGTTGGTTTGTTGGTTTGTTGGTTTTTTGGTTTGTTGGCTTGTTGGTTTGTTGGTTTGTTGGTTTGTTGGTTTGCTCGTTTGTTGGTTGGTTGGCTTGTTGGTTTGTTGGTTTGTTGGTTTGTTGGTTTGTTAGTTTGTTGGTTTGTTGGCTTGTTGGTTTGCTCGTTTGTTGGTTTGTTGGTTTGTTGGTTTGTTGGTTTGTTGGTTTGTTGGTTTGTTGGCTTGTTGGTTTGTTGGTTTGTTGGTTTGTTGGTTTGTTGGTTTGTTCGTTTGTTCGTTTGTTGGTTTTTTGGTTTGTTGGTTTCTTGGTTTCTTGGTTGGTTGGTTTGTTGGTTTGTTGGTTTCTTGGCTTGGTGGTTTGTTGGTTTGTTGGTTTGTTTGTTTGTTGGTTTGTTCGTTTGTTGGTTTTTTGGTTTGTTGGGTTGTTGGCTTGTTGGTTTGTTGGTTTGTTGGCTTGTTGGTTTGTTGGTTTGTTGGTTTGTTAATTTGTTGGTTTGCTGGTTTGTTGGTTTGTTGGTTTGTTCGTTTGTTGGTTTGTTGGCTTATTGGCTTATTGGTTTGTTTGTTTGTTGGTTTGTTGGTTTGCTGGTTTGTTGGTTTGTTTGTTTATTTGTTTGTTGGTTTGTTGGCTTGTTGGTTTGTTCGCTTGTTGGTTTGTTGGTTTGTTGGTTTGTTTGTTTGTTGGTTTGTTCGTTTGTTGGCTTGTTGGTTTGTTGGTTTCTTGGCTTGTTGGTTTGTGGGTTGTTTGTTTGTTGTTTTGTTCGTTTGTTGGTTGGTTGGCTTGTTGGTTTGTTCGTTTGTTGGTTTGTTGGTTTGTTGGTTTGTTGGTTTGTTGGTTTGTTGGTTTGTTGGTTTGTTGGTTTGTTGGTTTGTTGGTTTATTTGTTTGTTGGTTTGTTGGATTGTTGGTTTGTTGGCTTGTTGGTTTGTTGGTTTGTTGGTTTGTTGGTTTATTTGTTTGTCGGTTTGTTGGTTTGTTGGTTTGTTGGTTTGTTGGCTTGTTGGTTTGTTGGTTTGTTGACTTGTTTGTTTGTAGGTTTGTTGGTCTGTTTGTCTGTTGGTTTGTTCGTTTATGGCTTGTTGGTTTGTTGGTTTGTTGGCTTGTTGGTTTGTTGGTTTGTTGGTTTGTTTGTTTGTTGGTTTGTTTGTTTGTTGATTTGTTGGTTTGTTGGTTTGTTGGTTTGTTGGTTTGTTGGTTTGTTGGTTTGTTGGTTTGTTGGTTTGTTGGTTTTTTGGTTTGTTGGCTTGTTGGTTTGTTGGTTTGTTGGTTTGTGGGTTTGTTGGTTTGTGGGTTTGTTGGTTTGTTGGTTTATTAGTTTGTTGGTTTGTTCGTTTGTTGGTTTGTTGGTTTGTTGGCTTGTTGGTTTGTTGGTTTGTTGGTTTGTTGGTTTATTGGTGTGTTGTTTTATTTGTTTGTTTGTTTCCTGGTTTATTAGTTTGTTGGTTTGTTGGTTTCTTGGCTTGTTGGTTTGTTGGTTTGTTTGTTTGTTGGTTTGTTCGGTTGTTGGTTTTTTGGTTTGTTGGCTTGTTGGTTTGTTGGTTTGCTGGTTTGTTGGTTTGTTGGTTTTTTGGTTTGTTGGCTTGTTAGTTTGTTGGTTTGTTGGTTTGTTGGTTTGTTGGTTCGTTCGTTTGTTGGTTTGTTGGTTTATTTATTTATTGGTTTGTTGGTTTGATGGTTTGTTCGTTTGTTCGTTTGTTTGTTTGTTGGGTTGTTGGCTTGTTGGCATGTTGGTTTGTTGGTTTGTTGGTTTGTTGGTTTGTTGGTTTGTTGGTTTGTTGGTTTGTTGTTTTATTTGTTTGTATGTTTGCTGGTTTGTTGGTTTGTTGGTTTGTTGGTTTCTTGGCTTGTTGGTTTGTTGGTTTGTTGGTTTGTTTGTTTGTTGGTTTGTTCGTTTGTTGGTTTTTTGGTTTGTTGGCTTGTTGGTTTGCTGGTTTGTTGGTTTGTTGGTTTTTTGGTTTGTTGGCTTGTTAGTTTGTTGGCTTGTTGGTTTGTTCGTTTATTCGTTTGTTGGTTTGTTGGTTTGTTGGTTTGTTGGTTTGTTCGTTTGTTGGTTTGTTAGTTTATTTGTTTGTTGGTTTGTTAGTTTTTTGGTTTGTTGGTTTGTTGGTTTGTTGGTTTGTTGGTTCGTTGGTTTGTTGGTTTGTTGGTTTGTTGGTTTGTTGGTTTGTTGGTTTGTTGGTTTGTTGGTTTGATGGTTTGTTCGTTTGTTCGTTTGTTTGCTTGTTAGTTTGTTGGCTTGTTGGTTTGTTGGATTGTTGGTTTGTTGGTTTGTTGAATTTTAGTTTGTTTGTTTGTTTGTTGGTTTGTTGGTTTGTTGGTTTGTTAGTTTGTTGGTTTGTTGGTTTCTTGGCTTGGTGGTTTGTTGGTTTGTTGGTTTGTTTGTTGGTTGGTTTGTTCGTTTGCTCGTTTTTTTGGTTTGTTGGCTTGTTGGTTTCTTGGTTTGTTGGCTTGTTGGTTTGTTGGTTTGTTGGTTTGTTGGTTTGTTGGTTTGTTGGTTTGTTGGTTTGTTGGTTTGTTGGTTTGTTCGTTTGTTGGTTTGTTGGCTTATTGGCTTATTGGTTTGTTGGTTTGTTGGTTTGTTGGTTTGCAGGTTTGTTGGTTTGTTTATTTATTTGTTTGTTGGCTTGTTGGTTTGTTGGTTTGTTGGTTTGTTTGTTTGTTGGTTTGTTCGTTTGTTGGCTTGTTGGTTTGTTGGTTTCTTGGCTTGTTGGTTTGTGGTTTGTTGGTTTTTTTGGTTTGTTGGTTTGTTGGATTGTTGGTTTGTTGGTTTGTTGGTTTGTTGGTTTTTTGGTTTGTTGGCTTCTTGGTTCGTTGGTTTGTTGGTTTTTTGGTTTGTTGGCTTGTTGGTTTGTTGGTTTGTTGGTTTGTTGGTTTGTTGGTTTGTTGGTTTGTTCGTTTGTTGGTTGGTTGGTTTGTTGGCTTGTTGGTTTGTTGGTTTGTTGGTTTGTTGGTTTGTTGGTTTGTTGGTTTGTTGGTTTGTTGGTTTGTTCGTTTGTTGGTTTTTTGGTTTGTTGGTTTGTTGGTTTCTTGGTTGGTTGGTTTGTTGGTTTGTTGGTTTCTTGGCTTGGTGGTTTGTTGGTTTGTTGGTTTGTTTGTTTGTTGTTTTGTTCGTTTGTTGGTTTTTTGGTTTGTTGGGTTGTTGGCTTGTTGGTTTGTTGGTTTGTTGGCTTGTTGGTTTGTTGGTTTGTTGGTTTGTTGGTTTGTTGGTTTGTTGGTTTGTTGGTTTGTTCGTTTGTTGGTTTGTTGGCTTATTGGCTTATTGGTTTGTTGGTTTGTTGGTTTGTTGGTTTGCTGGTTTGTTGGTTTGTTTGTTTATTTGTTTGTTGGTTTGTTGGCTTGTTGGTTTGTTTGCTTGTTGGTTTGTTGGTTTGTTGGTTTGTTTGTTTGTTGGTTTGTTCGTTTGTTGGCTTGTTGGTTTGTTGGTTTCTTGCCTTGTTGGTGTGTGGTTTGTTGGTTTGTTGGTTTGTTGGTTTGTTCGTTTGTTGGTTGGTTGGCTTGTTCGTTTGTTGGTTTGTTGGTTTGTTGGTTTGTTGGTTTGTTGGTTTGTTGGTTTGTTGGTTTGTTGGTTTGTTGGTTTATTTGTTTGTTGGTTTATTGGATTATTGGTTTGTTGGCTTGTTGGTTTGTCGGTTTGTTGGTTTGTTGGTTAATTTGTTTGCCGGTTTGTTGGTTTGTTGGTTTGTTGGTTTGTTGGTTTGTTGGTTTGTTGGCTTGTTGGTTTGTTGGTTTGTTGACTTGTTTGTTTGTAGGTTTGTTGGTTTGTTGGTTTGTTGGCTTGTTGGCTTGTTGGTTTGTTGGTACGTTGGCTTGTTGGTTTGTTGGTTAATTTGTTTGTTGGTTTGTTGGTTTGTTTGTTTGTTGGTTTGTTCGTTACTTGGCTTGTTGGTTTGTTGGTTTGTTGGTTTGTTGGCTTGTTGGTTTGTTGGTTTGGTGGTTTGGTGGTTTGTTGGTTTGTTTGTTTGTTGGTTCGTTGGTTTGTTGGTTTGTTGGTTTGTTGGTTTGTTGAATTGTTGGTTTGTTGGTTTGTTGGTTTGTTGGTTTTTTGGTTTGTTGGTTTGTTGGTTTGTTGGTTTGTTGGTTTGTTAGTTTCTTTGTTTGTTCGTTTGTTGGTTTTTTTGTTTGTTGGTTTGTTGGTTTGTAGGTTTGTTGGTTTGTTGGTTTGTTGGTTTGTTGGTTTGTTGGCATGTTGGTTTGTTCGTTTGTTGGCTTGTTGGTTTGTTGTCTTGTTGGCTTGTTGGTTTGTTGGTTTTGTTCGTTTGTTGGTTTGCTGGTTTGTTGGTTTGTTGGTTTGTTAGTTTGTTGGTTTATTGGTTTGTTGGTTTGTTGGTTTGTTAGTTTGTTCGTTTGTTGGTTTGTTGGTTTGTTGGTTTGTTAGTTTGTTGGTTTGTTGGTTTGTTGGCTTGTTGGCTTGTTGGCTTGTTGGTTTGTTGGTTTGTTGGTTTGTTGGTTTGTTGGTTTATTGGTTTGTTGCTTTATTGGTTTGTTGGTTTGCTTGCTTGTTGGTTTGTTGGTTTGTCGGTTTGTTGGCTTGTTGGTTTGTTTGTTTGTTGGTTTGTTTGTTTGTTGACTTGTTTGTTTGTAGGTTTGTTGGTTTGTTGGTTTGTTGGCTTGTTGGCTTGTTGGTTTGTTGGTACGTTGGCTTGTTGGTTTGTTGGTTAATTTGTTTGTTGGTTTGTTGGTTTGTTTGTTTGTTGGTTTGTTCGTTACTTGGCTTGTTGGTTTGTTGGTTTGTTGGTTTGTTGGCTTGTTGGTTTGTTGGTTTGGTGGTTTGGTGGTTTGTTGGTTTGTTTGTTTGTTGGTTCGTTGGTTTGTTGGTTTGTTGGTTTGTTGGTTTGTTGAATTGTTGGTTTGTTGGTTTGTTGGTTTGTTGGTTTTTTGGTTTGTTGGTTTGTTGGTTTGTTGGTTTGTTGGTTTGTTAGTTTCTTTATTTGTTCGTTTGTTGGTTTTTTTGTTTGTTGGTTTGTTGGTTTGTAGGTTTGTTGGTTTGTTGGTTTGTTGGTTTGTTGGTTTGTTGGCATGTTGGTTTGTTCGTTTGTTGGCTTGTTGGTTTGTTGTCTTGTTGGCTTGTTGGTTTGTTGGTTTTGTTCGTTTGTTGGTTTGCTGGTTTGTTGGTTTGTTGGTTTGTTAGTTTGTTGGTTTATTGGTTTGTTGGTTTGTTGGTTTGTTAGTTTGTTCGTTTGTTGGTTTGTTGGTTTGTTGGTTTGTTAGTTTGTTGGTTTGTTGGTTTGTTGGTTTGTTGGCTTGTTGGCTTGTTGGCTTGTTGGTTTGTTGGTTTGTTGGTTTGTTGGTTTGTTGGTTTATTGGTTTGTTGCTTTATTGGTTTGTTGGTTTGCTTGCTTGTTGGTTTGTTGGTTTGTCGGTTTGTTGGCTTGTTGGTTTGTGTGTTTGTTGGTTTGTTTGTTTGTTGGCTTGTTCGTTTGTTGGCTTGTTGGTTTGTTGGCTTGTTGGCTGGTTGGTTTGTTAGTTTGTTGGTTTGTTGGTTTGTTGGTTTGTTGGTGTGTTGGTTTGTTGGTTTATTTGTTTGTTGGTTTGTTGGCTTGTTGGCTTGTTGGTTTGTTGGTACGTTGGCTTGTTGGTTTGTTGGTTAATTTGTTTGTTGGTTTGTTGGTTTGTTTGTTTGTTGGTTTGTTCGTTACTTGGCTTGTTGGTTTGTTGGTTTGTTGGTTTGTTGGCTTGTTGGTTTGTTGGTTTGGTGGTTTGGTGGTTTGTTGGTTTGTTTGTTTGTTGGTTCGTTGGTTTGTTGGTTTGTTGGTTTGTTGGTTTGTTGAATTGTTGGTTTGTTGGTTTGTTGGTTTGTTGGTTTTTTGGTTTGTTGGTTTGTTGGTTTGTTGGTTTGTTGGTTTGTTAGTTTCTTTGTTTGTTCGTTTGTTGGTTTTTTTGTTTGTTGGTTTGTTGGTTTGTAGGTTTGTTGGTTTGTTGGTTTGTTGGTTTGTTGGTTTGTTGGCATGTTGGTTTGTTCGTTTGTTGGCTTGTTGGTTTGTTGTCTTGTTGGCTTGTTGGTTTGTTAGTTTTGTTCGTTTGTTGGTTTGCTGGTTTGTTGGTTTGTTGGTTTGTTAGTTTGTTGGTTTATTGGTTTGTTGGTTTGTTGGTTTGTTAGTTTGTTCGTTTGTTGGTTTGTTGGTTTGTTGGTTTGTTAGTTTGTTGGTTTGTTGGTTTGTTGGTTTGTTGGTTTGTTGGCTTGTTGGCTTGTTGGCTTGTTGGTTTGTTGGTTTGTTGGTTTGTTGGTTTGTTGGTTTATTGGTTTGTTGCTTTATTGGTTTGTTGGTTTGCTTGCTTGTTGGTTTGTTGGTTTGTCGGTTTGTTGGCTTGTTGGTTTGTTTGTTTGTTGGTTTGTTTGTTTGTTGGCTTGTTCGTTTGTTGGCTTGTTGGTTTGTTGGCTTGTTGGCTGGTTGGTTTGTTAGTTTGTTGGTTTGTTGGTTTGTTGGTTTGTTGGTGTGTTGGTTTGTTGGTTTGTTTGTTTGTTGGTTTGTTGGTTTGTTGGTTTGTTGGTTTGTTAGTTTCTTCGTTTGTTGGTTTGTTGGTTTGTTGGTTTTTTGGTTTTTTGGTTTGTTGGTTTGTTGGTTTGTTGGGTTGTCGGTTTATTGGTTTGTTGGTTTGTTGGTTTGTTGGTTTTTTGGTTTGCTGGTTTGTTGGTTTCTTGGTTGGTTGGTTTGTTGGTTTGTTGGTTTTTTGGTTTGTTGATTTGTTGGTTTGTTGGTTTGTTGGTTTGTTGGTTTGTTGGTTTGTTGGTTTTTTGGTTTGTTGGCTTGTTGGTTTGTTGGTTTGTTGGTTTTTTGGTTTGTTGACTTGTTGGTTTGTTGGTTTGTTGGTTTGTTGGTTTGTTCGTTTGTTGGTTGGTTGGCTTGTTGGTTTGTTGGTTTGTTGGTTTGTTAGTTTGTTGGTTTGTTGGCTTGTTGGTTTGCTCGTTTGTTGGTTTGTTGGTTTGTTGGTTTGTTGGTTTGTTGGTTTGTTGGTTTGTTGGTTTGTTGGCTTGTTGGTTTGTTGGTTTGTTGGTTTGTTGGTTTGTTGGTTTGTTCGTTTGTTCGTTTGTTGGTTTTTTGGTTTGTTGGTTTGTTGGTTTGTTGGTTGGTTGGTTTGTTGGTTTGTTGGTTTCTTGGCTTGGTGGTTTGTTGGTTTGTTGGTTTGTTTGTTTGTTGGTTTGTTCGTTTGTTGGTTTTTTGGTTTGTTGGGTTGTTGGCTTGTTGGTTTGTTGGTTTGTTGGCTTGTTGGTTTGTTGGTTTGTTGGTTTGTTAATTTGTTGGTTTGCTGGTTTGTTGGTTTGTTGGTTTGTTCGTTTGTTGGTTTGTTGGCTTATTGGCTTATTGGTTTGTTTGTTTGTTGGTTTGTTGGTTTGCTGGTTTGTTGGTTTGTTTGTTTATTTGTTTGTTGGTTTGTTGGCTTGTTGGTTTGTTCGCTTGTTGGTTTGTTGGTTTGTTGGTTTGTTTGTTTGTTGGTTTGTTCGTTTGTTGGCTTGTTGGTTTGTTGGTTTCTTGGCTTGTTGGTTTGTGGGTTGTTGGTTTGTTGTTTTGTTCGTTTGTTGGTTGGTTGGCTTGTTGGTTTGTTCGTTTGTTGGTTTGTTGGTTTGTTGGTTTGTTGGTTTGTTGGTTTGTTGGTTTGTTGGTTTGTTGGTTTGTTGGTTTATTTGTTTGTTGGTTTGTTGGATTGTTGGTTTGTTGGCTTGTTGGTTTGTTGGTTTGTTGGTTTGTTGGTTTATTTGTATGTCGGTTTGTGGGTTTGTTGGTTTGTTGGTTTGTTGGTTTATTGGTTTGTTAGTTTGTTGGTTTGTTCGTTTGTTGGTTTCTTGGTTTGTTGGCTTGTTGGTTTGTTGGTTTGTTGGTTTGTTGGTTTGTTGGTTTGTTGGTTTGTTGGTTTGTTGGGTTATTTGTTTGTTGGTTTGTTGGCTTGTTGGCTTGTTGGTTTGTTGGTACGTTGGCTTGTTGGTTTGTTGGTTAATTTGTTTGTTGGTTTGTTGGTTTGTTTGTTTGTTGGTTTGTTCGTTACTTGGCTTGTTGGTTTGTTGGTTTTTTGGTTTGTTGGCTTGTTGGTTTGTTGGTTTGGTGGTTTGGTGGTTTGTTGGTTTGTTTGTTTGTTGGTTCGTTGGTTTGTTGGTTTGTTGGTTTGTTGGTTTGTTGAATTGTTGGTTTGTTGGTTTGTTGGTTTGTTGGTTTTTTGGTTTGTTGGTTTGTTGGTTTGTTGGTTTGTTGGTTTGTTAGTTTCTTTGTTTATTCGTTTGTTGGTTTTTTTGTTTGTTGGTTTGTTGGTTTGTAGGTTTGTTGGTTTGTTGGTTTGTTGGTTTGTTGGTTTGTTGGCATGTTGGTTTGTTCGTTTGTTGGCTTGTTGGTTTGTTGTCTTGTTGGCTTGTTGGTTTGTTGGTTTTGTTTGTTTGTTGGTTTGCTGGTTTGTTGGTTTGTTGGTTTGTTAGTTTGTTGGTTTATTGGTTTGTTGGTTTGTTGGTTTGTTAGTTTGTTCGTTTGTTGGTTTGTTGGTTTGTTGGTTTGTTAGTTTGTTGGTTTGTTGGTTTGTTGGTTTGTTGGCTTGTTGGCTTGTTGGCTTGTTGGTTTGTTGGTTTGTTGGTTTGTTGGTTTGTTGGTTTATTGGTTTGTTGCTTTATTGGTTTTTTGGTTTGCTTGCTTGTTGGTTTGTTGGTTTGTCGGTTTGTTGGCTTGTTGGTTTGTTTGTTTGTTGGTTTGTTTGTTTGTTGGCTTGTTCGTTTGTTGGCTTGTTGGTTTGTTGGCTTGTTGGCGGGTTGGTTTGTTAGTTTGTTGGTTTGTTAGTTTGTTGGTTTGTTGGTGTGTTGGTTTGTTGGTTTGTTTGTTTGTTGGTTTGTTGGTTTGTTGGTTTGTTGGTTTGTTAGTTTCTTCGTTTGTTGGTTTGTTGGTTTGTTGGTTTTTTGGTTTTTTGGTTTGTTGGTTTGTTGGTTTGTTGGGTTGTCGGTTTATTGGTTTGTTGGTTTGTTGGTTTTTTGGTTTGTTGGTTTGTTGGTTTCTTGGTTGGTTGGTTTGTTGGTTTGTTGGTTTTTTGGTTTGTTGATTTGTTGGTTTGTTGGTTTGTTGGTTTGTTGGTTTGTTGGTTTGTTGGTTTGTTGGTTTTTTGGTTTGTTGGCTTGTTGGTTTGTTGGTTTGTTGGTTTTTTGGTTTGTTGGCTTGTTGGTTTGTTGGTTTGTTGGTTTGTTGGTTTGTTCGTTTGTTGGTTGGTTGGCTTGTTGGTTTGTTGGTTTGTTTGTTTGTTAGTTTGTTGGTTTGTTGGCGTGTTGGTTTGCTCGTTTGTTGGTTTGTTGGTTTGTTGGTTTGTTGGTTTGTTGGTTTGTTGGTTTGTTGGCTTGTTGGTTTGTTGGTTTGTTGGTTTGTTGGTTTGTTGGTTTGTTCGTTTGTTCGTTTGTTGGTTTTTTGGTTTGTTGGTTTGTTGGTTTGTTGGTTGGTTGGTTTGTTGGTTTGTTGGTTTCTTGGCTTGGTGGTTTGTTGGTTTGTTGGTTTGTTTGTTTGTTGGTTTGTTCGTTTGTTGGTTTTTTGGTTTGTTGGGTTGTTGGCTTGTTGGTTTGTTGGTTTGTTGGCTTGTTGGTTTGTTGGTTTGTTGGTTTGTTAATTTGTTGGTTTGCTGGTTTGTTGGTTTGTTGGTTTGTTCGTTTGTTGGTTTGTTGGCTTATTGGCTTATTGGTTTGTTTGTTTGTTGGTTTGTTGGTTTGCTGGTTTGTTGGTTTGTTTGTTTATTTGTTTGTTGGTTTGTTGGCTTGTTGGTTTGTTCGCTTGTTGGTTTGTTGGTTTGTTGGTTTGTTTGTTTGTTGGTTTGTTCGTTTGTTGGCTTGTTGGTTTGTTGGTTTCTTGGCTTGTTGGTTTGTGGGTTGTTGGTTTGTTGTTTTGTTCGTTTGTTGGTTGGTTGGCTTGTTGGTTTGTTCGTTTGTTGGTTTGTTGGTTTGTTGGTTTGTTGGTTTGTTGGTTTGTTGGTTTGTTGGTTTGTTGGTTTATTTGTTTGTTGGTTTGTTGGATTGTTGGTTTGTTGGCTTGTTGGTTTGTTGGTTTGTTGGTTTGTTGGTTTATTTGTTTGTCGGTTTGTTGGTTTGTTGGTTTGTTGGTTTGTTGGCTTGTTGGTTTGTTGGTTTGTTGACTTGTTTGTTTGTAGGTTTGTTGGTCTGTTTGTCTGTTTATTTGTTCGTTTATGGCTTGTTGGTTTGTTGGTTTGTTGGCTTGTTGGTTTGTTGGTTTGTTGGTTTGTTTGTTTGTTGGTTTGTTTGTTTGTTGGTTTGTTGGTTTGTTGGTTTGTTGGTTTGTTGGTTTGTTGGTTTGTTGGTTTGTTGGTTTGTTGGTTTGTTGGTTTTTTGGTTTGTTGGCTTGTTGGTTTGTTGGTTTGTTGGTTTGTGGGTTTGTTGGTTTGTGGGTTTGTTGGTTTGTTGGTTTATTAGTTTGTTGGTTTGTTCGTTTGTTGGTTTGTTGGTTTGTTGGCTTGTTGGTTTGTTGGTTTGTTGGTTTGTTGGTTTGTTGGTTTGTTGGTTTGTTGGTTTGTTGGTTTGTTGGTTTATTTGTTTGTTGGTTTGTTGGCTTGTTGGCTTGTTGGTTTGTTGGTATGTTGGCTTGTTGGTTTGTTGGTTAATTTGTTTGTTGGTTTGTTAGTTTGTTTGTTTGTTGGTTTGTTCATTTGTTGGCTTGTTGGTTTGTTGGTTTGTTGGTTTGTTGGCTTTTTGGTTTGTTGGTTTGTTGGTTTGTTGGTTTGTTGGTTTGTTGGTTTGTTGGTTTGTTGGTTTGTTGGTTTGTTGGTTTGTTGGTTTGTTGGTTTGTTGGTTTGTTGGTTTGTTCGTTTGTTGGTTTGTTGGTTTATTTATTTGTTGGTTTGTTGGTTTGTTCGTTTGTTCGTTTGTTGGCTTGTTTGTTTGTTGGTTTGTTGATTTGTTGGTTTGTTGGTTTTTTGGTTTGTTGGCTTGTTGGTTTGTTGGTGTGTTGTTTTATTTGTTTGTTTGTTTCCTGGTTTATTGGTTTGTTGGTTTGTTGGTTTCTTGGCTTGTTGGTTTGTTGGTTTGTTTGTTTGTTGGTTTGTTCGGTTGTTGGTTTTTTGGTTTATTGGCTTGTTGGTTTGTTGGTTTGCTGGTTTGTTGGTTTGTTGGTTTTTTGGTTTGTTGGCTTGTTAGTTTGTTGGTTTGTTGGATTGTTGGTTTGTTGGTTTGTTGGTTTGTTGGTTTGTCCGCTTGTTGGTTTGTTGGTTTATTTATTTGTTGGTTTGTTGGTTTGTTCGTTTGTTCGTTTGTTGGCTTGTTTGTTTGTTGGTTTGTTGATTTGTTGGTTTGTTGGTTTTTTGGTTTGTTGGTTTATTTGTTTGTTGGTTTGTTGGTTTGTTGGTTCCTTTGTTGGTTCGTTTGTTGGCTTGTTGGTTTGTTGGCTTGTTGGCTTGTTGGTTTGTTGGTTTGTTGGTTTGTTGGTTTGTTGGTTTGTTGGTTTGTTGGTTTGTTGGTTTATTGGTTTGTTGGTTTGTTGGTTTGTTGGTTTGTTAGTTTGTTGGTTTGTTCGTTTGTTGGTTTGTTGGTTTATTTATTTGTTGGTTTGTTGGTTTGTTCGTTTGTTCGTTTGTTGGCTTGTTTGTTTGTTGGTTTGTTGATTTGTTAGTTTGTTGGTTTTTTGGTTTGTTGGCTTGTTGGTTTGTTGGTGTGTTGTTTTATTTGTTTGTTTGTTTCCTGGTTTATTGGTTTGTTGGTTTGTTGGTTTCTTGGCTTGTTGGTTTGTTGGTTTGTTTGTTTGTTGGTTTGTTCGGTTGTTGGTTTTTTGGTTTGTTGGCTTGTTGGTTTGTTGGTTTGATGGTTTGTTGGTTTGTTGGTTTTTTGGTTTGTTGGCTTGTTAGTTTGTTGGTTTGTTGGTTTGTTGGTTTGTTGGTTCGTTCGTTTGTTGGTTTGTTGGTTTATTTATTTATTAGTTTGTTGGTTTGATGGTTTGTTCGTTTGTTCGTTTGTTTGTTTGTTGGGTTGTTGGCTTGTTGGCATGTTGGTTTGTTGGTTTGTTGGTTTGTTGGTTTGTTGGTTTGTTGGTTTGTTGTTTTATTTGTTTGTATGTTTGCTGGTTTGTTGGTTTGTTGGTTTGTTGGTTTCTTGGCTTGTTGGTTTGTTGGTTTGTTGGTTTGTTTGTTTGTTGGTTTGTTCGTTTGTTGGTTTTTTGGTTTGTTGGCTTGTTGGTTTGTTGGTTTGCTGGTTTGTTGGTTTGTTGGTTTTTTGGTTTGTTGGCTTGTTAGTTTGTTGGCTTGTTGGTTTGTTCGTTTATTCGTTTGTTGGTTTGTTGGTTTGTTGGTTTGTTGGTTTGTTCGTTTGTTGGTTTGTTAGTTTATTTGTTTGTTGGTTTGTTAGTTTTTTGTTTTGTTGGTTTGTTGGTTTGTTGGTTTGTTGGTTCGTTGGTTTGTTGGTTTGTTGGTTTGTTGGTTTGTTGGTTTGTTGGTTTGTTGGTTTGATGGTTTGTTCGTTTGTTCGTTTGTTTGCTTGTTAGTTTGTTGGCTTGTTGGTTTGTTGGATTGTTGGTTTGTTGGTTTGTTGAATTTTAGTTTGTTTGTTTGTTTGTTGGTTTGTTGGTTTGTTGGTTTGTTAGTTTGTTGGTTTGTTGGTTTCTTGGCTTGGTGGTTTGTTGGTTTGTTGGTTTGTTTGTTGGTTGGTTTGTTCGTTTGTTCGTTTTTTTGGTTTGTTGGCTTGTTGGCTTGTTGGTTTCTTGGTTTGTTGGCTTGTTGGTTTGTTGGTTTGTTGGTTTGTTGGTTTGTTGGTTTGTTGGTTTGTTGGTTTGTTGGGTTGTTCGTTTGTTGGTTTGTTGGCTTATTGGCTTATTGGTTTGTTGGTTTGTTGGTTTGTTGGTTTGCAGGTTTGTTGGTTTGTTTATTTATTTGTTTGTTGGCTTGTTGGTTTGTTGGTTTGTTGGTTTGTTTGTTTGTTGGTTTGTTCGTTTGTTGGCTTGTTGGTTTGTTGGTTTCTTGGCTTGTTGGTTTGTGGTTTGTTGGTTTTTTGGTTTGTTGGTTTGTTGGATTGTTGGTTTGTTGGTTTGTTGGTTTGTTGGTTTGTTGGTTTTTTGGTTTGTTGGCTTCTTGGTTTGTTGGTTTGTTGGTTTTTTGGTTTGTTGGCTTGTTCGTTTGTTGGTTTGTTGGTTTGTTGGTTTGTAGGTTTGTTCGTTTGTTGGTTGGTTGGTTTGTTGGCTTGTTGGTTTGTTGGTTTGTTGGTTTGTTGGTTTGTTGGTTTGTTGGTTTGTTGGTTTGTTCGTTTGTTGGTTTTTTGGTTTGTTGGTTTGTTGGTTTCTTGGTTGGTTGGTTTGTTGGTTTGTTGGTTTCTTGGCTTGGTGGTTTGTTGGTTTGTTGGTTTGTTTGTTTGTTGTTTTGTTCGTTTGTTGGTTTTTTGGTTTGTTGGGTTTTTGGCTTGTTGGTTTGTTGGTTTGTTGGCTTGTTGGTTTGTTGGTTTGTTGGTTTGTTGGTTTGTTGGTTTGTTGGTTTGTTGGTTTGTTCGTTTGTTGGTTTGTTGGCTTATTGGCTTATTGGTTTGTTGGTTTGTTGGTTTGTTGGTTTGCTGGTTTGTTGGTTTGTTTGTTTATTTGTTTGTTGGTTTGTTGGCTTGTTGGTTTGTTTGCTTGTTGGTTTGTTGGTTTGTTGGTTTGTTTGTTTGTTGGTTTGTTCGTTTGTTGGCTTGTTGGTTTGTTGGTTTCTTGCCTTGTTGGTTTGTGGTTTGTTGGTTTGTTGGTTTGTTCGTTTGTTGGTTGGTTGGCTTGTTCGTTTGTTCGTTTGTTGGTTTGTTGGTTTGTTGGTTTGTTGGTTTGTTGGTTTGTTGGTTTGTTGGTTTGTTGGTTTGTTGGTTTGTTGGTTTTTTGGTTTGTTGGCTTGTTGGTTTGTTGGTTTGTTGGTTTGTGGGTTTGTTGGTTTGTGGGTTTGTTGGTTTGTTGGTTTATTAGTTTGTTGGTTTGTTCGTTTGTTGGTTTGTTGGTTTGTTGGCTTGTTGGTTTGTTGGTTTGTTGGTTTGTTGGTTTGTTGGTTTGTTGGTTTGTTGGTTTGTTGGTTTGTTGGTTTATTTGTTTGTTGGTTTGTTGGCTTGTTGGCTTGTTGGTTTGTTGGTATGTTGGCTTGTTGGTTTGTTGGTTAATTTGTTTGTTGGTTTGTTAGTTTGTTTGTTTGTTGGTTTGTTCATTTGTTGGCTTGTTGGTTTGTTGGTTTGTTGGTTTGTTGGTTTGTTGGCTTTTTGGTTTGTTGGTTTGTTGGTTTGTTGGTTTGTTGGTTTGTTGGTTTGTTGGTTTGTTGGTTTGTTGGTTTGTTGGTTTGTTGGTTTGTTGGTTTGTTGGTTTGTTGGTTTGTTCGTTTGTTGGTTTGTTGGTTTATTTATTTGTTGGTTTGTTGGTTTGTTCGTTTGTTCGTTTGTTGGCTTGTTTGTTTGTTGGTTTGTTGATTTGTTGGTTTGTTGGTTTTTTGGTTTGTTGGCTTGTTGGTTTGTTGGTGTGTTGTTTTATTTGTTTGTTTGTTTCCTGGTTTATTGGTTTGTTGGTTTGTTGGTTTCTTGGCTTGTTGGTTTGTTGGTTTGTTTGTTTGTTGGTTTGTTCGGTTGTTGGTTTTTTGGTTTATTGGCTTGTTGGTTTGTTGGTTTGCTGGTTTGTTGGTTTGTTGGTTTTTTGGTTTGTTGGCTTGTTAGTTTGTTGGTTTGTTGGATTGTTGGTTTGTTGGTTTGTTGGTTTGTTGGTTTGTCCGCTTGTTGGTTTGTTGGTTTATTTATTTGTTGGTTTGTTGGTTTGTTCGTTTGTTCGTTTGTTGGCTTGTTTGTTTGTTGGTTTGTTGATTTGTTGGTTTGTTGGTTTTTTGGTTTGTTGGTTTATTTGTTTGTTGGTTTGTTGGTTTGTTGGTTCCTTTGTTGGTTCGTTTGTTGGCTTGTTGGTTTGTTGGCTTGTTGGCTTGTTGGTTTGTTGGTTTGTTGGTTTGTTGGTTTGTTGGTTTGTTGGTTTGTTGGTTTGTTGGTTTATTGGTTTGTTGGTTTGTTGGTTTGTTGGTTTGTTAGTTTGTTGGTTTGTTCGTTTGTTGGTTTGTTGGTTTATTTATTTGTTGGTTTGTTGGTTTGTTCGTTTGTTCGTTTGTTGGCTTGTTTGTTTGTTGGTTTGTTGATTTGTTAGTTTGTTGGTTTTTTGGTTTGTTGGCTTGTTGGTTTGTTGGTGTGTTGTTTTATTTGTTTGTTTGTTTCCTGGTTTATTGGTTTGTTGGTTTGTTGGTTTCTTGGCTTGTTGGTTTGTTGGTTTGTTTGTTTGTTGGTTTGTTCGGTTGTTGGTTTTTTGGTTTGTTGGCTTGTTGGTTTGTTGGTTTGATGGTTTGTTGGTTTGTTGGTTTTTTGGTTTGTTGGCTTGTTAGTTTGTTGGTTTGTTGGTTTGTTGGTTTGTTGGTTCGTTCGTTTGTTGGTTTGTTGGTTTATTTATTTATTAGTTTGTTGGTTTGATGGTTTGTTCGTTTGTTCGTTTGTTTGTTTGTTGGGTTGTTGGCTTGTTGGCATGTTGGTTTGTTGGTTTGTTGGTTTGTTGGTTTGTTGGTTTGTTGGTTTGTTGTTTTATTTGTTTGTATGTTTGCTGGTTTGTTGGTTTGTTGGTTTGTTGGTTTCTTGGCTTGTTGGTTTGTTGGTTTGTTGGTTTGTTTGTTTGTTGGTTTGTTCGTTTGTTGGTTTTTTGGTTTGTTGGCTTGTTGGTTTGTTGGTTTGCTGGTTTGTTGGTTTGTTGGTTTTTTGGTTTGTTGGCTTGTTAGTTTGTTGGCTTGTTGGTTTGTTCGTTTATTCGTTTGTTGGTTTGTTGGTTTGTTGGTTTGTTGGTTTGTTCGTTTGTTGGTTTGTTAGTTTATTTGTTTGTTGGTTTGTTAGTTTTTTGGTTTGTTGGTTTGTTGGTTTGTTGGTTTGTTGGTTCGTTGGTTTGTTGGTTTGTTGGTTTGTTGGTTTGTTGGTTTGTTGGTTTGTTGGTTTGATGGTTTGTTCGTTTGTTCGTTTGTTTGCTTGTTAGTTTGTTGGCTTGTTGGTTTGTTGGATTGTTGGTTTGTTGGTTTGTTGAATTTTAGTTTGTTTGTTTGTTTGTTGGTTTGTTGGTTTGTTGGTTTGTTAGTTTGTTGGTTTGTTGGTTTCTTGGCTTGGTGGTTTGTTGGTTTGTTGGTTTGTTTGTTGGTTGGTTTGTTCGTTTGTTCGTTTTTTTGGTTTGTTGGCTTGTTGGCTTGTTGGTTTCTTGGTTTGTTGGCTTGTTGGTTTGTTGGTTTGTTGGTTTGTTGGTTTGTTGGTTTGTTGGTTTGTTGGTTTGTTGGGTTGTTCGTTTGTTGGTTTGTTGGCTTATTGGCTTATTGGTTTGTTGGTTTGTTGGTTTGTTGGTTTGCAGGTTTGTTGGTTTGTTTATTTATTTGTTTGTTGGCTTGTTGGTTTGTTGGTTTGTTGGTTTGTTTGTTTGTTGGTTTGTTCGTTTGTTGGCTTGTTGGTTTGTTGGTTTCTTGGCTTGTTGGTTTGTGGTTTGTTGGTTTTTTGGTTTGTTGGTTTGTTGGATTGTTGGTTTGTTGGTTTGTTGGTTTGTTGGTTTGTTGGTTTTTTGGTTTGTTGGCTTCTTGGTTTGTTGGTTTGTTGGTTTTTTGGTTTGTTGGCTTGTTCGTTTGTTGGTTTGTTGGTTTGTTGGTTTGTAGGTTTGTTCGTTTGTTGGTTGGTTGGTTTGTTGGCTTGTTGGTTTGTTGGTTTGTTGGTTTGTTGGTTTGTTGGTTTGTTGGTTTGTTGGTTTGTTCGTTTGTTGGTTTTTTGGTTTGTTGGTTTGTTGGTTTCTTGGTTGGTTGGTTTGTTGGTTTGTTGGTTTCTTGGCTTGGTGGTTTGTTGGTTTGTTGGTTTGTTTGTTTGTTGTTTTGTTCGTTTGTTGGTTTTTTGGTTTGTTGGGTTGTTGGCTTGTTGGTTTGTTGGTTTGTTGGCTTGTTGGTTTGTTGGTTTGTTGGTTTGTTGGTTTGTTGGTTTGTTGGTTTGTTGGTTTGTTCGTTTGTTGGTTTGTTGGCTTATTGGCTTATTGGTTTGTTGGTTTGTTGGTTTGTTGGTTTGCTGGTTTGTTGGTTTGTTTGTTTATTTGTTTGTTGGTTTGTTGGCTTGTTGGTTTGTTTGCTTGTTGGTTTGTTGGTTTGTTGGTTTGTTTGTTTGTTGGTTTGTTCGTTTGTTGGCTTGTTGGTTTGTTGGTTTCTTGCCTTGTTGGTTTGTGGTTTGTTGGTTTGTTGGTTTGTTCGTTTGTTGGTTGGTTGGCTTGTTCGTTTGTTGGTTTGTTGGTTTGTTGGTTTGTTGGTTTGTTGGTTTGTTGGTTTGTTGGTTTGTTGGTTTGTTGGTTTATTTGTTTGTTGGTTTATTGGATTATTGGTTTGTTGGCTTGTTGGTTTGTCGGTTTGTTGGTTTGTTGGTTAATTTGTTTGCCGGTTTGTTGGTTTGTTGGTTTGTTGGTTTGTTGGCTTGTTGGTTTGTTGGTTTGTTGACTTGTTTGTTTGTAGGTTTGTTGGTTTGTTTGTCTGTTGGTTTGTTCGTTTATTGGCTTGTTGGTTTGTTGGTTTGTTGGCTTGTTGGTTTGTTGGTTTGTTGGTTTGTTGGTTTGTTTGTTTGTTGGTTTGTTGGTTTGTTGGTTTGTTGGTTTGTTAGTTTGTTGGTTTTTGGTTTGTTGGCTTGTTGATTTGTTGGTTTGTGGGTTTGTTGGTTTGTTGGTTTGTTGGTTTATTGGTTTGTTAGTTTGTTGGTTTGTTCGTTTGTTGATTTCTTGGTTTGTTGGCTTGTTGGTTTGTTGGTTTGTTGGTTTGTTGGTTTGTTGGTTTGTTGGTTTGTTGGTTTGTTAGTTTATTTGTTTGTTGGTTTGTTGGCTTGTTGGCTTGTTGGTTTGTTGGTACGTTGGCTTGTTGGTTTGTTGGTTAATTTGTTTGTTGGTTTGTTGGTTTGTTTGTTTGTTGGTTTGTTCGTTAGTTGGCTTGTTGGTTTGTTGGTTTGTTGGTTTGTTGGCTTGTTGGTTTGTTGGTTTGGTGGTTTGGTGGTTTGTTGGTTTGTTTGTTTGTTGGTTCGTTGGTTTGTTGGTTTGTTGGTTTGTTGGTTTGTTGAATTGTTGGTTTGTTGGTTTGTTGGTTTGTTGGTTTTTTGGTTTGTTGGTTTGTTGGTTTGTTGGTTTGTTGGTTTGTTAGTTTCTTTGTTTGTTCGTTTGTTGGTTTTTTTGTTTGTTGGTTTGTTGGTTTGTAGGTTTGTTGGTTTGTTGGTTTGTTGGTTTGTTGGTTTGTTGGCATGTTGGTTTGTTCGTTTGTTGGCTTGTTGGTTTGTTGTCTTGTTGGCTTGTTGGTTTGTTGGTTTTGTTCGTTTGTTGGTTTGCTGGTTTGTTGGTTTGTTGGTTTGTTAGTTTGTTGGTTTATTGGTTTGTTGGTTTGTTGGTTTGTTAGTTTGTTCGTTTGTTGGTTTGTTGGTTTGTTGGTTTGTTAGTTTGTTGGTTTGTTGGTTTGTTGGTTTGTTGGCTTGTTGGCTTGTTGGCTTGTTGGTTTGTTGGTTTGTTGGTTTGTTGGTTTGTTGGTTTGTTGGTTTGTTGGTTTATTGGTTTGTTGCTTTATTGGTTGGTTGGTTTGCTTGCTTGTTGGTTTGTTGGTTTGTCGGTTTGTTGGCTTGTTGGTTTGTTTGTTTGTTGGTTTGTTTGTTTGTTGGCTTGTTCGTTTGTTGGCTTGTTGGTTTGTTGGCTTGTTGGCTGGTTGGTTTGTTAGTTTGTTGGTTTGTTGGTTTGTTGGTTTGTTAGTTTGTTGGTTTGTTGGTTTGTTGGTTTGTTGGCTTGTTGGCTTGTTGGCTTGTTGGTTTGTTGGTTTGTTGGTTTGTTGGTTTGTTGGTTTGTTGGTTTATTGGTTTGTTGCTTTATTGGTTTGTTGGTTTGCTTGCTTGTTGGTTTGTTGGTTTGTCGGTTTGTTGGCTTGTTGGTTTGTTTGTTTGTTGGTTTGTTTGTTTGTTGGCTTGTTCGTTTGTTGGCTTGTTGGTTTGTTGGCTTGTTGGCTGGTTGGTTTGTTAGTTTGTTGGTTTGTTGGTTTGTTGGTTTGTTGGTTTGTTGGTGTGTTGGTTTGTTGGTTTGTTTGTTTGTTGGTTTTTTGGTTTGTTGGTTTGTTGGTTTGTTGGGTTGTCGGTTTATTGGTTTGTTGGTTTTTTGGTTTGTTGGTTTGTTGGTTTTTTGGTTTGTTGGTTTGTTGGTTTGTTGGTTTGCCGGTTTGTTCGTTTGTTAGTTTTTTGGTTTGTTGGTTTGTTGGTTTGTTGGTTTGTGTTGGTTTGTTCGTTATTGGTTTGTTGGTTTGTTCGTTATTGGTTTGTTGGTTTGTTTGTTTGTTGGTTTGTTGGTTTGTTGGTTTGTTGGTTTGTTAGTTTGTTGGTTTGCTGGTCTTTTGGTTTGTTGGTTTGTTGGTTTGCTGGTTTGTTGGTTTGTTGGTTTGTTGGTTTATTTGTTTGTTGGTTTGTTGGTTTGTTCGTTTGTTCGTTTGTTGGCTTGTTGGTTTGTTGGCTTGTTGGCTTGTTGGTTTGTTGGTTTGTTGGTTTGTTGGTTTAATGGTTTGTTCGTTTGTTAATTTGTTGGCTTGTTGGTTTGTTGGATTGTTGGCTTGTTGGTTTTTTGGTTTGTTGGTTTGTTGGTTTGTTGGTTTGTATGTTTGTTGGTTTGTTGGTTTGTTGGTTTGTTGGTTTGTTGGTTTGTTCGTTATTGGCTTGTTGGTTTCTTGGCTTGTCGGCTTGTTGGTTTGTTGGTTTGTTTGTTCGTTGGTTTGTTGGTTTGTTGGTTTGTTGGTTTGTTGGCTTGTTGGTTTGTTGGCTTGTCGGTTTGTTGGTTTGTTGTTTTGTTTGTTTGTTGGTTTGTTGGTTTGTTGGTTTGTTGGTTTGATGGTTTGTAGTTTTGTTGGTTTGTTGGTTTGTTGGTTTGTTGGTTTGTTGGTTTGTTGGTTAATTGGTTTGTTGGTTTATTTGTTTGTTGGTTTGTTGGTTTGTTCGTTTGTTCGTTTGTTGGCTTGTTGGTTTGTTGGCTTGTTGGCTTGTTGGTTTGTTGGTTTGTTGGTTTGTTGGTTTGTTGGTTTGTTGGTTTGTTGGTTTGTTGGTTTTTGGATTGTTGGTTTGTTGGTTTGTTGGTTTGTTGGTTTGTTCGTTTGTTGGTTTGTTGGTTTGTTGGTTTGTTTATTTGTTGGTTTGTTGGTTTGTTCGTTTGTTCGTTTGTTGGCTTGTTGGTTTGTTGGTTTGTTGGCTTGTTGGGTTGTTGGTTTGTTGGTTTGTTGGTTTATTTGTTTGTCGGTTTGTTGGTTTGTTGGTTTGTTGGTTTGTTGGCTTGTTGGTTTGTTGGTTTGTTGACTTGTTTGTCTGTAGGTTTGTTGGTTTGTTTGTCTGTTGGTTTGTTCCTTTATTGGCTTGTTGGTTTGTTGGTTAGTTTGCTTGTTGGTTTGTTGGTTTGTTGGTTTGTTGGTTTGTTTGTTTGTTGGTTTGTTGGTTTGTTGGTTTGTTGGTTTGTTGGTTTGTTGGTTTGTTGGTTTGTTGGTTTGTTGGTTTGTTGGTTTGTTGATTTTTTGGTTTGTTGGCTTGTTGGTTTGTTGGTTTGTTGGTTTGTTGGTTTGCTGGTTTGTTAGTTTGTTGGTTTGTTCGTTTGTTGGTTTGTTGGTTTGTTGGCCTGTTGGTTTGTTTGTTTGTTTGTTTGTTGGTTTGTTGGTTTGTTGGTTTGTTGGTTTGTTTGTTTGTTGGTTTGTTGGCTTGTTGGCTTGTTGGTTTGTTGGTTTGTTGGCTTGTTGGTTTGTTGGTTAATTTGTTTGTTGGTTTGTTGGTTTGTTCGTTTGTTGGCTTGTTGGTTTGTTGGTTTGTTGGTTTGTTGGCTTGTTGGTTTGTTGGTGTGGTGGTTTGGTGGTTTGTTGGTTTGTTTGTTTGTTGGTTTGTTGGTTTGTTGGTTTGTTGGTTTGTTTGTTTGTTTGTTTGTTGGTTTTTTGCTTTGTTGGTTTGTTGGTTTGTTGGTTTGTTGGTTTGTTGGTTTGTTGGTTTGTTAGTTTGTTTGTTTGTTCGTTTGTTGGTTTTTTTGTTTGTTATTTTGTTGGTTTGTAGGTTTGTTGGTTTGTTGGTTTGTTGGTTTGTTGGTTTGTTGGTTTGTTGGCATGTTGGTTTGTTCGTTTGTTGGTTTATTGGTTTGTTGTCTTGTTGGCTTGTTGGTTTGTTGGTTTTGTTTGTTTGTTGGTTTGCTGGTTTGTTGGCTTGTTGGTTTGTTGGTTTGTTGACTTGTTTGTTTGTTGGTTTGTTGGTTTGTTGGTTTGTTGGTTTGTTGGTTTGTTGGTTTGTTGGTTTGTTGGTTTGTTGGTTTGTTGGTTTGTTGGTTTGTTGGTTTGTTGGTTTGTTGGTTTGTTGGTTTGTTGACTTGTTTGTCTGTAGGTTTGTTGGTTTGTTTGTCTGTTGGTTTGTTCCTTTATTGGCTTGTTGGTTTGTTGGTTAGTTTGCTTGTTGGTTTGTTTATTTGTTGGTTTGTTGGTTTGTTCGTTTGTTCGTTTGTTGGCTTGTTGGTTTGTTGGTTTGTTGGCTTGTTGGGTTGTTGGTTTGTTGGTTTGTTGGTTTATTTGTTTGTCGGTTTGTTGGTTTGTTGGTTTGTTGGTTTGTTGGCTTGTTGGTTTGTTGGTTTGTTGACTTGTTTGTCTGTAGGTTTGTTGGTTTGTTTGTCTGTTGGTTTGTTCCTTTATTGGCTTGTTGGTTTGTTGGTTAGTTTGCTTGTTGGTTTGTTGGTTTGTTGGCTTGTTGGTTTGTTGGTTTGTTGGTTTGTTGGTTTGCTGGTTTGTTTGTTTGTTGGTTTGTTGGTTTGTTTGTTTGTTGGTTTGTTGGTTTGTTGGTTTGTTGGTTTGTTGGTTTGTTGGTTTGTTGGTTTGTTGGTTTGTTGGTTTGTTGGTTTGTTGATTTTTTGGTTTGTTGGCTTGTTGGTTTGTTGGTTTGTTGGTTTGTTGGTTTGTTGGTTTGTTAGTTTCTTTGTTTGTTCGTTTGTTGGTTTTTTTGTTTGTTGGTTTGTTGGTTTGTAGGTTTGTTGGTTTGTTGGTTTGTTGGTTTGTTGGTTTGTTGGCATGTTGGTTTGTTCGTTTGTTGGCTTGTTGGTTTGTTGTCTTGTTGGCTTGTTGGTTTGTTGGTTTTGTTCGTTTGTTGGTTTGCTGGTTTGTTGGTTTGTTGGTTTGTTAGTTTGTTGGTTTATTGGTTTGTTGGTTTGTTGGTTTGTTAGTTTGTTCGTTTGTTGGTTTGTTGGTTTGTTGGTTTGTTAGTTTGTTGGTTTGTTGGTTTGTTGGTTTGTTGGCTTGTTGGCTTGTTGGCTTGTTGGTTTGTTGGTTTGTTGGTTTGTTGGTTTGTTGGTTTGTTGGTTTGTTGGTTTATTGGTTTGTTGCTTTATTGGTTGGTTGGTTTGCTTGCTTGTTGGTTTGTTGGTTTGTCGGTTTGTTGGCTTGTTGGTTTGTTTGTTTGTTGGTTTGTTTGTTTGTTGGCTTGTTCGTTTGTTGGCTTGTTGGTTTGTTGGCTTGTTGGCTGGTTGGTTTGTTAGTTTGTTGGTTTGTTGGTTTGTTGGTTTGTTAGTTTGTTGGTTTGTTGGTTTGTTGGTTTGTTGGCTTGTTGGCTTGTTGGCTTGTTGGTTTGTTGGTTTGTTGGTTTGTTGGTTTGTTGGTTTGTTGGTTTATTGGTTTGTTGCTTTATTGGTTTGTTGGTTTGCTTGCTTGTTGGTTTGTTGGTTTGTCGGTTTGTTGGCTTGTTGGTTTGTTTGTTTGTTGGTTTGTTTGTTTGTTGGCTTGTTCGTTTGTTGGCTTGTTGGTTTGTTGGCTTGTTGGCTGGTTGGTTTGTTAGTTTGTTGGTTTGTTGGTTTGTTGGTTTGTTGGTTTGTTGGTGTGTTGGTTTGTTGGTTTGTTTGTTTGTTGGTTTTTTGGTTTGTTGGTTTGTTGGTTTGTTGGGTTGTCGGTTTATTGGTTTGTTGGTTTTTTGGTTTGTTGGTTTGTTGGTTTTTTGGTTTGTTGGTTTGTTGGTTTGTTGGTTTGCCGGTTTGTTCGTTTGTTAGTTTTTTGGTTTGTTGGTTTGTTGGTTTGTTGGTTTGTGTTGGTTTGTTCGTTATTGGTTTGTTGGTTTGTTCGTTATTGGTTTGTTGGTTTGTTTGTTTGTTGGTTTGTTGGTTTGTTGGTTTGTTGGTTTGTTAGTTTGTTGGTTTGCTGGTCTTTTGGTTTGTTGGTTTGTTGGTTTGCTGGTTTGTTGGTTTGTTGGTTTGTTGGTTTATTTGTTTGTTGGTTTGTTGGTTTGTTCGTTTGTTCGTTTGTTGGCTTGTTGGTTTGTTGGCTTGTTGGCTTGTTGGTTTGTTGGTTTGTTGGTTTGTTGGTTTAATGGTTTGTTCGTTTGTTAATTTGTTGGCTTGTTGGTTTGTTGGATTGTTGGCTTGTTGGTTTTTTGGTTTGTTGGTTTGTTGGTTTGTTGGTTTGTATGTTTGTTGGTTTGTTGGTTTGTTGGTTTGTTGGTTTGTTGGTTTGTTCGTTATTGGCTTGTTGGTTTCTTGGCTTGTCGGCTTGTTGGTTTGTTGGTTTGTTTGTTCGTTGGTTTGTTGGTTTGTTGGTTTGTTGGTTTGTTGGCTTGTTGGTTTGTTGGCTTGTCGGTTTGTTGGTTTGTTGTTTTGTTTGTTTGTTGGTTTGTTGGTTTGTTGGTTTGTTGGTTTGATGGTTTGTAGTTTTGTTGGTTTGTTGGTTTGTTGGTTTGTTGGTTTGTTGGTTTGTTGGTTAATTGGTTTGTTGGTTTATTTGTTTGTTGGTTTGTTGGTTTGTTCGTTTGTTCGTTTGTTGGCTTGTTGGTTTGTTGGCTTGTTGGCTTGTTGGTTTGTTGGTTTGTTGGTTTGTTGGTTTGTTGGTTTGTTGGTTTGTTGGTTTGTTGGTTTTTGGATTGTTGGTTTGTTGGTTTGTTGGTTTGTTGGTTTGTTCGTTTGTTGGTTTGTTGGTTTGTTGGTTTGTTTATTTGTTGGTTTGTTGGTTTGTTCGTTTGTTCGTTTGTTGGCTTGTTGGTTTGTTGGTTTGTTGGCTTGTTGGGTTGTTGGTTTGTTGGTTTGTTGGTTTATTTGTTTGTCGGTTTGTTGGTTTGTTGGTTTGTTGGTTTGTTGGCTTGTTGGTTTGTTGGTTTGTTGACTTGTTTGTCTGTAGGTTTGTTGGTTTGTTTGTCTGTTGGTTTGTTCCTTTATTGGCTTGTTGGTTTGTTGGTTAGTTTGCTTGTTGGTTTGTTGGTTTGTTGGTTTGTTGGTTTGTTTGTTTGTTGGTTTGTTGGTTTGTTGGTTTGTTGGTTTGTTGGTTTGTTGGTTTGTTGGTTTGTTGGTTTGTTGGTTTGTTGGTTTGTTGATTTTTTGGTTTGTTGGCTTGTTGGTTTGTTGGTTTGTTGGTTTGTTGGTTTGCTGGTTTGTTAGTTTGTTGGTTTGTTCGTTTGTTGGTTTGTTGGTTTGTTGGCCTGTTGGTTTGTTTGTTTGTTTGTTTGTTGGTTTGTTGGTTTGTTGGTTTGTTGGTTTGTTTGTTTGTTGGTTTGTTGGCTTGTTGGCTTGTTGGTTTGTTGGTTTGTTGGCTTGTTGGTTTGTTGGTTAATTTGTTTGTTGGTTTGTTGGTTTGTTCGTTTGTTGGCTTGTTGGTTTGTTGGTTTGTTGGTTTGTTGGCTTGTTGGTTTGTTGGTGTGGTGGTTTGGTGGTTTGTTGGTTTGTTTGTTTGTTGGTTTGTTGGTTTGTTGGTTTGTTGGTTTGTTTGTTTGTTTGTTTGTTGGTTTTTTGCTTTGTTGGTTTGTTGGTTTGTTGGTTTGTTGGTTTGTTGGTTTGTTGGTTTGTTAGTTTGTTTGTTTGTTCGTTTGTTGGTTTTTTTGTTTGTTATTTTGTTGGTTTGTAGGTTTGTTGGTTTGTTGATTTGTTGGTTTGTTGGTTTGTTGGTTTGTTGGCATGTTGGTTTGTTCGTTTGTTGGTTTATTGGTTTGTTGTCTTGTTGGCTTGTTGGTTTGTTGGTTTTGTTTGTTTGTTGGTTTGCTGGTTTGTTGGCTTGTTGGTTTGTTGGTTTGTTGACTTATTGGTTTGTTTGTTTGTTGGTTTGTTGGTTTGTTGGTTTGTTGGTTTGTTGGTTTGTTGGTTTGTTGGTTTGTTGGTTTGTTGGTTTGTTGGTTTGTTGGTTTGTTGGTTTGTTGGTTTGTTGGTTTGTTGGTTTTTTGGTTTGTTGGCTTTTTGGTTTGTTGGTTTGTGGGTTTGTTGGTTTGTTAGTTTGTTGGTTTGTTCGTTTGTTGGTTAATTTGTTTGTTGGTTTGTTTGTTTGTTGGTTTGTTCGTTTGTTGGCTTGTTGGTTTGTTGGTTTGTTGGTTTGTTGGCTTGTTGGCTTTTTGGTTTGGTGGTTTGGTGGTTTGTTGGTTTGTTTGTTTGTTGGTTCGTTGGTTTGTTGGTTTGTTGGTTTGTTGGTTTGTTGGTTTGTTGGTTTGTTGGTTTGTTGGTTTTTTGGTTTGTTGGTTTGTTGGTTTGTTGGTTTGTTGGTTTGTTGGTTTGTTAGTTTGTTTGTTTGTTCGTTTGTTGGTTTTTTTGTTTGTTGGTTTGTTGGTTTGTAGGTTTGTTGGTTTGTTGGTTTATTGGCTTGTTGGTTTGTTGGTTTGTTGACTTGTTGGTTTGTTTGTTTGTTTGTTTGTTGGTTTTTTGCTTTGTTGGTTTGTTGGTTTGTTGGTTTGTTGGTTTGTTGGTTTGTTGGTTTGTTAGTTTGTTTGTTTGTTCGTTTGTTGGTTTTTTTGTTTGTTATTTTGTTGGTTTGTAGGTTTGTTGGTTTGTTGGTTTGTTGGTTTGTTGGTTTGTTGGTTTGTTGGCATGTTGGTTTGTTCGTTTGTTGGTTTATTGGTTTGTTGTCTTGTTGGCTTGTTGGTTTGTTGGTTTTGTTTGTTTGTTGGTTTGCTGGTTTGTTGGCTTGTTGGTTTGTTGGTTTGTTGACTTGTTTGTTTGTTGGTTTGTTGGTTTGTTGGTTTGTTGGTTTGTTGGTTTGTTGGTTTGTTGGTTTGTTGGTTTGTTGGTTTGTTGGTTTGTTGGTTTGTTGGTTTGTTGGTTTGTTGGTTTGTTGGTTTGTTGGTTTTTTGGTTTGTTGGCTTTTTGGTTTGTTGGTTTGTGGGTTTGTTGGTTTGTTAGTTTGTTGGTTTGTTCGTTTGTTGGTTAATTTGTTTGTTGGTTTGTTTGTTTGTTGGTTTGTTCGTTTGTTGGCTTGTTGGTTTGTTGGTTTGTTGGTTTGTTGGCTTGTTGGCTTTTTGGTTTGGTGGTTTGGTGGTTTGTTGGTTTGTTTGTTTGTTGGTTCGTTGGTTTGTTGGTTTGTTGGTTTGTTGGTTTGTTGGTTTGTTGGTTTGTTGGTTTGTTGGTTTTTTGGTTTGTTGGTTTGTTGGTTTGTTGGATTGTTGGTTTGTTGGTTTGTTAGTTTGTTTGTTTATTCGTTTGTTGGTTTTTTTGTTTGTTGGTTTGTTGGTTTGTAGGTTTGTTGGTTTGTTGGTTTGTTGGTTTGTTGGTTTGTTGGTTTGTTGGTTTGTTGGCATGTTGGTTTGTTCGTTTGTTGGCTTGATGGTTTGTTGTCTTGTTGGTTTGTTGGTTTGTTGGTTTTGTTTGTTTGTTGGTTTGCTGGTTTGTTGGTTTGTTGGTTTGTTAGTTTGTTGGTTTGTTGGTTTGTTGGTTTATTGGTTTGTTGGTTTGCTTGCTTGTTGGTTTGTTGGTTTGTTGGCTTGTTGGTTTGTTTGTTTGTTGGTTTGTTTGTTTGTTGGCTTGTTGGTTTGTTGGTTTGTTGACTTGTTGGTTTGTTTGTTTGTTGGTTTGTTGGTTTGTTGGTTTGTTGGTTTGTTGGCTTGTTCGTTTGTTGGTTTGTGGGTTTGTTGTCTTATTGGCTTGTTGGTTTTTTGGTTTTGTTCGTTGGTTGGTTTGCTGGTTTGTTGGCTTGTTGGTTTGTTAGTTTGTTGACTTGTTTGTTTGTTGGTTTGTTGGTTTGTTGGTTTGTTGGTTTGTTGGTTTGTTGGTTTTTTGGTTTGTTGGCTTGTTGGTTTGTTGGGTTGTTGGTTTGTTGGTTTGTTGGTTTGTTAGTTTGTAGGTTTGTTCGTTTGTTAATTAATTTGTTTGTTGGTTTGTTGGTTTGTTTGTTGGTTGGTTTGTTGGCTTGTTGGTTTGTTGGTTTGTTTGTTTGTTGGCTTGTTGGTTTTTTGGTTTGATGGTTTGGTGGTTTGTTGGTTTGTTTGTTTGTTGGTTCGTTGGTTTGTTGGTTTGTTTGTTTGTTGGTTTGTTGGTTTGTTGGTTTGTTGGTTTGTTGGTTTTTTGGTTTGTAGGTTTGTTGGTTTGTTGGTTTGTTGGTTTGTTGGTTTGTTGGTTTGTTAGTTTGTTTGTTTGTTCGTTCATTGGTTTTTTTGTTTGTTGGTTTGTTGGTTTGTAGGTTTGTTGGCTTGTTGGTTTGTTGTCTTGTTGGCTTGTTGGTTTGTTGGTTTTGTTGGTTTTTGGCTTGTTGGTTTGTTGGTTTCTTGCCTTGTTGGTTTGTGGTTTGTTGGTTTGTTGGTTTGTTCGTTTGTTGGTTGGTTGGCTTGTTCGTTTGTTGGTTTGTTGGTTTGTTGGTTTGTTGGTTTGTTGGTTTGTTGGTTTGTTGGTTTGTTGGTTTATTTGTTTGTTGGTTTATTGGATTATTGGTTTGTTGGCTTGTTGGTTTGTCGGTTTGTTGGTTTGTTGGTTAATTTGTTTGCCGGTTTGTTGGTTTGTTGGTTTGTTGGTTTGTTGGCTTGTTGGTTTGTTGGTTTGTTGACTTGTTTGTTTGTAGGTTTGTTGGTTTGTTTGTCTGTTGGTTTGTTCGTTTATTGGCTTGTTGGTTTGTTGGTTTGTTGGCTTGTTGGTTTGTTGGTTTGTTGGTTTGTTGGTTTGTTTGTTTGTTGGTTTGTTGGTTTGTTGGTTTGTTGGTTTGTTGGTTTGTTGGTTTTTGGTTTGTTGGCTTGTTGATTTGTTGGTTTGTGGGTTTGTTGGTTTGTTGGTTTGTTGGTTTATTGGTTTGTTAGTTTGTTGGTTTGTTCGTTTGTTGATTTCTTGGTTTGTTGGCTTGTTGGTTTGTTGGTTTGTTGGTTTGTTGGTTTGTTGGTTTGTTGGTTTGTTGGTTTGTTAGTTTATTTGTTTGTTGGTTTGTTGGCTTGTTGGCTTGTTGGTTTGTTGGTACGTTGGCTTGTTGGTTTGTTGGTTAATTTGTTTGTTGGTTTGTTGGTTTGTTTGTTTGTTGGTTTGTTCGTTAGTTGGCTTGTTGGTTTGTTGGTTTGTTGGTTTGTTGGCTTGTTGGTTTGTTGGTTTGGTGGTTTGGTGGTTTGTTGGTTTGTTTGTTTGTTGGTTCGTTGGTTTGTTGGTTTGTTGGTTTGTTGGTTTGTTGAATTGTTGGTTTGTTGGTTTGTTGGTTTGTTGGTTTTTTGGTTTGTTGGTTTGTTGGTTTGTTGGTTTGTTGGTTTGTTAGTTTCTTTGTTTGTTCGTTTGTTGGTTTTTTTGTTTGTTGGTTTGTTGGTTTGTAGGTTTGTTGGTTTGTTGGTTTGTTGGTTTGTTGGTTTGTTGGCATGTTGGTTTGTTCGTTTGTTGGCTTGTTGGTTTGTTGTCTTGTTGGCTTGTTGGTTTGTTGGTTTTGTTCGTTTGTTGGTTTGCTGGTTTGTTGGTTTGTTGGTTTGTTAGTTTGTTGGTTTATTGGTTTGTTGGTTTGTTGGTTTGTTAGTTTGTTCGTTTGTTGGTTTGTTGGTTTGTTGGTTTGTTAGTTTGTTGGTTTGTTGGTTTGTTGGTTTGTTGGCTTGTTGGCTTGTTGGCTTGTTGGTTTGTTGGTTTGTTGGTTTGTTGGTTTGTTGGTTTGTTGGTTTATTGGTTTGTTGCTTTATTGGTTGGTTGGTTTGCTTGCTTGTTGGTTTGTTGGTTTGTCGGTTTGTTGGCTTGTTGGTTTGTTTGTTTGTTGGTTTGTTTGTTTGTTGGCTTGTTCGTTTGTTGGCTTGTTGGTTTGTTGGCTTGTTGGCTGGTTGGTTTGTTAGTTTGTTGGTTTGTTGGTTTGTTGGTTTGTTAGTTTGTTGGTTTGTTGGTTTGTTGGTTTGTTGGCTTGTTGGCTTGTTGGCTTGTTGGTTTGTTGGTTTGTTGGTTTGTTGGTTTGTTGGTTTGTTGGTTTATTGGTTTGTTGCTTTATTGGTTTGTTGGTTTGCTTGCTTGTTGGTTTGTTGGTTTGTCGGTTTGTTGGCTTGTTGGTTTGTTTGTTTGTTGGTTTGTTTGTTTGTTGGCTTGTTCGTTTGTTGGCTTGTTGGTTTGTTGGCTTGTTGGCTGGTTGGTTTGTTAGTTTGTTGGTTTGTTGGTTTGTTGGTTTGTTGGTTTGTTGGTGTGTTGGTTTGTTGGTTTGTTTGTTTGTTGGTTTTTTGGTTTGTTGGTTTGTTGGTTTGTTGGGTTGTCGGTTTATTGGTTTGTTGGTTTTTTGGTTTGTTGGTTTGTTGGTTTTTTGGTTTGTTGGTTTGTTGGTTTGTTGGTTTGCCGGTTTGTTCGTTTGTTAGTTTTTTGGTTTGTTGGTTTGTTGGTTTGTTGGTTTGTGTTGGTTTGTTCGTTATTGGTTTGTTGGTTTGTTCGTTATTGGTTTGTTGGTTTGTTTGTTTGTTGGTTTGTTGGTTTGTTGGTTTGTTGGTTTGTTAGTTTGTTGGTTTGCTGGTCTTTTGGTTTGTTGGTTTGTTGGTTTGCTGGTTTGTTGGTTTGTTGGTTTGTTGGTTTATTTGTTTGTTGGTTTGTTGGTTTGTTCGTTTGTTCGTTTGTTGGCTTGTTGGTTTGTTGGCTTGTTGGCTTGTTGGTTTGTTGGTTTGTTGGTTTGTTGGTTTAATGGTTTGTTCGTTTGTTAATTTGTTGGCTTGTTGGTTTGTTGGATTGTTGGCTTGTTGGTTTTTTGGTTTGTTGGTTTGTTGGTTTGTTGGTTTGTATGTTTGTTGGTTTGTTGGTTTGTTGGTTTGTTGGTTTGTTGGTTTGTTCGTTATTGGCTTGTTGGTTTCTTGGCTTGTCGGCTTGTTGGTTTGTTGGTTTGTTTGTTCGTTGGTTTGTTGGTTTGTTGGTTTGTTGGTTTGTTGGCTTGTTGGTTTGTTGGCTTGTCGGTTTGTTGGTTTGTTGTTTTGTTTGTTTGTTGGTTTGTTGGTTTGTTGGTTTGTTGGTTTGATGGTTTGTAGTTTTGTTGGTTTGTTGGTTTGTTGGTTTGTTGGTTTGTTGGTTTGTTGGTTAATTGGTTTGTTGGTTTATTTGTTTGTTGGTTTGTTGGTTTGTTCGTTTGTTCGTTTGTTGGCTTGTTGGTTTGTTGGCTTGTTGGCTTGTTGGTTTGTTGGTTTGTTGGTTTGTTGGTTTGTTGGTTTGTTGGTTTGTTGGTTTGTTGGTTTTTGGATTGTTGGTTTGTTGGTTTGTTGGTTTGTTGGTTTGTTCGTTTGTTGGTTTGTTGGTTTGTTGGTTTGTTTATTTGTTGGTTTGTTGGTTTGTTCGTTTGTTCGTTTGTTGGCTTGTTGGTTTGTTGGTTTGTTGGCTTGTTGGGTTGTTGGTTTGTTGGTTTGTTGGTTTATTTGTTTGTCGGTTTGTTGGTTTGTTGGTTTGTTGGTTTGTTGGCTTGTTGGTTTGTTGGTTTGTTGACTTGTTTGTCTGTAGGTTTGTTGGTTTGTTTGTCTGTTGGTTTGTTCCTTTATTGGCTTGTTGGTTTGTTGGTTAGTTTGCTTGTTGGTTTGTTGGTTTGTTGGTTTGTTGGTTTGTTTGTTTGTTGGTTTGTTGGTTTGTTGGTTTGTTGGTTTGTTGGTTTGTTGGTTTGTTGGTTTGTTGGTTTGTTGGTTTGTTGGTTTGTTGATTTTTTGGTTTGTTGGCTTGTTGGTTTGTTGGTTTGTTGGTTTGTTGGTTTGCTGGTTTGTTAGTTTGTTGGTTTGTTCGTTTGTTGGTTTGTTGGTTTGTTGGCCTGTTGGTTTGTTTGTTTGTTTGTTTGTTGGTTTGTTGGTTTGTTGGTTTGTTGGTTTGTTTGTTTGTTGGTTTGTTGGCTTGTTGGCTTGTTGGTTTGTTGGTTTGTTGGCTTGTTGGTTTGTTGGTTAATTTGTTTGTTGGTTTGTTGGTTTGTTCGTTTGTTGGCTTGTTGGTTTGTTGGTTTGTTGGTTTGTTGGCTTGTTGGTTTGTTGGTGTGGTGGTTTGGTGGTTTGTTGGTTTGTTTGTTTGTTGGTTTGTTGGTTTGTTGGTTTGTTGGTTTGTTTGTTTGTTTGTTTGTTGGTTTTTTGCTTTGTTGGTTTGTTGGTTTGTTGGTTTGTTGGTTTGTTGGTTTGTTGGTTTGTTAGTTTGTTTGTTTGTTCGTTTGTTGGTTTTTTTGTTTGTTATTTTGTTGGTTTGTAGGTTTGTTGGTTTGTTGATTTGTTGGTTTGTTGGTTTGTTGGTTTGTTGGCATGTTGGTTTGTTCGTTTGTTGGTTTATTGGTTTGTTGTCTTGTTGGCTTGTTGGTTTGTTGGTTTTGTTTGTTTGTTGGTTTGCTGGTTTGTTGGCTTGTTGGTTTGTTGGTTTGTTGACTTATTGGTTTGTTTGTTTGTTGGTTTGTTGGTTTGTTGGTTTGTTGGTTTGTTGGTTTGTTGGTTTGTTGGTTTGTTGGTTTGTTGGTTTGTTGGTTTGTTGGTTTGTTGGTTTGTTGGTTTTTTGGTTTGTTGGCTTTTTGGTTTGTTGGTTTGTGGGTTTGTTGGTTTGTTAGTTTGTTGGTTTGTTCGTTTGTTGGTTAATTTGTTTGTTGGTTTGTTTGTTTGTTGGTTTGTTCGTTTGTTGGCTTGTTGGTTTGTTGGTTTGTTGGTTTGTTGGCTTGTTGGCTTTTTGGTTTGGTGGTTTGGTGGTTTGTTGGTTTGTTTGTTTGTTGGTTCGTTGGTTTGTTGGTTTGTTGGTTTGTTGGTTTGTTGGTTTGTTGGTTTGTTGGTTTGTTGGTTTGTTGGTTTTTTGGTTTGTTGGTTTGTTGGTTTGTTGGTTTGTTGGTTTGTTGGTTTGTTAGTTTGTTTGTTTGTTCGTTTGTTGGTTTTTTTGTTTGTTGGTTTGTTGGTTTGTAGGTTTGTTGGTTTGTTGGTTTATTGGCTTGTTGGTTTGTTGGTTTGTTGACTTGTTGGTTTGTTTGTTTGTTTGTTTGTTGGTTTTTTGCTTTGTTGGTTTGTTGGTTTGTTGGTTTGTTGGTTTGTTGGTTTGTTGGTTTGTTGGTTTGTTAGTTTGTTTGTTTGTTCGTTTGTTGGTTTTTTTGTTTGTTATTTTGTTGGTTTGTAGGTTTGTTGGTTTGTTGGTTTGTTGGTTTGTTGGTTTGTTGGTTTGTTGGCATGTTGGTTTGTTCGTTTGTTGGTTTATTGGTTTGTTGTCTTGTTGGCTTGTTGGTTTGTTGGTTTTGTTTGTTTGTTGGTTTGCTGGTTTGTTGGCTTGTTGGTTTGTTGGTTTGTTGACTTGTTGGTTTGTTTGTTTGTTGGTTTGTTGGTTTGTTGGTTTGTTGGTTTGTTGGTTTGTTGGTTTGTTGGTTTGTTGGTTTGTTGGTTTGTTGGTTTGTTGGTTTGTTGGTTTGTTGGTTTGTTGGTTTGTTGGTTTGTTGGTTTTTTGGTTTGTTGGCTTTTTGGTTTGTTGGTTTGTGGGTTTGTTGGTTTGTTAGTTTGTTGGTTTGTTCGTTTGTTGGTTAATTTGTTTGTTGGTTTGTTTGTTTGTTGGTTTGTTCGTTTGTTGGCTTGTTGGTTTGTTGGTTTGTTGGTTTGTTGGCTTGTTGGCTTTTTGGTTTGGTGGTTTGGTGGTTTGTTGGTTTGTTTGTTTGTTGGTTCGTTGGTTTGTTGGTTTGTTGGTTTGTTGGTTTGTTGGTTTGTTGGTTTGTTGGTTTGTTGGTTTTTTGGTTTGTTGGTTTGTTGGTTTGTTGGATTGTTGGTTTGTTGGTTTGTTAGTTTGTTTGTTTATTCGTTTGTTGGTTTTTTTGTTTGTTGGTTTGTTGGTTTGTAGGTTTGTTGGTTTGTTGGTTTGTTGGTTTGTTGGTTTGTTGGTTTGTTGGTTTGTTGGCATGTTGGTTTGTTCGTTTGTTGGCTTGATGGTTTGTTGTCTTGTTGGTTTGTTGGTTTGTTGGTTTTGTTTGTTTGTTGGTTTGCTGGTTTGTTGGTTTGTTGGTTTGTTAGTTTGTTGGTTTGTTGGTTTGTTGGTTTATTGGTTTGTTGGTTTGCTTGCTTGTTGGTTTGTTGGTTTGTTGGCTTGTTGGTTTGTTTGTTTGTTGGTTTGTTTGTTTGTTGGCTTGTTGGTTTGTTGGTTTGTTGACTTGTTGGTTTGTTTGTTTGTTGGTTTGTTGGTTTGTTGGTTTGTTGGTTTGTTGGCTTGTTCGTTTGTTGGTTTGTGGGTTTGTTGTCTTATTGGCTTGTTGGTTTTTTGGTTTTGTTCGTTGGTTGGTTTGCTGGTTTGTTGGCTTGTTGGTTTGTTAGTTTGTTGACTTGTTTGTTTGTTGGTTTGTTGGTTTGTTGGTTTGTTGGTTTGTTGGTTTGTTGGTTTTTTGGTTTGTTGGCTTGTTGGTTTGTTGGGTTGTTGGTTTGTTGGTTTGTTGGTTTGTTAGTTTGTAGGTTTGTTCGTTTGTTAATTAATTTGTTTGTTGGTTTGTTGGTTTGTTTGTTGGTTGGTTTGTTGGCTTGTTGGTTTGTTGGTTTGTTTGTTTGTTGGCTTGTTGGTTTTTTGGTTTGATGGTTTGGTGGTTTGTTGGTTTGTTTGTTTGTTGGTTCGTTGGTTTGTTGGTTTGTTTGTTTGTTGGTTTGTTGGTTTGTTGGTTTGTTGGTTTGTTGGTTTTTTGGTTTGTAGGTTTGTTGGTTTGTTGGTTTGTTGGTTTGTTGGTTTGTTGGTTTGTTAGTTTGTTTGTTTGTTCGTTCGTTGGTTTTTTTGTTTGTTGGTTTGTCGGTTTGTAGGTTTGTTGGTTTGTTGGTTTGTTGGTTTGTTGGTTAGTTGGCATGTTGGTTTGTTCGTTTGTTGGCTTGTTGGTTTGTTGTCTTGTTGGCTTGTTGGTTTGTTGGTTTTGTTTGTTTGTTGGTTTGCTGGTTTGTTGGTTTGTTTATTTGTTAATTTGTTGGTTTGTTGGTTTGTTGGTTTATTGGTTTGTTGGTTTGCTTGCTTGTTGGTCTGTTGGTTTGTTGGTTTGTTGGCTTGTTGGTTTGTTTATTTGATGGTTTGTTTGTTTGTTGGCTTGTTCGTTTGTTGGCTTGATGGTTTGTTGGCTTGTTGGCGTGTTGGTTTGTTGGTTTGTTGGTTTGTTGGTTTGTTGGTTTGTTGGTTTGTTGGTTTGTTGGTTTGTTGGTTTGTTGGTTTGTTGGTTTGTTGGTTTGTTGGTTTGTTGGTTTGTTGGTTTGTTGGTTTGCCGGTTTGTTCGTTTGTTGGTTTTTTGGTTTGTTGGTTTGTTGGTTTGTTTGTTTGTTGGTTTGTTGGTTTGTTCTGTATTGGTTTGTTGGTTTGTTGGTTTGTTGGTTTTTTGGTTTGTTGGTTTGTTGGTTTTTTGGTTTGTTGGCTTGTTGGTTTGTTGGTTTGTTGGTTTGCCGGTTTGTTCGTTTGTTGGTTTTTTGGTTTGTTGGTTTGTTGGTTTGTTGGTTTGTTGGTTTGTTGGTTTGTTGGTTTGTTGGTTTGTTCGTTATTGGTTTGTTGGTTTGTTGGTTTGTTTGTTTGTTGGTTTGTTGGTTTGTTGGTTTGTTGGTTTGTTAGTTTGTTGGTTTGTTGGTTTGTTGGTCTTTTTGTTTGTTGGTTTGTTGGTTTGCTGGTTTCTTGGTTTGTTCGTTTGTTGGTTTGTTGGTTTATTTGTTTGTTGGCTTGTTGGTTTGTTGGCTTGTTGGCTTCTTGGTTTGTTGGTTTGTTGGTTTGTTGGTTTGGTGGTTTGTTCGTTTGATAATTTGTTGGCTTGTTGGTTTGTTGGATTGTTGGCTTGTTGGTTTTTTGGTTTGTTGGTTTGTTGGTTTGTTGGTTTGTTGGTTTGTTGGTTTGTTCGTTATTGGCTTGTTGGTTTCTTGGCTTGTCGGCTTGTTGGTTTGTTGGTTTGTTTGTTTGTTGGGTTGTTGGTTTGTTGGTTTGTTGGTTTGTTGGTTTGTTAGCTTGTTGGTTTGTTGGCTTGTCGGTTTGTTGGTTTGTTGTTTTGTTTAGTTTGTTGGTTTGTTGGTTTGTTGCTTTGTTGGTTTGTTGGTTTGTAGGTTTGTTGGTTTGTTGGTTTGTTGGTTTGTTGGTTTGTTGGTTTGTTGGTTTGTTGGTTTGTTGGTTTGTTGGTTTATTGGTTTGTTGGTTTATTTGTTTGTTGGTTTGTTGGTTTGTTCGTTTGTTCGTTTGTTGGCTTGTTGGTTTGTTGGCTTGTTGGCTTGTTGGTTTGTTGGTTTGTTGGTTTGTTGGTTTGTTGGTTTGTTGGTTTGTTGGTTTGTTGGTTTGTTGGTTTGTTGGATTGTTGGTTTGTTGGTTTGTTGGTTTGTTGGTTTGTTGGCTTGTTGGTTTGTTTATTTGATGGTTTGTTTGTTTGTTGGCTTGTTCGTTTGTTGGCTTGATGGTTTGTTGGCTTGTTGGCGTGTTGGTTTGTTGGTTTGTTGGTTTGTTGGTTTGTTGGTTTGTTGGTTTGTTGGTTTGTTGGTTTGTTGGTTTGTTGGTTTGTTGGTTTGTTGGTTTGTTGGTTTGTTGGGTTGTTGGTTTGTTGGTTTGTTGGTTTGTTGGTTTTCTGGTTTGTTGGTTTGTTAGTTTTTTGGTTTGTTGGCTTGTTGGTTTGTTGGTTTGTTGGTTTGCCGGTTTGTTCGTTTGTTGGTTTTTTGGTTTGTTGGTTTGTTGGTTTGTTTGTTTGTTGGTTTGTTGGTTTGTTCGTTATTGGTTTGTTGGTTTCTTGGTTTGTTGGTTTTTTGGTTTGTTGGTTTGTTGGTTTTTTGGTTTGTTGGCTTGTTGGTTTGTTGGTTTGTTGGTTTGCCGGTTTGTTCGTTTGTTGGTTTTTTGGTTTGTTGGTTTGTTGGTTTGTTGGTTTGTTGGTTTGTTGGTTTGTTGGTTTGTTGGTTTGTTCGTTATTGGTTTGTTGGTTTGTTGGTTTGTTTGTTTGTTGGTTTGTTGGTTTGTTGGTTTGTTGGTTTGTTAGTTTGTTGGTTTGTTGGTTTGTTGGTCTTTTTGTTTGTTGGTTTGTTGGTTTGCTGGTTTCTTGGTTTGTTCGTTTGTTGGTTTGTTGGTTTATTTGTTTGTTGGCTTGTTGGTTTGTTGGCTTCTTGGTTTGTTGGTTTGTTGGTTTGTTGGTTTGGTGGTTTGTTCGTTTGTTAATTTGTTGGCTTGTTGGTTTGTTGGATTGTTGGCTTGTTGGTTTTTTGGTTTGTTGGTTTGTTGGTTTGTTGGTTTGTTGGTTTGTTGGTTTGTTCGTTATTGGCTTGTTGGTTTCTTGGCTTGTCGGCTTGTTGGTTTGTTGGTTTGTTTGTTTGTTGGTTTGTTGGTTTGTTGGTTTGTTGGTTTGTTGGTTTGTTAGCTTGTTGGTTTGTTGGCTTGTCGGTTTGTTGGTTTGTTGTTTTGTTTAGTTTGTTGGTTTGTTGGTTTGTTGCTTTGTTGGTTTGTTGGTTTGTAGGTTTGTTGGTTTGTTGGTTTGTTGGTTTGTTGGTTTGTTGGTTTGTTGGTTTGTTGGTTTGTTGGTTTGTTGGTTTATTGGTTTGTTGGTTTATTTGTTTGTTGGTTTGTTGGTTTGTTCGTTTGTTCGTTTGTTGGCTTGTTGGTTTGTTGGCTTGTTGGCTTGTTGGTTTGTTGGTTTGTTGGTTTGTTGGTTTGTTGGTTTGTTGGTTTGTTGGTTTGTTGGTTTGTTGGTTTGTTGGATTGTTGGTTTGTTGGTTTGTTGGTTTGTTGTTTTGTTGGTTTGTTGGTTTGTTGGTTTGTTCGTTTGTTGGTTTGTTGGTTTGTTTATTTGTTGGTTTGTTGGTTTGTTCGTTTGTTCGTTTGTTGGCTTGTTTGTTTGTTGGTTTGTTGGTTTGTTGGTTTGTTGGTTTGTTGGTTTGTTCGTTTGTTCATTTGTTGGCTTGTTGGTTTGTTCGTTATTGGCTTGTTGGTTTGTTGGCTTGTTGGCTTGTTGGTTTGTTGGTTTGTTTGTTTGTTGGTTTGTTGGTTTGTTGGTTTGTTGGTTTGTTGGTTTGTTGGTTTGTTGGTTTGTTCGTTTGTTCATTTGTTGGCTTGTTGGTTTGTTGGCTTGTTGGCTGGTTGGTTTGTTGGTTTGTTGGTTTGTTGGTTTGTTGGTTTGTTGGTTTGTTGGTTTGTTGGTTTGTTCGTTATTGGCTTGTTGCTTTGTTGGCTTGTTGGCTTGTTCGTTTGTTAGTTTGTTTGTTTGTTGGTTTGTTGGCTTGTTGGTTTTTTGGCTTGTTGGTTTGTTGGTTTGGTGGTTTGGTGGTTTGTTGGTTTGCTTGTTTGTTGGTTTGTTGGTTTGTCGGTTTGTTGGTTTGTTGGTTTGTTGGTTTGTTTGTTTGTTGGTTTTTTGGTTTGTTGGTTTGTTGGTTTGTTGGTTTGTTAGTTTGTTTGTTTGTTCGTTTGTTGATTTTTTTGTTTTTTGGTTTGTTGGTTTGTAGGTTTGTTGCTTTGTTGGTTTGTTGGTTTGTTGGTTTGTTGGTTTGTTGGCATGTTGGTTTGTTCGTTTGTTGGTTTGTTGGTTTGTTGTCTTGTTGGCTTGTTGGTTTGTTGGTTTTGTTCGTTTGTTGGTTTGCTGGTTTGTTGGCTTGTTGGTTTGTTGGTTTGTTGACTTGTTGGTTTGTTTGTTTGTTGGTTTGTTGGTTTGTTGGTTTGTTGGTTTGTTGGTTTGTTGATTTGTTGGTTTGTTGGTTTGTTGGTTTGTTGGTTTTTTGGTTTGTTGGCTTGTTGGTTTGTTGGTTTGTGGGTTTGTTGGTTTGTTAGTTTGTTGGTTTGTTCGTTTGTTGGTTAATTTGTTTGTTGGTTTGTTGGTTTGTTTGTTTGTTGGTTTGTTCGTTTTTTGGCTTGTTGGTTTGTTGGTTTGTTGGTTTGTTGGCTTGTTGGCTTTTTGGTTTGGTGGTTTGGTGGTTTGTTGGTTTGTTTGTTTGTTGGTTCGTTGGTTTGTTGGTTTGTTGGTTTGTTGGTTTGTTGGTTTGTTGGTTTGTTGGTTTGTTGGTTTTTTGGTTTGTTGGTTTGTTGGTTTGTTGGTTTGTTGGTTTGTTGGTTTGTTGGTTTGTTAGTTTGTTTGTTTGTTCGTTTGTTGGTTTTTTTGTTTGTTGGTTTGTTGGTTTGTAGGTTTGTTGGTTTGTTGGTTTGTTGGTTTGTTGGTTTGTTGGCATGTTGGTTTGTTCGTTTGTTGGCTTGTTGGTTTGTTGTCTTGTTGGTTTGTTGGTTTGTTGGTTTTGTTTGTTTGTTGGTTTGCTGGTTTGTTGGTTTGTTGGTTTGTTGGTTTGTTGGTTTGTTGGTTTGTTGGTTTGTTGGTTTGTTGGTTTGTTGATTTGTTGGTTTGCCGGTTTGTTCGTTTGTTGGTTTTTTGGTTTGTTGGTTTGTTGGTTTGTTTGTTTGTTGGTTTGTTGGTTTGTTCTGTATTGGTTTGTTGGTTTGTTGGTTTTTTGGTTTGTTGGTTTGTTGGTTTTTTGGTTTGTTGGCTTGTTGGTTTGTTGGTTTGTTGGTTTGTTGGTTTGCCGGTTTGTTCGTTTGTTGGTTTTTTGGTTTGTTGGTTTGTTGGTTTGTTGGTTTGTTGGTTTGTTGGTTTGTTGGTTTGTTGGTTTGTTCGTTATTGGTTTGTTGGTTTGTTGGTTTGTTTGTTTGTTGGTTTGTTGGTTTGTTGGTTTGTTGGTTTGTTAGTTTGTTGGTTTGTTGGTTTGTTGGTCTTTTTGTTTGTTGGTTTGTTGGTTTGCTGGTTTCTTGGTTTGTTCGTTTGTTGGTTTGTTGGTTTATTTGTTTGTTGGCTTGTTGGTTTGTTGGCTTGTTGGCTTCTTGGTTTGTTGGTTTGTTGGTTTGTTGGTTTGGTGGTTTGTTCGTTTGTTAATTTGTTGGCTTGTTGGTTTGTTGGATTGTTGGCTTGTTGGTTTTTTGGTTTGTTGGTTTGTTGGTTTGTTGGTTTGTTGGTTTGTTGGTTTGTTCGTTATTGGCTTGTTGGTTTCTTGGCTTGTCGGCTTGTTGGTTTGTTGGTTTGTTTGTTTGTTGGTTTGTTGGTTTGTTGGTTTGTTGGTTTGTTGGTTTGTTAGCTTGTTGGTTTGTTGGCTTGTCGGTTTGTTGGTTTGTTGTTTTGTTTAGTTTGTTGGTTTGTTGGTTTGTTGCTTTGTTGGTTTGTTGGTTTGTAGGTTTGTTGGTTTGTTGCTTTGTTGGTTTGTTGGTTTGTTGGTTTGTTGGTTTGTTGGCATGTTGGTTTGTTCGTTTGTTGGTTTGTTGGTTTGTTGTCTTGTTGGCTTGTTGGTTTGTTGGTTTTGTTCGTTTGTTGGTTTGCTGGTTTGTTGGCTTGTTGGTTTGTTGGTTTGTTGACTTGTTGGTTTGTTTGTTTGTTGGTTTGTTGGTTTGTTGGTTTGTTGGTTTGTTGGTTTGTTGGTTTGTTGGTTTGTTGGTTTGTTGGTTTGTTGGTTTTTTGGTTTGTTGGCTTGTTGGTTTGTTGGTTTGTGGGTTTGTTGGTTTGTTAGTTTGTTGGTTTGTTCGTTTGTTGGTTAATTTGTTTGTTGGTTTGTTGGTTCGTTTGTTTGTTGGTTTGTTCGTTTTTTGGCTTGTTGGTTTGTTGGTTTGTTGGTTTGTTGGCTTGTTGGCTTGGTGGTTTGGTGGTTTGTTGGTTTGTTTGTTTGTTGGTTCGTTGGTTTGTTGGTTTGTTGGTTTGTTGGTTTGTTGGTTTGTTGGTTTGTTGGTTTGTTGGTTTGTTGGTTTTTTGGTTTGTTGGTTTGTTGGTTTGTTGGTTTGTTGGTTTGTTGGTTTGTTGGTTTGTTGGTTTGTTAGTTTGTTTGTTTGTTGGTTTGTTGGTTTTTTTGTTTGTTGGTTTGTTGGTTTGTAGGTTTGTTGGTTTGTTGGTTTGTTGGTTTGTTGGTTTGTTGGCATGTTGGTTTGTTCGTTTGTTGGCTTGTTGGTTTGTTGTCTTGTTGGTTTGTTGGTTTGTTGGTTTTGTTTGTTTGTTGGTTTGCTGGTTTGTTGGTTTGTTGGTTTGTTGGTTTGTTGGTTTGTTGGTTTGTTGGTTTGTTGGTTTGTTGGTTTGTTGGTTTGTTGGTTTGCCGGTTTGTTCGTTTGTTGGTTTTTTGGTTTGTTGGTTTGTTGGTTTGTTGGTTTGTTTGTTTGTTGGTTTGTTGGTTTGTTCTGTATTGGTTTGTTGGTTTGTTGGTTTGTTGGTTTTTTGGTTTGTTGGTTTGTTGGTTTTTTGGTTTGTTGGCTTGTTGGTTTGTTGGTTTGTTGGTTTGCCGGTTTGTTCGTTTGTTGGTTTTTTGGTTTGTTGGTTTGTTGGTTTGTTGGTTTGTTGGTTTGTTGGTTTGTTGGTTTGTTCGTTATTGGTTTGTTGGTTTGTTGGTTTGTTTGTTTGTTGGTTTGTTGGTTTGTTGGTTTGTTGGTTTGTTAGTTTGTTGGTTTGTTGGTTTGTTGGTCTTTTTGTTTGTTGGTTTGTTGGTTTGCTGGTTTCTTGGTTTGTTCGTTTGTTGGTTTGTTGGTTTATTTGTTTGTTGGCTTGTTGGTTTGTTGGCTTGTTGGCTTCTTGGTTTGTTGGTTTGTTGGTTTGTTGGTTTGGTGGTTTGTTCGTTTGTTAATTTGTTGGCTTGTTGGTTTGTTGGATTGTTGGCTTGTTGGTTTTTTGGTTTGTTGGTTTGTTGGTTTGTTGGTTTGTTGGTTTGTTGGTTTGTTCGTTATTGGCTTGTTGGTTTCTTGGCTTGTCGGCTTGTTGGTTTGTTGGTTTGTTTGTTTGTTGGTTTGTTGGTTTGTTGGTTTGTTAGCTTGTTGGTTTGTTGGCTTGTCGGTTTGTTGGTTTGTTGTTTTGTTTAGTTTGTTGGTTTGTTGGTTTGTTGCTTTGTTGGTTTGTTGGTTTGTAGGTTTGTTGGTTTGTTGGTTTGTTGGTTTGTTGGTTTGTTGGTTTGTTGGTTTGTTGGTTTGTTGGTTTGTTGGTTTATTGGTTTGTTGGTTTATTTGTTTGTTGGTTTGTTGGTTTGTTCGTTTGTTCGTTTGTTGGCTTGTTGGTTTGTTGGCTTGTTGGCTTGTTGGTTTGTTGGTTTGTTGGTTTGTTGGTTTGTTGGTTTGTTGGTTTGTTGGTTTGTTGGTTTGTTGGTTTGTTGGATTGTTGGTTTGTTGGTTTGTTGGTTTGTTGGTTTGTTGGCTTGTTGGTTTGTTTATTTGATGGTTTGTTTGTTTGTTGGCTTGTTCGTTTGTTGGCTTGATGGTTTGTTGGCTTGTTGGCGTGTTGGTTTGTTGGTTTGTTGGTTTGTTGGTTTGTTGGTTTGTTGGTTTGTTGGTTTGTTGGTTTGTTGGTTTGTTGGTTTGTTGGTTTGTTGGTTTGTTGGTTTGTTGGTTTGTTGGTTTGTTGGTTTGTTGGGTTGTTGGTTTGTTGGTTTGTTGGTTTGTTGGTTTTCTGGTTTGTTGGTTTGTTAGTTTTTTGGTTTGTTGGCTTGTTGGTTTGTTGGTTTGTTGGTTTGCCGGTTTGTTCGTTTGTTGGTTTTTTGGTTTGTTGGTTTGTTGGTTTGTTTGTTTGTTGGTTTGTTGGTTTGTTCGTTATTGGTTTGTTGGTTTCTTGGTTTGTTGGTTTTTTGGTTTGTTGGTTTGTTGGTTTTTTGGTTTGTTGGCTTGTTGGTTTGTTGGTTTGTTGGTTTGCCGGTGTGTTCGTTTGTTGGTTTTTTGGTTTGTTGGTTTGTTGGTTTGTTGGTTTGTTGGTTTGTTGGTTTGTTGGTTTGTTGGTTTGTTCGTTATTGGTTTGTTGGTTTGTTGGTTTGTTTGTTTGTTGGTTTGTTAGTTTGTTGGTTTGTTGGTTTGTTAGTTTGTTGGTTTGTTGGTTTGTTGGTCTTTTTGTTTGTTGGTTTGTTGGTTTGCTGGTTTCTTGGTTTGTTCGTTTGTTGGTTTGTTGGTTTATTTGTTTGTTGGTTTTTTGGTTTGTTGGTTTGTTGGTTTGTTTGTTTGTTGGTTTGTTGGTTTGTTCGTTATTGGTTTGTTGGTTTCTTGGTTTGTTGGTTTTTTGGTTTGTTGGTTTGTTGGTTTTTTGGTTTGTTGGCTTGTTGGTTTGTTGGTTTGTTGGTTTGCCGGTGTGTTCGTTTGTTGGTTTTTTGGTTTGTTGGTTTGTTGGTTTGTTGGTTTGTTGGTTTGTTGGTTTGTTGGTTTGTTGGTTTGTTCGTTATTGGTTTGTTGGTTTGTTGGTTTGTTTGTTTGTTGGTTTGTTAGTTTGTTGGTTTGTTGGTTTGTTAGTTTGTTGGTTTGTTGGTTTGTTGGTCTTTTTGTTTGTTGGTTTGTTGGTTTGCTGGTTTCTTGGTTTGTTCGTTTGTTGGTTTGTTGGTTTATTTGTTTGTTGGCTTGTTGGTTTGTTGGCTTCTTGGTTTGTTGGTTTGTTGGTTTGTTGGTTTGGTGGTTTGTTCGTTTGTTAATTTGTTGGCTTGTTGGTTTGTTGGATTGTTGGCTTGTTGGTTTTTTGGTTTGTTGGTTTGTTGGTTTGTTGGTTTGTTGGTTTGTTGGTTTGTTCGTTATTGGCTTGTTGGTTTCTTGGCTTGTCGGCTTGTTGGTTTGTTGGTTTGTTTGTTTGTTGGTTTGTTGGTTTGTTGGTTTGTTGGTTTGTTAGCTTGTTGGTTTGTTGGGTTGTCGGTTTGTTGGTTTGTTGTTTTGTTTAGTTTGTTGGTTTGTTGGTTTGTTGCTTTGTTGGTTTGTTGGTTTGTAGGTTTGTTGGTTTGTTGGTTTGTTGGTTTGTTGGTTTGTTGGTTTGTTGGTTTGTTGGTTTGTTGGTTTATTGGTTTGTTGGTTTATTTGTTTGTTGGTTTGTTGGTTTGTTCGTTTGTTCGTTTGTTGGCTTGTTGGTTTGTTGGCTTGTTGGCTTGTTGGTTTGTTGGTTTGTTGGTTTGTTGGTTTGTTGGTTTGTTGGTTTGTTGGTTTGTTGGTTTGTTGGTTTGTTGGATTGTTGGTTTGTTGGTTTGTTGGTTTGTTGTTTTGTTGGTTTGTTGGTTTGTTGGTTTGTTCGTTTGTTGGTTTGTTGGTTTGTTTATTTGTTGGTTTGTTGGTTTGTTCGTTTGTTCGTTTGTTGGCTTGTTTGTTTGTTGGTTTGTTGGTTTGTTGGTTTGTTGGTTTGTTGGTTTGTTCGTTTGTCTATTTGTTGGCTTGTTGGTTTGTTCGTTATTGGCTTGTTGGTTTGTTGGCTTGTTGGCTTGTTGGTTTGTTGGTTTGTTTGTTTGTTGGTTTGTTGGTTTGTTGGTTTGTTGGTTTGTTGGTTTGTTGGTTTGTTGGTTTGTTGGTTTGTTCGTTTGTTCATTTGTTGGCTTGTTGGTTTGTTGGCTTGTTGGCTGGTTGGTTTCTTGGTTTGTTGGTTTGTTGGTTTGTTGGTTTGTTGGTTTGTTGGTTTGTTGGTTTGTTGGTTTGTTCGTTATTGGCTTGTTGCTTTGTTGGCTTGTTGGCTTGTTCGTTTGTTAGTTTGTTTGTTTGTTGGTTTGTTGGCTTGTTGGTTTTTTGGCTTGTTGGTTTGTTGGTTTGGTGGTTTGGTGGTTTGGTGGTTTGTTGGTTTGCTTGTTTGTTGGTTTGTTGGTTTGTTGGTTTGTTGGTTTGTTGGTTTATTGGTTTGTTTGTTTGTTGGTTTTTTGGTTTGTTGGTTTGTTGGTTTGTTGGTTTGTTAGTTTGTTTGTTTGTTCGTTTGTTGATTTTTTTGTTTTTTGGTTTGTTGGTTTGTAGGTTTGTTGCTTTGTTGGTTTGTTGGTTTGTTGGTTTGTTGGTTTGTTGGCATGTTGGTTTGTTCGTTTGTTGGTTTGTTGGTTTGTTGTCTTGTTGGCTTGTTGGTTTGTTGGTTTTGTTCGTTTGTTGGTTTGCTGGTTTGTTGGCTTGTTGGTTTGTTGGTTTGTTGACTTGTTGGTTTGTTTGTTTGTTGGTTTGTTGGTTTGTTGGTTTGTTGGTTTGTTGGTTTGTTGGTTTGTTGGTTTGTTGGTTTGTTGGTTTGTTGGTTTTTTGGTTTGTTGGCTTGTTGGTTTGTTGGTTTGTGGGTTTGTTGGTTTGTTAGTTTGTTGGTTTGTTCGTTTGTTGGTTAATTTGTTTGTTGGTTTGTTGGTTTGTTTGTTTGTTGGTTTGTTCGTTTTTTGGCTTGTTGGTTTGTTGGTTTGTTGGTTTGTTGGCTTGTTGGCTTTTTGGTTTGGTGGTTTGGTGGTTTGTTGGTTTGTTTGTTTGTTGGTTCGTTGGTTTGTTGGTTTGTTGGTTTGTTGGTTTGTTGGTTTGTTGGTTTGTTGGTTTGTTGGTTTTTTGGTTTGTTGGTTTGTTGGTTTGTTGGTTTGTTGGTTTGTTGGTTTGTTGGTTTGTTAGTTTGTTTGTTTGTTCGTTTGTTGGTTTTTTTGTTTGTTGGTTTGTTGGTTTGTAGGTTTGTTGGTTTGTTGGTTTGTTGGTTTGTTGGTTTGTTGGCATGTTGGTTTGTTCGTTTGTTGGCTTGTTGGTTTGTTGTCTTGTTGGTTTGTTGGTTTGTTGGTTTTGTTTGTTTGTTGGTTTGCTGGTTTGTTGGTTTGTTGGTTTGTTAGTTTGTTGGTTTATTGGTTTGTTGGTTTATTGGTTTGTTGGTTTGCTTGCTTGTTGGTTTGTTGGTTTGTTGGCTTGTTGGTTTGTTTGTTTGTTTGTTTGTTGGTTTGTTTGTTTGTGGGCTTGTTGGTTTGTTGGTTTGTTGACTTGTTGGTTTGTTTGTTTGTTGGTTTGTTGGTTTGTTGGTTTGTTGGTTTGTTGGCTTGTTCGTTTGTTGGTTTGTTGGTTTGTTGTCTTATTAGCTTGTTGGTTTGTTTGATCTGTTCGTTGGTTGGTTTGCTGCTTTTTTGGCTTGTTGGTTTGTTGTTTTGTTGACTTGTTTGTTTGTTGGTTTGTTGGTTTGTTGGTTTGTTGGTTTGTTGGTTTGTTGGTTTGTTGGTTTGTTGGTTTGTTGGTTTGTTGGTTTGTTGGTTTGTTGGTTTGTTGGTTTGTTGGTTTGTTGGTTTTTTGGTTTGTTGGCTTGTTGGTTTGTTGGTTTGTTGGTTTGTTGGTTTGTTGGTTTGTTAGTTTGTTGGTTTGTTCGTTTGTTGGTTAATTTGTTTGTTGGTTTGTTGGTTTGTTTGTTGGTTGGTTTGTTGGCTTGTTGGTTTGTTGGTCTGTTGGTTTCTTGGCTTGTTGTTTTTTGGTTTGATGGTTTGGTGGTTTGTTGGTTTGTTTGTTCGTTGGTTCGTTGGTTTGTTGGTTTGTTGGTTTGTTGGTTTGTTGGTTTGTTGGTTTGTTGGTTTGTTGGTGTTTTGGTTTGTTGGTTTGTTGGTTTGTTGGTTTGTTGGTTTGTTGGTTTGTTGGTTTGTTAGTTTGTTTGTTTGTTCGTTTGTTGGTTTTTTTGTTTGTTGGTTTGTTGGTTTGTAGGTTTGTTGGTTTTTTGGTTTGTTGGTTTGTTGGTTTTTTGGCATGTTGGTTTGTTCGTTTGTTGGCTTGTTGGTTTGTTGTCTTGTTGGCTTGTTGGTTTGTTGGTTTTGTTTGTTTGTTGGTTTGCTGGTTTGTTGGTTTGTTTATTTGTTGATTTGTTGGTTTGTTGGTTTGTTGGTTTATTGGTTTGTTGGTTTGTTTGCTTGTTGGTTTGTTGGTTTGTTAGTTTGTTGGCTTGTTGGTTTGTTTATTTAATGGTTTGTTTGTTTGTTGGCTTGTTCGTTTGTTGGCTTGATGGTTTGTTGGCTTGTTGGCGTGTTGGTTTATTGGTTTGTTGGTTTGTTGGTTTGTTGGTTTGTTGGTTTGTCGGTTTGTTGGTTTGTTGGTTTGTTGGTTTGTTGGTTTGTTGGTTTGTTGGTTTGTTGGTTTGTTGGGTTGTTGGTTTGTTGGTTTGTTGGTTTGTTGGTTTTCAGGTTTGTTGGTTTATTTTTTTTTTGGTTTGTTGGCTTGTTGGTTTGTTGGTTTTTTGGTTTGCCGGTTTGTTCGTTTGTTGGTTTTTTGGTTTGTTGGTTTGTTGGTTTGTTGGTTTGTTGGTTTGTTGGTTTGTTGGTTTGTTCGTTATTGGTTTGTTGGTTTGTTGGTTTGTTGGTTTTTTGGTTTTTGGTTTGTTGGTTTTTTGGTTTGTTGGCTTGTTGGTTTGTTGGTTTGTTGGTTTGCCGGTTTGTTCGTTTGTTGGTTTTTTGGTTTGTTGGTTTGTTGGTTTGTTGGTTTGTTGGTTTGTTGGTTTGTTGGTTTGTTGGTTTGTTGGTTTGTTGGTTTGTTGGTTTGTTCGTTATTGGTTTGATGGTTTGTTGGTTTGTTTGTTTGTTGGTTTGTTGGTTTGTTGGTTTGTTGGTTTGTTAGTTTGTTGGTTTGTTGGTTTGTTGGTCTTTTTGTTTGTTGGTTTATTGGTTTGCTGGTTTGTTGGTTTGTTCGTTTGTTGGTTTGTTGGTTTATTTGTTTCTTGGCTTGTTGGTTTGTTGGCTTGTTGGCTTGTTGGTTTGTTGGTTTGTTGGTTTGTTGGTTTGTTGGTTTGGTGGTTTGTTCGTTTTTTAATTTGTTGGCTTGTTGGTTTGTTGGATTGTTGGCTTGTTGGTTTTTTGGTTTGTTGGTTTGTTGGTTTGTTGGTTTGTTGGTTTGTTGGTTTGTTGGTTTGTTGGTTTGTTCGTTATTGGCTTGTTGGTTTCTTGGCTTGTCGGCTTGTTGGTTTGTTGGTTTGTTTGTTTGTTGGTTTGTTGGTTTGTTGGTTTGTTGGTTTGTTGGTTTGTTGGTTTGTTGGTTTGTTGGTTTGTTGGCTTGTTGGTTTGTTGGCTTGTCGGTTTGTTGGTTTGTTGTTTTGTTTAGTTTGTTGGTTTGTTGGTTTGTTGCTTTGTTGGTTTGTTGGTTTGTAGGTTTGTTGGTTTGTTGGTTTGTTGGTTTGTTGGTTTGTTGGTTTGTTGGTTTGTTGGTTTGTTGGTTTGTTGGTTTATTGGTTTGTTGGTTTATTTGTTTGTTGGTTTGTTGGTTTGTTCGTTTGTTCGTTTGTTGGCTTGTTGGTTTGTTTGCTTGTTGGCTTGTTGGCTTGTTGGTTTGTTGGTTTGTTGGTTTGTTGGTTGTTGATTTGTTCGTTTGTTGGTTTGTTGTCTTATTGGGTTATTGGTTTGTTGGTTTGTTGGTTTGTTGGTTTGCTGGTTTGTTGGTTTGTTGGTTTATTTGTTTGTTGGTTTGTTGGCTTGTTGGTTTGTTGGTTTGTTGGTTTGTTTGTTTGTTGGTTTGTTTGCTTGTTGGCTTGTTGGTTTGGTGGTTTGTTGGCTTTTTGTTTTGTTGGTTTGTTGGTTTGTTGGTTTGTTGGTTTGTTGGTTTGTTGGTTTGTGGGTTTGTTGGTTTGTTAGTTTGTTGGTTTGTTCGTTTGTTGGTTAATTTGTTTGTTGGTTTGTTTGTTTGTTGGTTTGTTCGTTTGTTGGCTTGTTGGTTTGTTGGTTTGTTGGTTTGTTGGCTTGTTGGCTTTTTGGTTTGGTGGTTTGGTAGTTTGTTGGTTTGTTTGTTTGTTTGTTGGTTCGTTGGTTTGTTGGTTTGTTGGTTTGTTGGTTTGTTGGTTTGTTGGTTTGTTGGTTTGTTGGTTTTTTGGTTTGTTGGTTTGTTGGTTTGTTGGTTTGTTGGTTTGTTGGTTTGTTAGTTTGTTTGTTTGTTCGTTTGTTGGTTTTTTTGTATGTTGGTTTATTGGTTTGTAGGTTTGTTGGTTTGTTGGTTTGTTGGTTTGTTGGTTTGTTGGTTTGTTGGTTTGTTGGCATGTTGGTTTGTTCGTTTGTTGGCTTGATGGTTGTTGTCTTGTTGGTTTGTTGGTTTGTTGGTTTTGTTTGTTTGTTGGTTTGCTGGTTTGTTGGTTTGTTGGTTTGTTAGTTTGTTGGCTTGTTGGTTTGTTGGTTAATTGGTTTGTTGGTTTGCTTGCTTGTTGGTTTGTTGGTTTGTTGGCTTGTTGGTTTGTTTGTTTGTTGGTTTGTTTGTTTGTTGGCTTGTTCGTTTGTTGGTTTGTTGGTTTGTTGTCTTATTGGCTAGTTGGTTTTTTGGTTTTGTTCGTTGGTTGGTTTGCTGGTTTGTTGGCTTGTTGGTTTGTTAGTTTGTTGACTTGTTTGTTTGTTGGTTTGTTGGTTTGTTGGTTTGTTGGTTTGTTGGTTTTTTGGTTTGTTGGCTTGTTGGTTTGTTGGTTTGTTGGTTTGTTGGTTTGTTGGTTTGTCAGTTTGTTGGTTTGTTCGTTTGTTGGTTAATTTGTTTGTTGGTTTGTTGGTTTGTTTGTTGGTTGGTTTGTTGGCTTGTTGGTTTGTTGGTTTGTTGGTTTGTTGGCTTGTTGGTTTTTTGGTTTGATGGTTTGGTGATTTGTTGGTTTGTTTGTTTGTTGGTTCGTTGGTTTGTTGGTTTGTTTGTTTGTTGGTTTGTTGGTTTGTTGGTTTGTTGGTTTGTTGGTTTGTTGGTTTGTTGACTTGTTGGTTTGTTTGTTTGTTGGTTTGTTGGTTTGTTGGTTTGTTGGTTTGTTGGCTTGTTCGTTTGTTGGTTTGTTGGTTTGTTGGTTTGTTGGTTTGTTGGTTTGTTGGTTTGTTGGTTTTTTGGTTTGTTGGCTTGTTGGTTTGTTGGTTTGTTGGTTTGTTGGTTTGTTGGTTTGTTAGTTTGTTGGTTTGTTCGTTTGTTGGTTAATTTGTTTGTTGGTTTGTTGGTTTGTTTGTTGGTTGGTTTGTTGGCTTGTTGGTTTGTTGGTTTGTTGGTTTGTTGGCTTGTTGGTTTTTTGGTTTGATGGTTTGGTGGTTTGTTGGTTTGTTTGTTTGTTGGTTCGTTGGTTTGTTGGTTTGTTTGTTTGTTGGTTTGTTGGTTTGTTGGTTTGTTGGTTTGTTGGTTTTTTGGTTTGTTGGTTTGTTGGTTTGTTGGTTTGTTGGTTAGTTGGCATGTTGGTTTGTTCGTTTGTTGGCTTGTTGGTTTGTTGTCTTGTTGGCTTGTTGGTTTGTTGGTTTTGTTTGTTTGTTGGTTTGCTGGTTTGTTGGTTTGTTTATTTGTTAATTTGTTGGTTTGTTGGTTTGTTGGTTTATTGGTTTGTTGGTTTGCTTGCTTGTTGGTTTGTTGGTTTGTTGGTTTGTTGGCTTGTTGGTTTGTTTATTTGATGGTTTGTTTGTTTGTTGGCTTATTCGTTTGTTGGCTTGATGGTTTGTTGGCTTGTTGGCGTGTTGGTTTGTTGGTTTGTTTTTTTGTTGGTTTGTTGGTTTGTTGGTTTGTTGGTTTGTTGGTTTGTTGGTTTGTTGGTTTGTTGGTTTGTTGGTTTGTTGGGTTGTTGGTTTGTTGGTTTGTTGGTTTTCTGGTTTGTTGGTTTGTTGGTTTTTTGGTTTGTTGGCTTGTTGGTTTGTTGGTTTGTTGGTTTGCCGGTTTGTTCGTTTGTTGGTTTTTTGGTTTGTTGGTTTGTTGGTTTGTTTGTTTGTTGGTTTGTTGGTTTGTTCGTTATTGGTTTGTTGGTTTGTTGGTTTGTTGGTTTTTTGGTTTGTTGGTTTGTTGGTTTTTTGGTTTGTTGGCTTGTTGGTTTGTTGGTTTGTTGGTTTGCCGGTTTGTTCGTTTGTTGGTTTTTTGGTTTGTTGGTTTGTTGGTTTGTTGGTTTGTTGGTTTGTTGGTTTGTTGGTTTGTTGGTTTGTTCGTTATTGGTTTGTTGGTTTGTTGGTTTGTTTGTTTGTTGGTTTGTTGGTTTGTTGGTTTGTTGGTTTGTTAGTTTGTTGGTTTGTTGGTTTGTTGGTCTTTTTGTTTGTTGGTTTGTTGGTTTGCTGGTTTCTTGGTTTGTTCGTTTTTTGGTTTGTTGGTTTATTTGTTTGTTGGCTTGTTGGTTTGTTGGCTTGTTGGCTTCTTGGTTTGTTGGTTTGTTGGTTTGTTGGTTTGGTGGTTTGTTCGTTTGTTAATTTGTTGGCTTGTTGGTTTGTTGGTTTGTTGGCTTGTTGGTTTTTTGGTTTGTTGGTTTGTTGGTTTGTTGGTTTGTTGGTTTGTTGGTTTGTTCGTTATTGGCTTGTTGGTTTCTTGGCTTGTCGGCTTGTTGGTTTGTTGGTTTGTTTGTTTGTTGGTTTGTTGGTTTGTTGGTTTGTTGGTTTGTTGGTTTGTTAGCTTGTTGGTTTGTTGGCTTGTCGGTTTGTTGGTTTGTTGGTTTGTTGTTTTGTTTAGTTTGTTGGTTTGTTGGTTTGTTGCTTTGTTGGTTTGTTGGTTTGTAGGTTTGTTGGTTTGTTGGTTTGTTGGTTTGTTGGTTTGTTGGTTTGTTGGTTTGTTGGTTTGTTGGTTTGTTGGTTTATTGGTTTGTTGGTTTATTTGTTTGTTGGTTTGTTGGTTTGTTCGTTTGTTCGTTTGTTGGCTTGTTGGTTTGTTGGCTTGTTGGCTTGTTGGTTTGTTGGTTTGTTGGTTTGTTGGTTTGTTGGTTTGTTGGTTTGTTGGTTTGTTGGTTTGTTGGTTTGTTGGATTGTTGGTTTGTTGGTTTGTTGGTTTGTTGTTTTGTTGGTTTGTTGGTTTGTTGGTTTGTTCGTTTGTTGGTTTGTTGGTTTGTTTATTTGTTGGTTTGTTGGTTTGTTCGTTTGTTCGTTTGTTGGCTTGTTTGTTTGTTGGTTTGTTGGTTTGTTGGTTTGTTGGTTTGTTCGTTTGTTCATTTGTTGGCTTGTTGGTTTGTTCGTTATTGGCTTGTTGGTTTGTTGGCTTGTCGGCTTGTTGGTTTGTTGGTTTGTTTGTTTGTTGGTTTGTTGGTTTGTTGGTTTGTTGGTTTATTGGTTTGTTGGTTTGTTTGTTTGTTGGTTTGTTGGTTTGTTGGTTTGTTGGTTTGTTGGATTGTTGGTTTGTTGGTTTGTTGGTTTGTTGTTTTGTTGGTTTGTTGGTTTGTTGGTTTGTTCGTTTGTTGGTTTGTTGGTTTGTTTATTTGTTGGTTTGTTGGTTTGTTCGTTTGTTCGTTTGTTGGCTGGTTGGTTTGTTGGTTTGTTGGTTTGTTGGTTTGTTGGTTTGTTGGTTTGTTGGTTTGTTGGTTTGTTGGTTTGTTCGTTATTGGCTTGTTGCTTTGTTGGCTTGTTGGCTTGTTCGTTTGTTGGTTTGTTTGTTTGTTGGTTTGTTGGCTTGTTGGTTTTTTGGCTTGTTGGTTTGTTGGTTTGGTGGTTTGGTGGTTTGTTGGTTTGTTTGTTTGTTGGTTTGTTGGTTTGTTGGTTTGTTTGTTTGTTGGTTTGTTGGTTTGTTTGTTTGTTGGTTTTTTGGTTTGTTGGTTTGTTGGTTTGTTGGTTTGTTAGTTTGTTTGTTTGTTCGTTTGTTGGTTTTTTTGTTTGTTGGTTTGTTGGTTTGTAGGTTTGTTGGTTTGTTGGTTTGTTGGTTTGTTGGTTTGTTGGTTTGTTGGCATGTTGGTTTGTTCGTTTGTTGGCTTGTTGGTTTGTTGGTTTTGTTCGTTTGTTGGTTTGCTGGTTTGTTGGCTTGTTGGTTTGTTGGTTTGTTGACTTGTTGGTTTGTTTGTTTGTTTGTTTGTTGGTTTGTTGGTTTGTTGGTTTGTTGGTTTGTTGGTTTGTTGGTTTGTTGGTTTGTTGGTTTGTTGGTTTTTTGGTTTGTTGGCTTGTTGGTTTGTTGGTTTGTGGGTTTGTTGGTTTGTTAGTTTGTTGGTTTGTTCGTTTGTTGGTTAATTTGTTTGTTGGTTTGTTGGTTTGTTTGTTTGTTGGTTTGTTCGTTTTTTGGCTTGTTGGTTTGTTCGTTTGTTGGTTTGTTGGTTTGTTGGCTTGTTGGCTTTTTGGTTTGGTGGTTTGGTGGTTTGTTGGTTTGTTTGTTTGTTGGTTTGTTGGTTTGTTGGTTTGTTGGTTTGTTGGTTTGTTGGTTTGTTGGTTTGTTGGTTTTTTGGTTTGTTGGTTTGTTGGTTTGTTGGTTTGTTGGTTTGTTGGTTTGTTAGTTTGTTTGTTTGTTCGTTTGTTGGTTTTTTTGTTTGTTGGTTTGTTGGTTTGTAGGTTTGTTGGTTTGTTGGTTTGTTGGTTTGTTGGTTTGTTGGCATGTTGGTTTGTTCGTTTGTTGGCTTGTTGGTTTGTTTTCTAGTTGGTTTGTTGGTTTGTTGGTTTTGTTTGTTTGTTGGTTTGCTGGTTTGTTGGTTTGTTGGTTTGTTAGTTTGTTGGTTTATTGGTTTGTTGGTTTATTGGTTTGTTGGTTTGCTTGCTTGTTGGTTTGTTGGTTTGTTGGCTTGTTGGTTTGTTTGTTTGTTGGTTTGTTTGTTTGTGGGCTTGTTGGTTTGTTGGTTTGTTGGTTTGTTGGTTTGTTGGTTTGTTGGTTTGTTGGTTTGTTGGTATGTTGGTTTGTTGGTTTTTTGGTTTGTTGGCTTGTTGGTTTGTTGGTTTGTTGGTTTGTTGGTTTGTTGGTTTGTTAGTTTGTTGGTTTGTTCGTTTGTTGGTTAATTTGTTTGTTGGTTTGTTGGTTTGTTTGTTGGTTGGTTTGTTGGCTTTTTGGTTTGTTGGTCTGTTGGTTTGTTGGCTTGTTGGTTTTTTGGTTTGATGGTTTGGTGGTTTGTTGGTTTGTTTGTTCGTTGGTTCGTTGGTTTGTTGGTTTGTTGGTTTGTTGGTTTGTTGGTTTGTTGGTTTGTTGGTTTGTTGGTGTTTTGGTTTTTTGGTTTGTTGGTTTGTTGGTTTGTTGGTTTGTTGGTTTGTTAGTTTGTTTGTTTGTTCGTTTGTTGGTTTTTTTTTTTGTTGGTTTGTTGGTTTGTAGGTTTGTTGGTTTGTTGGTTTGTTGGTTTGTTGGTTTGTTGGCATGTTGGTTTGTTCGTTTGTTGGCTTGTTGGTTTGTTGTCTTGTTGGCTTGTTGGTTTGTTGGTTTTGTTTGTTTGTTGGTTTGCTGGTTTGTTGGTTTGTTTATTTGTTGATTTGTTGGTTTGTTGGTTTGTTGGTTTATTGGTTTGTTGGTTTGCTTGCTTGTCGGTTTGTTGGTTTGTTAGTTTGTTGGCTTGTTGGTTTGTTTATTTGATGGTTTGTTTGTTTGTTGGCTTGTTCGTTTGTTGGCTTGATGGTTTGTTGGCTTGTTGGCGTGTTGGTTTGTTGGTTTGTTGGTTTGTTGGTTTGTTGGTTTGTTGGTTTGTTGGTTTGTTGGTTTGTTGGTTTGTTGGTTTGTTGGTTTGTTGGTTTGTTGGTTTGTTGGTTTGTTGGTTTGTTGGTTTGTTGGTTTTCAGGTTTGTTGGTTTGTTTTTTTTTGGTTTGTTGGCTTGTTGGTTTGTTGGTTTATTGGTTTGCCGGTTTGTTCGTTTGTTGGTTTTTTGGTTTGTTGGTTTGTTGGTTTGTTGGTTTGTTGGTTTGTTCATTATTGGTTTGTTGGTTTGTTGGTTTGTTGGTGTTTTGGTTTGTTGGTTTGTTGGTTTTTTGGTTTGTTGGCTTGTTGGTTTGTTGGTTTGTTGGTTTGCCGGTTTGTTCGTTTGTTGGTTTTTTGGTTTGTTGGTTTGTTGGTTTGTTGGTTTGTTGGTTTGTTGGTTTGTTGGTTTGTTGGTTTGTTCGTTATTGGTTTGTTGGTTTGTTGGTTTGTTTATTTGTTGGTTTGTTGGTTTGTTGGTTTGTTGGTTTGTTAGTTTGTTGGTTTGTTGGTTTGTTGGTCTTTTTGTTTGTTGGTTTGTTGGTTTGTTGGTTTGCTGGTTTGTTGGTTTGTTCGTTTGTTGGTTTGTTGGTTTATTTGTTTGTTGGCTTGTTGGTTTGTTGGCTTGTTGGCTTGTTGGTTTGTTGGTTTGTTGGTTTGTTGGTTTGGTGGTTTGTTCGTTTTTTAATTTGTTGGCTTGTTGGTTTGTTGGATTTTTGGCTTGTTGGTTTTTTGGTTTGTTGGTTTGTTGGTTTGTTGGTTTGTTGGTTTGTTGGTTTGTTGGTTTGTTGGTTTGTTCGTTATTGGCTTGTTGGTTTCTTGGCTTGTCGGCTTGTTGGTTTGTTGGTTTGTTTGTTTGTTGGTTTGTTGGTTTGTTGGTTTGTTGGTTTGTTGGTTTGTTGGCTTGTTGGTTTGTTGGCTTGTCGGTTTGTTGGTTTGTTGTTTTGTTTAGTTTGTTGGTTTGTTGGTTTGTTGGTTTGTAGGTTTGTTGGTTTGTTGGTTTGTTGGTTTGTTGGTTTGTTGGTTGTTGGTTTGTTCGTTTGTTGGTTTGTTGTCTTATTGGGTTATTGGTTTGTTGGCTTGTTGGTTTGTTGGTTTGCTGGTTTGTTGGTTTGTTGGTTTATTTGTTTGTTGGTTTGTTGGCTTGTTGGTTTGTTGGTTTGTTGGTTTGTTTGTTTGTTGGTTTGTTCGCTTGTTGGCTTGTTGGTTTGGTGGTTTGTTGGCTTTTTGTTTTGTTGGTTTGTTGGTTTGTTGGTTTGTTCGTTTGTTGGTTTGTTGGTTTATTTATTTGTTGGTTTGTTGGTTTGTTGGTTTGTTCGTTTGTTGGCTTGTTGGTTTGTTGATTTATTAGTTTGTTGGTTTGTTGGTTTGTTGGTTTGTTGGTTTGTTGGCTTGTTGGTTTGTTGGCTTGTTGGTTTGTTGGCTTGTTGGCTTGTTGGTTTGTTGGTTTATTGGTTTGTTGGTTTGTTTGTTTGTTGGTTTGTTCGTTTGTTGGTTTGTTGGTTTGTTGGCTTGTTGGCTTGTTGGTTTGTTGGTTTGTTGGTTTGTTGGATGTTGGTTTGTTCGTTTGTTGGTTTGTTGGCTTATTGGGTTATTGGTTTGTTGGCTTGTTGGTTTGTTGGTTTGCTGGTTTGGTGGTTTGTTGGTTTATTTGTTTGTTGGTTTGTTGGCTTGTTGGTTTGTTGGCTTGTTGGTTTGTTGGTTTGTTGGTTTGTTGGTTTGTTGGTTTGTTGGTGTGTTGGTTTGTTGGTTTGTTCGTTTGTTGGTTTGTTGGCTTGTTGGCTTGTTGGTTTGTTGGTTTGTTGGTTTGTTGGTTTGTTCGTTTGTTGGTTTGTTGGTTTATTTGTTTGTTGGTTTGTTGGCTTGTTGGTTTGTTGGCTTGTTGGTTTGTTGGCTTGTTGGTTTGTTTGTTTGTTGGTTTGTTCGCTTGTTGGCTTGTTGGTTTGTTGGTTTGTTGGCTTGTTGTTTTGTTGGTTTGTTGGTTTGTTGGTTTGTTGGTTTGTTGGTTTGTTGGTTTGTTGGTTTGTTCGTTTGTTGGTTTGTTGGTTTATTTATTTGTTGGTTTGTTGGTTTGTTGGTTTGTTCGTTTGTTCGTTTGTTGGCTTGTTTGTTTGTTGGTTTGTTTGTTTGTTGGTTTGTTGGTTTGTTCGTTTGTTCATTTGTTGGCTTGTTGGTTTGTTGGTTTGTTGGTTTATTGGTTTGTTGGTTTGTTGGTTTGTTGGTTTATTGGTTTGTTGATTTATTTGTTTGTTGGTTTGTTGGTTTGTTCGTTTGTTCGTTTGTTGGCTTGTTTGTTTGTTGGCTTGTTGGCTTGTTTGTTTGTTGGTTTGTTGGTTTGTTGGTTTGATGGTTTGTTGGTTTGTTGGTTTTTGATTTGTTTGTTTGTTGGTTTGTTGGTTTGTTCGTTTGTTGCTTTGTTGGTTTATTTATTCGTTAGTTTGTTGGTTTTTTCGTTTGTTCGTTTGTTGGCTTGTTTGTTTGTTGGTTTGTTGGTTTGTTGGTTTGTTGGTTTGTTCGTTTGTTCATTTGTTGGCTTGGTGGTTTGTTGGCTTGTTGGCTGGTTGGTTTGTTGGTTTGTTGGTTTGTTGTTTTGTTGGTTTGTTGGTTCGTTGGTTTGTTGGTTTGTTGGTTTGTTCGTTATTGGCTTGTTGGTTTGTTGGCTTGTTGGCATGTTGGTTTGTTGGTTTGTTTGTTTGTTGGTTTGTTGGTTTGTTGGTTTTTTGATTTGTTGGTTTGTTGGTTTGTTGGTTTGTTGGTTTGCTGGTTTGTTGGTTTATTTGTTTGTTGGTTTGTTGGTTTGTGGGTTTGTTCGTTTGTTCGTTTGTTGGCTTGTTGGTTTGTTGGCTTGTTGGCTTGTTGATTTGTTGGTTTGATGGTTTGTTGGTTTGTTGGTTTGTTCGTTTGTTCATTTGTTGGCTTGTTGGTTTGTTGGCTTGTTGGCTTGTTGGTTTGTTGGTTTGTTGGTTTGTTGGTTTGTTGGTTTGTTGGTTTTTTGGTTTGTTGGGTTGTTGGTTTGTTGGTTTGTTGGTTTGTTGGTTTGTTGGTTTGTTGGTTTGTTGGTTTGTTGGGTTGTTGGTTTGTTGGTTTGTTGGTTTGTTGGTTTGTTGGTTTGTTGGTTTGTTGGTTTGTTGGTTTGTTGGTTTGTTGGTTTGTTGGTTTGTTGGTTTGTTGGTTTGTTCGTTTGTTGGCTTGTTGGTTTGTTGGCTTGTTGGCTTGTTGGCTTGCTGGTTTGTTGGTTTGTTGGTTTGTTGGTTTTTTGGTTTGTTGGTTTGTTGGTTTGTTGGTTTGTTGGTTTGTTGGTTTGTTGGTTTGTTGGTTTGTTGGTTTGTTGGTTTGTTGGTTTGCTGGTTTGTTGGTTTGTTGGTTTGTTGGTTTATTTATTTGTTGGTTTGTTGGTTTGCTGGTTTGTCCGTTTGTTCGTTTGTTGGATTGTTTGTTTGTTGGTTTGTTGATTTGTTGGTTTGTTGGTTTGTTGGTTGTTTGGTTTGTTGGCTTGTTGGTTTGGTAGTTTGTTGGTTTGTTGGTTTGTTCGTTTGTTCGTTTGTTGGTTTGTTGGTTTATTAGTTTATTGGTTTGTTGGTTTGATGGTTTGTTCGTTTGTTCGTTTATTTGTTTGTTGGGTTGTTGGCTTGTTGGCATGTTGGTTTGTTGGATTGTTGGTTTGTTGGTTTGTTGGTTTGTTGGTGTGTTGGTTTGTTGGTTTGTTCGTTTGTTGGTTTGTTGGCTTGTTGGCTTGTTGGTTTGTTGGTTTGTTGGTTTGTTGGTTTGTTCGTTTGTTGGTTTGTTGGTTTATTTGTTTGTTGGTTTGTTGGCTTGTTGGTTTGTTGCCTTGTTGGTTTGTTGGTTTATTGGTTTGTTTGTTTGTTGGTTTGTTCGCTTGTTGGCTTGTTGGTTTGTTGGTTTGTTGGCTTGTTGTTTTGTTGGTTTGTTGGTTTGTTGGTTTGTTGGTTTGTTGGTTTGTCGTTTTGTTCGTTTGTTGGTTTGTTGGTTTATTTATTTGTTGGTTTGTTAGTTTGTTGGTTTGTTCGTTTGTTCGTTTGTTGGCTTGTTTGTTTGTTGGTTTGTTGGTTTGTTGGTTTGTTGGTTTGTTCGTTTGTTCATTTGTTGGCTTGTTGGTTTGTTGGTTTGTTGGTTTGTTGGTTTGTTGGTTTATTGGTTTATTGATTTATTTGTTTGTTGGTTTGTTGGTTTGTTCGTTTGTTGGTTTGTTCGTTTGTTGGCTTGTTTGTTTGTTGGCTTGTTGGCTTGTTTGTTTGTTGGTTTGTTGGTTTGTTGGTTTGTTGGTTTGTAGGTTTGTTGGTTTATTGGTTTTTGGTTTGTTGGTTTGTTGGTTTGTTGGTTTGTTCGTTTGTTGCTTTGTTGGTTTATTTATTCGTTAGTTAATTGGTTTATTCGTTTGTTCATTTGTTGGCTTGTTTGTTTGTTGGTTTGTTGGTTTGTTGGTTTTTTGGTTTGTTCGTTTGTTCATTTATTGGCTTGTTGGTTTGTTGGCTTGTTGGCTGGTTGGTTTGTTGGTTTGTTGGTTTGTTGGTTTGTTTGTTTGTTGGTTTGTTGGTTTGTTGGTTTGTTGGTTTGTTCGTTATTGGCTTGTTGGTTTGTTGGCTTGTTGGCATGTTGGTTTGTTGGTTTGTTTGTTTGTTGGTTTGTTGGTTTGTTGGTTTTTTGGTTTGTTGGTTTGTTGGTTTGTTGGTTTGTTGGTTTGTTGGTTTGTTGGTTTGTTGGTTTGTTGGTTTGTTGGTTTGTTGGTTTGTTGGTTTGTTGGTTTGTTGGTTTGTTGGTTTGTTGGTTTGTTGGTTTATTTGTTTGTTGGTTTTTTGGTTTGTTGCTTTGTTGGTTTGTTGGTTTGTTCGTTTGTTCGTTTGTTCGTTTGTTGGCTTGTTGGTTTGTTGGCTTGTTGGCTTGTTGGTTTGTTGGTTTGTTGGTTTGTTGGTTTGTTGGTTTGTTGGTTTGTTGGTTTGTTGGTTTGTTGGTTTGTTGGTTTGTTGGTTTTTTGGTTTGTTGGTTTGTTGGTTTGTTCGTTATTGGCTTGTTGGTTTGTTGGCTTGTTGGCTTGTTGGTTTGTTGGTTTGTTTGTTTGTTGGTTTGTTGGTTTGTTCGTTTGTTCGTTTGTTGGCTTGTTGGTTTGTTGGCTTGTTGGTTTGTTGGGTTGTTGGTTTGTTGGTTTGTTGGTTTGTTGGTTTGTTGGTTTGTTGGTTTGTTGGGTTGTTGGTTTGTTGGTTTGTTGGTTTGTTGGTTTGTTGGTTTATTGGTTTGTTGGTTTATTTGTTTGTTGGTTTGTTGGTTTGTTGGTTTGTTCGTTCGTTCGTTTGTTGGCTTGTTGGTTTGTTGGCTTGTTGGCTTGTTGGTTTGTTGGTTTGTTGGTTTGTTGGTTTGTTGGTTTGTTGGTTTGTTGGTTTGTTGGTTTGTTGGTTTGTTGGTTTGTTGGTTTGTTGGTTTGTTGGTTTGTTGGTTTGTTGGTTTGTTGGTTTGTTGGTTTGTTGGTTTGTTGGTTTGTTGGTTTGTTGGTTTGTTGGTTTGTTGGTTTGTTGGTTTGTTGGTTTGTTGGTTTGTTGGTTTGCTGGTTTGTGGGTTTGTTGGTTTGTTGGTTTGTTGGTTCGTTGGTTTGTTGGTTTGTTGGTTTGCTGGTTTGTTCGTTTGTTGGTTTGTTGGTTTATTTATTTGTTGGTTTGTTGGTTTGTTGGTTTGTTCGTTTGTTCGTTTGTTGGATTGTTTGTTTGTTTGTTTGTTGATTTGTTGGTTTGTTGGTTTGTTGGTTGTTTGGTTTGTTTGCTTGTTGGTTTGGTAGTTTGTTGGTTTGTTGGTTTGTTCGTTTGTTCGTTTGTTGGTTTGTTGGTTTATTAGTTTATTGGTTTGTTGGTTTGATGGTTTGTTCGTTTGTTCGTTTATTTGTTTGTTGGGTTGTTGGCTTGTTGGCATGTTGGATTGTTGGTTTGTGGGTTTGTTGGTTTGTTGGTTTGTTGGTTTGTTGTTTTATTTGTTTGTTTGTTTGCTGGTTTGTTGGTTTGTTGGTTTGTTGGTTTCTTGGCTTGTTGGTTTGTTGGTTTGTTGGTTTGTTGGCTTGTTGGTTTGTTGGCTTGTTGGCTGGTTGGTTTGTTGGTTTGTTGGTTTGTTGGTTTGTTGGTTTTTAGGTTTGTTGCTTTGTTGGTTTGTTGGTTTGTTGGTTTGTTCGTTATTGGCTTGTTGGTTTGTTGGCTTGTTGGTATGTTGGTTTGTTGGTTTGTTTGTTTGTTGGTTTGTTTGTTTGTTGGTTTGTTCGTTTGTTGGTTTTTTGGTTTGTTGGCTTGTTGGTTTGTTGGTTTGTTGGTTTGTTGGTTTGATGGTTTATTTGTTTGTTGGTTTGTTGGTTTGTTCGTTTGTTCGTTTGTTGGCTTGTTGGTTTGTTGGCTTGTTGGCTAGTTGGTTTGTTGGTTTTTTGGTTTGTTGGTTTGTTGATTTGTTCATTTGTTCGTTTGTTCATTTGTTGGCTTGTTGGTTTGTTGGCTTGTTGGCTTGTTGGTTTTTTGGTTTGTTAGTTTGTTGGTTTGTTGGTTTGTTGGTTTGTTGGTTTGTTGGTTTGTTGGTTTGTTGGTTTGTTGATTTGTTGGTTTGTTGGTTTGATCGTTATTGGCTTGTTGGTTTGTTTACTTGTTGGCTTGTTGGTTTGTTGGGTTGTTGGTTTGTTGGCTTGTTGGTTTGTTGGTTTGTTGGTTTATTGGTTTGTTGGTTTATTTGTTTGTTGGTTTGTTAGTTTATTGGTTTGTTCGTTTGTTGGCTTGTTGGTTTGTTGGTTTGTTGGTTTGTTGGTTTGTTGGTTTTTTGGTTTGTTGGTTTGTTGGTTTGTTGGTTTGTTGGTTTGTTGGTTTGTTGGTTTGTTGGTTTTTTCGTTTGTTCGTTTGTTGGTTTATTGGTTTGTTGGTTTATTTGTTTGTTGGTTTGTTAGTTTATTGGTTTGTTGGTTTGTTGGTTTTTTGGTTTGTTGGTTTGTTGGTTTGTTGGTTTGTTGGTTTGTTGGTTTGTTGGGTTGTTGGTTTGTTGGCTTGTTGGTTTGTTGGTTTGTTGGTTTATTGGTTTGTTGGTTTATTTGTTTGTTGGTTTGTTAGTTTATTGGTTTGTTCGTTTGTTGGCTTGTTGGTTTGTTGGTTTGTTGGTTTGTTGGTTTGTTGGTTTTTTGGTTTGTTGGTTTGTTGGTTTTTTGGTTTGTTGGTTTGTTGATTTGTTCATTTGTTCGTTTGTTCATTTGTTGGCTTGTTGGTTTGTTGGCTTGTTGGCTTGTTGGTTTTTTGGTTTGTTAGTTTGTTGGTTTGTTGGTTTGTTGGTTTGTTGGTTTGTTGGTTTGTTGGTTTGTTGGTTTGTTGATTTGTTGGTTTGTTGGTTTGATCGTTATTGGCTTGTTGGTTTGTTTACTTGTTGGCTTGTTGGTTTGTTGGGTTGTTGGTTTGTTGGCTTGTTGGTTTGTTGGTTTGTTGGTTTATTGGTTTGTTGGTTTATTTGTTTGTTGGTTTGTTAGTTTATTGGTTTGTTCGTTTGTTGGCTTGTTGGTTTGTTGGTTTGTTGGTTTGTTGGTTTGTTGGTTTTTTGGTTTGTTGGTTTGTTGGTTTGTTGGTTTGTTGGTTTGTTGGCTTGTTGGCTTGTTGGCTTGTTGGTTTGTTGGCTTGTTGGCTTGTTGGTTTGTTGGTTTGTTGGTTTGTTAGTTTGTTGGTTTGTTGGTTTGTTGGTTTGTTTGTTTCTTGGTTTGTTGGTTTGTTGGTTTGTTGGTTTGTTCGTTTGTTGGTTTGTTGGTTTATTTGTTTATTGGTTTGTTGGTTTGATAGTTTGTTCGTTTGTTCGTTTGTTTGTTTGTTGGGTTGTTGGCTTGTTGGCATGTTGGTTTGTTTGTTTGTGGGTTTGTTGGATTGTTGGTTTGTTGGTTTGTTGTTTTATTTGTTTATTTGTTTGCTGGTTTGTTGGTTTGTTAGTTTGTTGGTTTCTTGGCTTGTTGGTTTGTTGGTTTGTTGGTTTGTTGGCTTGTTGGTTTGTTGGCTTGTTGGCTGGTTGGTTTGTTGGTTTGTTGGTTTGTTGGTTTGTTGGTTTGTTGGTTTGTTGGTTTGTTGGTTTGTTGGCTTGTTGGTTTGTTGGCTTGTTGGCTGGTTGGTTTGTTGGTTTGTTGGTTTGTTGGTTTGTTGGTTTGTTGGTTTGTTGGTTTGTTGGTTTGTTGGTTTGTTGGTTTGTTGGTTTGTTGGTTTGTTGGTTTGTTGGTTTGTTGGTTTGTTGGTTTATTGGTTTGTTGGTTTATTTGTTTGTTGGTTTGTTGGTTTGTTCGTTTGTTCGTTTGTTGGCTTGTTGGTTTGTTGGCTTGTTGGCTTGTTGGTTTGTTGGTTTGTTGGTTTGTTGGTTTGTTGGTTTGTTGGTTTGTTCGTTTGTTGGTTTGTTGGTTTGTTGGTTTGTTCGTTTGTTCATTTGTTGGCTTGGTGGTTTGTTGGCTTGTTGGCTGGTTGGTTTGTTGGTTTGTTGGTTTGTTGTTTTGTTGGTTTGTTGGTTTGTTGGTTTGTTGGTTTGTTGGTTTGTTCGTTATTAGCTTGTTGGTTTGTTGGCTTGTTGGCATGTTGGTTTGTTGGTTTGTTTGTTTGTTGGTTTGTTGGTTTGTTGGTTTTTTGATTTGTTGGTTTGTTGGTTTGTTGGTTTGTTGGTTTGTTGGTTTATTTGTTTGTTGGTTTGTTGGTTTGTTGGTTTGTTCGTTTGTTCGTTTGTTGGCTTGTTGGTTTGTTGGCTTGTTGGCTTGTGGATTTGTTGGTTTGATGGTTTGTTGGTTTGTTGGTTTGTTCGTTTGTTCATTTGTTGGCTTGTTGGTTTGTTTACTTGTTGGCTTGTTGGTTTGTTGGTTTGTTGGTTTGTTGGTTTGTTGGTTTGTTGGTTTGTTGGTTTGTTGGTTTGTTGGGTTATTGGTTTGTTGGTTTGTTGGTTTGTTGGTTTGTTGGTTTGTTGGTTTGTTGGTTTGTTGGTTTGTTGGGTTGTTGGTTTGTTGGTTTGTTGGTTTGTTGGTTTGTTGTTTTGTTGGCTTGTTGGTTTGTTGGTTTGTTGGTTTGTTGGTTTGTTCGTTTGTTGGCTTGTTGGTTTGTTGGCTTGTTGGCTTGTTGGCTTGCTGGTTTGTTGGTTTGTTGGTTTGTTGGTTTGTTGGTTTGTTGGTTTGTTGGTTTGTTGGTTTGTTGGTTTGTTGGTTTGTTGGTTTGTTGGTTTGTTGGTTTGTTGGTTTGATGGTTTGTTGGTTTGCTGGTTTGTTGGTTTGTTGGTTTGTTGGTTCGTTGGTTTGTTGGTTTGTTGGTTTGTTCGTTTGTTGGTTTGTTGGTTTATTTATTTGTTGGTTTGTTGGTTTGCTGGTTTGTCCGTTTGTTCGTTTGTTGGATTGTTTGTTTGTTGGTTTGTTGATTTGTTGGTTTGTTGGTTTGTTGGTTGTTTGGTTTGTTGGCTTGTTGGTTTGGTAGTTTGTTGGTTTGTTGGTTTGTTCGTTTGTTCGTTTGTTGGTTTGTTGGTTTATTAGTTTATTGGTTTGTTGGTTTGATGGTTTGTTCGTTTGTTCGTTGATTTGCTTGTTGGGTTGTTGGCTTGTTGGCATGTTGGTTTGTTGGATTGTTGGGTTGTTGGTTTGTTGGTTTGTTGGTGTGTTGGTTTGTTGGTTTGTTCGTTTGTTGGTTTGTTGGCTTGTTGGCTTGTTGGTTTGTTGGTTTGTTGGTTTGTTGGTTTGTTCGTTTGTTGGTTTGTTGGTTTATTTGTTTGTTGGTTTGTTGGCTTGTTGGTTTGTTGCCTTGTTGGTTTGTTGGTTTGTTGGTTTGTTTGTTTGTTGGTTTGTTCGCTTGTTGGCTTGCTGGTTTGTTGGTTTGTTGGCTTGTTGTTTTGTTGGTTTGTTGGTTTGTTGGTTTGTTGGTTTGTTGGTTTCTTGTTTTGTTCGTTTGTTGGTTTGTTGGTTTATTTATTTGTTTGTTTGTTAGTTTGTTGGTTTGTTCGTTTGTTCGTTTGTTGGCTTGTTTGTTTGTTGGTTTGTTGGTTTGTTGGTTTGTTGGTTTGTTCGTTTGTTCATTTGTTGGCTTGTTGGTTTGTTGGTTTGTTGGTTTGTTGGTTTGTTGGTTTGTTGGTTTGTTGGTTTGTTGGTTTATTGGTTTATTGATTTATTTGTTTGTTGGTTTGTTGGTTTGTTCGTTTGTTTGTTTGTTCGTTTGTTGGCTTGTTTGTTTGTTGGCTTGTTGGCTTGTTGGTTTGTTGGCTTGTTGGCTAGTTGGTTTGTTGGTTTTTTGGTTTGTTGGTTTGTTGATTTGTTCATTTGTTCGTTTGTTCATTTGTTGGCTTGTTGGTTTGTTGGCTTGTTGGCTTGTTGGTTTGTTGGTTTGTTGGTTTGTTGGTTTGTTGGTTTGTTGGTTTGTTGGTTTGTTGGTTTGTTGGTTTGTTGGTTTGTTGATTTGTTGGTTTGTTGGTTTGATCGTTATTGGCTTGTTGGTTTGTTTACTTGTTGGCTTGTTGGTTTGTTGGGTTGTTGGTTTGTTGGCTTGTTGGTTTGTTGGTTTGTTGGTTTATTGGTTTGTTGGTTTATTTGTTTGTTGGTTTGTTAGTTTATTGGTTTGTTCGTTTGTTGGCTTGTTGGTTTGTTGGTTTGTTGGCTTGTTGGTTTGTTGGTTTGTTGGTTTGTTGGTTTGTTGGTTTGTTGGTTTTTTGGTTTGTTGGTTTGTTGGTTTGTTGGTTTGTTGGTTTGTTGGTTTGTTGGTTTGTTGGTTTTTTCGTTTGTTCGTTTGTTGGCTTGTTGGTTTGTTGGCTTGTTGGCTTGTTGGCTTGTTGGTTTGTTGGCTTGTTGGCTTGTTGGTTTGTTGGTTTGTTGGTTTGTTAGTTTGTTGGTTTGTTGGTTTGTTGGTTTGTTTGTTTCTTGGTTTGTTGGTTTGTTGGTTTGTTGGTTTGTTCGTTTGTTGGTTTGTTGGTTTATTTGTTTATTGGTTTGTTGGTTTGATAGTTTGTTCGTTTGTTCGTTTGTTTGTTTGTTGGGTTGTTGGCTTGTTGGCATGTTGGTTTGTTTGTTTGTGGGTTTGTTGGATTGTTGGTTTGTTGGTTTGTTGTTTTATTTGTTTATTTGTTTGCTGGTTTGTTGGTTTGTTAGTTTGTTGGTTTCTTGGCTTGATGGTTTGTTGGTTTGTTGGTTTGTTGGCTTGTTGGTTTGTTGGCTTGTTGGCTGGTTGGTTTGTTGGTTTGTTGGTTTGTTGGTTTGTTGGTTTGTTGGTTTGTTGGTTTGTTGGTTTGTTGGTTTGTTGGCTTGTTGGTTTGTTGGCTTGTTGGCTGGTTGGTTTGTTGGTTTGTTGGTTTGTTGGTTTGTTGGTTTGTTGGTTTGTTGGTTTGTTGGTTTATTGGTTTGTTGGTTTATTTGTTTGTTGGTTTGTTGGTTTGTTCGTTTGTTCGTTTGTTGGCTTGTTGGTTTGTTGGCTTGTTGGCTTGTTGGTTTGTTGGTTTGTTGGTTTGTTGGTTTGTTGGTTTGTTGGTTTGTTCGTTTGTTGGTTTGTTGGTTTGTTGGTTTGTTCGTTTGTTCATTTGTTGGCTTGGTGGTTTGTTGGCTTGTTGGCTGGTTGGTTTGTTGGTTTGTTGGTTTGTTGTTTTGTTGGTTTGTTGGTTCGTTGGTTTGTTGGTTTGTTGGTTTGTTCGTTATTAGCTTGTTGGTTTGTTGGCTTGTTGGCATGTTGGTTTGTTGGTTTGTTTGTTTGTTGGTTTGTTGGTTTGTTGGTTTTTTGATTTGTTGGTTTGTTGGTTTGTTGGTTTGTTGGTTTGTTGGTTTATTTGTTTGTTGGTTTGTTGGTTTGTTGGTTTGTTCATTTGTTCGTTTGTTGGCTTGTTGGTTTGTTGGCTTGTTGGCTTGTTGATTTGTTGGTTTGATGGTTTGTTGGTTTGTTGGTTTGTTCGTTTGTTCATTTGTTGGCTTGTTGGTTTGTTTACTTGTTGGCTTGTTCGTTTGTTGGTTTGTTGGTTTGTTGGTTTGTTGGTTTGTTGGTTTGTTGGTTTGTTGGTTTGTTGGGTTGTTGGTTTGTTGGTTTGTTGTTTTGTTGGTTTGTTGGTTTGTTGGTTTGTTGGTTTGTTGGTTTGTTGGGTTGTTGGTTTGTTGGTTTGTTGGTTTGTTGGTTTGTTGTTTTGTTGGTTTGTTGGTTTGTTGGTTTGTTGGTTTGTTGGTTTGTTCGTTTGTTGGCTTGTTGGTTTGTTGGCTTGTTGGCTTGCTGGTTTGTTGGTTTGTTGGTTTGTTGGTTTGTTGGTTTGTTGGTTTGTTGGTTTGTTGGTTTGTTGGTTTGTTGGTTTGTTGGTTTGTTGGTTTGTTGGTTTGTTGGTTTGTTGGTTTGTTGGTTTGTTGGTTTGCTGGTTTGTTGGTTTGTTGGTTTGTTGGTTCGTTGGTTTGTTGGTTTGTTGGTTTGTTCGTTTGTTGGTTTGTTGGTTTATTTATTTGTTGGTTTGTTGGTTTGCTGGTTTGTCCGTTTGTTCGTTTGTTGGATTGTTTGTTTGTTGGTTTGTTGATTTGTTGGTTTGTTGGTTTGTTGGTTGTTTGGTTTGTTGGCTTGTTGGTTTGGTAGTTTGTTGGTTTGTTGGTTTGTTCGTTTGTTCGTTTGTTGGTTTGTTGGTTTATTAGTTTATTGGTTTGTTGGTTTGATGGTTTGTTCGTTTATTTGTTTGTTTGGTTGTTGGCTTGTTGGCATGTTGGTTTGTTGGATTGTTGGTTTGTTGGTTTGTTGGTTTGTTGGTGTGTTGGTTTGTTGGTTTGTTCGTTTGTTGGTTTGTTGGCTTGTTGGCTTGTTGGTTTGTTGGTTTGTTGGTTTGTTGGTTTGTTCGTTTGTTGGTTTGTTGGTTTATTTGTTTGTTGGTTTGTTGGCTTGTTGGTTTGTTGCCTTGTTGGTTTGTTGGTTTGTTGGTTTGTTTGTTAGTTGGTTTGTTCGCTTGTTGGCTTGTTGGTTTGTTGGTTTGTTGGCTTGTTGTTTTGTTGGTTTGGTGGTTTGTTGGTTTGTTGGTTTGTTGGTTTCTTGTTTTGTTCGTTTGTTGGTTTGTTGGTTTATTTAGTTGTTTGTTTGTTAGTTTGTTGGTTTGTTCGTTTGTTCGTTTGTTGGCTTATTTGTTTGTTGGTTTGTTGGTTTGTTGGTTTGTTGGTTTGTTCGTTTGTTCATTTGTTGGCTTGTTGGTTTGTTGGTTTGTTGGTTTGTTGGTTTGTTGGTTTGTTGGTTTATTGGTTTATTGATTTATTTGTTTGTTGGTTTGTTGGTTTGTTCGTTTGTTTGTTTGTTCGTTTGTTGGCTTGTTTGTTTGTTGGCTTGTTGGCTTGTTTGTTTGTTGGTTTGTTGGTTTGTTGGTTTGTTGGTTTGTAGGTTTGTTGGTTTATTGGTTTTTGGTTTGTTGGTTTGTTGGTTTGTTGGTTTGTTCGTTTGTTGCTTTGATGGTTTATTTATTCGTTAGTTTATTGGTTTATTCGTTTGTTCATTTGTTGGCTTGTTTGTTTGTTGGTTTGTTGGTTTGTTGGTTTTTTGGTTTGTTCGTTTGTTCATTTATTGGCTTGTTGGTTTGTTGGCTTGTTGGCTGGTTGGTTTGTTGGTTTGTTGGTTTGTTGGTTTGTTTGTTTGTTGGTTTGTTGGTTTGTTGGTTTGTTCGTTATTGGCTTGTTGGTTTGTTGGCTTGTTGGCATGTTGGTTTGTTGGTTTGTTTGTTTGTTGGTTTGTTGGTTTGTTGGTTTTTTGGTTTGTTGGTTTGTTGGTTTGTTGGTTTGTTGGTTTGTTGGTTTGTTGGTTTGTTGGTTTGTTGGTTTGTTGGTTTGTTGGTTTGTTGGTTTATTTGTTTGTTGGTTTTTTGGTTTGTTGGTTTCTTGGTTTGTTGGTTTGTTCGTTTGTTCGTTTGTTGGCTTGTTGGTTTGTTGGCTTGTTGGTTTGTTGGTTTGTTGGTTTGTTGGTTTGTTGGTTTGTTGGTTTGTTGGTTTGTTGGTTTGTTGGTTTGTTGGTTTGTTGGTTTGTTGGTTTGTTGGTTTTTTGGTTTGTTGGTTTGTTGGTTTGTTCGTTATTGGCTTGTTGGTTTGTTGGCTTGTTGGCTTGTTGGTTTGTTGGTTTGTTGGTTTGTTTGTTTGTTGGTTTGTTGGTTTGTTGGTTTGTTGGTTTGTTGGTTTGTTGGTTTGTTGGGTTGTTGGTTTGTTGGTTTGTTGGTTTGTTGGTTTGTTGGTTTGTTGGTTTGTTGGGTTGTTGGTTTGTTGGTTTGTTGGTTTGTTGGTTTGTTGGTTTATTGGTTTGTTGGTTTATTTGTTTGTTGGTTTGTTGGTTTGTTGATTTGTTCGTTTGTTCGTTTGTTGGCTTGTTGGTTTGTTGGCTTGTTGGCTTGTTGGTTTGTTGGTTTGTTGGTTTGTTGGTTTGTTGGTTTGTTGGTTTGTTGGTTTGTTGGTTTGTTGGTTTGTTGGTTTGTTGGTTTGTTGGTTTGTTGGTTTGTTGGTTTGTTGGTTTGTTGGTTTGTTGGTTTGTTGGTTTGTTGGTTTGTTGGTTTGTTGGTTTGTTGGTTTGCTGGTTTGTTAGTTTGTTGGTTTGTTGGTTCGTTGGTTTGTTGGTTTGTTGGTTTGCTGGTTTGTTCGTTTGTTGGTTTGTTGGTTTATTTATTTGTTGGTTTGTTGGTTTGTTCGTTTGTTTGTTTGTTGGATTGTTTGTTTGTTGGTTTGTTGATTTGTTGGTTTGTTGGTTTGTTGGTTGTTTGGTTTGTTGGCTTGTTGGTTTGGTAGTTTGTTGGTTTGTTGGTTTGTTCGTTTGTTCGTTTGTTGGTTTGTTGGTTTATTAGTTTATTGGTTTGTTGGTTTGATGGTTTGTTCGTTTGTTCGTTTATTTGTTTGTTGGGTTGTTGGCTTGTTGGCATGTTGGTTTGTTGGTTTGTGGGTTTGTTGGTTTGTTGGTTTGTTGGTTTGTTGTTTTATTTGTTTGTTTGTTTGCTGGTTTGTTGGTTTGTTGGTTTGTTGGTTTCTTGGCTTGTTGGTTTGTTGGTTTGTTGGTTTGTTGGCTTGTTGGTTTGTTGGCTTGTTGGCTGGTTGGTTTGTTGGTTTGTTGGTTTGTTGGTTTGTTGGTTTTTTGGTTTGTTGCTTTGTTGGTTTGTTGGTTTGTTGGTTTGTTCGTTATTGGCTTGTTGGTTTGTTGGCTTGTTGGTATGTTGGTTTGTTGGTTTGTTTGTTTGTTGGTTTGTTTGTTTGTTGGTTTGTTCGTTTGTTGGTTTTTTGGTTTGTTGGCTTGTTGGTTTGTTGGGTTGTTGGTTTGTTGGTTTGATGGTTTATTTGTTTGTTGGTTTGTTGGTTTGTTCGTTTGTTCGTTTGTTGGCTTGTTGGTTTGTTGGCTTGTTGGCTAGTTGGTTTGTTGGTTTGTTGGTTTGTTGGTTTGTTGGTTTGTTGATTTGTTCATTTGTTCGTTTGTTCATTTGTTGGCTTGTTGGTTTGTTGGCTTGTTGGCTTGTTGGTTTGTTGGTTTGTTGGTTTGTTGGTTTGTTGGTTTGTTGGTTTGTTGGTTTGTTGGCTTGTTGGCTTGTTGGCTTGTTGGTTTGTTGGTTTGTTGGTTTGTTGGTTTGTTGGTTTGTTGGTTTGTTGGTTTGTTGGTTTGTTGGTTTGTTGGTTTGTTGGTTTGTTGGTTTGTTGGTTTGTTGGTTTGTTGGTTTGTTGGTTTGTTGGTTTGCTGGTTTGTTGGTTTGTTGGTTTATTGGTTCGTTGGCTTGTTGGTTTGTTGGGTTGTTGGTTTGTTGGCTTGTTGGTTTGTTGGTTTGTTGGTTTATTGGTTTGTTGGTTTATTTGTTTGTTGGTTTGTGAGTTTATTGGTTTGTTCGTTTGTTGGCTTGTTGGTTTGTTGGTTTGTTGGCTTGTTGGTTTGTTGGTTTGTTGGTTTGTTGGTTTGTTGGTTTGTTTGTTTTTTGGTTTGTTGGTTTGTTGGTTTGTTGGTTTGTTGGTTTGTTGGTTTGTTGGTTTGTTTGTTTGTTGGTTTGCTGGTTTTTTGGTTTGTTGGTTTGTTGGTTTGTTGGTTTGTTGGTTTGTTGGTTTGTTGGTTTATTTGTTTGTTGGTTTGTTGGTTTGTTGGTTTGTTCGTTTGTTCGTTTGTTGGCTTGTTGGTTTGTTGGCTTGTTGGCTTGTTGGTTTGTTGGTTTGTTGGTTTGTTGGTTTGTTGGTTTGTTCGTTTGTTCATTTGTTGGCTTGTTGGTTTGTTGGCTTGTTGGCTTGTTGGTTTGTTGGTTTGTTGGTTTGTTGGTTTGTTGGTTTGTTGGTTTGTTGGTTTGTTGGTTTGTTGGTTTGTTGGTTTGTTGGTTTGTTGGTTTGTTGGTTTGTTGATTTGTTCGTTATGGGCTTGTTGGTTTGTTGGCTTGTTGGTTTGTTGGGTTGTTGGTTTGTTGGTTTGTTGGTTTGTTGGTTTGTTGGTTTGTTGGTTTATTGGTTTGTTGGTTTATTTGTTTGTTGGTTTGTTGGTTTGTTGGTTTGTTCGTTATTGGCTTGTTGGTTTATTGGTTTGTTGGTTTGTTGGTTTGTTGGTTTGTTGGTTTGTTGGTTTGTTCGTTATTGGCTTGTTGGTTTGTTGGGTTGTTGGTTTGTTGGTTTGTTGGTTTGTTGGTTTGTTGGTTTGTTGGTTTGTTGGTTTGTTGGTTTGTTGGTTTGTTGGTTTGTTGGGTTGTTGGGTTGTTGGTTTGTTGGTTTGTTGGTTTGTTGGTTTGTTGGTTTGTTGGTTTGTTGGGTTGTTGGTTTGTTGGTTTGTTGGGTTGTTGGTTTGTTAGTTTATTGGTTTGTTGGTTTATTTGTTTGTTGGTTTGTTGGTTTGTTGGTTTGTTCGTTTGTTCGTTTGTTGGCTTGTTGGTTTGTTGGCTTGTTGGCTTGTTGGCTTGTTGGTTTGTTGGTTTGTTGGTTTGTTGGTTTGTTGGTTTGTTGGTTTGTTGGTTTGTTGGTGTTGGTTTGTTGGTTTGTTGGTTTGTTGGTTTGTTGGTTTGTTGGTTTGTTGGTTTGTTGGTTTGTTGGTTTGCTGGTTTGTTGGTTTGTTGGTTTATTGGTTCGTTGGTTTGTTGGTTTGTTGGTTTGTTGGTTTGTTCGTTTGTTGGTTTGTTGGTTTATTTATTTGTTGGTTTATTGGTTTGTTGGTTTGTTCGTTTGTTCGTTTGTTGGATTGTTTGTTTGTTGGTTTGTTGATTTGTTGGTTTGTGGTTTGTTGGTTGTTTGGCTTGTTGGCTTGTTGGTTTGGTAGTTTGTTGGTTTGTTGGTTTGTTCGTTTGTTCGTTTGTTGGTTTGTTGGTTTATTAGTTTATTAGTTTGTTGGGTTGATGGTTTGTTCGTTTGTTCGTTTATTTGTTTGTTGGGTTGTTGGCTTGTTGGCATGTTGGTTTGTTGGCTTGTTGGTTTGTTGGTTTGCTGGTTTGTTGGTGTGTTGGTTTGTTGGTTTGTTCGTTTGTTGGTTTGTTGGCTTGTTGGCTTGTTGGTTTGTTGGTTTGTTGGTTTGTTGGTTTGTTCGTTTGTTGGTTTGTTGGTTTATTTGTTTGTTGGTTTGTTAGCTTGTTGGTTTGTTGCCTTGTTGGTTTGTTGGTTTGTTGGTTTGTTTGTTTGTTGGTTTGTTCGCTTGTTGGCTTGTTGGTTTGTTGGTTTGTTGGCTTGTTGTTTTGTTGGTTTGTTGGTTTGTTGGTTTGTTGGTTTGTTGGTTTGTTCGTTTGTTGGTTTGTTGGTTTGTTGGTTTATTTATTTGTTGGTTTGTTGGTTTGGTTTGTTTGTTGGTTTGTTGATTTGTTGGTTTGTTGGTTTGTTGGTTGTTTGGTTTGTTGGCTTGTTTGTTTGGTAGTTTGTTGGTTTGTTGGTTTGTTCGTTTGTTCGTTTGTTCGTTTGTTCGTTTGTTGGTTTGCTGGTTTTTTGGTTTGTTGGTTTGTTGGTTTGTTGGTTTGTTGGTTTGTTGGTTTGTTGGTTTATTTGTTTGTTGGTTTGTTGGTTTGTTGGTTTGTTCGTTTGTTCGTTTGTTGGCTTGTTGGTTTGTTGGCTTGTTGGCTTGTTGGTTTGTTGGTTTGTTGGTTTGTTGGTTTGTTGGTTTGTTCGTTTGTTCATTTGTTGGCTTGTTGGTTTGTTGGCTTGTTGGCTTGTTGGTTTGTTGGTTTGTTGGTTTGTTGGTTTGTTGGTTTGTTGGTTTGTTGGTTTGTTGGTTTGTTGGTTTGTTGGTTTGTTGGTTTGTTGATTTGTTCGTTATGGGCTTGTTGGTTTGTTGGCTTGTTGGTTTGTTGGGTTGTTGGTTTGTTGGTTTGTTGGTTTGTTGGTTTGTTGGTTTGTTGGTTTATTGGTTTGTTGGTTTATTTGTTTGTTGGTTTGTTGGTTTGTTGGTTTGTTCGTTATTGGCTTGTTGGTTTATTGGTTTGTTGGTTTGTTGGTTTGTTGGTTTGTTGGTTTGTTGGTTTGTTCGTTATTGGCTTGTTGGTTTGTTGGGTTGTTGGTTTGTTGGTTTGTTGGTTTGTTGGTTTGTTGGTTTGTTGGTTTGTTGGTTTGTTGGTTTGTTGGTTTGTTGGTTTGTTGGGTTGTTGGGTTGTTGGTTTGTTGGTTTGTTGGTTTGTTGGTTTGTTGGTTTGTTGGTTTGTTGGGTTGTTGGTTTGTTGGTTTGTTGGGTTGTTGGTTTGTTAGTTTATTGGTTTGTTGGTTTATTTGTTTGTTGGTTTGTTGGTTTGTTGGTTTGTTCGTTTGTTCGTTTGTTGGCTTGTTGGTTTGTTGGCTTGTTGGCTTGTTGGCTTGTTGGTTTGTTGGTTTGTTGGTTTGTTGGTTTGTTGGTTTGTTGGTTTGTTGGTTTGTTGGTGTTGGTTTGTTGGTTTGTTGGTTTGTTGGTTTGTTGGTTTGTTGGTTTGTTGGTTTGTTGGTTTGTTGGTTTGCTGGTTTGTTGGTTTGTTGGTTTATTGGTTCGTTGGTTTGTTGGTTTGTTGGTTTGTTGGTTTGTTCGTTTGTTGGTTTGTTGGTTTATTTATTTGTTGGTTTATTGGTTTGTTGGTTTGTTCGTTTGTTCGTTTGTTGGATTGTTTGTTTGTTGGTTTGTTGATTTGTTGGTTTGTGGTTTGTTGGTTGTTTGGCTTGTTGGCTTGTTGGTTTGGTAGTTTGTTGGTTTGTTGGTTTGTTCGTTTGTTCGTTTGTTGGTTTGTTGGTTTATTAGTTTATTAGTTTGTTGGGTTGATGGTTTGTTCGTTTGTTCGTTTATTTGTTTGTTGGGTTGTTGGCTTGTTGGCATGTTGGTTTGTTGGCTTGTTGGTTTGTTGGTTTGCTGGTTTGTTGGTGTGTTGGTTTGTTGGTTTGTTCGTTTGTTGGTTTGTTGGCTTGTTGGCTTGTTGGTTTGTTGGTTTGTTGGTTTGTTGGTTTGTTCGTTTGTTGGTTTGTTGGTTTATTTGTTTGTTGGTTTGTTAGCTTGTTGGTTTGTTGCCTTGTTGGTTTGTTGGTTTGTTGGTTTGTTTGTTTGTTGGTTTGTTCGCTTGTTGGCTTGTTGGTTTGTTGGTTTGTTGGCTTGTTGTTTTGTTGGTTTGTTGGTTTGTTGGTTTGTTGGTTTGTTGGTTTGTTCGTTTGTTGGTTTGTTGGTTTGTTGGTTTATTTATTTGTTGGTTTGTTGGTTTGGTTTGTTTGTTGGTTTGTTGATTTGTTGGTTTGTTGGTTTGTTGGTTGTTTGGTTTGTTGGCTTGTTTGTTTGGTAGTTTGTTGGTTTGTTGGTTTGTTCGTTTGTTCGTTTGTTCGTTTGTTCGTTTGTTGGTTTATTAGTTTATTGGTTTGTTGGTTTGATGGTTTGTTCGTTTGTTCGTTTATTTGTTTGTTGGGTTGTTGGCTTCTTGGCATGTTGGTTTGTTGGCTTGTTGGTTTGTTGGTTTGTTGGTTTGTTGGTGTGTTGGTTTGTTGGTTTGTTCGTTTGTTGGTTTGTTGGCTTGTTGGCTTGTTGGTTTGTTGGTTTGTTGGTTTGTTGGTTTGTTCGTTTGTTGGTTTGTTGGTTTATTTGTTTGTTGGTTTGTTGGCTTGTTATTTTGTTGCCTTGTTGGTTTGTTGGTTTGTTGGTTTGTTTGTTTGTTGGTTTGTTCGCTTGTTGGCTTGTTGGTTTGTTGGTTTGTTGGCTTGTTGTTTTGTTGGTTTGTTGGTTTGTTGGTTTGTTGGTTTGTTGGTTTGTTGGTTTGTTGGTTTGTTCGTTTGTTGGTTAGTTTGTTTGTTGGTTTATTTATTTGTTGTTTTGTTGGTTTGTTCGTTTGTTGGCTTGTTTGTTTGTTGGTTTGTTGGTTTGTTGCTTTGCTGGTTTGTTCGTTTGTTCATTTGTTGGCTTGTTGGTTTGTTGGTTTGTTGGTTTGTTGGTTTATTGGTTTGTTGATTTATTTGTTTATTGGTTTGTTGGTTTGTTCGTTTGTTCGTTTGTTCGTTTGTTCGTTTGTTGGCTTGTTTGTTTGTTGGCTTGTTGGCTTGTTTGTTTGTTGGTTTGTTGGTTTGTTGGTTTTTTGGTTTGTTGGTTTGTTGGTTTGTTGGTTTTGGTTTGTTGGTTTGTTGGTTTGTTGGTTTGTTCGTTTGTTGCTTTGTTGAATTATTTATTCGTTAGTTTGTTGGTTTATTCGTTTGTTCGTTTGTTGGCTTGTTTGTTTGTTGGTTTGTTGGTTTGTTGGTTTGTTGGTTTGTTGGTTTGTTGGTTTGTTGGGTTGTTGGTTTGTTGGTTTGTTGGTTTGTTGGTTTGTTGGTTTATTGGTTTGTTGGTTTATTTGTTTGTTGGTTTGTTGGTTTGTTCGTTTGTTCGTTTGTTGGCTTGTTGGTTTGTTGGCTTGTTGGCTTGTTGGTTTGTTGGTTTGTTGGTTTGTTGGTTTGTTTGTTTGTTGGTTTGTTGGTTTGTTGGTTTGTTGGTTTGTTGGTTTGTTGGTTTGTTGTTTTGTTGGTTTGTTGGTTTGTTGGTTTGTTGGTTTGTTGGTTTGCCGGTTTGTTGGTTTGTTGGTTTGTTGGTTCGTTGGTTTGTTGGCTTGTTGGTTTGTTCGTTTGTTGGCTTGTTGGTTTGTTGGTTTATTGGTTTGTTGGTTTGTTGGTTTGTTGGTTTGTTGGCTTGTTGGTTTGTTGGTTTGTTTGTTTGTTGGTTTGTTCGTTTATTCGTTTGTTGGCTTGTTCGTTTGTTGGCTTGTTGGTTTGTTGGCTTGTTGGCTTGTTGGTTTGTTGGTTTGTTGGTTTGTTGGTTTGTTTGTTTGTTGGTTTGTTCGTTTGTTTGTTTGTTGGTTTGTTGGCTTGTTGGTTTGTTGGTTTGTTGGTTTGTTGGTTGTTGGTCTGTTCGTTTGTTGGTTTGTTGGCTTATTGGGTTATTGGTTTGTTGGCTTGTTGGTTTGTTGGTTTGCTGGTTTGTTGGTTTGTTGGTTTATTTGTTTGTTGGTTTGTTGGCTGGTTGGTTTGTTGGCTTGTTGGTTTGTTGGTTTATTGGTTTGTTGGTTTGTTGGTTTGTTGGTGTGTTGGTTTGTTGGTTTGTTCGTTTGTTGGTTTGTTGGCTTGTTGGCTTGTTGGTTTGTTGGTTTGTTGGTCTGTTGGTTTGTTCGTTTGTTGGTTTGTTAGTTTATTTGTTTGTTGGTTTGTTGGCTTGTTGGTTTGTTGGCTTGTTGGTTTGTTGGCTTGTTGGTTTGTTTGTTTGTCGGTTTGTTCGCTTGTTGGCTTGTTGGTTTGTTGGTTTGTTGGCTTGTTGTTTTGTTGGTTTGTTGGTTTGTTGGTTTGTTGGTTTGTTGGTTTGTTGGTTTGTTGGTTTGTTCGTTTGTTGGTTTGTTGGTTTATTTATTTGTTGGTTTGTTGGTTTGTTCGTTTGTTCGTTTGTTGGCTTGTTTGTTTGTTGTTTTGTTGGTTTGTTGGTTTGTTGGTTTGTTCGTTTGTTCATTTGTTGGCTTGTTGGTTTGTTGGTTTGTTGGTTTGTTGGTTTGTTGGTTTGTTGGTTTATTGGTTTGTTGATTTATTTGTTTGTTGGTTTGTTGGTTTGTTCGTTTGTTCGTTTGTTGGCTTGTTTGTTTGTTGGCTTGTTGGCTTGTTTGTTTGTTGGTTTGTTGGTTTGTTGGTTTGTTGGTTTGTTGGTTTGTTGGTTTTTGGTTTGTTTGTTTGTTGGTTTGTTGGTTTGTCCGTTTGGTGCTTTGTTGGTTTATTGATTCGTTAGTTTGTTGGTTTATTCGTTTGTTCGTTTGTTGGCTTGTTTGTTTGTTGGTTTGTTGGTTTGTTGGTTTGTTTGTTTGTTCATTTGTTGGCTTGGTGGTTTGTTGGCTTGTTGGCTGGTTGGTTTGTTGGTTTGTTGGTTTGTTGTTTTGTTGGTTTGTTGGTTTGTTGGTTTGTTGGTTTGTTGGTTTGTTCGTTATTGGCTTGTTGGTTTGTTGGCTTCTTGGCATGTTGGTTTGTTGGTTTGTTTGTTTGTTGGTTTGTTGGTTTGTTGGTTTTTTGGTTTGTTGGTTTGTTGGTTTGTTGGTTTGTTGGTTTGTTGGTTTGTTGGTTTGTTGGTTTGTTGGTTTATTTGTTTGTTGGTTTGTTGGTTTGTTGGTTTGTTCGTTTGTTCGTTTGTTGGCTTGTTGGTTTGTTGGCTTGTTGGCTTGTTGATTTGTTGGTTTGTTGGTTTGTTGGTTTGTTGGTTTGTTCGTTTGTTCATTTGTTGGCATGTTGGTTTGTTGGCTTGTTGGCTTGTTGGTTTGTTGGTTTGTTTGTTTGTTGGTTTGTTGGTTTGTTGGTTTTTTGGTTTGTTGGTTTGTTGGTTTGTTGGTTTTGGTTTGTTGGTTTGTTGGTTTGTTGGTTTGTTCGTTTGTTACTTTGTTGGTTTATTTATTCGTTAGTTTGTTGGTTTATTCGTTTGTTCGTTTGTTGGCTTGTTTGTTTGTTTGTTTGTTGGTTTGTTGGTTTGTTGGTTTCTTGGTTTGTTCGTTTGTTCATTTGTTGGCTTGTTGGTTTGTTGGTTTGTTCGTTATTGGCTTGTTGTTTTGTTGGCATGGTGGTTTGTTGGTTTGTTGGTTTGTTGGTTTTTTGGTTTGTTGGTTTGTTGGTTTGTTCGTTATTGGCTTGTTGGTTTGCTGACTTGTTGGGTTGTTGGTTTGTTGGTTTGTTTGTTTGTTGGTTTGTTGGTTTGTTGGTTTGTTGGTTTGTTGGTTTCTTGGGTTGTTGGTTTGTTGATTTGTTGGTTTGTTGGTTTGTTGGTTTGTTGGGTTGTTGGTTTGTTGATTTGTTGGTTTGTTGGTTTGTTGGTTTGTTGGTTTGTTGGGTTGTTGGTTTGTTGGTTTGTTGGTGTGTTGGTTTGTTGGTTTATTGGTTTGTTGGTTTATTTGTTTGTTGGTTTGTTGGTTTGTTGGTTTGTTCGTTTGTTCGTTTGTTGGCTTGTTGGTTTGTTGGCTTGTTGGCTTGTTGGTTTGTTGGTTTGTTGGTTTGTTGGTTTGTTGGTTTGTTGGTTTGTTGGTTTGTTGGTTTGTTGGTTTGTTGGTTTGTTGGTTTGTTGGTTTGTTGGTTTGTTGGTTTGTTGGTTTGTTGGTTTGTTGGTTTGTTGGTTTGTTGGTTTGCCGGTTTGTTGGTTTGTTGGTTTGTTGGTTCGTTGGTTTGTTGGCTTGTTGGTTTGTTCGTTTGTTGGCTTGTTGGTTTGTTGGTTTATTGGTTTGTTGGTTTGTTGGTTTGTTGGTTTGTTGGCTTGTTGGTTTGTTGGTTTGTTTGTTTGTTGGTTTGTTCGTTTATTCGTTTGTTGGCTTGTTCGTTTGTTGGCTTGTTGTTTTGTTGGCTTGTTGGCTTGTTGGTTTGTTGGTTTGTTGGTTTGTTGGTTTGTTTGTTTGTTGGTTTGTTCGTTTGTTGGTTTGTTGGTTTGTTGGCTTGTTGGTTTGTTGGTTTGTTGGTTTGTTGGTTTGTTGGTTTGTTGGTTGTTGGTTTGTTCGTTTGTTGGTTTGTTGGCTTATTGGGTTATTGGTTTGTTGGCTGGTTGGTTTGTTGGTTTGCTGGTTTGTTGGTTTGTTGGTTTATTTGTTTGTTGGTTTGTTGGCTTGTTGGTTTGTTGGCTTGTTGGTTTGTTGGTTTGTTGGGTTGTTGGTTTGTTGGTTTGTTGGTTTGTTGGTTTGTTGGTTTGTTGGTTTGTTGGGTTGTTGGTTTGTTGGTTTGTTGGTTTGTTGGTTCGTTGGTTTATTGGTTTGTTGGTTTATTTGTTTGTTGGTTTGTTGGTTTGTTGGTTTGTTCGTTTGTTCGTTTGTTGGCTTGTTGGTTTGTTGGCTTGTTAGCTTGTTGGTTTGTTGGTTTGTTGGTTTGTTGGTTTGTTGGTTTGTTGGTTTGTTGGTTTGTTGGTTTGTTGGTTTGTTGGTTTGTTGGTTTGTTGGCTTGTTGGTTTGTTGGTTTGTTGGTTTGTTGGTTTGTTGGTTTGTTGGTTTGCCGGTTTGTTGGTTTGTTGGTTTGTTGGTTCGTTGGTTTGTTGGCTTGTTGGTTTGTTCGTTTGTTGGCTTGTTGGTTTGTTGGTTTATTGGTTTGTTGGTTTGTTGGTTTGTTGGTTTGTTGGCTTGTTGGTTTGTTGGTTTGTTTGTTTGTTGATTTGTTCGGTTATTCGTTTGTTGGCTTGTTCGTTTGTTGGCTTGTTGGTTTGTTGGCTTGTTGGCTTGTTGGTTTGTTGGTTTGTTGGTTTGTTGGTTTGTTTGTTTGTTGGTTTGTTCGTTTGTTGGTTTGTTGGTTGTTGGTTTGTTCGTTTGTTGGTTTGTTGGCTTATTGGGTTATTGGTTTGTTGGCTTGTTGGTTTGTTGGTTTGCTGGTTTGTTGGTTTGTTGGTTTATTTGTTTGTTGGTTTGTTGGCTTGTTGGTTTGTTGGCTTGTTGGTTTGTTGGTTTGTTGGTTTGTTGGTTTGTTGGTTTGTTGGTGTGTTGGTTTGTTGGTTTGTTCGTTTGTTGGTTTGTTGGCTTGTTGGCTTGTTGGTTTGTTGGTTTGTTGGTCTGTTGGTTTGTTCGTTTGTTGGTTTGTTAGTTTATTTGTTTGTTGGTTTGTTGGCTTGTTGGTTTGTTGGCTTGTTGGTTTGTTGGCTTGTTGGTTTGTTTGTTTGTTGGTTTGTTCGCTTGTTGGCTTGTTGGTTTGTTGGTTTTTTTGGCTTGTTGTTTTGTTGGTTTGTTGGTTTGTTGGTTTGTTGGTTTGTTGGTTTGTTGGTTTGTTGGTTTGTTCGTTTGTTGGTTTGTTGGTTTATTTATTTGTTGGTTTGTTGGTTTGTTCGTTTGTTCGTTTGTTGGCTTGTTTGTTTGTTGTTTTGTTGGTTTGTTGGTTTGTTGGTTTGTTCGTTTGTTCATTTTTTGGCTTGTTGGTTTGTTGGTTTGTTGGTTTGTTGGTTTGTTGGTTTGTTGGTTTATTGGTTTGTTGATTTATTTGTTTGTTGGTTTGTTGGTTTGTTCGTTTGTTCGTTTGTTCGTTTGTTGGCTTGTTTGTTTGTTGGCTTGTTGGCTTGTTTGTTTGTTGGTTTGTTGGTTTGTTGGTTTGTTGGTTTGTTGGTTTGTTGGTTTTTGGTTTGTTTGTTTGTTGGTTTGTTGGTTTGTTGGTTTGTTGGTTTGTTGGTTTGTTGGTTTGTTGGTTTGTTGGTTTATTTGTTTGTTGGTTTGTTGGTTTGTTGGTTTGTTGGTTTGTTCGTTTGTTCGTTTGTTGGCTTGTTGGTTTGTTGGCTTGTTGGCTTGTTGGTTTGTTGGTTTGTTGGTTTGTTGGTTTGTTGGTTTGTTGGTTTGTTGGTTTGTTGGTTTGTTGGTTTGTTGGTTTGTTGGTTTGTTGGTTTGTTGGTTTGTTGGTTTGTTGGTTTGTTGGTTTGTTGGTTTGTTGGTTTGTTGGTTTGCCGGTTTGTTGGTTTGTTGGTTTGTTGGTTTGTTGGTTTGTTGGCTTGTTGGTTTGTTCGTTTGTTGGCTTGTTGGTTTGTTGGTTTATTGGTTTGTTGGTTTGTTGGTTTGTTGGTTTGTTGGCTTGTTGGTTTGTTGGTTTGTTTGTTTGTTGGTTTGTTCGTTTATTCGTTTGTTGGCTTGTTCGTTTGTTGGCTTGTTGTTTTATTGGCTTGTTGGCTTGTTGGTTTGTTGGTTTGTTGGTCTGTTGGTTTGTTTGTTTGTTGGTTTGTTCGTTTGTTGGTTTGTTGGTTTGTTGGCTTGTTGGTTTGTTGGCATGTTGGTTTGTTGGCTTGTTGGCTTGTTGGCTTGTTTGTTTGTTGGTTTGTTGGTTTGTTGGTTTGTTGGTTTGTTGGTTTGTTGGTTTGTTGGTTTTTGGTTTGTTTGTTTGTTGGTTTGTTGGTTTGTTCGTTTGTTGCTTTGTTGGTTTATTGATTTGTTAGTTTGTTGGTTTATTCGTTTGTTTGTTTGTTGGCTTGTTTGTTTGTTGGTTTGTTAATTTGTTGGTTTGTTGGTTTGTTCGTTTGTTCATTTGTTGGCTTGGTGGTTTGTTGGCTTGTTGGCTAGTTGGTTTGTTGGTTTGTTGGTTTGTTGTTTTGTTGGTTTGTTGGTTTGTTGGTTTGTTGGTTTGTTGGTTTGTTCGTTATTGGCTTGTTGGTTTGTTGGCTTGTTGGCATGTTGGTTTGTTGGTTTGTTTGTTTGTTGGTTTGTTGGTTTGTTGGTTTTTTGGTTTGTTGGTTTGTTGGTTTGTTGGTTTGTTGGTTTGTTGGTTTGTTGGTTTATTTGTTTGTTGGTTTGTTGGTTTGTTGGTTTGTTCGTTTGTTCGTTTGTTGGCATGTTGGTTTGTTGGCTTGTTGGCTTGTTGATTTGTTAGTTTGTTGGTTTGTTGGTTTGTTGGTTTGTTGGTTTGTTCGTTTGTTCATTTGTTGGCTTGTTTGTTTGTTGGCTTGTTGGCTTGTTGGTTTGTTGGTTTGTTGGTTTGTTGGTTTGTTGGTTTGTTGGTTTGTTGGTTTGTTGGTTTGTTGGTTTGTTAGTTTGTTGGGTTGTTGGTTTGTTGGTTTGTTGGTTTGTTAGTTTGTTGGTTTGTTGGTTTGTTGGGTTGTTGGTTTGTTGGTTTGTTGGTTTCTTGGTTTGCTGGTTTATTGGTTTGTTGGTTTATTTGTTTGTTGGTTTGTTGGTTTGTTGGTTTGTTCGTTTGTTCGTTTGTTGGCTTGTTGGTTTGTTGGCTTGTTGGCTTGTTGGCCTGCTGGTTTGTTGGTTTGTTGGTTTGTTGGTTTGTTGGTTTGTTGGTTTGTTGGTTTGTTGGTTTGTTGGTTTGTTGGTTTGTTGGTTTGTTGGTTTGTTGGTTTGTTGGTTTGCTGGTTTGTTGGTTTGTTGGTTTGTTGGTTCGTTGGTATGTTGGTTTGTTGGTTTGTTCGTTTGTTGGTTTGTTGGTTTATTTATTTGTTGGTTTGTTGGTTTGTTGGTTTGTCCGTTTGTTCGTTTGTTGGATTGTTTGTTTGTTGGTTTGTTGATTTGTTGGTTTGTTGGTTTGTTGGTTGTTTGGTTTGTTGGCTTGTTGGTTTGGTAGTTTGTTGGTTTGTTGGTTTGTTCGTTTGTTCGTTTGTTGGTTTGTTGGTTTATTAGTTTATTGGTTTGTTGGTTTGATGGTTTGTTCGTTTGTTCGTTTGTTCGTTTATTTGTTTGTTGGGTTGTTGGCTTGTTGGCATGTTGGTTTGTTGGCTTGTTGGTTTGTTGGTTTGTTGGTTTGTTGGTGTGTTGGTTTGTTGGTTTGTTCGTTTGTTGGTTTGTTGGCTTGTTGGCTTGTTGGTTTGTTGGTTTGTTGGTTTGTTGGTTTGTTCGTTTGTTGGTTTGTTGGTTTATTTGTTTGTTGGTTTGTTGGCTTGTTGGTTTGTTGCCTTGTTGGTTTGTTGGTTTGTTGGTTTGTTTGTTTGTTGGTTTGTTCGCTTGTTGGCTTGTTGGTTTGTTGGTTTGTTGGCTTGTTGTTTTGGTGGTTTGTTGGTTTGTTGGTTTGTTGGTTTGTTGGTTTGTTGCTTTGTTGTTTTGTTCGTTTGTTGGTTTGATGGTTTATTTATTTGTTGGTTTGTTAGTTTGTTGGTTTGTTCGTTTGTTCGTTTGTTGGCTTGTTTGTTTGTTGGTTTGTTGGTTTGTTGGTTTGTTGGTTTGTTCGTTTGTTCATTTGTTGGCTTGTTGGTTTGTTGGTTTGTTGGTTTATTGGTTTGTTGGTTTATTGGTTTGTTGATTTATTTGTTTGTTGGTTTGTTCGTTTGTTCGTTTGTTCGTTTGTTGGCTTGTTTGTTTGTTGGCTTGTTGGCTTGTTTGTTTGTTGGTTTGTTGGTTTGTTGGTTTGTTGGTTTGTTGGTTTGTTGGTTTATTGGTTTTTGGTTTGTTGGTTTGTTGGTTTGTTGGTTTGTTGGTTTGTTCGTTTGTTGCTTTGTTGGTTTATTTATTCGTTAGTTTATTGGTTTATTCTTTGGTTCATTTGTTGGTTTGTTGGTTTGTTGGTTTGTTGGTTTGTTGGTTTGTTGGTTTGTTGGTTTGTTGGGTTGTTGGTTTATTGGTTTGTTGGTTTGTTAGTTTGTTGGTTTGTTGGTTTGTTGGGTTGTTGGTTTGTTGGTTTGTTGGTTTCTTGGTTTGTTGGTTTATTGGTTTGTTGGTTTATTTGTTTGTTGGTTTCTTGGTTTGTTGGTTTGTTCGTTTGTTCGTTTGTTGGCTTGTTGGTTTGTTGGCTTGTTGGCTTGTTGGCTTGCTGGTTTGTTGGTTTGTTGGTTTGTTGGTTTGTTGGTTTGATGGTTTGTTGGTTTGTTGGTTTGTTGGTTTGTTGGTTTGTTGGTTTGTTGGTTTGTTGGTTTGTTGGTTTGTTGGTTTGCTGGTTTGTTGGTTTGTTGGTTTGTTGGTTCGTTGGTTTGTTGGTTTGTTGGTTTGTTGGTTTGTTCGTTTGTTAGTTTGTTGGTTTATTTATTTGTTGGTTTGTTGGTTAGTTGGTTTGTCCGTTTGTTCGTTTGTTGGATTGTTTGTTTGTTGGTTTGTTGGTTTTGTTGGTTTGTTGGTTTGTTGGTTGTTTGGTTTGTTGGCTTGTTGGTTTGGTAGTTTGTGGGTTTGTTGGTTTGTTCGTTTGTTCGTTTGTTGGTTTGTTGGTTTATTAGTTTATTGGTTTGTTGGTTTGATGGTTTGTTCGTTTGTTCGTTTATTTGTTTGTTGGGTTGTTGGCTTGTTGGCATGTTGGTTTGTTGGCTTGTTAGTTTGTTGGTTTGTTGGTTTGTTGGTGTGTTGGTTTGTTGGTTTGTTCGTTTGTTGGTTTGTTGGCTTGTTGGTTTGTTGGTTTGTTGGTTTGTTGGTTTGTTCGTTTGTTGGTTTGTTGGTTTATTTGTTTGTTGGTTTGTTGGCTTGTTGGTTTGTTGCCTTGTTGGTTTGTTGATTTGTTGGTTTGTTTGTTTGTCGGTTTGTTCGGTTGTTGGCTTGTTGGTTTGTTGGTTTGTTGGCTTGTTGTTTTGTTGGTTTGTTGGTTTGTTGGTTTGTTGGTTTGTTGGTTTGTTGGTTTGTTGTTTTGTTCGTTTATTGGTTTGATGGTTTATTTATTTGTTGGTTTGTTAGTTTGTTGGTTTGTTCGTTTGTTCGTTTGTTGGCTTGTTTGTTTGTTGGTTTGTTGGTTTGTTGGTTTGTTGGTTTGTTCGTTTGTTCATTTGTTGGCTTGTCGGTTTGTTGGTTTGTTGGTTTATTGGTTTTTTGGTTTATTGGTTTGTTGATTTATTTGTTTGTTGGTTTGTTCATTTGTTCGTTTGTTCGTTTGTTGGCTTGTTTGTTTGTTGGCTTGTTGGCTTGTTTGTTTGTTGGTTTGTTGGTTTGTTGGTTTGTTGGTTTATTGGTTTTTGGTTTGTTGGTTTGTTGGTTTGTTGGTTTGTTCGTTTGTTGCTTTGTTGGTTTATTTATTCGTTAGTTTATTGGTTTATTCGTTTGTTCATTTGTTGGCTTGTTTGTTTGTTGGTTTGTTGGTTTGTTGGTTTGTTGGTTTTTTGGTTTGTTCGTTTGTTCATTTATTGGCTTGTTGGTTTGTTGGCTTGTTGGCTGGTTGGTTTGTTGGTTTGTTGGTTTGTTGGTTTGTTGGTTTGTTGGTTTATTGGTTTGTTGGTTTGTTGGTTTGTTCGTTATTGGCTTGTTGGTTTGTTGGCTTGTTGGCATGTTGGTTTGTTGGTTTGTTTGTTTGTTGGTTTGTTGGTTTGTTGGTTTTTTGGTTTGTTGGTTTGTTGGTTTGTTGGTTTGTTGGTTTGTTGGTTTGTTGGTTTGTTGGTTTGTTGGTTTGTTGGTTTATTTGTTTGTTGGTTTGTTGGTTTGTTGGTTTGTTGGTTTGTTGGTTTGTTCGTTTGTTCGTTTGTTGGCTTGTTGGTTTGTTGGCTTGTTGGCTTGTTGGTTTGTTGGTTTGTTGGTTTGTTGGTTTGTTGGTTTGTTGGTTTGTTGGTTTGTTGGTTTGTTGGTTTGTTGGTTTGTTGGTTTGTTGGTTTGTTGGTTTTTTGGTTTTTTGGTTTGTTGGTTTGTTGGTTTGTTCGTTATTGGCTTGTTGGTTTGTTGGCTTGTTGGCTTGTTGGTTTGTTGGTTTGTTTGTTTGTTGGTTTGTTGGTTTGTTGGTTTGTTGGTTTGTTGGTTTGTTGGGTTGTTAGTTTGTTGGTTTGTTGGTTTGTTGGTTTGTTGGTTTGTTGGGTTGTTGGTTTGTTGGTTTGTTGGTTTGTTGGTTTGTTGGTTTATTGGTTTGTTGGTTTATTTGTTTGTTGGTTTGTTGGTTTGTTGGTTTGTTGGTTTGTTGGTTTGTTGGTTTGTTGGGTTGTTAGTTTGTTGGTTTGTTGGTTTGTTGGTTTGTTGGTTTGTTGGTTTGTTGGGTTGTTGGTTTGTTGGTTTGTTGGTTTGTTGGTTTGTTGGTTTGTTGGTTTGTTGGGTTGTTAGTTTGTTGGTTTGTTGGTTTGTTGGTTTGTTGGTTTGTTGGTTTGTTGGGTTGTTGGTTTGTTGGTTTGTTGGTTTGTTGGTTTGTTGGTTTATTGGTTTGTTGGTTCATTTGTTTGTTGGTTTGTTGGTTTGTTGGTTTGTTCGTTTGTTCATTTGTTGGCTTGTCGGTTTGTTGGTTTGTTGGTTTATTGGTTTTTTGGTTTATTGGTTTGTTGATTTATTTGTTTGTTGGTTTGTTCATTTGTTCGTTTGTTCGTTTGTTGGCTTGTTTGTTTGTTGGCTTGTTGGCTTGTTTGTTTGTTGGTTTGTTGGTTTGTTGGTTTGTTGGTTTGTTGGTTTGTTGGTTTATTGGTTTTTGGTTTGTTGGTTTGTTGGTTTGTTGGTTTGTTCGTTTGTTGCTTTGTTGGTTTATTTATTCGTTAGTTTATTGGTTTATTCGTTTGTTCATTTGTTGGCTTGTTTGTTTGTTAGTTTGTTGGTTTGTTGGTTTGTTGGTTTTTTGGTTTGTGCATTTGTTCATTTATTGGCTTGTTGGTTTGTTGGCTTGTTGGCTGGTTGGTTTGTTGGTTTGTTGGTTTGTTGGTTTATTGGTTTGTTGGTTTGTTGGTTTGTTGGTTTGTTGGGTTGTTAGTTTGTTGGTTTGTTGGTTTGTTGGTTTGTTGGTTTGTTGGTTTGTTGGGTTGTTGGTTTGTTGGTTTGTTGGTTTGTTGGTTTGTTGGTTTGTTGGTTTGTACGTTTGTTCATTTGTTGGATTGTCGGTTTGTTGGTTTGTTGGTTTATTGGTTTTTTGGTTTATTGGTTTGTTGATTTATTTGTTTGTTGGTTTGTTCATTTGTTCGTTTGTTCGTTTGTTGGCTTGTTTGTTTGTTGGCTTGTTGGCTTGTTTGTTTGTTGGTTTGTTGGTTTGTTGGTTTGTTGGTTTGTTGGTTTATTGGTTTTTGGTTTGTTGGTTTATTGGTTTGTTGGTTTGTTCGTTTGTTGCTTTGTTGGTTTATTTATTCGTTAGTTTATTGGTTTATTCGTTTGTTCATTTGTTGGCTTGTTTGTTTGTTGGTTTGTTGGTTTGTTGGTTTTTTGGTTTGTTCGTTTGTTCATTTATTGGCTTGTTGGTTTGTTGGCTTGTTGGCTGGTTGGTTTGTTGGTTTGTTGGTTTGTTGGTTTGTTGGTTTGTTGGTTTGTTGGTTTGTTCGTTATTGGCTTGTTGGTTTGTTGGCTTGTTGGCATGTTGGTTTGTTGGTTTGTTTGTTTGTTGCTTTGTTGGTTTATTAGTTTATTGGTTTGTTGGTTTGATGGTTTGTTCGTTTGTTCGTTTATTTGTTTGTTGGGTTGTTGGCTTGTTGGCATGTTGGTTTGTTGGCTTGTTAGTTTGTTGGTTTGTTGGTTTGTTGGTGTGTTGGTTTGTTGGTTTGTTCGTTTGTTGGTTTGTTGGCTTGTTGGTTTGTTGGTTTGTTGGTTTGTTGGTTTGTTCGTTTGTTGGTTTGTTGGTTTATTTGTTTGTTGGTTTGTTGGTTTGTTGGTTTGTTGGGTTGTTAGTTTGTTGGTTTGTTGGTTTGTTGGTTTGTTGGTTTGTTGGTTTGTTGGGTTGTTGGTTTGTTGGTTTGTTGGTTTGTTGGTTTGTTGGTTTATTGGTTTGTTGGTTTATTTGTTTGTTGGTTTGTTGGTTTGTTGGTTTGTTCGTTTGTTCATTTGTTGGCTTGTCGGTTTGTTGGTTTGTTGGTTTATTGGTTTTTTGGTTTATTGGTTTGTTGATTTATTTGTTTGTTGGTTTGTTCATTTGTTCGTTTGTTCGTTTGTTGGCTTGTTTGTTTGTTGGCTTGTTGGCTTGTTTGTTTGTTGGTTTGTTGGTTTGTTGGTTTGTTGGTTTGTTGGTTTGTTGGTTTATTGGTTTTTGGTTTGTTGGTTTGTTGGTTTGTTGGTTTGTTCGTTTGTTGCTTTGTTGGTTTATTTATTCGTTAGTTTATTGGTTTATTCGTTTGTTCATTTGTTGGCTTGTTTGTTTGTTGGTTTGTTGGTTTGTTGGTTTGTTGGTTTTTTGGTTTGTTCGTTTGTTCATTTATTGGCTTGTTGGTTTGTTGGCTTGTTGGCTGGTTGGTTTGTTGGTTTGTTGGTTTGTTGGTTTGTTGGTTTGTTGGTTTGTTGGTTTGTTGGTTTGTTGGGTTGTTAGTTTGTTGGTTTGTTGGTTTGTTGGTTTGTTGGTTTGTTGGGTTGTTGGTTTGTTGGTTTGTTGGTTTGTTGGTTTGTTGGTTTGTTGGTTTGTACGTTTGTTCATTTGTTGGATTGTCGGTTTGTTGGTTTGTTGGTTTATTGGTTTTTTGGTTTATTGGTTTGTTGATTTATTTGTTTGTTGGTTTGTTCATTTGTTCGTTTGTTCGTTTGTTGGCTTGTTTGTTTGTTGGCTTGTTGGCTTGTTTGTTTGTTGGTTTGTTGGTTTGTTGGTTTGTTGGTTTGTTGGTTTGTTGGTTTGTTGGTTTATTGGTTTTTGGTTTGTTGGTTTATTGGTTTGTTGGTTTGTTCGTTTGTTGCTTTGTTGGTTTATTTATTCGTTAGTTTATTGGTTTATTCGTTTGTTCATTTGTTGGCTTGTTTGTTTGTTGGTTTGTTGGTTTGTTGGTTTTTGGTTTGTTCGTTTGTTCATTTATTGGATTGTTGGTTTGTTGGTTTGTTGGCTGGTTGGTTTGTTGGTTTGTTGGTTTGTTGGTTTGTTCGTTATTGGCTTGTTGGTTTGTTGGCTTGTTGGCATGTTGGTTTGTTGGTTTGTTTGTTTGTTGCTTTGTTGGTTTATTAGTTTATTGGTTTGTTGGTTTGATGGTTTGTTCGTTTGTTCGTTTATTTGTTTGTTGGGTTGTTGGCTTGTTGGCATGTTGGTTTGTTGGCTTGTTAGTTTGTTGGTTTGTTGGTTTGTTGGTGTGTTGGTTTGTTGGTTTGTTCGTTTGTTGGTTTGTTGGCTTGTTGGTTTGCTGGTTTGTTGGTTTGTTGGTTTGTTCGTTTGTTGGTTTGTTGGTTTATTTGTTTGTTGGTTTGTTGGCTTGTTGGTTTGTTGCCTTGTTGGTTTGTTGGTTTGTTGGTTTGTTTGTTTGTTGGTTTGTTCGCTTGTTGGCTTGTTGGTTTGTTGGTTTGTTGGCTTGTTGTTTTGTTGGTTTGTTGGTTTGTTGGTTTTTTGGTTTGTTGGTTTGTTGTTTTGTTCGTTTGTTGGTTTGATGGTTTATTTATTTGTTGGTTTGTTAGTTTGTTGGTTTGTTCGTTTGTTCGTTTGTTGGCTTGTTTGTTTGTTGGTTTGTTGGTTTGTTGGTTTGTTGGTTTGTTCGTTTGTTCATTTGTTGGCTTGTCGGTATGTTGGTTTGTTGGTTTATTGGGTTTTTGGTTTATTGGTTTGTTGATTTATTTGTTTGTTGGTTTGTTCATTTGTTCGTTTGTTCGTTTGTTGGCTTGTTTGTTTGTTGGCTTGTTGGCTTGTTTGTTTGTTGGTTTGTTGGTTTGTTGGTTTGTTGGTTTGTTGGGTTGTTGGTTTATTGGTTTTTGGTTTGTTGGTTTGTTGGTTTGTTGGTTTGTTCGTTTGTTGCTTTGTTGGTTTATTTATTCGTTAGTTTATTGGTTTATTCGTTTGTTCATTTGTTGGCTTGTTTGTTTGTTGGTTTGTTGGTTTGTTGGTTTTTTGGTTTGTTCGTTTGTTCATTTATTGGCTTGTTGGTTTGTTGGCTTGTTGGCTGGTTGGTTTGTTGGTTTGTTGGTTCGTTGGTTTGTTGGTTTGTTGGTTTGTTGGTTTGTTGGTTTGTTGGTTTGTTCGTTATTGGCTTGTTGGTTTGTTGGCTTGTTGGCATGTTGGTTTGTTGGTTTGTTTGTTTGTTGGTTTGTTGGTTTGTTGGTTTTTTGGTTTGTTGGTTTGTTGGTTTGTTGGTTTGTTGGTTTGTTGGTTTGTTGGTTTGTTGGTTTGTTGGTTTGTTGGTTTATTTGTTTGTTGGTTTGTTGGTTTGTTGGTTTGTTGGTTTGTTGGTTTGTTCGTTTGTTGGCTTGTTGGTTTGTTGGCTTGTTGGCTTGTTGGTTTGTTGGTTTGTTGGTTTGTTGGTTTGTTGGTTTGTTGGTTTGTTGGTTTGTTGGTTTGTTGGTTTGTTGGTTTGTTGGTTTGTTGGTTTGTTGGTTTTTTGGTTTTTTGGTTTGTTGGTTTGTTGGTTTGTTCGTTATTGGCTTGTTGGTTTGTTGGCTTGTTGGCTTGTTGGTTTGTTGGTTTGTTTGTTTGTTGGTTTGTTGGTTTGTTGGTTTGTTGGTTTGTTGGGTTGTTAGTTTGTTGGTTTGTTGGTTTGTTGGTTTGTTGGTTTGTTGGTTTGTTGGGTTGTTGGTTTGTTGGTTTGTTGGTTTGTTGGTTTGTTGGTTTATTGGTTTGTTGGTTTATTTGTTTGTTGGTTTTTGGGTTTGTTGGTTTGTTCGTTTGTTCGTTTGTTGGCTTGTTGGTTTGTTGGCTTGTTGGCTTGTTGGTTTGTTGGTTTGTTGGTTTGTTGGTTTGTTGGTTTGTTGGTTTGTTGGTTTGTTGGTTTGTTGGTTTGTTGGTTTGTTGGTTTGTTGGTTTGTTGGTTTGTTGGTTTGTTGGTTTGTTGGTTTGTCGGTTTGTGGGTTTGTTGGTTTGTTGGTTTGTTGGTTTGCTGGTTTGTTGGTTTGTTGGTTTGTTGGTTCGTTGGTTTGTTGGTTTGTTGGTTTGTTCGTTTGTTATTTTGTTGGTTTATTTATTTGTTGGTTTGTTGGTTTGTTCGTTTGTTCGTTTGTTGGTTTGTTGGTTTGTTGGTTTGTTGCTTTGTTGGTTTGTTGGTTTGTTGGTTTGTTCGTTATTGGCTTGTTGGTTTCTTGGCTTGTTGGTATGTTGGTTTGTTGGTTTGTTTGTTTGTTGGTTTGTTTGTTTGTTGGTTTGTTCGTTTGTTGGTTTTTTGGTTTGTTGGCTTGTTGGTTTGTTGGTTTGTTGGTTTGTTGGTTTGTTGGTTTGATGGTTTATTTGTTTGTTGGTTTGTTCGTTTGTTCGTTTGTTGGCTTGTTGGTTTGTTGGCTTGTTGGCTAGTTGGTTTGTTGGTTTGTTGGTTTGTTGGTTTGTTGATTTGTTGATTTTTTCGTTTGTTCATTTGTTGGCTTGTTGGTTTGTTGGCTTGTTGGCTTGTTGGTTTGTTGGTTTGTTGGTTTGTTGGTTTGTTGGTTTGTTGGTTTGTTGGTTTGTTGGTTTGTTGGTTTGTTGGTTTGTTGGTTTGTTGGCTGGTTTGTTTGTTGGTTTGTTGGTTTGTTGGTTTGTTGGTTTTTTGGTTTGTTGCTTTGTTGGTTTGTTGGTTTGTTGGTTTGTTCGTTATTGGCTTGTTGGTTTGTTGGCTTGTTGGTATGTTGGTTTGTTGGTTTGTTTGTTTGTTGGTTTGTTTGTTTGTTGGTTTGTTCGTTTGTTGGTTTTTTGGTTTGTTGGCTTGTTGGTTTGTTGGTTTGTTGGTTTGTTGGTTTGATGGTTTATTTGTTTGTTGGTTTGTTCGTTTGTTCGTTTGTTGGCTTGTTGATTTGTTGGCTTGTTGGCTAGTTGGTTTGTTGGTTTGTTGGTTTGTTGGTTTGTTGATTTGTTGATTTGTTCGTTTGTTCATTTGTTGGCTTGTTGGTTTGTTGGCTTGTTGGCTTGTTGGTTTGTTGGTTTGTTGGTTTGTTGGTTTGTTGGTTTGTTGGTTTGTTGGTTTGTTGGTTTGTTGGTTTGTTGGTTTGTTGGTTTGTTGGTTTGTTGATTTGTTGGTTTGTTGGTTTGATCGTTATTGGCTTGTTGGTTTGTTGGCTTGTTGGCTTGTTGGTTTGTTGGTTTGTTTAATTGGTGGTTTGTTGGTTTGTTGATTTGTTGGTTTGTTGGTTTGTTGGTTTGTTGGTTTGTTGGTTTGTTGGTTTGTTGGTTTGTTGGTTTGTTGGTTTGTTGGTTTGTTGGTTTGTTGGTTTGTTGGTTTGTTGGTTTGTTGGTTTGTTGGGTTGTTGGTTTGTTGGTTTGTTGGTTTCTTGGTTTGTTGGTTTATTGGTTTGTTGGTTTATTTGTTTGTTGGTTTGTTAGTTTGTTGGTTTGTTCGTTTGTTGGCTTGTTGGTTTGTTGGTTTGTTGGCTTGTTGGTTTGTTGGTTTGTTGGTTTGTTGGTTTGTTGGTTTGTTGGTTTGTTGGTTTTTTGGTTTGTTGGTTTGTTGGTTTGTTGGTTTGTTGGTTTGTTGGTTTGTTGGTTTGTTCGTTTGTTCGTTTGTTGGCTTGTTGGTTTGTTGGCTTGTTGGCTTGTTGGCTTGTTGGTTTGTTGGCTTGTTGGCTTGTTGGTTTGTTGGTTTGTTGGTTTGTTAGTTTGTTGGTTTGTTGGTTTGTTGGTTTGTTTGTTTGTTGGTTTGTTGGTTTGTTGGTTTGTTAGTTTGTTCGTTTGTTGGTTTGTTGGTTTATTTGTTTATTGGTTTGTTGGTTTGATAGTTTGTTCGTTTGTTCGTTTGTTTGTTTGTTGGGTTGTTGGCTTGTTGGCATGTTGGTTTGTTTGTTTGTGGGTTTGTTGGATTGTTGGTTTGTTGGTTTGTTGTTTTATTTGTTTATTTGTTTGCTGGTTTGTTGGTTTGTTGGTTTCTTGGCTTGTTGGTTTGTTGGTTTGTTGGTTTGTTGGCTTGTTGGTTTGTTGGCTTGTTGGCTGGTTGGTTTGTCGGTTTGTTGGTTTGTTGGTTTGTTTGTTTGTTGGTTTGTTGGTTTGTTGGTTTGTTGGTTTGTTCGTTATTGGCTTGTTGGTTTGTTGGCTTGTTGGCATGTTGGTTTGTTGGTTTGTTTGTTTGTTGGTTTGTTGGTTTTTTGGTTTGTGAGTTTGTTGGTTTGTTGGTTTGTTGGTTTGTTGGTTTATTTGTTTGTTGGTTTGTTGGTTTGTTTGTTTGTTCGTTTGTTCGTTTGTTGGCTTGTTGGTTTGTTGGCTTGTTGGCATGTTGGTTTGTTGGTTTGTTGGTTTGTTGGTTTGTTCGTTAGTTCATTTGTTGGCTTGTTGGTTTGTTGGCTTGTTGGTTTGTTGGTTTGTTGGTTTGTTGGTTTGTTGGTTTGTTGGTTTGTTGGTTTGTTGGTTTGTTGGTTTGTTGGTTTGTTGGTTTGTTGGTTTGTTGGTTTGTTGGTTTGTTGGTTTGTTGGTTTGTTGGTTTGTTCGTTATTGGCTTGTTGGTTTGTTGGCTTGTTGGCTTGTTGGTTTGTTGGGTTGTTGGTTTGTTGGTTTGTTGGTTTGTTGGTTTGTTGGTTTATTGGTTTGTTGGTTTATTTTTTTGTTGATTTGTTGGTTTGTTGGTTTGTTGGTTTGTTCGTTATTGGCTTGTTGGTTTGTCGGTTTGTTGGTTTGTTGGTTTGTTGGTTTGTTGGTTTGTTGGTTTGTTCGTTATTGGCTTGTTGGTTTGTTGGGTTGTTGGTTTGTTGGTTTGTTGGTTTGTTGGTTTGTTGGTTTGTTGGTTTGTTGGTTTGTTGGTTTGTTGGGTTGTTGGTTTGTTGGTTTGTTGGTTTGTTGGTTTGTTGGTTTGTTGGGTTGTTGGTTTGGTGGTTTGTTTGTTTGTTGGTTTGTTAGTTTATTGGTTTGTTGGTTTATTTGTTTGTTGGTTTGTTGGTTTGTTGGTTTGTTCGTTTGTTCGTTTGTTGGCTTGTTGGTTTGTTGGCTTGTTGGCTTGTTGGCTTGTTGGTTTGTTGGTTTGTTGGTTTGTTGGTTTGTTGGTTTGTTGGTTTGTTGGTTTGTTGGTTTGTTGGTTTCTTGGTTTGTTGGTTTGTTGGTTTGTTGGTTTGTTGGTTTGCTGGTTTGTTGGTTTGTTGGTTTGTTGGTTCGTTGGTTTGTTGGTTTGTTGGTTTGTTCGTTTGTTGGTTTGTTGGTTTATTTATTTGTTGGTTTGTTGGTTTGTTGGTTTGTTCGTTTGTTCGTTTGTTGGATTGTTTGTTTGTTGGTTTGTTGATTTGTTGGTTTGTTGGTTTATTGGTTGTTTGGTTTGTTGGCTTGTTGGTTTGGTAGTTTTTTGGTTTGTTGGTTTGTTCGTTTGTTCGTTTGTTGGTTTGTTGGTTTATTAGTTTATTGGTTTGTTGGTTTGATGGTTTGTTCGTTTGTTCGTTTATTTGTTTGTTGGGTTGTTGGCTTGTTGGCATGTTGGTTTGTTGGCTTGTTGGTTTGTTGGTTTGTTGGTTTGTTGGTTTGTTGGTGTGTTGGTTTGTTGGTTTGTTCGTTTGTTGGTTTGTTGGCTTGTTGGCTTGTTGGTTTGTTGGTTTGTTGGTTTGTTGGTTTGTTCGTTTGTTGGTTTGTTGGTTTAATTGTTTTTTGGTTTGTTAGCTTGTTAGTTTGTTGCCTTGTTGGTTTGTTGGTTTGTTGTATTGTTTGTTTGTTGGTTTGTTCGCTTGTTCGCTTGTTGGTTTGTTGGTTTGTTGGCTTGTTGTTTTGTTGGTTTGTTGGTTTGTTGGTTTGTTGGTTTGTTGGTTTGTTCGTTTGTAGGTTTGTTTGTTTGTTGGTTTATTTATTTGTTGGTTTGTTGGTTTGTTTGTTTGTTGGTTTGTTGATTTGTTGGTTTGTTGGTTTATTGGTTGTTTGGTTTGTTGGCTTGTTGTTTTGGTAGTTTGTTGGTTTGTTGGTTTGTTGGTTTGTTCGTTTGTTCGTTTGTTGGTTTGTTGGTTTATTAGTTTATTGGTTTGTTGGTTTGATGGTTTGTTCGTTTGTTCGTTTATTTGTTTGTTGGTTTGTTCGTTTGTTGGTTTGTTGGCTTGTTGGCTTGTTGGTTTGTTGGTTTGTTGGTTTGTTGGTTTGTTCGTTTGTTGGTTTGTTGGTTTATTTGTTTGTTGGTTTGTTGGCTTGTTTGTTTGTTGCCTTGTTGGTTTGTTGGTTTGTTGGTTTGTTTGTTTATTGGTTTGTTCGCTTGTTGGCTTGTTGGTTTGTTGGTTTGTTGGCTTGTTGTTTTGTTGGTTTGTTGGTTTGTTGGTTTGTTGGTTTGTTGGTTTGTTGGTTTGTTCGTTTGTTGGTTTGTTGGTTTGTTGGTTTATTTATTTGTTGGTTTGTTGGTTTGTTGGTTTGTTCGTTTGTTGGCTTGTTTGTTTGTTGGTTTGTTGGTTTGCTGGTTTGTTCGTTTGTTCATTTGTTGGCTTGTTGGTTTGTTGGTTTGTTGGTTTGTTGGTTTATTGGTTTGTTGATTTATTTGTTTATTGGTTTGTTGGTTTGTTCGTTTGTTCGTTTGTTCGTTAGTTCGTTTGTTGGCTTGTTTGTTTGTTGGCTTGTTGGCTTGTTTGTTTGTTGGTTTGTTGGTTTGTTGGTTTTTTGGTTTGTTGGTTTGTTGGTTTTGGTTTGTTGGTTTGTTGGATTGTTGGTTTGTTCGTTTGTTGCTTTGTTGGTTTATTTATTCGTTAGTTTGTTGGTTTATTCGTTTGTTCGTTTGTTGGCTTGTTTGTTTGTTGGTTTGTTGGTTTGTTGGTTTGTTGGTTTGTTGGTTTGTTGGTTTGTTGGGTTGTTGGTTTGGTGGTTTGTTTGTTTGTTGGTTTGTTAGTTTATTGGTTTGTTGGTTTATTTGTTTGTTGGTTTGTTGGTTTGTTGGTTTGTTCGTTTGTTCGTTTGTTGGCTTGTTGGTTTGTTGGCTTGTTGGCTTGTTGGCTTGTTGGTTTGTTGGTTTGTTGGTTTGTTGGTTTGTTGGTTTGTTGGTTTGTTGGTTTGTTGGTTTGTTGGTTTCTTGGTTTGTTGGTTTGTTGGTTTGTTGGTTTGTTGGTTTGCTGGTTTGTTGGTTTGTTGGTTTGTTGGTTCGTTGGTTTGTTGGTTTGTTGGTTTGTTCGTTTGTTGGTTTGTTGGTTTATTTATTTGTTGGTTTGTTGGTTTGTTGGTTTGTTCGTTTGTTCGTTTGTTGGATTGTTTGTTTGTTGGTTTGTTGATTTGTTGGTTTGTTGGTTTATTGGTTGTTTGGTTTGTTGGCTTGTTGGTTTGGTAGTTTTTTGGTTTGTTGGTTTGTTCGTTTGTTCGTTTGTTGGTTTGTTGGTTTATTAGTTTATTGGTTTGTTGGTTTGATGGTTTGTTCGTTTGTTCGTTTATTTGTTTGTTGGGTTGTTGGCTTGTTGGCATGTTGGTTTGTTGGCTTGTTGGTTTGTTGGTTTGTTGGTTTGTTGGTTTGTTGGTGTGTTGGTTTGTTGGTTTGTTCGTTTGTTGGTTTGTTGGCTTGTTGGCTTGTTGGTTTGTTGGTTTGTTGGTTTGTTGGTTTGTTCATTTGTTGGTTTGTTGGTTTAATTGTTTGTTGGTTTGTTAGCTTGTTAGTTTGTTGCCTTGTTGGTTTGTTGGTTTGTTGTTTTGTTTGTTTGTTGGTTTGTTCGCTTGTTCGCTTGTTGGTTTGTTGGTTTGTTGGCTTGTTGTTTTGTTGGTTTGTTGGTTTGTTGGTTTGTTGGTTTGTTGGTTTGTTCGTTTGTAGGTTTGTTTGTTTGTTGGTTTATTTATTTGTTGGTTTGTTGGTTTGTTTGTTTGTTGGTTTGTTGATTTGTTGGTTTGTTGGTTTATTGGTTGTTTGGTTTGTTGGCTTGTTGTTTTGGTAGTTTGTTGGTTTGTTGGTTTGTTGGTTTGTTCGTTTGTTCGTTTGTTGGTTTGTTGGTTTATTAGTTTATTGGTTTGTTGGTTTGATGGTTTGTTCGTTTGTTCGTTTATTTGTTTGTTGGTTTGTTCGTTTGTTGGTTTGTTGGCTTGTTGGCTTGTTGGTTTGTTGGTTTGTTGGTTTGTTGGTTTGTTCGTTTGTTGGTTTGTTGGTTTATTTGTTTGTTGGTTTGTTGGCTTGTTTGTTTGTTGCCTTGTTGGTTTGTTGGTTTGTTGGTTTGTTTGTTTATTGGTTTGTTCGCTTGTTGGCTTGTTGGTTTGTTGGTTTGTTGGCTTGTTGTTTTGTTGGTTTGTTGGTTTGTTGGTTTGTTGGTTTGTTGGTTTGTTGGTTTGTTCGTTTGTTGGTTTGTTGGTTTGTTGGTTTATTTATTTGTTGGTTTGTTGGTTTGTTGGTTTGTTCGTTTGTTGGCTTGTTTGTTTGTTGGTTTGTTGGTTTGCTGGTTTGTTCGTTTGTTCATTTGTTGGCTTGTTGGTTTGTTGGTTTGTTGGTTTGTTGGTTTATTGGTTTGTTGATTTATTTGTTTATTGGTTTGTTGGTTTGTTCGTTTGTTCGTTTGTTCGTTAGTTCGTTTGTTGGCTTGTTTGTTTGTTGGCTTGTTGGCTTGTTTGTTTGTTGGTTTGTTGGTTTGTTGGTTTTTTGGTTTGTTGGTTTGTTGGTTTTGGTTTGTTGGTTTGTTGGATTGTTGGTTTGTTCGTTTGTTGCTTTGTTGGTTTATTTATTCGTTAGTTTGTTGGTTTATTCGTTTGTTCGTTTGTTGGCTTGTTTGTTTGTTGGTTTGTTGGTTTGTTGGTTTGTTGGTTTGTTGGTTTGTTGGTTTGTTGGCTTGTTGTTTTGTTGGTTTGTTGGTTTGTTGGTTTGTTGGTTTGTTGGTTTGTTCGTTTGTAGGTTTGTTGGTTTGTTGGTTTATTTATTTGTTGGTTTGTTGGTTTGTTTGTTTGTTGGTTTGTTGATTTGTTGGTTTGTTGGTTTGTTGGTTGTTTGGTTTGTTAGCTTGTTGCTTTGGTAGTTTGTTGGTTGGTTGGTTTGTTGGTTTGTTCGTTTGTTCGTTTGTTGGTTTGTTTGTTTATTAGTTTATTGGTTTGTTGGTTTGATGGTTTGTTCGTTTGTTCGTTTATTTGTTTGTTGGGTTGCTGGCTTGTTGGCATGTTGGTTTGTTGGCTTGTTGGTTTGTTGGTTTGTTGGTTTGTTGGTGTGTTGGTTTGTTGGTTTGTTCGTTTGTTGGTTTGTTGGCTTGTTGGCTTGTTGGTTTGTTGGTTTTTTGGTTTGTTGGTTTGTTCGTTTGTTGGTTTGTTGGTTTATTTGTTTGTTGGTTTGTTGGCTTGTTGGTTTGTTGCCTTGTTGGTTTGTTGGTTTGTTGGTTTGTTTGTTTATTGGTTTGTTCGCTTGTTGGCTTGTTGGTTTGTTGGTTTGTTGGCTTGTTGTTTTGTTGGTTTGTTGGTTTGTTGGTTTGTTGGTTTGTTGGTTTGTTGGTTTGTTCGTTTGTTGGTTTGTGGGTTTGTTGGTTTATTTATTTGTTGGTTTGTTGGTTTGTTGGTTTGTTCGTTTGTTGGCTTGTTTGTTTGTTGGTTTGTTGGTTTGTTGGTTTGCTGGTTTGTTCGTTTGTTCATTTGTTGGCTTGTTGGTTTGTTGGTTTGTTGGTTTGTTGGTTTATTGGTTTGTTGATTTATTTGTTTATTGGTTTGTTGGTTTGTTTGTTTGTTGGTTTGTTGGTTTGTTGGTTTTTTGGTTTGTTGGTTTGTTGGTTTTGGTTTGTTGGTTTGTTGGATTGTTGGTTTGTTCGTTTGTTGCTTTGTTGGTTTATTTATTCGTTAGTTTGTTGGTTTATTCGTTTGTTCGTTTGTTGGCTTGTTTGTTTGTTGGTTTGTTGGTTTGTTGGCTTTGGTTTGTTGGTTTGTTGGATTGTTGGTTTGTTCGTTTGTTGCTTTGTTGGTTTATTTATTCGTTAGTTTGTTGGTTTATTCGTTTGTTCGTTTGTTGGCTTGTTTGTTTGTTGGTTTGTTGGTTTGTTGGTTTGTTGGTTTGTTGGTTTGTTGGTTTGTTGGTTTGTTCGTTTGTTCATTTGTTGGCTTGTTGGTTTGTTCGTTTGTTCGTTTGTTGGCTTGTTTGTTTGTTGGCTTGTTGGCTTGTTTGTTTGTTGGTTTGTTGGTTTGTTGGTTTTTTGGTTTGTTGGTTTGTTGGTTTTGGTTTGTTGGTTTGTTGGATTGTTGGTTTGTTCGTTTGTTGCTTTGTTGGTTTATTTATTCGTTAGTTTGTTGGTTTATTCGTTTGTTCGTTTGTTGGCTTGTTTGTTTGTTGGTTTGTTGGTTTGTTGGTTTGTTGGTTTGTTGGTTTGTTGGTTTGTTGGTTTGTTCGTTTGTTCATTTGTTGGCTTGTTGGTTTGTTGGTTTGTTCGTTATTGGCTTGTTGTTTTGTTGGCATGGTGGTTTGTTGGTTTGTTGGTTTGTTGGTTTGTTGGTTTTTTGGTTTGTTGGTTTGTTGGTTTGTTCGTTATTGGCTTGTTGGTTTGTTGGCTTGTTGGCTTGTTGGTTTGTTGGTTTGTTTGTTTGTTGGTTTGTTGGTTTGTTGGTTTGTTGGTTTGTTGGTTTGTTGGGTTGTTGGTTTGTTGGTTTGTTGGTTTGTTGGTTTGTTGGTTTGTTGGTTTGTTGGGTTGTTGGTTTGTTGGTTTGTTGGTTTGTTGGTTTGTTGGTTTATTGGTTTGTTGGTTTATTTGTTTGTTGGTTTGTTGGTTTGTTGGTTTGTTCGTTTGTTCGTTTGTTGGCTTGTTGGTTTGTTGGCTTGTTGGCTTGTTGGTTTGTTGGTTTGTTGGTTTGTTGGTTTGTTGGTTTGTTGGTTTGTTGGTTTGTTGGTTTGTTGGTTTGTTGGTTTGTTGGTTTGTTGGTTTGTTGGTTTGTTGGTTTGTTGGTTTGTTGGTTTGTTGGTTTGTTGGTTTGTTGGTTTGTTGGTTTGCCGGTTTGTTGGTTTATTGGTTTGTTGGTTCGTTGGTTTGTTGGTTTGTTGGTTTGTTCGTTTGTTGGTTTGTTGGTTTATTTATTTGTTGGTTTGTTGGTTTGTTGGTTTGTTCGTTTGTTCGTTTATTGGATTGTTTGTTTGTTGGTTTGTTGATTTGTTGGTTTGTTGGTTTGTTGGTTTGTTGGTTTTTTGGTTTGTTGGTTTGTTGGTTTTGGTTTGTTGGTTTGTTGGTTTGTTGGTTTGTTCGTTTGTTGCTTTGTTGGTTTATTTATTCGTTAGTTCGTTGGTTTATTCGTTTGTTCGTTTGTTGGCTTGTTTGTTTGTTGGTTTGTTATTTTGTTGGTTTGTTGGTTTGTTGGTTTGTTCGTTTGTTCATTTGTTGGCTTGTTGGTTTGTTGGCTTGTTTACTGGTTGGTTTGTTGGTTTGTTGGTTTGTTGGTTTGTTGGTTTGTTGGTTTGTTGGTTTGTTGGTTTGTTGGTTTGTTGGTTTGTTCGTTATTGGCTTGTTGTTTTGTTGTTATGGTGGTTTGTTTGTTTGTTGGTTTGTTCGCTTGTTCGCTTGTTGGTTTGTTGGTTTGTTGGCTTGTTGTTTTGTTGGTTTGTTGGTTTGTTGGTTTCTTGGTTTGTTGGTTTGTTCGTTTGTAGGTTTGTTTGTTTGTTGGTTTATTTATTTGTTGGTTTGTTGGTTTGTTTGTTTGTTGGTTTGTTGATTTGTTGGTTTGTTGGTTTATTGGTTGTTTGGTTTGTTGGCTTGTTGTTTTGGTAGTTTGTTGGTTTGTTGGTTTGTTGGTTTGTTCGTTTGTTCGTTTGTTGGTTTGTTGGTTTATTAGTTTATTGGTTTGTTGGTTTGATGGTTTGTTCGTTTGTTCGTTTATTTGTTTGTTGGTTTGTTCGTTTGTTGGTTTGTTGGCTTGTTGGCTTGTTGGTTTGTTGGTTTGTTGGTTTGTTGGTTTGTTCGTTTGTTGGTTTGTTGGTTTATTTGTTTGTTGGTTTGTTGGCTTGTTGGTTTGTTGCCTTGTTGGTTTGTTGGTTTGTTGGTTTGTTTGTTTATTGGTTTGTTCGCTTGTTGGCTTGTTGGTTTGTTGGTTTGTTGGCTTGTTGTTTTGTTGGTTTGTTGGTTTGTTGGTTTGTTGGTTTGTTGGTTTGTTGGTTTGTTCGTTTGTTGGTTTGTTGGTTTGTTGGTTTGTTGGTTTATTTATTTGTTGGTTTGTTGGTTTGTTGGTTTGTTCGTTTGTTGGCTTGTTTGTTTGTTGGTTTGTTGGTTTGCTGGTTTGTTCGTTTGTTCATTTGTTGGCTTGTTGGTTTGTTGGTTTGTTGGTTTGTTGGTTTATTGGTTTGTTGATTTATTTGTTTATTGGTTTGTTCGTTTGTTCGTTTGTTCGTTAGTTCGTTTGTTGGCTTGTTTGTTTGTTGGCTTGTTGGCTTGTTTGTTTGTTGGTTTGTTGGTTTGTTGGTTTTTTGGTTTGTTGGTTTGTTGGTTTAGGTTTGTTGGTTTGTTGGATTGTTGGTTTGTTCGTTTGTTGCTTTGTTGGTTTATTTATTCGTTAGTTTGTTGGTTTATTCGTTTGTTCGTTTGTTGGCTTGTTTGTTTGTTGGTTTGTTGGTTTGTTGGTTTGTTGGTTTGTTGGTTTGTTGGTTTGTTGGCTTGTTGTTTTGTTGGTTTGTTGGTTTGTTGGTTTGTTGGTTTGTTGGTTTGTTCGTTTGTAGGTTTGTTGGTTTGTTGGTTTATTTATTTGTTGGTTTGTTGGTTTGTTTGTTTGTTGGTTTGTTGATTTGTTGGTTTGTTGGTTTGTTGGTTGTTTGGTTTGTTAGCTTGTTGCTTTGGTAGTTTGTTGGTTGGTTGGTTTGTTGGTTTGTTCGTTTGTTCGTTTGTTGGTTTGTTTGTTTATTAGTTTATTGGTTTGTTGGTTTGATGGTTTGTTCGTTTGTTCGTTTATTTGTTTGTTGGGTTGCTGGCTTGTTGGCATGTTGGTTTGTTGGCTTGTTGGTTTGTTGGTTTGTTGGTTTGTTGGTGTGTTGGTTTGTTGGTTTGTTCGTTTGTTGGTTTGTTGGCTTGTTGGCTTGTTGGTTTGTTGGTTTTTTGGTTTGTTGGTTTGTTCGTTTGTTGGTTTGTTGGTTTATTTGTTTGTTGGTTTGTTGGCTTGTTGGTTTGTTGCCTTGTTGGTTTGTTGGTTTGTTGGTTTGTTTGTTTATTGGTTTGTTCGCTTGTTGGCTTGTTGGTTTGTTGGTTTGTTGGCTTGTTGTTTTGTTGGTTTGTTGGTTTGTTGGTTTGTTGGTTTGTTGGTTTGTTGGTTTGTTCGTTTGTTGGTTTGTGGGTTTGTTGGTTTATTTATTTGTTGGTTTGTTGGTTTGTTGGTTTGTTCGTTTGTTGGCTTGTTTGTTTGTTGGTTTGTTGGTTTGTTGGTTTGCTGGTTTGTTCGTTTGTTCATTTGTTGGCTTGTTGGTTTGTTGGTTTGTTGGTTTGTTGGTTTATTGGTTTGTTGATTTATTTGTTTATTGGTTTGTTGGTTTGTTTGTTTGTTGGTTTGTTGGTTTGTTGGTTTTTTGGTTTGTTGGTTTGTTGGTTTTGGTTTGTTGGTTTGTTGGATTGTTGGTTTGTTCGTTTGTTGCTTTGTTGGTTTATTTATTCGTTAGTTTGTTGGTTTATTCGTTTGTTCGTTTGTTGGCTTGTTTGTTTGTTGGTTTGTTGGTTTGTTGGTTTTGGTTTGTTGGTTTGTTGGATTGTTGGTTTGTTCGTTTGTTGCTTTGTTGGTTTATTTATTCGTTAGTTTGTTGGTTTATTCGTTTGTTCGTTTGTTGGCTTGTTTGTTTGTTGGTTTGTTGGTTTGTTGGTTTGTTGGTTTGTTGGTTTGTTGGTTTGTTGGTTTGTTCGTTTGTTCATTTGTTGGCTTGTTGGTTTGTTCGTTTGTTCGTTTGTTGGCTTGTTTGTTTGTTGGCTTGTTGGCTTGTTTGTTTGTTGGTTTGTTGGTTTGTTGGTTTTTTGGTTTGTTGGTTTGTTGGTTTTGGTTTGTTGGTTTGTTGGATTGTTGGTTTGTTCGTTTGTTGCTTTGTTGGTTTATTTATTCGTTAGTTTGTTGGTTTATTCGTTTGTTCGTTTGTTGGCTTGTTTGTTTGTTGGTTTGTTGGTTTGTTGGTTTGTTGGTTTGTTGGTTTGTTGGTTTGTTGGTTTGTTGGTTTGTTCGTTTGTTCATTTGTTGGCTTGTTGGTTTGTTGGTTTGTTCGTTATTGGCTTGTTGTTTTGTTGGCATGGTGGTTTGTTGGTTTGTTGGTTTGTTGGTTTGTTGGTTTTTTGGTTTGTTGGTTTGTTGGTTTGTTCGTTATTGGCTTGTTGGTTTGTTGGCTTGTTGGCTTGTTGGTTTGTTGGTTTGTTTGTTTGTTGGTTTGTTGGTTTGTTGGTTTGTTGGTTTGTTGGTTTGTTGGGTTGTTGGTTTGTTGGTTTGTTGGTTTGTTGGTTTGTTGGTTTGTTGGTTTGTTGGGTTGTTGGTTTGTTGGTTTGTTGGTTTGTTGGTTTGTTGGTTTATTGGTTTGTTGGTTTATTTGTTTGTTGGTTTGTTGGTTTGTTGGTTTGTTCGTTTGTTCGTTTGTTGGCTTGTTGGTTTGTTGGCTTGTTGGCTTGTTGGTTTGTTGGTTTGTTGGTTTGTTGGTTTGTTGGTTTGTTGGTTTGTTGGTTTGTTGGTTTGTTGGTTTGTTGGTTTGTTGGTTTGTTGGTTTGTTGGTTTGTTGGTTTGTTGGTTTGTTGGTTTGTTGGTTTGTTGGTTTGTTGGTTTGCCGGTTTGTTGGTTTATTGGTTTGTTGGTTCGTTGGTTTGTTGGTTTGTTGGTTTGTTCGTTTGTTGGTTTGTTGGTTTATTTATTTGTTGGTTTGTTGGTTTGTTGGTTTGTTCGTTTATTGGATTATTTGTTTGTTGGTTTGTTGATTTGTTGGTTTGTTGGTTTGTTGGTTTGTTGGTTTTTTGGTTTGTTGGTTTGTTGGTTTTGGTTTGTTGGTTTGTTGGTTTGTTGGTTTGTTCGTTTGTTGCTTTGTTGGTTTATTTATTCGTTAGTTTGTTGGTTTATTCGTTTGTTCGTTTGTTGGCTTGTTTGTTTGTTGGTTTGTTATTTTGTTGGTTTGTTGGTTTGTTGGTTTGTTCGTTTGTTCATTTGTTGGCTTGTTGGTTTGTTGGCTTGTTTACTGGTTGGTTTGTTGGTTTGTTGGTTTGTTGGTTTGTTGGTTTGTTGGTTTGTTGGTTTGTTGGTTTGTTGATTTGTTCGTTATTGGCTTGTTGGTTTGTTGGTTTGTTGGTTTTTTGGTTTGTTGGTTTGTTGGTTTATTCGTTATTGGCTTGTTGGTTTGTTGGCTTGTTGGCTTGTTGGTTTGTTGGTTTGTTTGTTTGTTGGTTTGTTGGTTTGTTGTTTTGTTGGTTTGTTGGTTTGTTGGGTTGTTGGTTTGTTGGTTTGTTGGTTTGTTGGTTTGTTAGTTTGTTGGTTTGTTGGGTTGTTGGTTTGTTGGTTTGTTGGTTTGTTGGTTTGTTGGTTTATTGGTTTGTTGGTTTACTTGTTTGTTGGTTTGTTGGTTTGTTGGTTTGTTCGTTTGTTCGTTTGTTGGCTTGTTGGTTTGTTGGCTTGTTGGCTTGTTGGTTTGTTGGTTTGTTGGTTTGTTGGTTTGTTGGTTTGTTGGTTTGTTGGTTTGTTGGTTTGTTGGTTTGTTGGTTTGTTGGTTTGTTGGTTTGTTGGTTTGTTGGTTTGTTGGTTTGTTGGTTTGTTGGTTTGTTGGTTTGTTGTTTTGTTGGTTTGTTAGTTTGTTGGTTTGCCGGTTTGTTGGTTTGTTGGTTTGTTGGTTCGTTGGTTTGTTGGTTTGTTGGTTTGTTCGTTTGTTGGTTTGTTGGTTTATTTATTTGTTGGTTTGTTGGTTTGTTGGTTTGTCCGTTTGTTCGTTTGTTAGATTGTTTGTTTGTTGGTTTGTTGATTTGTTGGTTTGTTGGTTTGTTGGTTGTTTGGTTTGTTGGCTTGTTGGTTTGGTAGTTTGTTGGTTTGTTGGTTTGTTTGTTTGTTCGTTTGTTGGTTTGTTGGTTTATTAGTTTATTGGTTTGTTGGTTTGATGGTTTGTTCGTTTGTTCGTTTATTTGTTTGTTGGGTTGTTGGCTTATTGGCATGTTGGTTTGTTGGTTTGTGGGTTTGTTGGATTGTTGGTTTGTTGGTTTGTTGTTTTATTTGTTTGTTTGTTTGCTGGTTTGTTGGTTTGTTGGTTGGTTGGTTTCTTGGCTTGTTGGTTTGTTGGTTTGTTGGTTTGTTGGCTTGTTGGTTTATTGGCTTGTTGGCTGGTTGGTTTGTTGGTTTGTTGGTTTGTAGGTTTGTTGGTTTGTTGGTTTGTTGGTTTGTTGGTTTGTTGGTTTGTTGGTTTGTTGGTTTGTTGGTTTGTTCGTTATTGGCTTGTTGGTTTGTTGGCTTGTTGGCATGTTGGTTTGTTGGTTTGTTTGTTTGTTGGTTTGTTTGTTTGTTGGTTTGTTCGTTTGTTGGTTTTTTGGTTTGTTGGCTTGTTGGTTTGTTGGTTTGTTGGCTTGTTGGCTTGTTGGTTTGTTGGTTTGTTGGTTTGTTAGTTTGTTGGTTTGTTGGTTTGTTGGTTTGTTTGTTTGTTGGTTTGTTGGTTTGTTGGTTTGTTGGTTTGTTCGTTTGTTGGTTTGTTGATTTATTTGTTTATTGGTTTGTTGGTTTGATGGTTTGTTCGTTTGTTTGTTTGTTGGGTTGTTGGCTTGTTGGCATGTTGGTTTGTTTGTTTGTGGGTTTGTTGGGTTGTTGGTTTGTTGGTTTGTTGTTTTATTTGTTTGTTTGTTTGCTGGTTTGTTGGTTTGTTGGTTTGTTGGTTTCTTGGCTTGTTGGTTTGTTGGTTTCTTGGTTTGTTGGCTTGTTGGTTTGTTGGCTTGTTGGCTGGTTGGTTTTTAGGTTTGTTGGTTTGTTGGTTTGTTGGTTTGTTGGTTTGTTGGTTTGTTGGTTTGTTGGTTTGTTCGTTATTGGCTTGTTGGTTTGTTGGCTTGTTGGCATGTTGGTTTGTTGGTTTGTTTGTTTGTTGGTTTGTTGGTTTTTTGGTTTGTTGGTTAGTTGGTTTGTTGGTTTGTTGGTCTGTTGGTTTATTTGTTTGTTGGTTTGTTGGTTTGTTGGTTTGTTCGTTTGTTCGTTTGTTGGCTTGTTGGTTTGTTGGCTTGTTGGCTTGTTGGTTTGTTGGTTTGTTGGTTTGTTGGTTTGTTGGTTTGTTGGTTTGTTCGTTTGTTCATTTGTTGGCTTGTTGGTTTGTTGGCTTGTTGGTTTGTTGGTTTGTTGGTTTGTTGGTTTGTTGATTTGTTGGTTTGTTGGTTTGTTGGTTTGTTGGTTTGTTGGTTTGTTGGTTTGTTGGTTTGTTGGTTTGTTGATTTGTTCGTTATTGGCTTGTTGGTTTGTTGGCTTGTTGGCTTGTTGGTTTGTTGGGTTGTTGGTTTGTTGGTTTTTTGGTTTGTTGGTTTGTTGGTTTATTGGTTTGTTGGTTTATTTGTTTGTTGGTTTGTTGGTTTGTTGGTTTGTTGGTTTGTTCGTTATTGGCTTGTTGGTTTGTTGGTTTGTTGGTTTGTTGGTTTGTTGGTTTGTTGGTTTGTTCGTTATTGGCTTGTTGGTTTGTTGGGTTGTTGGTTTGTTGGATTGTTGGTTTGTTGGTTTGTTGGTTTGTTGGTTTGTTGGTTTGTTGGTTTGTTGGTTTGTTGGGTTGTTGGTTTGTTGGTGTGTTGGTTTGTTGGTTTGTTGGTTTGTTGGGTTGTTGGTTTGTTGGTTTGTTGGTTTGTTGGTTTGTTGGTTTATTGGTTTATTGGTTTGATGGTTTATTTGTTTGTTGGTTTGTTGGTTTGTTGGTTTGTTCGTTTGTTCGGTTGTTGGCTTGTTGGTTTGTTGGCTTGTTGGCTTGTTGACTTGTTGGTTTGTTGGTTTGTTGGTTTGTTGGTTTGTTGGTTTGTTGGTTTGTTGGTTTGTTGGTTTGTTGGTTTGTTGGTTTGTTGGTTTGTTGGTTTGTTGGTTTGTTGGTTTGTTGGTTTGTTGGTTTGCTGGTTTGTTGGTTTATTGGTTTGTTGATTCGTTGGTTTGTTGGTTTGTTGGTTTGTTCGTTTGTTGGTTTGTTGGTTTATTTATTTGTTGGTTTGTTGGTTTGTTCGTTTGTTCGTTTGTTCGTTTGTTGGATAGTTTGTTTGTTGGTTTGTTGATTTGTTGGTTTGTTGGTTTGTTGGTTGTTTGGTTTGTTGGCTTGTTGGTTTGGTAGTTTGTTGGTTTGTTGGTTTGTTCGTTTGTTCGTTTGTTGGTTTGTTGGTTTATTAGTTTATTGGTTTGTTGGTTTGATGGTTTGTTCGTTTGTTCGTTTATTTGTGTGTTGGTTTGTTGGTTTGTTGGTTTGTTGGTTTGTTGGTTTGTTGGGTTGTTGGTTTATTTGTTTGTTGGTTTGTTGGTTTGTTGGTTTGTTGGTTTGTTCGTTATTGGCTTGTTGGTTTGTTGGTTTGTTGGTTTGTTGGTTTGTTGGTTTGTTCGTTATTGGCTTGTTGGTTTGTTGGCATGTTGGTTTGTTGGCTTGTTGGTTTGTTGGATTGTTGGTTTGTTGGTGTGTTGGTTTGTTAGTTTGTTCGTTTGTTGGTTTGTTGGCTTGTTGGCTTGTTGGTTTGTTGGTTTGTTGGTTTGTTGGTTTGTTCCTTTGTTGGTTTGTTGGTTTATTTGTTTGTTGGTTTGTTGGCTTGTTGGTTTGTTGCCTTGTTGGTTTGTTGGTTTGTTGGTTTGTTTGTTTGTTGGTTTGTTGGCTTGTTGCCTTGTTGGTTTGTTGGTTTGTTGGCTTGTTTTTTTGTTGGTTTGTTGGTTTGTTGGTTTGTTGGTTTGTTGGTTTGTTCGTTTGTTGGTTTGTTGGTTTGTTGGTTTATTTATTTGTTGGTTTGTTGGTTTGTTGGTTTGTTCGTTTGTTGGCTTGTTTGTTTGTTGGTATGTTGGTTTGCTGGTTTGTTCGTTTGTTCAGTTGTTGGCTTGTTGGTTTGCTGGTTTGTTGGTTTGTTGGTTTGTTGGCTTGTTGGTTTATTGGTTTGTTGATTTATTTGTTTATTGGTTTGTTGGTTTGTTCGTTTGTTCGTTTGTTCGTTTGTTGGCTTGTTTGTTTGTTGGCTTGTTGGCATGTTTGTTTGTTGGTTTGTTGGTTTTTTGGTTTGTTGGTTTGTTGGTTTTGGTTTGCTGGTTTGTTGGTTTGTTGGTTTGTTCGTTTGTTGCTTTGTTGGTTTATTTATTCGTTAGTTTGTTGGTTTATTCGTTTGTTCGTTTGTTGGCTTGTTTGTTTGTTGGTTTGTTGGTTTGTTGGTTTGTTGGTTTGTTGGTTTGTTCGTTTGTTCATTTGTTGGCTTGTTGGTTTGTTGGCTTGTTGGCTGGTTGGTTTGTTGGTTTGTTGGTTTGTTGGTTTGTTGGTTTGTTGGTTTGTTGGTTTGTTGGTTTGTTGGTTTGTTCGTTATTGGCTTGTTGTTTTGTTGGCATGGTGGTTTGTTGGTTTGTTGGTTTGTTGGTTTGTTGGTTTGTTGGTTTGTTGGTTTGTTGGTTTGTTGGTTTGTTGGTTTGTTGGTTTGCTGGTTTGTTGGTTTATTGGTTTGTTGATTCGTTGGTTTGTTGGTTTGTTGGTTTGTTCGTTTGTTGGTTTGTTGGTTTATTTATTTGATGGTTTGTTCGTTTGTTTGTTTGTTGGGTTGTTGGCTTGTTGGCATGTTGGTTTGTTTGTTTGTGGGTTTGTTGGGTTGTTGGTTTGTTGGTTTGTTGTTTTATTTGTTTGTTTGTTTGCTGGTTTGTTGGTTTGTTGGTTTGTTGGTTTCTTGGCTTGTTGGTTTGTTGGTTTCTTGGTTTGTTGGCTTGTTGGTTTGTTGGCTTGTTGGCTGGTTGGTTTTTAGGTTTGTTGGTTTGTTGGTTTGTTGGTTTGTTGGTTTGTTGGTTTGTTGGTTTGTTGGTTTGTTCGTTATTGGCTTGTTGGTTTGTTGGCTTGTTGGCATGTTGGTTTGTTGGTTTGTTTGTTTGTTGGTTTGTTGGTTTTTTGGTTTGTTGGTTAGTTGGTTTGTTGGTTTGTTGGTCTGTTGGTTTATTTGTTTGTTGGTTTGTTGGTTTGTTGGTTTGTTCGTTTGTTCGTTTGTTGGCTTGTTGGTTTGTTGGCTTGTTGGCTTGTTGGTTTGTTGGTTTGTTGGTTTGTTGGTTTGTTGGTTTGTTGGTTTGTTCGTTTGTTCATTTGTTGGCTTGTTGGTTTGTTGGCTTGTTGGTTTGTTGGTTTGTTGGTTTGTTGGTTTGTTGATTTGTTGGTTTGTTGGTTTGTTGGTTTGTTGGTTTGTTGGTTTGTTGGTTTGTTGGTTTGTTGGTTTGTTGATTTGTTCGTTATTGGCTTGTTGGTTTGTTGGCTTGTTGGCTTGTTGGTTTGTTGGGTTGTTGGTTTGTTGGTTTTTTGGTTTGTTGGTTTGTTGGTTTATTGGTTTGTTGGTTTATTTGTTTGTTGGTTTGTTGGTTTGTTGGTTTGTTGGTTTGTTCGTTATTGGCTTGTTGGTTTGTTGGTTTGTTGGTTTGTTGGTTTGTTGGTTTGTTGGTTTGTTCGTTATTGGCTTGTTGGTTTGTTGGGTTGTTGGTTTGTTGGATTGTTGGTTTGTTGGTTTGTTGGTTTGTTGGTTTGTTGGTTTGTTGGTTTGTTGGTTTGTTGGGTTGTTGGTTTGTTGGTGTGTTGGTTTGTTGGTTTGTTGGTTTGTTGGGTTGTTGGTTTGTTGGTTTGTTGGTTTGTTGGTTTGTTGGTTTATTGGTTTATTGGTTTGATGGTTTATTTGTTTGTTGGTTTGTTGGTTTGTTGGTTTGTTCGTTTGTTCGGTTGTTGGCTTGTTGGTTTGTTGGCTTGTTGGCTTGTTGACTTGTTGGTTTGTTGGTTTGTTGGTTTGTTGGTTTGTTGGTTTGTTGGTTTGTTGGTTTGTTGGTTTGTTGGTTTGTTGGTTTGTTGGTTTGTTGGTTTGTTGGTTTGTTGGTTTGTTGGTTTGTTGGTTTGCTGGTTTGTTGGTTTATTGGTTTGTTGATTCGTTGGTTTGTTGGTTTGTTGGTTTGTTCGTTTGTTGGTTTGTTGGTTTATTTATTTGTTGGTTTGTTGGTTTGTTCGTTTGTTCGTTTGTTCGTTTGTTGGATAGTTTGTTTGTTGGTTTGTTGATTTGTTGGTTTGTTGGTTTGTTGGTTGTTTGGTTTGTTGGCTTGTTGGTTTGGTAGTTTGTTGGTTTGTTGGTTTGTTCGTTTGTTCGTTTGTTGGTTTGTTGGTTTATTAGTTTATTGGTTTGTTGGTTTGATGGTTTGTTCGTTTGTTCGTTTATTTGTGTGTTGGTTTGTTGGTTTGTTGGTTTGTTGGTTTGTTGGTTTGTTGGGTTGTTGGTTTATTTGTTTGTTGGTTTGTTGGTTTGTTGGTTTGTTGGTTTGTTCGTTATTGGCTTGTTGGTTTGTTGGTTTGTTGGTTTGTTGGTTTGTTGGTTTGTTCGTTATTGGCTTGTTGGTTTGTTGGCATGTTGGTTTGTTGGCTTGTTGGTTTGTTGGATTGTTGGTTTGTTGGTGTGTTGGTTTGTTAGTTTGTTCGTTTGTTGGTTTGTTGGCTTGTTGGCTTGTTGGTTTGTTGGTTTGTTGGTTTGTTGGTTTGTTCCTTTGTTGGTTTGTTGGTTTATTTGTTTGTTGGTTTGTTGGCTTGTTGGTTTGTTGCCTTGTTGGTTTGTTGGTTTGTTGGTTTGTTTGTTTGTTGGTTTGTTGGCTTGTTGCCTTGTTGGTTTGTTGGTTTGTTGGCTTGTTTTTTTGTTGGTTTGTTGGTTTGTTGGTTTGTTGGTTTGTTGGTTTGTTCGTTTGTTGGTTTGTTGGTTTGTTGGTTTATTTATTTGTTGGTTTGTTGGTTTGTTGGTTTGTTCGTTTGTTGGCTTGTTTGTTTGTTGGTATGTTGGTTTGCTGGTTTGTTCGTTTGTTCATTTGTTGGCTTGTTGGTTTGCTGGTTTGTTGGTTTGTTGGTTTGTTGGCTTGTTGGTTTATTGGTTTGTTGATTTATTTGTTTATTGGTTTGTTGGTTTGTTCGTTTGTTCGTTTGTTCGTTTGTTGGCTTGTTTGTTTGTTGGCTTGTTGGCATGTTTGTTTGTTGGTTTGTTGGTTTTTTGGTTTGTTGGTTTGTTGGTTTTGGTTTGCTGGTTTGTTGGTTTGTTGGTTTGTTCGTTTGTTGCTTTGTTGGTTTATTTATTCGTTAGTTTGTTGGTTTATTCGTTTGTTCGTTTGTTGGCTTGTTTGTTTGTTGGTTTGTTGGTTTGTTGGTTTGTTGGTTTGTTGGTTTGTTCGTTTGTTCATTTGTTGGCTTGTTGGTTTGTTGGCTTGTTGGCTGGTTGGTTTGTTGGTTTGTTGGTTTGTTGGTTTGTTGGTTTGTTGGTTTGTTGGTTTGTTGGTTTGTTGGTTTGTTCGTTATTGGCTTGTTGTTTTGTTGGCATGGTGGTTTGTTGGTTTGTTTGTTTGTTGGTTTGTTGGTTTGTTGGTTTTTTGGTTTGTTGGTTTGTTGGTTTGTTGGTTTGTTGGTTTGTTGGTTTGTTGGTTTGTTGGTTTGTTGGTTTATTTGTTTGTTGGTTTGTTGGTTTGTTGGTTTGTTCAGTTGTTCGTTTGTTGGCTTGTTGGTTTGTTGGCTTGTTGGCTTGTTGGTTTGTTGGTTTGTTGGTTTGTTGGTTTGTTGGTTTGTTGGTTTGTTCATTTGTTGGTTTGTTGGTTTTTTGGCTTGTTGGCTTGTTGGTTTGTTGGTTTGTTGGTTTGTTGGTTTGTTGGTTTGTTGGTTTGTTGGTTTGTTGGTTTGTTGGTTTGTTGGTTTGTTGGTTTGTTGGTTTGTTTGTTTGTTGGTTTGTTGGTTTGTTTGTTATTGGCTTGTTGGTTTGTTGGCTTGTTGGCTTGTTGGTTTGTTGGTTTGTTTGTTTGTTGGTTTGTTGGTTTGTTGGTTTGTTGGTTTTTTGGTTTGTTGGGTTGTTGGTTTGTTGGTTTCTTGGTTTGTTGGTTTGTTGGTTTGTTGGTTTGTTGGGTTGTTGGTTTGTTGGTTTGTTGGTTTGTTGGTTTGTTGGGTTGTTGGTTTGTTGGTTTGTTGGTTTGTTGGTTTGTTGGTTTATTGGTTTATTGGTTTGTTGGTTTATTTGTTTGTTGGTTTGTTGGCTTGTTGGCTTGTTGGCTTTTTGGTTTGTTAGTTTGTTGGTTTGTTGGTTTGTTTGTTTGTGGGTTTGATCGTTTGTTGGGTTTTTGGTTTGTTGGCTTGTTGGCTCATTGGTTTGTTTGTTTGTTGGCTTGTTAGTTTGTTGGTTTGTTGGTTTGTTCGTTTGTTGGTTTGTAGGTTTATTGGGTTATTCGTTTGTTGGCTTGTTGGTTTGTTGGTTTGCTGGTTTGTTGGTTTGTTGGTTTATTTGTTTGTTGGTTTGTTGATTTGTTGGTTTGTTGGTTTGTTGGTTGTTTGGTTTGTTGGCTTGTTGGTTTGGTAGTTTGTTGGTTTGTTGGTTTGTTTGTTTGTTCGTTTGTTGGTTTGTTGGTTTATTAGTTTATTGGTTTGTTGGTTTGATGGTTTGTTCGTTTGTTCGTTTATTTGTTTGTTGGGTTGTTGGCTTTTTGGCATGTTGGTTTGTTGGTTTGTGGGTTTGTTGGATTGTTGGTTTGTTGGTTTGTTGTTTTATTTGTTTGTTTGTTTGCTGGTTTGTTGGTTTGTTGGTTTGTTGGTTTCTTGGCTTGTTGGTTTGTTGGTTTGTTGGTTTGTTGGCTTGTTGGTTTATTGGCTTGTTGGCTGGTTGGTTTGTTGGTTTGTTGGTTTGTAGGTTTGTTGGTTTGTTGGTTTGTTGGTTTGTTGGTTTGTTGGTTTGTTGGTTTGTTCGTTATTGGCTTGTTGGTTTGTTGGCTTGTTGGCATGTTGGTTTGTTGGTTTGTTTGTTTGTTGGTTTGTTTGTTTGTTGGTTTGTTCGTTTGTTGGTTTTTTGGTTTGTTGGCTTGTTGGTTTGTTGGTTTGTTGGTTTGTTGGTTTGTTTGTTTGTTGGTTTGTTGGTTTGTTGGTTTGTTGGTTTGTTCGTTTGTTGGTTTGTTGATTTATTTGTTTATTGGTTTGTTGGTTTGATGGTTTGTTCGTTTGTTTGTTTGTTGGGTTGTTGGCTTGTTGGCATGTTGGTTTGTTTGTTTGTGGGTTTGTTGGGTTGTTGGTTTGTTGGTTTGTTGTTTTATTTGTTTGTTTGTTTGCTGGTTTGTTGGTTTGTTGGTTTGTTGGTTTCTTGGCTTGTTGGTTTGTTGGTTTCTTGGTTTGTTGGCTTGTTGGTTTGTTGGCTTGTTGGCTGGTTGGTTTTTAGGTTTGTTGGTTTGTTGGTTTGTTGGTTTGTTGGTTTGTTGGTTTGTTGGTTTGTTCGTTATTGGCTTGTTGGTTTGTTGGCTTGTTGGCATGTTGGTTTGTTGGTTTGTTTGTTTGTTGGTTTGTTGGTTTTTTGGTTTGTTGGTTAGTTGGTTTGTTGGTTTGTTGGTCTGTTGGTTTATTTGTTTGTTGGTTTGTTGGTTTGTTGGTTTGTTCGTTTGTTCGTTTGTTGGCTTGTTGGTTTGTTGGCTTGTTGGCATGTTGGTTTGTTGGTTTGTTCGTTATTGGCTTGTTGGTTTGTTGGCTTGTTGGCATGTTGGTTTGTTGGTTTGTTTGTTTGTTGGTTTGTTGGTTTTTTGGTTTGTTGGTTAGTTGGTTTGTTGGTTTGTTGGTCTGTTGGTTTATTTGTTTGTTGGTTTGTTGGTTTGTTGGTTTGTTCGTTTGTTCGTTTGTTGGCTTGTTGGTTTGTTGGCTTGTTGGCTTGTTGGTTTGTTGGTTTGTTGGTTTGTTGGTTTGTTGGTTTGTTGGTTTGTTCGTTTGTTCATTTGTTGGCTTGTTGGTTTGTTGGCTTGTTGGTTTGTTGGTTTGTTGGTTTGTTGGTTTGTTGGTTTGTTGGTTTGTTGGTTTGTTGGTTTGTTGATTTGTTGGTTTGTTGGTTTGTTGGTTTGTTGGTTTGTTGATTTGTTCGTTATTGGCTTGTTGGTTTGTTGGCTTGTTGGCTTGTTGGTTTGTTGGGTTGTTGGTTTGTTGGTTTTTTGGTTTGTTGGTTTGTTGGTTTATTGGTTTGTTGGTTTATTTGTTTGTTGGTTTGTTGGTTTGTTGGTTTGTTGGTTTGTTCGTTATTGGCTTGTTGGTTTGTTGGTTTGTTGGTTTGTTGGTTTGTTGGTTTGTTGGTTTGTTCGTTATTGGCTTGTTGGTTTGTTGGGTTGTTGGTTTGTTGGATTGTTGGTTTGTTGGTTTGTTGGTTTGTTGGTTTGTTGGTTTGTTGGTTTGTTGGGTTGTTGGTTTGTTGGTGTGTTGGTTTGTTGGTTTGTTGGTTTGTTGGGTTGTTGGTTTGTTGGTTTGTTGGTTTGTTGGTTTGTTGGTTTATTGGTTTGATGGTTTATTTGTTTGTTGGTTTGTTGGTTTGTTGGTTTGTTCGTTTGTTCGGTTGTTGGCTTGTTGGTTTGTTGGCTTGTTGGCTTGTTGACTTGTTGGTTTGTTGGTTTGTTGGTTTGTTGGTTTGTTCGTTTGTTGGTTTTTTGGTTTGTTGGCTTGTTGGTTTGTTGGTTTGTTGGCTTGTTGGCTTGTTGGTTTGTTGGTTTGTTGGTTTGTTAGTTTGTTGGTTTGTTGGTTTGTTGGTTTGTTTGTTTGTTGGTTTGTTGGTTTGTTGGTTTGTTGGTTTGTTCGTTTGTTGGTTTGTTGATTTATTTGTTTATTGGTTTGTTGGTTTGATGGTTTGTTCGTTTGTTTGTTTGTTGGGTTGTTGGCTTGTTGGCATGTTGGTTTGTTTGTTTGTGGGTTTGTTGGGTTGTTGGTTTGTTGGTTTGTTGTTTTATTTGTTTGTTTGTTTGCTGGTTTGTTGGTTTGTTGGTTTGTTGGTTTCTTGGCTTGTTGGTTTGTTGGTTTCTTGGTTTGTTGGCTTGTTGGTTTGTTGGCTTGTTGGCTGGTTGGTTTTTAGGTTTGTTGGTTTGTTGGTTTGTTGGTTTGTTGGTTTGTTGGTTTGTTGGTTTGTTCGTTATTGGCTTGTTGGTTTGTTGGCTTGTTGGCATGTTGGTTTGTTGGTTTGTTTGTTTGTTGGTTTGTTGGTTTTTTGGTTTGTTGGTTAGTTGGTTTGTTGGTTTGTTGGTCTGTTGGTTTATTTGTTTGTTGGTTTGTTGGTTTGTTGGTTTGTTCGTTTGTTCGTTTGTTGGCTTGTTGGTTTGTTGTCTTGTTGGCTTGTTGGTTTGTTGGTTTGTTGGTTTGTTGGTTTGTTGGTTTGTTGGTTTGTTCGTTTGTTCATTTGTTGGCTTGTTGGTTTGTTGGCTTGTTGGTTTGTTGGTTTGTTGGTTTGTTGGTTTGTTGGTTTGTTGGTTTGTTGGTTTGTTGGTTTGTTGGTTTGTTGGTTTGTTGGTTTGTTGGTTTGTTGATTTGTTCGTTATTGGCTTGTTGGTTTGTTGGCTTGTTGGCTTGTTGGTTTGTTGGGTTGTTGGTTTGTTGGTTTTTTGGTTTGTTGGTTTGTTGGTTTATTGGTTTGTTGGTTTATTTGTTTGTTGGTTTGTTGGTTTGTTCGTTATTGGCTTGTTGGTTTGTTGGTTTGTTGGTTTGTTGGTTTGTTGGTTTGTTGGTTTGTTCGTTATTGGCTTGTTGGTTTGTTGGGTTGTTGGTTTGTTGAATTGTTGGTTTGTTGGTTTGTTGGTTTGTTGGTTTGTTGGTTTGTTGGTTTGTTGGGTTGTTGGTTTGTTGGTGTGTTGGTTTGTTGGTTTGTTGGTTTGTTGGGTTGTTGGTTTGTTGGTTTGTTGGTTTGTTGGTTTGTTGGTTTATTGGTTTGATGGTTTATTTGTTTGTTGGTTTGTTGGTTTGTTGGTTTGTTCGTTTGTTCGGTTGTTGGCTTGTTGGTTTGTTGGCTTGTTGGCTTGTTGACTTGTTGGTTTGTTGGTTTGTTGGTTTGTTGGTTTGTTGGTTTGTTGGTTTGTTGGTTTGTTGGTTTGTTGGTTTGTTGGTTTGTTGGTTTGTTGGTTTGTTGGTTTGTTGGTTTGCTGGTTTGTTGGTTTATTGGTTTGTTGATTCGTTGGTTTGTTGGTTTGTTGGTTTGTTCGTTTGTTGGTTTGTTGGTTTATTTATTTGTTGGTTTGTTGGTTTGTTGGTTTGTTCGTTTGTTCGTTTGTTGGATAGTTTGTTTGTTGGTTTGTTGATTTGTTGGTTTGTTGGTTTGTTGGTTGTTTGGTTTGTTGGCTTGTTGGTTTGGTAGTTTGTTGGTTTGTTGGTTTGTTCGTTTGTTCGTTTGTTGGTTTGTTGGTTTATTAGTTTATTGGTTTGTTGGTTTGATGGTTTGTTCGTTTGTTCGTTTATTTGTGTGTTGGTTTGTTGGTTTGTTGGTTTGTTGGTTTGTTGGTTTGTTGGGTTGTTGGTTTATTTGTTTCTTGGTTTGTTGGTTTGTTGGTTTGTTGGTTTGTTCGTTATTGGCTTGTTGGTTTGTTGGTTTGTTGGTTTGTTGGTTTGTTGGTTTGTTGGTTTGTTCGTTATTGGCTTGTTGGTTTGTTGGCATGTTGGTTTGTTGGCTTGTTGGTTTGTTGGATTGTTGGTTTGTTGGTGTGTTGGTTTGTTGGTTTGTTCGTTTGTTGGTTTGTTGGCTTGTTGGCTTGTTGGTTTGTTGGTTTGTTGGTTTGTTGGTTTGTTCGTTTGTTGGTTTGTTGGTTTATTTGTTTGTTGGTTTGTTGGCTTGTTGGTTTGTTGCCTTGTTGGTTTGTTGGTTTGTTGGTTTGTTTGTTTGTTGGTTTGTTGGCTTGTTGCCTTGTTGGTTTGTTGGTTTGTTGGCTTGTTGGTTTGTTGGTTTGTTTGTTTGTTGGTTTGTTGGTTTGTTCGTTTGTTGGTTTGTTGGTTTGTTGGTTTGTTGGTTTGTTGGTTTGTTGGTTTATTTATTTGTTGGTTTGTTGGTTTGTTGGTTTGTTCGTTTGTTGGCTTGTTTGTTTGTTGGTATGTTGGTTTGCTGGTTTGTTCGTTTGTTCATTTGTTGGCTTGTTGGTTTGCTGGTTTGTTGGTTTGTTGGTTTGTTGGCTTGTTGGTTTATTGGTTTGTTGATTTATTTGTTTATTGGTTTGTTGGTTTGTTCGTTTGTTCGTTTGTTCGTTTGTTCGTTTGTTGGCTTGTTTGTTTGTTGGCTTGTTGGCTTGTTTGTTTGTTGGTTTGTTGGTTTTTTGGTTTGTTGGTTTGTTGGTTTTGGTTTGCTGGTTTGTTGGTTTGTTGGTTTGTTCGTTTGTTGCTTTGTTGGTTTATTTATTCGTTAGTTTGTTGGTTTATTCGTTTGTTCGTTTGTTGGCTTGTTTGTTTGTTGGTTTGTTGTTTTGTTGGTTTGTTGGTTTGTTGGTTTGTTCGTTTGTTCATTTGTTGGCTTGTTGGTTTGTTGGCTTGTTGGCTGGTTGGTTTGTTGGTTTGTTGGTTTGTTGGTTTGTTGGTTTGTTGGTTTGTTGGTTTGTTGGTTTGTTCGTTATTGGCTTGTTGTTTTGTTGGCATGGTGGTTTGTTGGTTTGTTTGTTTGTTGGTTTGTTGGTTTGTTGGTTTTTTGGTTTGTTGGTTTGTTGGTTTGTTGGTTTGTTGGTTTGTTGGTTTGTTGGTTTGTTGGTTTATTTGTTTGTTGGTTTGTTGGTTTGTTGGTTTGTTCGGTTGTTCGTTTGTTGGCTTGTTGGTTTGTTGGCTTGTTGGCTTGTTGGTTTGTTGGTTTGTTGGTTTGTTGGTTTGTTGGTTTGTTGGTTTGTTCATTTGTTGGTTTGTTGGTTTTTTGGATTGTTGGCTTGTTGGTTTGTTGGTTTGTTGGTTTGTTGGTTTGTTGGTTTGTTGGTTTGTTGGTTTGTTGGTTTGTTGGTTTGTTGGTTTGTTGGTTTGTTGGTTTGTTGGTTTGTTGGTTTGTTGGTTTGTTTGTTATTGGCTTGTTGGTTTGTTGGCTTGTTGGCTTGTTGGTTTGTTGGTTTGTTTGTTTGTTGGTTTGTTGGTTTGTTGGTTTGTTGGTTTTTTGGTTTGTTGGGTTGTTGGTTTGTTGGTTTCTTGGTTTGTTGGTTTGTTGGTTTGTTGGTTTGTTGGGTTGTTGGTTTGTTGGTTTGTTGGTTTGTTGGTTTGTTGGTTTGTTGGTTTATTGGTTTGTTGGCTTATTTGTTTGTTGGTTTGTTGGTTTGTTGGTTTGTTGGTTTGTTGGTTTGTTGGGTTGTTGGTTTGTTGGTTTGTTGGTTTGTTGGTTTGTTGGTTTATTGGTTTATTGGTATGTTGGTTTATTTGTTTGTTGGTTTGTTGGCTTGTTGGCTTGTTGGCTTTTTGGTTTGTTAGTTTGTTGGTTTGTTGGTTTGTTTGTTTGTGGGTTTGATCGTTTGTTGGGTTTTTGGTTTGTTGGCTTGTTGGCTCATTGGTTTGTTGGTTTGTTGGCTTGTTAGTTTGTTGGTTTGTTGGTTTGTTCGTTTGTTGGTTTGTAGGTTTATTGGGTTATTGGTTTGTTGGCTTGTTGGTTTGTTGGTTTGCTGGTTTGTTGGTTTGTTGGTTTATTTGTTTGTTGGTTTGTTGGCTTGTTGGTTTGTTGGCTTATTGGTTTGTTGGTTTGTTGGTTTGTTGGTTTGTTGGTTTGTTGGTTTGTTGGTGTGTTGGTTTGTTGGTTTGTTCGTTTGTTGGTTTGTTGGCTTGTTGGCTTGTTGGTTTGTTGGTTTGTTGGTTTGTTGGTTTGTTGGTTTATTTGGTTGTTGGTTTGTAGGCTTGTTGGTTTGTTGGCTTGTTGGTTTGTTGGTTTGTTGGTTTGTTTGATTGTTGGTTTGTTCGCTTGTTGGCTTGTTGGTTTGTTGGTTTGTTGGCTTGTTGTTTTGTTGGTTTTATAGTTTGTTGGTTAGTTGGTTTGTTGGTTTGTTGGTTTGTTGGTTTGTTGGTTTGTTGGTTTGTTGGTTTGTTGGTTTGTTGGTTTGTTGGTTTGTTGGTTTGTTGGTTTGTTGGTTTGTTGGTTTGTTGGTTTGTTGGTTTGTTGGTTTGTCGGTTTGTTGGTTTGTTGGTTTGTTGGTTTGTTGGTTTGTCCGTTTGTTCGTTTTTTGGTTTGTTGGTTTGTTCGTTTGTTGGTTTGTTGGTTTGTTGGTTTGTTTTTTTGTTGGTTTTTTGGTTTGGTGGTTTGTTGGTTTTTTGGTTTGTTGGTTTGTTGGCTCGTTTGCTTTGTTCGTTTGTTGGCTTGTTGGTTTGTTGGTTTGGTTGCTTGTTGATTTTTTGGTTTGTTGGTTTGTTGGCTTGTTCGTTTGTTGGTTTGTTGGTTTGTTGGTTTGTTGGTTTGTTGGTTAATTTGTTTGTTGGTTTGTTGGTTTGTTTGTTTGTTGGTTTGTTGGTTTGTTGGTTTGTTGATTTGTTGGTTTGTTTGTTTGTTGGTTTGTTGTTTTGTTGGTTTGTTAGCTTGTTTGTTTGTTGGTTTGTTGGTTTTTTGGTTTGTTGATTTGTTGGTTTGTTTGTTTGTTGGTTTGTTCGTTTGTTGGCTTGTTGGCTTATTGGCTTGTTGGCTTGTTGGTTTGTTGGTTTCTTGGTTTGTTGGTTAGTTGGTTTGTTGGTTTGTTGGATTGTTGGCTTGTTGGCTTGTTTGCTTGTTTGCTTGTTGGCTTGTTGATTTGTTGGTTTTTTTGGCTTGTTGGTTTGTGGTTTGTTGGTTTGTTGGTTTGTTGGCCTGTTAGTTTTTTGGCTTGTTGGCATGTTTGTTTGTTGGTTTGTTGGTTTGTTGGATTGTTGGTTGGTTGGTTTGTTGTTTAGTTGGTTTGTTTGTTAGTTGGTTTGTTGGTTTGTTGGTTTGTTGGTTTGTTGGTTTTTTGGTTTGTTGGTTTGTTGGTTTGTTGGTTTGTTGGTTTGTTGGTTTGTTGGTTTGTTTGTTATTGGCTTGTTGGTTTGTTGGCTTGTTGGCTTGTTGGTTTGTTGGTTTGTTGGTTTGTTGGTTTGTTGGTTTGTTGGTTTGTTCATTTGTTGGTTTGTTGGTTTTTTGGCTTGTTGGCTTGTTGGTTTGTTGGTTTGTTGGTTTGTTGGTTTGTTGGTTTGTTGGTTTGTTGGTTTGTTGGTTTGTTGGTTTGTTGGTTTGTTGGTTTGTTGGTTTGTTGGTTTGTTGGTTTGTTGGTTTGTTTGTTATTGGCTTGTTGGTTTGTTGGCTTGTTGGCTTGTTGGTTTGTTGGTTTGTTTGTTTGTTGGTTTGTTGGTTTGTTGGTTTGTTGGTTTTTTGGTTTGTTGGGTTGTTGGTTTGTTGGTTTCTTGGTTTGTTGGTTTGTTGGTTTGTTGGTTTGTTGGTTTGTTGGTTTGTTGGTTTGTTGGTTTGTTCGTTTGTTCGTTTGTTGGCTTGTTGGTTTGTTGGCTTGTTGGCTTGTTGGTTTGTTGGTTTGTTGGTTTGTTGGTTTGTTGGTTTGTTGGTTTGTTCATTTGTTGGTTTGTTGGTTTTTTGGCTTGTTGGCTTGTTGGTTTGTTGGTTTGTTGGTTTGTTGGTTTGTTGGTTTGTTGGTTTGTTGGTTTGTTGGTTTGTTGGTTTGTTGGTTTGTTGGTTTGTTGGTTTGTTGGTTTGTTGGTTTGTTGGTTTGTTGGTTTGTTGGTTTGTTGGTTTGTTGGTTTGTTTGTTATTGGCTTGTTGGTTTGTTGGCTTGTTGGCTTGTTGGTTTGTTGGTTTGTTTGTTTGTTGGTTTGTTGGTTTGTTGGTTTGTTGGTTTTTTGGTTTGTTGGGTTGTTGGTTTGTTGGTTTCTTGGTTTGTTGGTTTGTTGGTTTGTTGGTTTGTTGGGTTGTTGGTTTGTTGGTTTGTTGGTTTGTTGGTTTGTTGGTTTGTTGGTTTATTGGTTTGTTGGCTTATTTGTTTGTTGGTTTGTTGGTTTGTTGGTTTGTTGGTTTGTTGGTTTGTTGGGTTGTTGGTTTGTTGGTTTGTTGGTTTGTTGGTTTGTTGGTTTGTTGGTTTATTGGTTTGTTGGTTTATTTGTTTGTTGGTTTGTTGGCTTGTTGGCTTGTTGGCTTTTTGGTTTGTTAGTTTGTTGGTTTGTTGGTTTGTTTGTTTGTGGGTTTGATCGTTTGTTGGGTTTTTGGTTTGTTGGCTTGTTGGCTCGTTGGTTTGTTGGTTTATTGGGTTATTGGTTTGTTGGCTTGTTGGTTTGTTGGTTTGCTGGTTTGTTGGTTTGTTGGTTTATTTGTTTGTTGGTTTGTTGGCTTGTTGGTTTGTTGGCTTATTGGTTTGTTGATTTGTTGGTTTGTTGGTTTGTTGGTTTGTTGGTGTGTTGGTTTGTTGGTTTGTTCGTTTGTTGGTTTGTTGGCTTGTTGGCTTGTTGGTTTGTTGGTTTGTTGGTTTGTTGGTTTGTTGGTTTGTTGGTTTGTTGGTTTGTTGGTTTATTTGTTTGTTGGTTTGTTGGTTTGTTGGTTTGTTCAGTTGTTCGTTTGTTGGCTTGTTGGTTTGTTGGCTTGTTGGCTTGTTGGTTTGTTGGTTTGTTGGTTTGTTGGTTTGTTGGTTTGTTGGTTTGTTCATGGTTTGTTTGTTTGTTGGTTTGTTGGCTTGTTGCCTTGTTGGTTTGTTGGTTTGTTGGCTTGTTTTTTTGTTGGTTTGTTGGTTTGTTGGTTGTTTGGTTTGTTGGTTTGTTGGTTTGTTCGTTTGTTGGTTTGTTGGTTTGTTGGTTTATTTATTTGTTGGTTTGTTGGTTTGTTGGTTTGTTCGTTTGTTGGCTTGTTTGTTTGTTGGTATGTTGGTTTGCTGGTTTGTTCGTTTGTTCATTTGTTGGCTTGTTGGTTTGCTGGTTTGTTGGTTTGTTGGTTTGTTGGCTTGTTGGTTTATTGGTTTGTTGATTTATTTGTTTATTGGTTTGTTGGTTTGTTCGTTTGTTCGTTTGTTCGTTTGTTCGTTTGTTGGCTTGTTTGTTTGTTGGCTTGTTGGCTTGTTTGTTTGTTGGTTTGTTGGTTTTTTGGTTTGTTGGTTTGTTGGTTTTGGTTTGCTGGTTTGTTGGTTTGTTGGTTTGTTCGTTTGTTCGTTTGTTGGCTTGTTTGTTTGTTGGTTTGTTGTTTTGTTGGTTTGTTGGTTTGTTGGTTTGTTCGTTTGTTCATTTGTTGGCTTGTTGGTTTGTTGGCTTGTTGGCTGGTTGGTTTGTTGGTTTGTTGGTTTGTTGGTTTGTTGGTTTGTTGGTTTGTTGGTTTGTTGGTTTGTTGGTTTGTTCGTTATTGGCTTGTTGTTTTGTTGGCATGGTGGTTTGTTGGTTTGTTTGTTTGTTGGTTTGTTGGTTTGTTGGTTTTTTGGTTTGTTGGTTTGTTGGTTTGTTGGTTTGTTGGTTTGTTGGTTTGTTGGTTTGTTGGTTTATTTGTTTGTTGGTTTGTTGGTTTGTTGGTTTGTTCGGTTGTTCGTTTGTTGGCTTGTTTGTTTGTTGGTTTGTTGTTTTGTTGGTTTGTTGGTTTGTTGGTTTGTTCGTTTGTTCATTTGTTGGCTTGTTGGTTTGTTGGCTTGTTGGCTGGTTGGTTTGTTGGTTTGTTGGTTTGTTGGTTTGTTGGTTTGTTGGTTTGTTGGTTTGTTGGTTTGTTGGTTTGTTCGTTATTGGCTTGTTGTTTTGTTGGCATGGTGGTTTGTTGGTTTGTTTGTTTGTTGGTTTGTTGGTTTGTTGGTTTTTTGGTTTGTTGGTTTGTTGGTTTGTTGGTTTGTTGGTTTGTTGGTTTGTTGGTTTGTTGGTTTATTTGTTTGTTGGTTTGTTGGTTTGTTGGTTTGTTCGGTTGTTCGTTTGTTGGCTTGTTGGTTTGTTGGCTTGTTGGCTTGTTGGTTTGTTGGTTTGTTGGTTTGTTGGTTTGTTGGTTTGTTGGTTTGTTCATTTGTTGGTTTGTTGGTTTTTTGGATTGTTGGCTTGTTGGTTTGTTGGTTTGTTGGTTTGTTGGTTTGTTGGTTTGTTGGTTTGTTGGTTTGTTGGTTTGTTGGTTTGTTTGTTATTGGCTTGTTGGTTTGTTGGCTTGTTGGCTTGTTGGTTTGTTGGTTTGTTTGTTTGTTGGTTTGTTGGTTTGTTGGTTTGTTGGTTTTTTGGTTTGTTGGGTTGTTGGTTTGTTGGTTTCTTGGTTTGTTGGTTTGTTGGTTTGTTGGTTTGTTGGTTTGTTGGTTTGTTGGTTTGTTGGTTTGTTGGTTTGTTCGTTTGTTCGTTTGTTGGCTTGTTGGTTTGTTGGCTTGTTGGCTTGTTGGTTTGTTGGTTTGTTGGTTTGTTGGTTTGTTGGTTTGTTGGTTTGTTCATTTGTTGGTTTGTTGGTTTTTTGGCTTGTTGGCTTGTTGGTTTGTTGGTTTGTTGGTTTGTTGGTTTGTTGGTTTGTTGGTTTGTTGGTTTGTTGGTTTGTTGGTTTGTTGGTTTGTTGGTTTGTTGGTTTGTTGGTTTGTTGGTTTGTTGGTTTGTTGGTTTGTTGGTTTGTTGGTTTGTTGGTTTGTTGGTTTGTTGGTTTGTTTGTTATTGGCTTGTTGGTTTGTTGGCTTGTTGGCTTGTTGGTTTGTTGGTTTGTCTGTTTGTTGGTTTGTTGGTTTGTTGGTTTTTTGGTTTGTTGGGTTGTTGGTTTGTTGGTTTCTTGGTTTGTTGGTTTGTTGGTTTGTTGGTTTGTTGGGTTGTTGGTTTGTTGGTTTGTTGGTTTGTTGGTTTGTTGGTTTGTTGGTTTATTGGTTTGTTGGCTTATTTGTTTGTTGGTTTGTTGGTTTGTTGGTTTGTTGGTTTGTTGGTTTGTTGGGTTGTTGGTTTGTTGGTTTGTTGGTTTGTTGGTTTGTTGGTTTGTTGGTTTATTGGTTTGTTGGTTTATTTGTTTGTTGGTTTGTTGGCTTGTTGGCTTGTTGGCTTTTTGGTTTGTTAGTTTGTTGGTTTGTTGGTTTGTTTGTTTGTGGGTTTGATCGTTTGTTGGGTTTTTGGTTTGTTGGCTTGTTGGCTCGTTGGTTTGTTGGTTTATTGGGTTATTGGTTTGTTGGCTTGTTGGTTTGTTGGTTTGCTGGTTTGTTGGTTTGTTGGTTTATTTGTTTGTTGGTTTGTTGGCTTGTTGGTTTGTTGGCTTATTGGTTTGTTGGTTTGTTGGTTTGTTGGTTTGTTGGTTTGTTGGTGTGTTGGTTTGTTGGTTTGTTCGTTTGTTGGTTTGTTGGCTTGTTGGCTTGTTGGTTTGTTGGTTTGTTGGTTTGTTGGTTTGTTGGTTTGTTGGTTTGTTGGTTTATTTGTTTGTTGGTTTGTAGGCTTGTTGGTTTGTTGGCTTGTTGGTTTGTTGGTTTGTTGGTTTGTTTGATTGTTGGTTTGTTTGCTTGTTGGCTTGTTGGTTTGTTGGTTTGTTGGCTTGTTGTTTTGTTGGTTTAATAGTTTGTTGGTTAGTTGGTTTGTTGGTTTGTTGGTTTGTTGGTTTGTTGGTTTGTTGGTTTGTTGGTTTGTTGGTTTGTTGGTTTGTTGGTTTGTTGGTTTGTTGGTTTGTTGGTTTGTTGGTTTGTTGGTTTGTCGGTTTGTTGGTTTGTTGGTTTGTTGGTTTGTTGGTTTGTCCGTTTGTTGGTTTTTTGGTTTGTTGGTTTGTTCGTTTGTTGGTTTGTTGGTTTGTTGGTTTGTTTGTTTGTTGGTTTTTTGGTTTGTTGGTTTGTTGGTTTTTTGGTTTGTTGGTTTGTTGGCTCGTTTGCTTTGTTCGTTTGTTGGCTTGTTGGTTTGTTGGTTTGGTTGCTTGTTGATTTTTTGGTTTGTTGGTTTGTTGGCTTGTTCGTTTGTTGGTTTGTTGGTTTGTTGGTTTGTTGGTTTGTTGGTTAATTTGTTTGTTGGTTTGTTGGTTTGTTTGTTTGTTGGTTTGTTGGTTTGTTGGTTTGTTGATTTGTTGGTTTGTTTGTTTGTTGGTTTGTTGTTTTGTTGGTTTGTTAGCTTGTTTGTTTGTTGGTTTGTTGGTTTTTTGGTTTGTTGATTTGTTGGTTTGTTTGTTTGTTGGTTTGTTCGTTTGTTGGCTTGTTGGCTTATTGGCTTGTTGGCTTGTTGGTTTGTTGGTTTCTTGGTTTGTTGGTTAGTTGGTTTGTTGGTTTGTTGGATTGTTGGCTTGTTGGCTTGTTTGCTTGTTTGCTTGTTGGCTTGTTGATTTGTTGGTTTTTTTGGCTTGTTGGTTTGTGGTTTGTTGGTTTGTTGGTTTGTTGGCCTGTTAGTTTTTTGGCTTGTTGGCATATTTGTTTGTTGGTTTGTTGGTTTGTTGGATTGTTGGTTGGTTGGTTTGTTGTTTTGTTGGTTTGTTTGTTAGTTGGTTTGTTGGTTTGTTGGTTTGTTGGTTTGTTGGCTTGTTGGCTTCTTGGTTTGTTGGTTTGTTGGCTTGTTGGTTCGTTGGTTTGTTGGTGTGTTGGTTTGTTGGTTTGTTCGTTTGTTGGTTTGTTGGCTTGTTGGCTTGTTGGTTTGTTGGTTTGTTGGTTTGATGGTTTGTTGGTTTGTTGGTTTGTTGGGTTGTTAGTTTATTTGTTTGTTGGTTTGTTGGCTTGTTGGTTTGTTGGCTTGTTGGTTTGTTGGTTTGTTGGTTTGTTTGTTTGTTGGTTTGTTTGCTTGTTGGTTTGTTGGTTTGTTGGTTTGTTGGCTTGTTGTTTTGTTGGTTTGTTGGTTTGTTGGTTTGTTGTTTTGTTGGTTGTTTTGTTTGTTGGTTTGTTGGTTTGTTGGTTTATTGGTTTGTTGGTTTGTTGGTTTGTTGGTTTATTGGTTTGTTGGTTTGTTTGTTTGTTGGTTTGTTCGTTTGTTGGTTTTTTGGTTTGTTGGCTTGTTGGATTGCTTGTTTGTTGGTTTGTTGGCTTGTTGGCTTGTTGGTTTGTTGGTTTGTTGGTTTGTTGGTTTATTGGTTTGTTGGTTTGTTGGTTTGTTGGATTGTTGGATTGTTGGTTTGTTGGTTTGTTTGATTGTTGGTTTGTTCGTTTGTTAACTTGTTGGTTTGTTGGCTTGTCGGTTTGTTGGTTTGTTCGTTTTTTAGTTTGTTGGCTTGTTGGTTTGTTGGTTTGTTGGTTTGTTGGCTTGTTGGCTTGTTGGTTTGTTGGTTTGTTGGTTTGTTGGTTTGTTGGTTTGTTGGTTTGTTCGTTTGTTGGTTTTTTGGTTTGTTTGCTTGTTGGTTTTTGGTTTGTTGGTTTGTAGGTTTGTTGGCTTGTTGGTTTGTTGGCTTGTTGGCATGTTGGTTTGTTGGTTTGTTGGATTGTTGGGTTGTTTGTTTGTTGTTTTGTTGGTTTGTTTGTTTGTTGGTTTGTTGGTTTGTTGGTTTGTTGGTTTGTTGGTTTGTTGGTTTGTTGGTTTGTTGGTTTGTTGGTTTGTTGGTTTGTTGGTTTGTTAGTTTGTTGGTTTGTTGGTTTGTTTGTTTGTTGGTTTGTTCGTTTGTTGGTTTTTTGGTTTGTTGGCTTGTTGGCTTGTTTGTTTGTTGATTTGTTGGCTTGTTGGTTTGTTGGTTTGTTGGTGTGTTGGTTTGTTGGTTTATTCGTTTGTTGGTTTGTTGGCTTGTTGGCTTGTTGGTTTGTTGGTTTGTTGGTTTGTTGGTTTATTTGTTTGTTGGTTTGTAGGCTTGTTGGTGTGTTCGCTTGTTGGTGTGTTGGTTTGTTGGTTTGTTTGTTTGTTGGTTTGTTCGCTTCTTGGCTTATTGGTTTGTTGGTTTGTTGGCTTGCTGTTTTGTTGGTTTGTTAATTTTTTGGTTTGTTGGTTTGTTGGTTTGTTAGTTTGTTGGTTTGTTGGTTTGTTGGTTTGTTCGTTTGTTGGTTTGTTAGCTTTTTGGTTTGTTGGTTTGTTGGTTTGTTGGCTTGTTGGTTTGTTTGTTTCTTGGTTTGTTGGTTTGTTGGTTTGTTGGTTTGTTGGCTTGTTGGTTTGTCGGTTTGTTGGTTTGTTGGTTTGTTCGTTTGTTGGTTTTTTGGTTTGTTGGTTTGTTCGTTTTTTCGTTTGTTGGTTTGTTGGTTTGTTGGTTTGTTCGTTTGTTGGTTTTTTGGTTTGTTGGTTTGTTCGTTTTTTGGTTTGTTGGTTTGTTGGCTTGTTTGTTTTGTTCGTTTGTGGGCTTGTTGGTTCGTTGGCTTGTTGGCTTGTTGGTTTATTGGTTTGTTTGCTTGTTGGTTTTTTGGTTTGTTAGTTTGTTGGCTTGTTCGTTTGTTGGTTTGTTGGTTTGTTGGTTTGTTGGTTTGTTGGTTAATTTGTTTGTTGGTTTGTTGTTTTGTTAGTTTGTTGGTTTGTTTGTGTGTTGGTTTGTTGGTTTGTTGGTTTGTTGGTTGGTTGGTTTGTTGGTTTGTTTGTTTGTTGGTTTGTTCGTTTGTTGGCTTGTTGGCTTGTTGGCTTGTTGGCTTGTTGGTTTGTTGGTTTTTTGGTTTGTTGGTTTGTTGGTTTGTTGGCTTGTTGGCTTGTTGGTTTGTTGGTTTGTTGGTTTGTTGGTTTGTTGGTTTGTTGGTTTGTTGGTTTGTTGGTTTGTTGGTTTGTTGGTTTATTTATTTGTTGGTTTGTTGGCTTGTTGGTTTTTTGGCTTGTTGGTTTGCTGGTTTGTTGGTTTGTTGGCTTGTTTGTTTGTTGGTTTGTTCGTTTGTTGGTTTTTTGGTTTGTTGGCTTGTTGGCTTGTTGGTTTGTTGGTTTGTTGGCTTGTTGGTTAGTTGGTTTGTTGGTTTGTTCGTTTGTTGGTTTGTTGGCTTGTTGGCTTGTTGGTTTGTTGGTTTGTTGGTTTGTTGGTTTGCTGGTTTGTTGGTTTGTTGGTTTGGTGATTTATTTTTTTGTTGGTTTGTTGGCTTGTTGGTTTGTTGGTTTGTTGGTTTGTTGGTTTGTTGGTTTGTTGGTTTGTTGGTTTGTTGGTTTGTTGGTTTGTTGGTTTGTTGGTTTGTTGGTTTGTTGGTTTGTTGGTTTGTTCGTTTGTTGGTTTGTTAGCTTGTTGGTTTGTTGGTTTGTTGGTTTGTTGGTTTGTTGGCTTGTTGGTTTGTTGGTTTGTTGGTTTGTTGGTTTGTTGGTTTGTTGGCTTGTTGGTTTGTCGGTTTGTTGGTTTGTTCGTTTGTTGGTTGTTTGGTTTGTTGGTTTGTTCGTTTGTTGGTTTGTTGGTTTGTTGGTTTGTTCGTTTGTTGGTTTTATGTTTGTTGGTTTGTTGGTTTTTTGGTTTGTTGGTTTGTTGGTTTGTTGGTTTGTTGGTTTGTTTGTTTGTTGGTTTGTTCGTTTGTTGGCTTGTTGGCTTGTTAGCTTGTTGGCTTGTTGGTTTGTTGGTTTGTTGGTTTGTTGGTTTGTTGGTTTGTTGGTTTGTTGGTTTTTTGGTTTGTTGGGTTGTTGGCTTGTTCGTTTGTTGATTTGTTGGCTTGTTGGTTTGTTGGTTTGTTGGTGTGTTGGTTTGTTGGTTTATTCGTTTGTTGGTTTGTTGGTTTGTTGGTTTGTTGGTTTATTTGTTTGTTGGTTTGTAGGCTTGTTGGTTTGTTGGTTTGTTGGCTTGTTAATTTGTTGGTTTGTTGGTTTGTTGGTTTGTTGGCTTGTTGGCTTGTTGGTTTGTCGGTTTGCTGGTTTGTTCGTTTGTTGGTTTTTTGGTTTGTTGGTTTGTTCGTTTGTTTGTATGTTGGTTTGTTGGTTTGTTGGTTTGTTCGTTTGTTGGTTTTTTGTTTGTTGTTTTGTTGGTTTTTTGGTTTGTTGGTTTGTTGGTTTGTTGGTTTGTTGGTTTGTTTGTTTGTTGGTTTGTTCGTTTGTTGGCTTGTTGGCTTGTTAGCTTGTTGGCTTGTTGGTTTGTTGGTTTGTTGGTTTGTTGGTTTGTTGGTTTGTTGGTTTGTTGGTTTTTTGGTTTGTTGGCTTATTGGCTTGTTCGTTTGTTGATTTGTTGGCTTGTTGGTTTGTTGGTTTATTGGTGTGTTGGTTTGTTGGTTTATTCGTTTGTTGGTTTGTTGGTTTGTTGGTTTGTTGGTTTGTTGGTTTATTTGTTTGTTGGTTTGTAGGCTTGTTGGTTTGTTCGCTTGTTGGTTTGTTTGTTGGTTGGTTTGTTTGTTTGTTGGTTTGTTCGCTTCTTGGCTTATTGGTTTGTTGGTTTGTTGGCTTGTTGTTTTGTTGGTTTGTTAGTTTTTTGGTTTGTTGGTTTGTTGGTTTGTTAGTTTGTTGGTTTGTTGGTTTGTTGGTTTGTTTGTTTGTTGGTTTGTTAGCTTGTTGGTTTGTTGGTTTGTTGGTTTGTTGGCTTGTTGGTTTGTTTGTTTGTTGGTTTGTTGGTTTGTTGGTTTGTTGGTTTGTTGGCTTGTTGGTTTGTCGGTTTGTTGGTTTGTTCGTTTGTTGGTTTTTTGGTTTGTTGGTTTGTTCGTTTTTTCGTTTGTTGGTTTGTTGGTTTGTTGGTTTGTTCGTTTGTTGGTTTTTTGGTTTGTTGGTTTGTTCGTTTTTTGGTTTGTTGGTTTGTTGGCTTGTTTGTTTTGTTCGTTTGTGGGCTTGTTGGTTTGTTGGCTTGTTGGCTTGTTGGTTTGTTGGTTTGTTTGCTTGTTGGTTTTTTGGTTTGTTAGTTTGTTGGCTTGTTCGTTTGTTGGTTTGTTGGTTTGTTGGTTTGTTGGTTTGTTGGTTAATTTGTTTGTTGGGTTGTTGTTTTGTTAGTTTGTTGGTTTGTTTGTGTGTTGGTTTGTTGGTTTGTTGGTTTGTTGGTTGGTTGGTTTGTTGGTTTGTTTGTTTGTTGGTTTGTTCGTTTGTTGGCTTGTTGGCTTGTTGGCTTGTTGGCTTGTTGGTTTGTTGGTTTTTTGGTTTGTTGGTTTGTTGGTTTGTTGGCTTGTTGGCTTGTTGGTTTGTTGGTTTGTTGGTTTGTTGGTTTGTTGGTTTGTTGGTTTGTTGGTTTGTTGGTTTGTTGGTTTGTTGGTTTGTTGGTTTATTTGTTTGTTGGTTTGTTGGCTTGTTGGTTTGTTGGCTTGTTGGTTTGTTGGTTTGTTGGTTTGTTGGCTTGTTTGTTTGTTGGTTTGTTCGTTTGTTGGTTTTTTGGTTTGTTTGCTTGTTGGCTTGTTGGTTTGTTGGTTTGTTGGCTTGTTGGTTAGTTGGTTTGTTGGTTTGTTCGTTTGTTGGTTTGTTGGCTTGTTGGCTTGTTGGTTTGTTGGTTTGTTGGTTTGTTGGTTTGCTGGTTTTTTGGTATGTTGGTTTGGTGATTTATTTGTTTGTTGGTTTGTTGGCTTGTTGGTTTGTTGGTTTGTTGGTTTGTTGGTTTGTTGGTTTGTTGGTTTGTTGGTTTGTTGGTTTGTTGGTTTGTTGGTTTGTTGGTTTGTTGGTTTGTTGGTTTGTTGGTTTGTTCGTTTGTTGGTTTGTTAGCTTGTTGGTTTGTTGGTTTGTTGGTTTGTTGGTTTGTTGGCTTGTTGGTTTGTTGGTTTGTTGGTTTGTTGGTTTGTTGGTTTGTTGGTTTTTTGGTTTGTTGGTTTGTTCGTTTGTTTGTTTGTTAGTTTGTTGGTTTGTTGGTTTGTTCGTTTGTTGGTTTTTTGTTTGTTGGTTTGTTGGTTTTTTGGTTTGTTGGTTTGTTGGTTTGTTAGTTTGTTGGTTTGTTTGTTTGTTGGTTTGTTCGTTTGTTGGCTTGTTGGCTTGTTAGCTTGTTGGCTTGTTGGTTTGTTGGTTTGTTGGTTTGTTGGTTTGTTGGTTTGTTGGTTTGTTGGCTTGTTGGCTTGTTGGCTTGTTGGTTTGTTGTTTTGTTGGTTTGTTGGTTTGTTGGTTTCTTGGTTGGTTGGTTTGTTGGTTTGTTGGTTTGTTGGTTTATTTTTTGCTGGTTTGTTGGCTTGTTGGTTTGTTGGCTTGTTGGTTTGTTGGTTTGATGGTTTGTTGGCTTGTTTGTTTGTTGGTTTGTTCGTTTGTTGGTTTTTTGGTTTAATGGTTTGTTGGTTTGTTGGCTTGTTGGTTTGTTGGTTTGTTGGTTTGTTGGTTTGCTGGTTTGTTGGTTTGTTGGCTTGTTGGTTTGTTGGCTTGTTGGTTTGTTGGTTTGTTGGTTTGTTAGTTTGTTTGTTTGTTGGTTTGTTCGTTTGTTGGCTTGTTGGTTTGTTGGTTTGTTGGTTTGTTGGTTTGTTGGTTTGTTGGTTTATTTGTTTGTTGGTTTGTTGGCTTGTTGGTTTGTTGGTTTGTTGGCTTGTTGGTTTGTTGGTTTGTCGGTTTGTTCGTTTGTTGGTTTGTTGGCTTGTTGGCTTGTTGGTTTGTTGGTTTGTTGGTTTGTTGGTTTGCTAGTTTGTTGGTTTGTTGGTTTGGTGATTTATTTGTTTGTTGGTTTGTTGGCTTGTTAGTTTGTTGGTTTGTTGGTTTGTTTGTTTGTTGGTTTGTTCGTTTGTTGGCTTGTTGGTTTGTTGGTTTGTTGGTTTGTTGGTTTGTTGGTTTTTTGGTTTGTTGGTTTGTTGGTTTGTTGGTTTGTTGGTTTGTTGGTTTGTTGGTTTATTGGTTTATTGGCTTGTTGGTTTATTGGCTTGATGGTTTTTTGGTTTGTTGGCTTGTTAGTTTGTTGGTTTGTTGGTTTGTTGGTTTGTTCGTTTGTTGGTTTGTTGGCTTGTTGGCTTGTTGGTTTGTCGGTTTGTTGGTTTGTTGGTTTGTTGGTTTGTTGGCTTGTTGTTTCGTTGGTTTGTTGTTTTTTGGTTTGTTGGCTTGTTGGTTTGTTGGTTTGTTGGTTTGTTCGTTTGTTGGTTTTTTGGTTTGTTGGTTTGTTCGTTTGTTGGTTTGTTGGTTTGTTGGTTTGTTGGTTTGTTCGTTTGTTGGTTTTTTGGTTTGTTGGCTTGTTCGCTTGTTGGCTTGTTGGTTTGCTGGTTTGTTGGTTTGTTGGTTTGTTGGTTTGTTGGTTTGCTGGTTTGTTGGTTTATTTGTTTGTTGGCTTGTTGGTTTGTTGGCTTGTTGGTTTGTTGGTTTGTTGGTTTGTTGACTTGTTTGTTTGTTGGTTTGTTCGTTTGTTGGTTTTTTGGTTTGTTGGCTTGTTGGTTTGTTGGTTTGTTGGTTTGTTGGTTTGTTGGTTTGTTGGTTTGTTGGTTTGTTGGTTTGTTGGTTTGTTGGTTTATTTGTTTGTTGGTTTGCTGGTTTGTTGGTTTGTTGGTTTGTTGGTTTGTTGACTTGTTTGTTTGTTGGTTTGTTGGTTTTTTGGTTTGTTGGCTTGTTGGTTTGTTGGTTTGTTGGTTTGTTGGTTTGTTGGTTTGTTGGTTTGTTGGTTTGTTGGTTTGTTGGTTTGTTGGTTTGTTGGCTTGTTGGTTTGTTGGTTTGTTGGTTTGTTGGTTTGCTGGTTTGTTGGTTTGTTGGTTTGTTGGTTTATTTGTTTGTTGGTTTGTTGGCTTGTTGGTTTGTTGGCTTGTTGGTTTGTCTGTTTGTTGGTTTGTTGGTTTGTTTGTTGGTTTGTTCGTTTGTTGGCTTGTTGGTTTGTTGGTTTGTTGGTTTGTTGGTTTTTTGGTTTGTTGGTTTGTTGGTTTTTTGGTTTGTTGGTTTGTTGGTTTATTGGCTTGTTGGTTTATTGGTTTGTTGGTTTTTTGGTTTGTTGGCTTGTTGGTTTGTTAGTTTGTTGGTTTGTGGGTTTGTTCGTTTGTTGGTTTGTTGGCTTGTTGGTTTATTGGCTTGTTGGTTGATTGGTTTGTTGGTTTTTTGGTTTGTTGGATTGTTGGTTTGTTAGTTTGTTGGTTTGTTGGTTTGTTGGTTTGTTGGTTTGTTGGTTCGTTGGTTTGTTGGTTTGTTGGTTTGTTGGTTTGTTGGTTTGTTGGTTTTTTGGTTTGTTGGATTGTTGGTTTGTTGGTTTGTTGGTTTGTTCGTTTGTTGGTTTTTTGGTTTGTTGGTTTGTTCGTTTGTTGGTTTGTTGGTTTGTTGGTTTGTTCGTTTATTGGTTTTTTGGTTTGTTGCTTGTTGGCTTGTTGGTTTGTTGGTTTGTTGGACTGTTGGTTGGTTTGTTTGTTGGTTTGTTGGTTTATTTGTTTGTTGGCTTGTTGGTTTGTTAGTTTGTTGGTTTGTTCGTTTGTTGGTTTGTTGGCTTGTTGGCTTGTTGGTTTGTTGGTTTGTTGGTTTGTTGGTTTTTTGGTTTGTTGGTTTGTTGGTTTGTTGGTTTATTGGTTTGTTGGTTTATTGGTTTGTTGGTTTTTTGGTTTGTTGACTTGATAATTTGTTGGTTTGTTGGTTTGTTGGTTTGTTCGTTTGTTGGTTTGTTGGCTTGTTGGTTTGTCGGTTAGTTGGTTTGTTGGTTTGTTGGTTTGTTGGCTTGTTGGTTTGTTGGTTTGTTAGTTTGTTGGTTTGTTGGTTTGTTGGTTTTTTCGTTTGTTGGCTTGTTGGTTTGTTGGTTTGTTGGTTTGTTCGTTTGTTGGTTTTTTGGTTTGTTGGTTTGTTCGTTTGTTGGTTTGTTGGTTTGTTGGTTTGTTCGTTTGTTGGTTTTTTCGTTTGTTGGGTTGTTGGTTTGTTGGTTTGTTGGTTTGTTAGCTTGTTGGTTTGTTCATTTGTTGGCTTGTTGATTTTTTTGGCTTGTTGGTTTGTTGGTTTGTTTGTTTGTTGGTTTTTTGGTTTGTTGGTTTGTTGGCTTGTTCGTTTGTTGGTTTGTTGGTTTGTTGGTTTGTTTGTTTGTTGGTTTATTTGTTTGTTAATTTGTTGTTTTGTTGGTGTGTTGGTTTGTTTGTTTGTTGGTTTGTTGGTTTGTTGGTTTGTTGGTTTGTTTGTTTGTTGGTTAGTTTGTTTCTTGGATTAGTGGTTTGTTGGCTTGTTGGCTTGTTGGCTTGTTGCTTTGTTGGTTTGTCGGTTTGTTGGTTTGATGGTTTGTTAGTTTGTTCGTTTGTTGGTTTTTTTGGTTTGTTGGTTTGTTTGTTTGTTGGTTTGTTGGTTTGTTCGTTTGTTGGTTTTTGGTTTGTTGGCTTGTTGGCTTCTTGGTTTGTTGGTTTGTTGGCTTGTTGTTTTGTTGGTTTGTTGGTTTGTTCGTTAGTTCGTTTGTTGGTTTGTTGGCTTTTTGGCTTGTTGGTTTGTTGGTTTGTTGGTTTGTTGGTTTGTTGGTTTGTTGGTTTATTTGTTTGTTGGTTTGTTGGCTTGTTGGTTTGTTGGCTTGTTGGCTTGTTGGCTTATTGGTTTGTTGGTTTGTTGGCTTGCTGGTTTGTTGAATTGTTGGTTTGTTGGTTTGTTGGTTTGTTTGTTTGTTGGTTTGTTAGCTGGTTGGCTTGTTGGTTTGTTTGTTTGTTGGCTTGTTGTTTTGTTGATTTGTTGGTTTGTTGGCTTGTTGGTTTGTTGGTTTGTTGGTTTGTTGGTTTGTTGGTTTGTTGGTTTGTTTGTTTGTTGGTTTGTTCGTTTGTTGGCTTGTTGGTTTGTTGGTTTGTTGGTTTGTTGGTTTTTTGGTTTGTTGGTTTGTTGGTTTTTTGGTTTGTTGGTTTGTTGGTTTATTGGATTGTTGGTTTATTGGTTTGTTGGTTTTTTGGTTTGTTGGCTTGTTGGTTTGTTAGTTTGTTGGTTTGTTGGTTTGTTCGTTTGTAGGTTTGTTGGCTTGTTGGTTTGTCGGTTTGTTGGTTTGTTGGTTTGTTGGTTTGTTGGTTTGTTGGTTCGTTGGTTTGTTGGTTTGTTGGTTTGTTGGTTTGTTGGTTTTTTGGTTTGTTGGCTTGTTGGTTTGTTGGTTTGTTGGTTTGTTCGTTTGTTGGTTTTTTGGCTTGTTGGTTTGTTCGATTGTTGGTTTGTTGGTTTGTTGGTTTGTTCGTTTATTGGTTTTTTGGTTTGTTGGCTTGTTGGCTTGTTGGTTTGTTGGTTTGTTGGACAGTTGGTTGGTTGGTTTGTTGGTTTGTTGGTTTGTTGGTTTATTTGTTTGTTGGCTTGTTGGCTTGTTGGTTTGTTGGTTTGTTGGCTTGTTGGTTTGTTGGTTTGTTTGTTTGTTGGTTTGTTGGCTTGTTGGCTTGTTGGTTTGTTGGTTTGTTAGTTTGTTGGTTTTTTGGTTTGTTGGTTTGTTGGTTTGTTGGTTTATTGGTTTGTTGGTTTATTGGTTTGTTGGTTTTTTGGTTTGTTGACTTGATGGTTTGTTGGTTTGTTGGTTTGTTGGTTTGATCGTTTGTTGGTTTATTGGCTTGTTGGTTTGTCGGTTTGTTGGTTTGTTGGTTTGTTGGTTTGTTGGCTTGTTGGTTTGTTGGTTTGTTAGTTTGTTGGTTTGTTGGCTTGTTGGTTTGTTGGTTTGTTGGTTTGTTGGTTTGTTCGTTTGTTGGTTTTTTGGTTTGTTGGTTTGTTCGTTTGTTGGTTTGTTGGTTTGTTGGTTTGTTGGTTTGTTCGTTTGTTGGTTTTTTGGTTTGTTGGCTTGTTCGCTTGTTGGCTTGTTGGTTTGCTGGTTTGTTGGTTTGTTGGTTTGTTGGTTTGTTGGTTTGCTGGTTTGTTGGTTTATTTGTTTGTTGGCTTGTTGGTTTGTTGGGTTGTTGGTTTGTTGGTTTGTTGGTTTTTTGGTTTGTTGGTTTGTTGGTTTGTTGGTTTGTTGGTTTGTTGGTTTATTGGTTTATTGGCTTGTTGGTTTATTGGCTTTGATGGTTTTTTGGTTTGTTGGCTTGTTAGTTTGTTGGTTTGTTGGTTTGTTCGTTTGTTGGTTTGTTGGCTTGTTGGCTTGTTGGTTTGTTGGTTTGTTCGTTTGTTGGTTTTTTCGTTTGTTGGGTTGTTGGTTTGTTGGTTTGTTGGTTTGTTAGCTTGTTGGTTTGTTCATTTGTTGGCTTGTTGATTTTTTTGGCTTGTTGGTTTGTTGGTTTGTTTGTTTGTTGGTTTTTTGGTTTGTTGGTTTGTTGGCTTGTTCGTTTGTTGGTTTGTTGGTTTGTTGGTATGTTTGTTTGTTGGTTTATTTGTTTGTTAATTTGTTGTTTTGTTGGTGTGTTGGTTTGTTTGTTTGTTGGTTTGTTGGTTTGTTGGTTTGTTGGTTTGTTTGTTTGTTGGTTAGTTTGTTTCTTGGATTAGTGGTTTGTTGGCTTGTTGGCTTGTTGGCTTGTTGCTTTGTTGGTTTGTCGGTTTGTTGGTTTGATGGTTTGTTGGTTTGTTCGTTTGTTGGTTTTTTTGGTTTGTTGGTTTGTTTGTTTGTTGGTTTGTTGGTTTGTTCGTTTGTTGGTTTTTGGTTTGTTGGCTTGTTGGCTTCTTGGTTTGTTGGTTTGTTGGCTTGTTGTTTTGTTGGTTTGTTGGTTTGTTCGTTAGTTCGTTTGTTGGTTTGTTGGCTTTTTGGCTTGTTGGTTTGTTGGTTTGTTGGTTTGTTGGTTTGTTGGTTTGTTGGTTTATTTGTTTGTTGGTTTGTTGGCTTGTTGGTTTGTTGGCTTGTTGGCTTGTTGGCTTATTGGTTTGTTGGTTTGTTGGCTTGCTGGTTTGTTGAATTGTTGGTTTGTTGGTTTGTTGGTTTGTTTGTTTGTTGGTTTGTTCGCTGGTTGGCTTGTTGGTTTGTTTGTTTGTTGGCTTGTTGTTTTGTTGATTTGTTGGTTTGTTGGCTTGTTGGTTTGTTGGTTTGTTGGTTTGTTGGTTTGTTGGTTTTTTTTTGTTTGTTGGCTTGTTGGTTTGTTGGTTTGTTGGTTTGTTCGTTTGTTGGTTTTGTGGTTTGTTGGTTTGTTCGTTTGTTGGTTTGTTGGTTTGTTGGATTGTTCGTTTGTTGGTTTTTTGGTTTGTTGGTTTGTTAATTTTTTGGTTTGTTGGTTTGTTGGCTTGTTTGTTTTGTTCGTTTGTTAGCTTGTTGGTTTGTTGGCTTCTTGGTGTGTTGGTTTGTTGGTTTGTTGGTTTGTTGGTTTGCTGGTTTGTTGGTTTATTTGTTTGTTGGCTTGTTGGTTTGTTGGCTTGTTGGTTTGTTGGTTTGTTGGTTTATTGACTTGTTTGTTTGTTGGTTTGTTCGTTTGTTGGTTTTTTGGTTTGTTGGCTTGTTGGTTTGTTGGTTTGTTGGTTTGTTGGTTTGTTGGTTTGTTGGTTTGTTGGTTTGTTGGTTTATTTGTTTGTTGGTTTGTTGGCTTGCTGGTTTGTTTGCTTGTTGGTTTGTTGGTTTGTTGGTTTGCTGGTTTGTTGGTTTGTTGGCTTGTTGTTTTGTTGGCTTGTTGGTTTGTTGGCTTGTAGGTTTGTTGGCTTGTTGGTTTGTTGGTTTGTTGGTTTGTTTGTTTGTTGGTTTGTTCGTTTGTTGGCTTGTTGGTTTGTTGGTTTGTTGGTTTGTTGGTTTTTTGGTTTGTTGGTTTGTTGGTTTTTTGGTTTGTTGGTTTGTTGGTTTATTGGATTGTTGGTTTATTGGTTTGTTGGTTTTTTGGTTTGTTGGCTTGTTGGTTTGTTAGTTTGTTGGTTTGTTGGTTTGTTCGTTTGTAGGTTTGTTGGCTTGTTGGTTTGTCGGTTTGTTGGTTTGTTGGTTTGTTGGTTTGTTGGTTTGTTGGTTCGTTGGTTTGTTGGTTTGTTGGTTTGTTGGTTTGTTGGTTTTTTGGGTTGTTGGCTTGTTGGTTTGTTGGTTTGTTGGTTTGTTCGTTTGTTGGTTTTTTGGTTTGTTGGTTTGTTCGATTGTTGGTTTGTTGGTTTGTTGGTTTGTTCGTTTATTGGTTTTTTGGTTTGTTGGCTTGTTGGCTTGTTGGTTTGTTGGTTTGTTGGACAGTTGGTTGGTTGGTTTGTTTGTTTGTTGGTTTGTTGGTTTATTTGTTTGTTGGCTTGTTGGCTTGTTGGTTTGTTGGTTTGTTGGCTTGTTGGTTTGTTGGTTTGTTGGTTTGTTTGTTTGTTGGTTTGTTGGCTTGTTGGCTTGTTGGTTTGTTGGTTTGTTAGTTTGTTGGTTTTTTGGTTTGTTGGTTTGTTGGTTTGTTGGTTTATTGGTTTGTTGGTTTATTGTTTTGTTGGTTTTTTGGTTTGTTGACTTGATGGTTTGTTGGTTTGTTGGTTTGTTGGTTTGTTCGTTTGTTGGTTTATTGGCTTGTTGGTTTGTCGGTTTGTTGGTTTGTTGGTTTGTTGGTTTGTTGGCTTTTTGGTTTGTTGGTTTGTTAGTTTGTTGGTTTGTTGGCTTGTTGGTTTGTTGGTTTGTTGGTTTGTTGGTTTGTTCGTTTGTTGGTTTTTTGGTTTGTTGGTTTGTTCGTTTGTTGGTTTGTTGGTTTGTTGGTTTGTTGGTTTGTTCGTTTGTTGGTTTTTTGGTTTGTTGGCTTGTTCGCTTGTTGGCTTGTTGGTTTGCTGGTTTGTTGGTTTGTTGGTTTGTTGGTTTGTTGGTTTGCTGGTTTGTTGGTTTATTTGTTTGTTGGCTTGTTGGTTTGTTGGGTTGTTGGTTTGTTGGTTTGTTGGTTTTTTGGTTTGTTGGTTTGTTGGTTTGTTGGTTTGTTGGTTTGTTGGTTTATTGGTTTATTGGCTTGTTGGTTTATTGGCTTTGATGGTTTTTTGGTTTGTTGGCTTGTTAGTTTGTTGGTTTGTTGGTTTGTTCGTTTGTTGGTTTGTTGGCTTGTTGGCTTGTTGGCTTGTTGGTTTGTCGGTTTGTTGGTTTGTTGGTTTGTTTATTTGTTGGCTTGTTGTTTCGTTGGTTTGTTGTTTTTTGGTTTGTTGGCTTATTGGTTTGTAGGTTTGTTGGTTTGTTCGTTTGTTGGTTTTTTGGTTTGTTCGTTTTTTCGTTTGTTGGTTTGTTGGTTTGTTGGTTTGTTGGTTTGTTCGTTTGTTGGTTTTTTGGTTTTTTGGCTTGTTCGCTTGTTGGCTTGTTGGTTTGCTGGTTTGTTGGTTTGTTGGTTTGTTGGTTTGTTGGTTTGCTGGTTTGTTGGTTTATTTGTTTGTTGGCTTGTTGGTTAGTTGGCTTATTGGTTTGTTGGTTTGTTGGTTTGTTGACTTGTTTGTTTGTTGGTTTGTTCGTTTGTTGATTTTTTGGTTTGTTGGCTTGTTGGTTTGTTGGTTTGTTGGTTTGTTGGTTTGTTGATTTGTTGGTTTGTTGGTTTGTTGGTTTATTTGTTTGTTCGTTTGTTGGCTTGTTGGTTTGTTGGCTTGTTGGTTTGTTGGTTTGTTGGTTTGCTGGTTTGTTGGTTTGTTGGTTTGTTGGTTTATTTGTTTGTTGGATTGTTGGCTTGTTGGTTTGCTGGCTTGTTGGTTTGTTGGTTTGTTGGTTTGTTTATTGGTTTGGTCGTTTGTTGGCTTGTTGGTTTGTTGGTTTGTTGGTTTGTTGGTTTTTTGGTTTGTTGGTTTGTTGGTTTTTTGGTTTGTTGGTTTGTTGGTTTATTGGCTTGTTGGTTTATTGGTTTGTTGGTTTTTTGGTTTGTTGGTTTGTTGGTTTGTTAGTTTGTTGGTATGTTGGTTTGTTCGTTTGTTGGTTTGTTGGCTTGTTGGTTTATCGGTTTGTTGGTTTGTTGGTTTGTTGGTTTGTTGGTTTGTTGGTTTGTTGGTTCGTTGGTTTGTTGGTTTGTTGGTTTGTTGGTTTGTTGGTTTGTTGGTTTTTTGGTTTGTTGGCTTGTTGGTTTGTTGGTTTGTTGGTTTGTTCGTTTGTTGGTTTTTTGGTTTGTTGGTTTGTTCGTTTGTTGGTTTGTTGGTTTGTTGGTTTGTTCGTTTATTGGTTTTTTGGTTTGTTGGCTTGTTGGCTTGTTGGTTTGTTGGTTTATTGGTTTATTGGCTTGTTGGTTTATTGGCTTTGATGGTTTTTTGGTTTGTTGGCTTGTTAGTTTGTTGGTTTGTTGGTTTGTTCGTTTGTTGGTTTGTTGGCTTGTTGGCTTGTTGGCTTGTTGGTTTGTCGGTTTGTTGGTTTGTTGGTTTGTTGGTTTGTTGGCTTGTTGTTTCGTTGGTTTGTTGTTTTTTGGTTTGTTGGCTTATTGGTTTGTAGGTTTGTTGGTTTGTTCGTTTGTTGGTTTTTTGGTTTGTTCGTTTTTTCGTTTGTTGGTTTGTTGGTTTGTTGGTTTGTTGGTTTGTTCGTTTGTTGGTTTTTTGGTTTTTTGGCTTGTTCGCTTGTTGGCTTGTTGGTTTGCTGGTTTGTTGGTTTGTTGGTTTGTTGGTTTGTTGGTTTGCTGGTTTGTTGGTTTATTTGTTTGTTGGCTTGTTGGTTAGTTGGCTTATTGGTTTGTTGGTTTGTTGGTTTGTTGACTTGTTTGTTTGTTGGTTTGTTCGTTTGTTGATTTTTTGGTTTGTTGGCTTGTTGGTTTGTTGGTTTGTTGGTTTGTTGGTTTGTTGATTTGTTGGTTTGTTGGTTTGTTGGTTTATTTGTTTGTTCGTTTGTTGGCTTGTTGGTTTGTTGGCTTGTTGGTTTGTTGGTTTGTTGGTTTGCTGGTTTGTTGGTTTGTTGGTTTGTTGGTTTATTTGTTTGTTGGATTGTTGGCTTGTTGGTTTGCTGGCTTGTTGGTTTGTTGGTTTGTTGGTTTGTTTATTGGTTTGGTCGTTTGTTGGCTTGTTGGTTTGTTGGTTTGTTGGTTTGTTGGTTTTTTGGTTTGTTGGTTTGTTGGTTTTTTGGTTTGTTGGTTTGTTGGTTTATTGGCTTGTTGGTTTATTGGTTTGTTGGTTTTTTGGTTTGTTGGTTTGTTGGTTTGTTAGTTTGTTGGTATGTTGGTTTGTTCGTTTGTTGGTTTGTTGGCTTGTTGGTTTATCGGTTTGTTGGTTTGTTGGTTTGTTGGTTTGTTGGTTTGTTGGTTTGTTGGTTCGTTGGTTTGTTGGTTTGTTGGTTTGTTGGTTTGTTGGTTTGTTGGTTTTTTGGTTTGTTGGCTTGTTGGTTTGTTGGTTTGTTGGTTTGTTCGTTTGTTGGTTTTTTGGTTTGTTGGTTTGTTCGTTTGTTGGTTTGTTGGTTTGTTGGTTTGTTCGTTTATTGGTTTTTTGGTTTGTTGGCTTGTTGGCTTGTTGGTTTGTTGGTTTGTTGGACTGTTGGTTTGTTTGTATGTTGGTTTGTTGGTTTGTTGGTTTATTTGTTTGTTGGCTTGTTGGCTTGTTGGTTTGTTGGTTTGTTGGCTTGTTGGTTTGTTGGTTTGTTGGTTTGTTCGTTTGTTGGTTTGTTGGCTTGTTGGCTTGTTGGTTTGTTGGTTTGTTGGTTTGTTGGTTTGTTGGTTTTTTGGTTTGTTGGTTTGTTGGTTTATTGGTTTGTTGGTTTATTGGTTTGTTGACTTGATGGTTTGTTGGTTTGTTGGTTTGTTGGTTTGTTCGTTTGTTGGTTTGTTGGCTTGTTGGTTTGTCGGTTAGTTGGTTTGTTGGTTTGTTGGTTTGTTGGCTTGTTGGTTTGTTGGTTTGTTAGTTTGTTGGTTTGTTGGTTTGTTGGTTTGTTGGTTTTTTGGTTTGTTGGCTTTTTGGTTTGTTGGTTTGTTGGTTTGTTCGTTTGTTGGTTTTTTGGTTTGTTGGTTTGTTCGTTTGATGGTTTGTTGATTTGTTGGTTTGTTCGTTTGTTGGTTTTTTCGTTTGTTGGTTTGTTGGTTTGTTGGTTTGTTAGCTTGTTGGTTTGTTCATTTGTTGGCTTGTTGATTTTTTTGGCTTGTTGGTTTGTTGGTTTGTTTGTTTGTTGTTTTTTTGGTTTGTTGGTTTGTTGGCTTGTTCGTTTGTTGGTTTGTTGGTTTGTTGGTTTGTTTGTTTGTTGGTTTATTTGTTTGTTAATTTCTTGTTTTGTTGGTTTGTTGGTTTGTTTGTTTGTTGGTTTGTTGGTTTGTTGGTTTGTTGGTTTGTTGGTTTGTTTGTTTGTTGGTTTGTTCGTTTCTTGGATTAGTGGTTTGTTGGCTTGTTGGCTTGTTGCTTTGTTGGTTTGTTGGTTTGTTGGTTTGATGGTTTGTTGGTTTGTTCGTTTGTTGGTTTTTTTGGTTTGTTGGTTTGTTTGTTTGTTGGTTTGTTGGTTTGTTCGTTTGTTGGTTTTTTGGTTTGTTGGCTTGTTGGCTTCTTGGTTTGTTGGTTTGTTGGCTTGTTGGTTTGTTGGTTTGTTGGTTTTTTGGTTTGTTGGTTTGTTCGTTAGTTCGTTTGTTGATTTGTTGGCTTGTTGGCTTGTTGGTTTGTTGGTTTGTTGGTTTGTTGGTTTGTTGGTTTGTTGGTTTGTTGGTTTATTTGTTTGTTGGTTTGTTGGCTTGTTGGTTTGTTGGCTTGTTGGCTTGTTGGCTTGTTGGTTTGTTGGTTTGTTGGCTTGCTGGTTTGTTGAATTGTTGGTTTGTCGGTTTGTTGTTTGTTGGTTTGTTTGCTGGTTGGCTTGTTGGTTTGTTTGTTTGTTGGCTTGTTGTTTTGTTGATTTGTTGGTTTGTTGGCTTGTTGGTTTGTTGGTTTGTTGGTTTGTTGGTTTGTTGGTTTGTTGGTTTTTTTTGTTTGTTGGCTTGTTGGTTTGTTGGTTTGTTGGTTTGTTCGTTTGTTGGATTTTTGGTTTGTTGGTTTGTTCATTTGTTGGTTTCTTGGTTTGTTGGATTGTTCGTTTGTTGGTTTTTTGGTTTGTTGGTTTTTTGGTTTGTTGGCTTGTTGGTTTGTTGGTTTGTTGGTTTGTTGGTTTGTTGGTTTGCTGGTTTGTTGGTTTATTTGTTTGTTGGCTTGTTGGTTTGTTGGCTTGTTGGTTTGTTGGTTTGTTGGTTTGTTGACTTGTTTGTTTGTTGGTTTGTTCGTTTGTTGGTATTTTGGTTTGTTGGCTTGTTGGTTTGTTGGTTTGTTGGTTTGTAGGTTTGTTGGTTTGTTGGTTTGTTGGTTTGTTGGTTTGTTGGTTTGTTGGTTTGTTGGTTTATTTGTTTGTTGGTTTGTTGGCTTGTTGGTTTGTTGGCTTGTTGGTTTGTTGGTTTGTTGGTTTGCTGGGTTGTTGGTTTGTTGGCTTGTTGTTTTGTTGGCTTGTTGGTTTGTTGGCTTGTTGGTTTGTTGGCTTGTTGGTTTGTTGGTTTGTTGGTTTGTTTGTTTGTTGGTTTGTTTGTTTGTTGGCTTGTTGGTTTGTTGGTTTGTTGGTTTGTTGGTTTTTTGGTTTGTTGGTTTGTTGGTTTTTTGGTTTGTTGGTTTGTTGGTTTATTGGATTGTTGGTTTATTGGTTTGTTGGTTTTTTGGTTTGTTGGCTTGTTGGTTTGTTAATTTGTTGGTTTGTTGGTTTGTTCGTTTGTTGGTTTGTTGGCTTGTTGGTTTGTCGGTTTGTTGGTTTGTTGGTTTGTTGGTTTGTTGGTTTGTTGGTTCGTTGGTTTGTTGGTTTGTTGGTTTGTTGGTTTGTTGGTTTTTTGGTTTGTTGGCTTGTTGGTTTGTTGGTTTGTTGGTTTGTTCGTTTGTTGGTTTTTTGGTTTGTTGGTTTGTTCGTCTGTTGGTTTGTTGGTTTGTTGGTTTGTTTGTTTATTGGTTTTTTGGTTTGTTGGCTTGTTGGCTTGTTGGTTTGTTGGTTTGTTGGACTGATGGTTGGTTGGTTTGTTGGTTTGTTGGTTTGTTGGTTTATTTTGTTTGTTGGCTTGTTGGCTTGTTGGTTTGTTGGTTTGTTGGCTTGTTGGTTTGTTGGTTTGTTGGTTTGTTTGTTTGTTGGTTTGTTGGCTTGTTGGCTAGTTGGTTTGTTGGTTTGTTAGTTTGTTGGTTTTTTGGTTTGTTGGTTTGTTGGTTTGTTGGTTTATTGGTTTGTTGGTTTATTGGTTTGTTGGTTTTTTGGTTTGTTGACTTGATGGTTTGTTGGTTTGTTGGTTTGTTCGTTTGTTGGTTTGTTGGCTTGTTGGTTTTTTGGTTTGTTGGTTTGTTGGTTTGTTGGCTTGTTGGTTTGTTGGTTTGTTGGTTTGTTGGTTTGTTGGTTTGTTGGTTTATTCGTTTGTTGGTTTTTTGGTTTGTTGGTTTGTTGGTTTGTTGGTTTGTTGGTTTGTTGGTTTGTTGGTTTGTTGGTTTATTCGTTTGTTGGTTTTTTGGTTTGTTGGTTTGTTCGTTTGTTGGTTTGTTGGTTTGTTGGTTTGTTGGTTTATTCGTTTGTTGGTTTTTTGGTTTGTTGGTTTGTTGGTTTGTTGGTTTGTTGGTTTGTTGGTTTGTTAGCTTGTTGGTTTGTTCGTTTGTTGGCTTGTTGATTTTTTTGGCTTGTTGGTTTGTTGGTTTGTTTGCTTGTTGGTTTTTTGGTTTGTTGGTTTGTTGGTTTGTTGGTTTGTTGGTTTGTAGGTTTGTTGGTTTGTTGGTTTGTTGGTTTGTTGGTTTGTTGGTTTGTTGGTTTGTTGGTTTATTTGTTTGTTGGTTTGTTGGCTTGTTGGTTTGTTGGCTTGTTGGTTTGTTGGTTTGTTGGATTGCTGGGTTGTTGGTTTGTTGGCTTGTTGTTTTGTTGGCTTGTTGGTTTGTTGGCTTGTTGGTTTGTTGGCTTGTTGGTTTGTTAGTTTGTTGGTTTGTTTGTTTGTTGGTTTGTTTGTTTGTTGGCTTGTTGGTTTGTTGGTTTGTTGGTTTGTTGATTTTTTGGTTTGTTGGTTTGTTGGTTTTTTGGTTTGTTGGTTTGTTGGTTTATTGGATTGTTGGTTTATTGGTTTGTTGGTTTTTTGGTTTGTTGGCTTGTTGGTTTGTTAATTTGTTGGTTTGTTGGTTTGTTCGTTTGTTGGTTTGTTGGCTTGTTGGTTTGTCGGTTTGTTGGTTTGTTGGTTTGTTGGTTTGTTGGTTTGTTGGTTCGTTGGTTTTTTGTTTTGTTGGTTTGTTGGTTTGTTGGTTTTTTGGTTTGTTGGCTTGTTGGTTTGTTGGTTTGTTGGTTTGTTCGTTTGTTGGTTTTTTGGTTTGTTGGTTTGTTCGTTTGTTGGTTTGTTGGTTTGTTGGTTTGTTTGTTTATTGGTTTTTTGGTTTGTTGGCTTGTTGGCTTGTTGGTTTGTTGGTTTGTTGGACTGTTGGTTTGTTGGTGTGTTGGTTTATTTGTTTGTTGGCTTGTTGGCTTGTTGGTTTGTTGGTTTGTTGGCTTGTTCGTTTGTTGGTTTGTTGGTTTGTTTGTTTGTTGGTTTGTTGGCTTGTTGGCTTGTTGGTTTGTTGGTTTGTTAGTTTGTTGGTTTTTTGGTTTGTTGGTTTGTTGGTTTGTTGGTTTATTGGTTTGTTGGTTTATTGGTTTGTTGGTTTTTTGGTTTGTTGACTTGATGGTTTGTTGGTTTGTTGGTTTGTCCGTTTGTTGGTTTGTTGGCTTGTTGGTTTTTTGGTTTGTTGGTTTGTTGGGTTGTTGGCTTGTTGGTTTGTTGGTTTGTTGGTTTGTTGGTTTGTTGGTTTGTTGGTTTGTTGGTTTATTCGTTTGTTGGTTTTTTGGTTTGTTGGTTTGTTGGTTTGTTGGTTTGTTGGTTTGTTGGTTTGTTGGTTTGTTGGTTTGTTGGTTTATTCGTTTGTTGGTTTTTTGGTTTGTTGGTTTGTTCGTTTGTTGGTTTGTTGGTTTGTTGGTTTGTTGGTTTATTCGTTTGTTGGTTTTTTAGTTTGTTGGTTTGTTGGTTTGTTGGTTTGTTGGTTTGTTAGCTTGTTGGTTTGTTCGTTTGTTGGCTTGTTAATTTTTTTGGCTTGTTGGTTTGTTGGTTTGTTTGCTTGTTGGTTTTTTGGTTTGTTGGTTTGTTGGCTTGTTCGTTTGTTGGTTTGTTGGTTTGTTGGTTTGTTTGTTTGTTGGTTTATTTGTTTGTTGGTTTGTTGTTTTGTTGGTTTGTTGGTTTGTTTGTTTGTTGGTTTGTTGGTTTGTTGGTTTGTTGGTTTGTTGGTTTGTTTGTTTGTTGGTTTGTTCGTTTCTTGGATTAGTGGTTTGTTGTCTTGTTGGCTTGTTGACTTGTTGCTTTGTTGGTTTGTTGGTTTGTTGGTTTGATGGTTTGTTGGTTTGTTCGTTTGTTGGTTTTTTTGGTTTGTTGGCTTGTTGGCTTGTTGGTTTTTTGGTTTGTTGGCTTGTTGGTTTGTGGTTTGTTGGTTTGTTGGTTTGTTGGCTTGTTGGCTTGTTGGTTTGTTGGCTTGTTGGGATGTTGGTTTGTTCGTTTGTTGGTTTGTTGGATTGTTGGTTTGTTGGTTTTTTGTTTTGTTGGTTTTTTTGTTTGTTGGTTTGTTGGTTTGTTTGTTTGTTGGTTTGTTGGTTTGTTGGTTTGTTTGTTTGTTGGTTTGTTCGTTTGTTGGTTTTTTGGTTTGTTGGCTTGTTGGCTTCTTGGTTTGTTGGTTTGTTGGCTTGTTGGTTTGTTGGTTTGTTGGTTTGTTGGTATGTTGGTTTGTTGGTTTGTTCGTTAGTTCGTTTGTTGGTTTGTTGGCTTGTTGGCCTGTTGGTTTGTTGGTTTGTTGGTTTATTGGTTTGTTGGTTTATTTGTTTGTTGGTTTGTTGGCTTGTTGGTTTGTTGGCTTGTTGGCTTGTTGGCTTGTTGGTTTGTTGGTTTGTTGGCTTGCTGGTTTGTTGAATTGTTGGTTTGTTAGTTTGTTGGTTTGTTTGTTTGTTGGTTTGTTCGCTGGTTGGCTTGTTGGTTTGTTGGTTTGTTGGCTTGTTGTTTTGTTGATTTGTTGGTTTGTTGGCTTGTTGGTTTGTTGGTTTGTTGGTTTGTTGGTTTGTTGGTTTGTTGGTTTTTTTGTTTGTTGGCTTGTTGGTTTGTCGGTTTGTTGGTTTGTTCGTTTGTTGGTTTTTTGGTTTGTTGGTTTGTTCGTTTGTTGGTTTGTTGGTTTGTTGGCTTGTTGTTTTGTTGGTTTGTTGGTTTGTTGGTTTGTTGGTTTGTTGGTTTGTAGGTTTTTTTGTTTGTTGGCTTGTTGGTTTGTCGGTTTGTTGGTTTGTTCGTTTGTTGGTTTTTTGGTTTGTTGGTTTGTTCGTTTGTTGGTTTGTTGGTTTGTTGGATTGTTCGTTTGTTGGTTTTTTGGTTTGTTGGTTTGTTGGTTTTTTTGTTTGTTGGCTTGTTGGTTTGTCGGTTTGTTGGTTTGTTCGTTTGTTGGTTTTTTGGTTTGTTGGTTTGTTCGTTTGTTGGTTTGTTGGTTTGTTGGATTGTTCGTTTGTTGGTTTTTTGGTTTGTTGGTTTGTTGGTTTTTTGGTTTGTTGGTTTGTTGGCTTGTTTGTTTTGTTCGTTTGTTGGCTTATTGTTTTGTTGGCTTCTTGGCTTGTTGGTTTTATGGTTTGTTTGCTTGTTGGTTTTTTGGTTTGTTCGTTTGTTATTTTTTGGTTTGTTGGTTTGTTCGTTTGTTGGTTTGTTGGTTTGTTGGTTTGTTCGTTTGTTGGTTTTTTGGTTTGTTAGTTTGTTGGTTTTTTCGTTTGTTGGTTTGTTGGCTTGTTCGTTTTGTTCGTTAGTTGGCTTGTTCGTTTGTTGCTTCGTTGGTTTGTTGGTTTGTTGGTTTGTTGGTTAATTTGTTTGTTGGTTTGTTGTTTTGTTGGTTTGTTGGTTCGTTTGTTTTTTGGTTTGTTGTTTTGTTGGTTTGTTGGTTTGTTGGTTTGTTGGTTTGTTGGTTTGTTGGTTTGTTTGTTTGTTGGTTTGTTCGTATGTTGGCTTGTTGGCTTCTTGGCTTGTTGGCTTGTTGGCTTGTTGGATTGTTGGTTTGTTGGTTTGATGGTTTGTTGGTTTGTTGGCTTGTTGGCTTGTTGGTTTGATGGTTTGTTGGTTTGTTGGTTTGTTGGTTTGTTGGTTTGTTGATTTGTTGGTTTGTTGGTTTGTTGGTTTGTTGGTTTGTTGGTTTGTTGGTTTATTTGTTTGTTGGTTTGTTTTACTTGTTGGTTTGTTGGCTTGCTGGTTTGTTGGTTAATTTGTTTGTTGGTTTGTTGTTTTGTTGGTTTGTTGGTTCGTTTGTTTGTTGGTTTGTTGGTTTGTTGGTTTGTTGGTTTGTTGGTTTGCTGGTTTATTGGCTTGTTGGTTTATTGGCTTGTTGGTTTTTTGGTTTGTTGGCTTGTTGGTTTGTTGGTTTGTTGGTTTGTTGGTTTGTTCGTTTGTTGGTTTGTTGGCTTGTTGGTTTGTCGGTTTGTTGGTTTGTTGGTTTGTTAGATTGTTGGCTTGTTGGTTCGTTAATTTGTTGGTTTGTTGGTTTTTTGGTTTGTTGGTTTGTTGGTTTGTTCGTTTGTTAGTTTTTTGGTTTGTTGGTTTGTTCGTTTGTTGGTTTGTTGGTTTGTTGGTTTGTTGGTTTGTTGGTTTGTTCGTTTGTTGGTTTATTGGTTTATTGGTTTGTTGGTTTGTTGGTTTGTTGGTTTATTTGTTTGTTGGTTTGTTGGCTTGTTGGTTTGTTGGCTTGTTGGTTTGTTGGCTTGTTGGTTTGTTGGTTTGTTGGTTTGTTGGCTTGTTTGTTTGTTGGTTTGTTCGTTTGTTGGTTTTTTGGTTTGTGGGCTTGTTGGTTTGTTGGTTTGTTCGTTTGTTGGTTTTTTGGTTTTTTGGTTTGTTGGCTTGTTGGCTTGTTGGCTTGTTGGTTTGTTGGTTTGTTGGTTTTTTGGTTTATTGGTTTGTTGGTTTGTTGGTTTGTTGGTTTATTTGTTTGTTGGTTTGTTGGCTTGTTGGTTTGTTGGCTTGTTGGTTTGTTGGTTTGTTGGTTTGTTGGTTTGTTGGTTTGTTGGCTTGTTTGTTTGTTGGTTTGTTCGTTTGTTGGTTTTTGGGTTTGTTGGCTTGTTGGTTTGTTGGTTTGTTGGTTTGTTGGTTTGTTGGTTTGTTGGTTTGTTGGTTTGTTGGTTTGTTGGTTTGTTGGTTTGTTGGTTTGTTGGTTTGTTGGTTTGTTGGTTTATTTGTTTTTTGGTTTGTTGGCTTGTTGGTTTGTTGGCTTGTTTGTTTGTTGGTTTGGTGGTTTGTTTGTTTGTTGGTTTGTCGCTTGTTGGCTTGTTGGTTTGTTGGTTTGTTGGTTTGTTGGTTTTTTGGCTTGTTGGTTTGTTGGTTTTTTGGTTTGTTGGTTTGTTGGTTTATTGGTTTGTTGGTTTTTTGGTTTGTTGGCTTGTTTGTTTGTTGGTTTGTTGGTTTGTTGGTTTGTTCGTTTGTTGGTTTGTTGGCTTGTTGGTTTGTCGGTTTGTTGGTTTGTTGGTTTGTTGGTTTGTTGGTTCGTTGGTTTGTTGGTTTGTTGGTTTGTTGGTTTGTTGGTTTTTTGGTTTGTTGGCTTGTTGGTTTGTTGGTTTGTTGGTTTGTTGGTTTGTTGGTTTGTTCGTTTGTTGGTTTTTTGGTTTGTTGGTTTGTTCGTTTGTTGGTTTGTTGGTTTGTTGGTTTGTTCGTTTATTGTTTTTTTGTTTTGTTAGCTTGTTGGCTTGTTGGTTTGTTGGTTTGTTGGTTTGTTAGTTTGTTGGTTTGTTGGTTTGTTGGTTTGTTGGTTTGTTGGTTTGTTGGTTTATTTGTTTGTTGGTTTGTTTTACTTGTTGGTTTGTTGGCTTGTTGGTTTGTTGGTTAATTTGTTTGTTGGTTTGTTGTTTTGTTGGTTTGTTGGTTCGTTTGTTTGTTGGTTTGTTGGTTTGTTGGTTTGTTGGTTTGTTGGTTTGTTGGTTTGCTGGTTTATTGGCTTGTTGGTTTATTGGCTTGTTGGTTTTTTGGTTTGTTGGCTTGTTGGTTTGTTGGTTTGTTGGTTTGTTGGTTTGTTCGTTTGTTGGTTTGTTGGCTTGTTGGTTTGTCGGTTTGTTGGTTTGTTGGTTTGTTAGATTGTTGGCTTGTTGGTTCGTTAATTTGTTGGTTTGTTGGTTTTTTGGTTTGTTGGTTTGTTGGTTTGTTCGTTTGTTAGTTTTTTGGTTTGTTGGTTTGTTCGTTTGTTGGTTTGTTGGTTTGTTGGTTTGTTGGTTTGTTGGTTTGTTGGTTTGTTGGTTTATTGGTTTATTGGTTTGTTGGTTTGTTGGTTTGTTGGTTTATTTGTTTGTTGGTTTGTTGGCTTGTTGGTTTGTTGGCTTGTTGGTTTGTTGGCTTGTTGGTTTGTTGGTTTGTTAGTTTGTTGGCTTGTTTGTTTGTTGGTTTGTTCGTTTGTTGGTTTTTTGGTTTGTGGGCTTGTTGGTTTGTTGGTTTGTTCGTTTGTTGGTTTTTTGGTTTGTTGGCTTGTTGGCTTGTTGGCTTGTTGGTTTGTTGGTTTGTTGGTTTGTTGGTTTATTGGTTTGTTGGTTTGTTGGTTTGTTGGTTTATTTGTTTGTTGGTTTGTTGGCTTGTTGGTTTGTTGGCTTGTTGGTTTGTTGGCTTGTTGGTTTGTTGGTTTGTTGGTTTGTTGGCTTGTTTGTTTGTTGGTTTGTTCGTTTGTTGGTTTTTGGGTTTGTTGGCTTGTTGGTTTGTTGGTTTGTTGGTTTGTTGGTTTGTTGGTTTGTTGGTTTGTTGGTTTGTTGGTTTGTTGGTTTGTTGGTTTGTTGGTTTGTTGGTTTGTTGGTTTGTTGGTTTATTTGTTTTTTGGTTTGTTGGCTTGTTGGTTTGTTGGCTTGTTGGTTTGTTGGTTTGGTGGTTTGTTTGTTTGTTGGTTTGTCGCTTGTTGGCTTGTTGGTTTGTTGGTTTGTTGGTTTGTTGGTTTTTTGGCTTGTTGGTTTGTTGGTTTTTTGGTTTGTTGGTTTGTTGGTTTATTGGTTTGTTGGTTTTTTGGTTTGTTGGCTTGTTTGTTTGTTGGTTTGTTGGTTTGTTGGTTTGTTCGTTTGTTGGTTTGTTGGCTTGTTGGTTTGTCGGTTTGTTGGTTTGTTGGTTTGTTGGTTTGTTGGTTCGTTGGTTTGTTGGTTTGTTGGTTTGTTGGTTTGTTGGTTTTTTGGTTTGTTGGCTTGTTGGTTTGTTGGTTTGTTGGTTTGTTGGTTTGTTGGTTTGTTCGTTTGTTCGTTTATTGTTTTTTTGTTTTGTTAGCTTGTGGCTTGTTGGTTTGTTGGTTTGTTGGTTTGTTAGTTTGTTGGTTTGTTGGTTTGTTGGTTTGTTGGTTTGTTGGTTTGTTGGTTTATTTGTTTGTTGGTGTGTTGGCTTGTTGGTTTGTTGGCTTGTTGGTTTGTTGGTTTGTTGGTTTGTTGGCTTGTTTGTTTGTTGGTTTGTTCGTTTGTTGGTTTTTTGGTTTGTTGGCTTGTTGGCTTGTTGGTTTGTTGGTTTGTTGGTTTGTTGGTTTGTTGGTTTGTGGGTTTGTTGGTTTGTTCGTTTGTTGGTTTGTTGGCTTGTTGGCTTGTTGGTTTGTTGGTTTGTTGGTTTGTTGGTTTGTTGGTTTGTTGGTTTTTTGGTTTGTTGGTTTGTTGGTTTGTTGGTTTGTTGGTTTATTGGTTTGTTGGTTTATTGGTTTGTTGGTTTTTTGGTTTGTTGACTTGATGGTTTGTTGGTTTGTTGGTTTGTTGGTTTGTTCGTTTGTTGGTTTGTTGGCTTGTTAGTTTGTCGGTTTGTTGGTTTGTTGGTTTGTTGGTTTGTTGGTTTGTTGGCTTGTTGGTTTGTTGGTTTGTTAGTTTGTTGGTTTGTTGGTTTGTTGGTTTTTTGGTTTGTTGGCTTGCTGGTTTGTTGGTTTGTTGGTTTGTTCGTTTTGTTGGTTTTTTGATTTGTTGGTTTGTTCGTTTGTTGGTTTGTTGGTTTGTTGGCTTGTTGGCTTGTTGCTTTGTTGGTTTGTTGGTTTGTTGGTTTGATGGTTTGTTGGTTTGTTGGTTTGTTCGTTTGTTGGTTTTTTTGGTTTGTTGGCTTGTTGGTTTGTTGATTTGTTGGCTTGTTGGTTTGTTGTTTGTTGGTTTGTTGGTTTGTTGGCTTGTTAGTTTGTTGGCTTGTTGGCTTGTTACTTTGTTGGTTTGTTGGTTTGTTGGTTTATTGGTTTGTTGGTTTATTGGTTTCTTGGTTTTTTGGTTTGTTGACTTGATGGTTTGTTGGTTTGTTCGTTTGTTGGTTTGTTGGCTTGTTAGTTTGTCGGTTTGTTGGTTTGTTGGTTTGTTGGTTTGTTGGCTTGTTGGTTTGTTGGTTTGTTAGTTTGTTGGTTTGTTGGTTTGTTGGTATTTTGGTTTGTTGGCTTGCTGGTTTGTTGGTTTGTTGGTTTGTTCGTTTTGTTGGTTTTTTGGTTTGTTGGTTTGTTCGTTTGTTGGTTTGTTGGCTTGTTGGCTTGTTGCTTTGTTGGTTTGTTCGTTTGATGGTTTGTTGGTTTGTTCGTTTGTTGGTTTTTTTGGTTTGTTGGCTTGTTGGCTTGTTGGTTTATTGGTTTGTTGGCTTGTTGGTTTGTGGTTTGTTGGTTTGTTGGTTTGTTGGCTAGTTAGTTTGTTGGCTTGTTGGCTTGTTGCTTTGTTGGTTTGTTGGTTTGTTGGTTTGATGGTTTGTTGGTTTGTTCGTTCGTTGGTTTTTTTGGTTTGTTGGGTTGTTGGCTTGTTGGTTTGTTGGTTTGTTGGCTTGTTGGTTTGTGGTTTGTTGGTTTGTTGGTTTGTTGGCTTGTTGGTTTGTTGGCTTGTTGGCATGTTGGTTTGTTCGTTTGTTGGTTTGTTGGATTGTTTCTTGGTTTGTTGTTTTGTTGGTTTTTTTGTTTGTGGGTTTGTTGGCTTATTGGTTTGTTGGTTTGTTGGCTTTTTGGTTTGTTGGTTTGTTGGTTTGTTGGTTTGTTTTTAGTTCGTTTGTTGGTTTGTCGGCTTGTTGGCTTGTTGGTTTGTTGGTTTGTTGGTTTGTTTGTTTGTTGGTTTATTTGTTTGTTGGTTTGTTGGCTTGTTGGTTTGTTGGCTTGTTGGCTTGTTGGTTTGTTGGTTTGTTGGCTTGTTGGTTTGTTGGTTTGTTGGTTTGTTTGTTTGTTGGTTTGTTCGCTGGTTGGCTTATTGGTTAGTTGGTTTGTTGGTTTGTTGGCTTGTTGTTTTGTTGGTTTGTTGGTTTGTTGGCTTGTTGGTTTGTTGGTTTGTTGGTTTGTTGGTTTGTTGGTTTGTTGGTTTTTTTGTTTATTGGCTTGTTGGTTTGTCGGTTTGTTGGTTTGTACTTTTGTTTGTTTTTTGGTTTGTTGGTTTGTTCGTTTGTTGGTTTGTTGGTTTGTTGGTTTGTTCGTTTGTTGGTTTGTTGGTTTGTTTGTTTGTTGGTTTTTTGGTTTGTTCATTTGTTGGTTTTTTGGTTTGTTGGTTTGTTCGTTTGTTGGTTTGTTAATGTATTGGTTCGTTGGTTTGTTGGCTTGTTTGTTTTGTTCGTTTGTTGGCTTGTTCGTTTGTTGGTTTGTTGGTTTGTTGGTTTGTTGTTTTGTTGGTTAATTTGTTTGTTGGTTTGTTGTTTTGTTGGTTTGTTGGTTCGTTTGTTTGTTGGTTTGTTGGTTTGTTGGTTTGTTGGTTTGTTGGTTTGTTGGTTTGTTGGTTTGTTTGTTTGTTGGTTTGTTCGTTTCTTGGCTTGTTGGCTTGTTGGCTTGTTGGCTTGTTGGTTTGTTGCTTTGTTGGTTTGTTGGTTTGTTGGTTTGTTGGTTTGTTGGTTTGTTGGTTTGTTGGTTTGTTGGTTTGTTGGTTTGTTGGTTTTTTTGTTTGTTGGCTTGTTGGTTTGTTGGCTTGTTGGTTTGTTGGTTAATTTGTTTGTTGGTTTGTTGTTTTGTTGGTTTAATGGTTTGTTGGTTTGTTGGTTTGTTGGTTTGTTGGTTTGTTCGTTAGTTCGTTTGTTTGTTTGTTGGCTTGTTGGTTTGTTGGTTTGTTGGTTTGTTGGTTTGTTGGTTTGTTGGTTTGTTGGTTTATTTGTTTGTTGGTTTGTTGGCTTGTTGGTTTGTTGGCTTATTGGCTTGTTGGCTTGTTGGTTTGTTGGTTTGTTGGCTTGTTGGTTTGTTGGTTTGTTGGCTTGTTGGTTTGTTGGCTTGTTGGTTTGTTGGTTTGTTGGTTTGTTTGTTTGTTGGTTTGTTCGCTGGTTGGCTTGTTGGTTTGTTGTTTTGTTGGTTTGTTGGCTTGTTGGTTTGTTGGTTTGTTGGTTTGTTCGTTTGTTGGTTTGTTGGTTTGTTGGTTCGTTCGTTTGATGGTTTGTTGGTTTGTTGGTTTGTTGGTTTGTTCGTTTGTTGGTTTTTTGGTTTGTTGGTTTGTTGGTTTTTTGGTTTTTTGGTTTGTTGGCTTGTTTGTTTTGTTCGTTTGTTGGCTTGTTGGTTTGTTGGTTTGTTGGCTTGTTGGTTTGTTGGTTTGTTTGTTTGTTGGTTTTTTGTTTGTTCGTTTGTTGGTTTTTTGGTATGTTGGTTTGTTCGTTTGTTGGTTTGTTGGTTTTTTGGTTTGTTGGTTTGTTGGCTTGTTTTTTTTGTTCGTTTGTTGGCTTGTTCGTTTGTTGGTTTGTTGGTTTGTTGGCTTGTTGGTTTGTAGGTTAATTTGTTTGTTGGTCTGTTGTTTTGTTGGTTTGTTGGTTCGTTTGTTGGTTGGTTTGTTGGTTTGTTGGTTTGTTGGTTTGTTGGTTTGTTTGTTTGTTGGATTGTTCGTTTGTTGGCTTGTTGGCTTGTTGGCTTGTTTGTTTGTTGTTTTGTTGGTTTGTTGGTTTGATGGTTTGTTGGTTTGTTAGTTTGTTGGTTTGTTGGTTTACTTGTTTGTTGGCTTGTTGGTTTGTTGGCTTGTTGGTTTGTTGGTTAATTTGTTTGTTGGTTTGTGGTTTTGTTGGTTTGATGGTTCGTTTGTTTGTTGGTTTGTTGGTTTGCTGGCTTGTTGGTTTGTCGGTTTGTTGGTTTGTTTGGTTTGTTGGTTTGTTCGCTTGTTGGCTTGTTGTTTTGTTGGTTTGTTGGCTTGTTGGTTTTTTGGTTTGTTGGTTTGTTCGTTTGTTGGTTTGTTGGTTTGTTGGTTTGTTCGTTTGTTGGTTTGTTGGTTTGTTGGTTTGTTCGTTTGTTGGTTTTTTGGTTTGTTGGCTTATTTGTTTGTTGGTTTGTTCGTTTGTTGGATTATTGGTTTGTTGGCTTGTTGGCTTGTTGGCTCGTTGGTTTGTTGGTTTGTTGGTTTGTTGGTTTGATGGTTTGTTGGTTTGTTCGTTTGTTGGTTTTTTGGATTATTGGCTTGTTGGCTTGTTGGTTTGTTGGTTTGTTGGCTTGTTGGTTTGTTGGATTGTTGGCTTGTTGGTTTGTTGATTTGTTTGCTTGATGGTATTTTGGTTTGTTAGTTTGTTTGCTTGTTCGTTTGTTGGTTTATTGGTTTGTTGGTTTGTTGGTTAATTTGTTTGTTGGTTTGTTGTTTTGTTAGTTTGTTGGTTCGTTTGTTTGTTGGTTTGTTGGTTTGTTGGTTTGTTGGTTTGTTGGTTTGTTGGTTTGTTGGTTTGTTGGTTTGTTTGTTTGTTGGTTTGTTCGTTTGTTGGCTTGTTGGCTTGTTGGCTTGTTGGCTTGTTGGCTTGTTGGTTTGTTGGTTTGTTGGTTTGTTGGTTTGTTGGTTTGTTCGCTTGTTGACTTGTTGGTTTGTTGGTTTGTTGGTTTGTTGGCTTGTTGTTTTGTTGGTTTGTTGGTTTGTTGGTTTTTTGGCTTGTTGGTTTGTTGGTTTGTTGGTTTGTTGGTTTGTTGGTTTCTTGGTTTGTTGGTTTTTTGGTTTGTTGGCTTGTTGGTTTATCGGTTTGTTGGTTTGTTCGTTTGTTGATTTTTTGGTTTGTTGATTTGTTGGTTTCTTCGTTAGTTGGTTTTTTGGTTTGTTGGTTTGTTGGTTTTTTGGTTTGTTGGTTTGTCGGCTTGTTTGTTTTGTTCGTTTGTTGGCTTGGTGGTTTGTTGGCTTGTTGGCTTGTTGGTTTGTTGGTTTGTTTGCTTGTTGGTTTTTTGGTTTGTTAGTTTGTTGGCTTGTTCGTTTGTTGGTTTGTTGGTTTGTTGGTTTGTTGGTTAATTTGTTTGTTGGTTTGTTGTTTTGTTAGTTTGTTGATTCGCTTGTTTGTTAGTTTGTTGGTTTGTTGTTTTGTTTGTTCGTTGGTTTGTTGGTTTGTTTGTTTGTTGGTTTGTTGGTTTGTTAGCTTGTTTGTTTTTTGGTTTGTTCGTTTGTTGGTTTTTTGGTTTGTTGGCTTGTTGGCTTATTGGTTTGTTGGTTTGTTGGCTTGTTGGTTTGTTGGTTTGTTGGTTTGTTCGTTTGTTGGTTTGTTGGCTTGTTGGCTTCTTGGTTTGTTGGTTTGTTAGTTTGTTGGTTTGTTGGTTTGCTGGTTTGTTGGTTTGTTGGTTTGTTGATTTATTTGTTTGTTGGTTTGTTGGCTTGTTGGTTTGTTGGTTTGTTGGTTTGTTGGTTTGTTTGTTTGTTGGTTTATTGGTTTGTAGGTTTGTTGGTTTGTTGGTTTTTTGGTTTGTTGGCTTGTTGGTTTGTTGGCTTGTTGGTTTGTTGGTTTTTTGGTTTGTTGGTTTGTTGGCTTGTTTTTTTTGTTCGTTTGTTGGCTTGTTCGTTTGTTGGTTTGTTGGTTTGTTGGCTTGTTGGTTTGTTGGTTAATTTGTTTGTTGGTCTGTTGTTTTGTTGGTTTGTTGGTTCGTTTGTTTGTTGGTTTGTTGGTTTGTTGGTTTGTTGGTTTGTTGGTTTGTTGGTTTGTTGGTTTGTTTGTTTGTTGGTTTGTTCGTTTGTTGGCTTGTTGGCTTGTTGGCTTGTTTGTTTGTTGGTTTGTTGGTTTGTTGGTTTGATGGTTTGTTGGTTTGTTGGTTTGTTGGTTTGTTGGTTTATTTGTTTGTTGGCTTGTTGGTTTGTTGGCTTGTTGGTTTGTTGGTTAATTTGTTTGTTGGTTTGTTGTTTTGTTGGTTTGTTGGTTCGTTTGTTTGTTGGTTTGTTGGTTTGTTGGTTTGTTGGTTTGCTGGCTTGTTGGTTTGTCGGTTTGTTGGTTTGTTTGGTTTTGTTGGTTTGTTCGCTTGTTGGCTTGTTGGTTTGTTGGTTTGTTGGCTTGTTGGTTTTTTGGTTTGTTGGTTTGTTCGTTTGTTGGTTTGTTGGTTTGTTGGTTTGTTCGTTTGTTGGTTTGTTGGTTTGTTGGTTTGTTCGTTTGTTGGTTTTTTGGTTTGTTGGCTTGTTTGTTTGTTGGTTTGTTCGTTTGTTGGATTATTGGTTTGTTGGCTTGTTGGCTTGTTGAATCGTTGGTTTGTTGGTTTGTTGGTTTGTTGGTTTGATGGTTTGTTGGTTTGTTCGTTTGTTGGTTTTTTGGATTGTTGGCTTGTTGGCTTGTTGGTTTGTTGGTTTGTTGGCTTGTTGGTTTGTTGGATTGTTGGCTTGTTGGTTTGTTGGTTTGTTGGTTTGTTGGTTTGTTGGTTTGTTGGTTTTTTTGTTTGTTGGCTTGTTGGTTTGTCGGTTTGTTGGTTTGTACTTTTGTTTGTTTTTTGGTTTGTTGGTTTGTTCGTTTGTTGGTTTGTTGGTTTGTTGGTTTGTTCGTTTGTTGGTTTGTTGGTTTGTTTGTTTGTTGGTTTTTTGGTTTGTTCATTTGTTGGTTTTTTGGTTTGTTGGTTTGTTCGTTTGTTGGTTTGTTAATGTATTGGTTTGTTGGTTTGTTGGCTTGTTTGTTTTGTTCGTTTGTTGGCTTGTTCGTTTGTTGGTTTGTTGGTTTGTTGGTTCGTTTGTTTGTTGGTTTGTTGGTTTGTTGGTTTGTTGGTTTGTTGGTTTGTTGGTTTGTTGGTTTGTTTGTTTGTCGGTTTGTTCGTTTCTTGGCTTGTTGGCTTGTTGGCTTGTTGGTTTGTTGCTTTGTTGGTTTGTTGGTTTGTTGGTTTGTTGGTTTGTTGGTTTGTTGGTTTGTTGGTTTGTTGGGTTGTTGGTTTTTTTGTTTGTTGGCTTGTTGGTTTGTTGGTTTGTTGGTTTGTTGGTTTGATGGTTTGTTGGTTTGTTCGTTTGTTGGTTTTTTGGATTGTTGGCTTGTTGGCTTGTTGGTTTGTTGGTTTGTTGGCTTGTTGGTTTGTTGGATTGTTGGCTTGTTGGTTTGTTGGTTTGTTGGTTTGTTGGTTTGTTGGTTTGTTGGTTTTTTTGTTTGTTGGCTTGTTGGTTTGTCGGTTTGTTGGTTTGTACTTTTGTTTGTTTTTTGGTTTGTTGGTTTGTTCGTTTGTTGGTTTGTTGGTTTGTTGGTTTGTTCGTTTGTTGGTTTGTTGGTTTGTTTGTTTGTTGGTTTTTTGGTTTGTTCATTTGTTGGTTTTTTGGTTTGTTGGTTTGTTCGTTTGTTGGTTTGTTAATGTATTGGTTTGTTGGTTTGTTGGCTTGTTTGTTTTGTTCGTTTGTTGGCTTGTTCGTTTGTTGGTTTGTTGGTTTGTTGGTTTTTGGTTTGTTGGTTAATTTGTTTGTTGGTTTGTTGTTTTGTTGGTTTGTTGGTTCGTTTGTTTGTTGGTTTGTTGGTTTGTTGGTTTGTTGGTTTGTTGGTTTGTTGGTTTGTTGGTTTGTTTGTTTGTCGGTTTGTTCGTTTCTTGGCTTGTTGGCTTGTTGGCTTGTTGGCTTGTTGGTTTGTTGCTTTGTTGGTTTGTTGGTTTGTTGGTTTTTTGGTTTGTTGGCTTGTTTGTTTGTTGGTTTGTTCGTTTGTTGGATTATTGGTTTGTTGGCTTGTTGGCTTGTTGAATCGTTGGTTTGTTGGTTTGTTGGTTTGTTGGTTTGATGGTTTGTTGGTTTGTTCGTTTGTTGGTTTTTTGGATTGTTGGCTTGTTGGCTTGTTGGTTTGTTGGTTTGTTGGCTTGTTGGTTTGTTGGATTGTTGGCTTGTTGGTTTGTTGGTTTGTTGGTTTGTTGGTTTGTTGGTTTGTTGGTTTTTTTGTTTGTTGGCTTGTTGGTTTGTCGGTTTGTTGGTTTGTACTTTTGTTTGTTTTTTGGTTTGTTGGTTTGTTCGTTTGTTGGTTTGTTGGTTTGTTGGTTTGTTCGTTTGTTGGTTTGTTGGTTTGTTTGTTTGTTGGTTTTTTGGTTTGTTCATTTGTTGGTTTTTTGGTTTGTTGGTTTGTTCGTTTGTTGGTTTGTTAATGTATTGGTTTGTTGGTTTGTTGGCTTGTTTGTTTTGTTCGTTTGTTGGCTTGTTCGTTTGTTGGTTTGTTGGTTTGTTGGTTTGTTGGTTTGTTGGTTAATTTGTTTGTTGGTTTGTTGTTTTGTTGGTTTGTTGGTTCGTTTGTTTGTTGGTTTGTTGGTTTGTTGGTTTGTTGGTTTGTTGGTTTGTTGGTTTGTTGGTTTGTTTGTTTGTCGGTTTGTTCGTTTCTTGGCTTGTTGGCTTGTTGGCTTGTTGGCTTGTTGGTTTGTTGCTTTGTTGGTTTGTTGACTTGTTGGCTTGTTGGCTTGTTGGCTTGTTGCCTTGTTGGTTTGTTGGCTTGTTGGTTTGTCGGTTTGTTGGTTTGTTTGGTTTGTTGGTTTGTTCGCTTGTTGGCTTGTTGGTTTGTTGGTTTGTTGGCTTGTTGGTTTTTTGGTTTGTTGGTTTGTTGGTTTGTTGGTTTGTTGGTTTGTTGGTTTGTTGGTTTGTTCGTTAGTTCGTTTGTTTGTTTGTTGGCTTGTTGGTTTGTTGGTTTGTTGGTTTGTTGGTTTGTTGGTTTGTTGGTTTATTTGTTTGTTGGTTTGTTGGCTTGTTGGTTTGTTGGCTTATTGGCTTGTTGGCTTGTTGGTTTGTTGGTTTGTTGGCTTGTTGGTTTGTTGGTTTGTTGGCTTGTTGGTTTGTTGGCTTGTTGGTTTGTTGGTTTGTTGGTTTGTTTGTTTGTTGGTTTGTTCGCTGGTTGGCTTGTTGGTTTGTTGGTTTGTTGGTTTGTTGGCTTGTTGGTTTGTTGGTTTGTTGGTTTGTTCGTTTGTTGGTTTGTTGGTTTGTTGGTTCGTTCGTTTGATGGTTTGTTGGTTTGTTGGTTTGTTGGTTTGTTCGTTTGTTGGTTTTTTGGTTTGTTGGTTTGTTGGTTTTTTGGTTTTTTGGTTTGTTGGCTTGTTTGTTTTGTTCGTTTGTTGGCTTGTTGGTTTGTTGGTTTGTTGGCTTGTTGGTTTGTTGGTTTGTTTGTTTGTTGGTTTTTTGTTTGTTCGTTTGTTGGTTTTTTGGTATGTTGGTTTGTTCGTTTGTTGGTTTGTTGGTTTTTTGGTTTGTTGGTTTGTTGGCTTTTTTTTTTGTTCGTTTGTTGGCTTGTTCGTTTGTTGGTTTGTTGGTTTGTTGGCTTGTTGGTTTGTTGGTTAATTTGTTTGTTGGTCTGTTCTTTTGTTGGTTTGTTGGTTCGTTTGTTTGTTGGATTGTTCGTTTGTTGGCTTGTTGGCTTGTTGGCTTGTTTGTTTGTTGGTTTGTTGGTTTGATGGTTTGTTGGTTTGTTAGTTTGTTGGTTTGTTGGTTTATTTGTTTGTTGGCTTGTTGGTTTGTTGGCTTGTTGGTTTGTTGGTTAATTTGTTTGTTGGTTTGTGGTTTTGTTGGTTTGATGGTTCGTTTGTTTGTTGATTTGTTGGTTTGCTGGCTTGTTCGTTTGTCGGTTTGTTGGTTTGTTTGGTTTGTTGGTTTGTTCGCTTGTTGGCTTGTTGGTTTGTTGGTTTGTTGGCTTGTTGGTTTTTTGGTTTGTTGGTTTGTTCGTTTGTTGGTTTGTTGGTTTGTTGGTTTGTTCGTTTGTTGGTTTGTTGGTTTGTTGGTTTGTTCGTTTGTTGGTTTTTTGGTTTGTTGGCTTGTTTGTTTGTTGGTTTGTTCGTTTGTTGGATTATTGGTTTGTTGGCTTGTTGGCTTGTTGGCTCGTTGGTTTGTTGGTTTGTTGGTTTGTTGGTTTGATGGTTTGTTGGTTTGTTTGTTTGTTGGTTTTTTGGATTGTTGGCTTGTTGGCTTGTTGGTTTGTTGGTTTGTTGGCTTGTTGGTTTGTTGGATTGTTGGCTTGTTGGTTTGTTGATTTGTTTGCTTGATGGTATTTTGGTTTGTTAGTTTGTTTGCTTGTTCGTTTGTTGGTTTATTGGTTTGTTGGTTTGTTGGTTAATTTGTTTGTTGGTTTGTTGTTTTGTTAGTTTGTTGGTTCGTTTGTTTGTTGGTTTGTTGGTTTGTTGGTTTGTTGGTTTGTTGGTTTGTTGGTTTGTTTGTTTGTTGGTTTGTTCATTTGTTGGCTTGTTGGCTTGTTGGCTTGTTGGCTTGTTGGTTTGTTGGTTTGTTAGTTTGTTGGTTTGTTGGTTTGTTCGCTTGTTGGCTTGTTGGTTTGTTGGTTTGTTGGCTTGTTGTTTTGTTGGTTTGTTGGTTTGTTGGTTTGTTGGCTTGTTGGTTTGTTGGTTTGTTGGTTTGTTGGTTTGTTGGTTTCTTGGTTTGTTGGTTTTTTGGTTTGTTGGCTTGTTGGTTTATCGGTTTGTTGGTTTGTTCGTTTGTTGATTTTTTGGTTTGTTGATTTGTTGGTTTCTTCGTTAGTTGGTTTTTTGGTTTGTTGGTTTTTTGGTTTGTTGGTTTGTCGGCTTGTTTGTTTTGTTCGTTTGTTGGCTTGGTGGTTTGTTGGCTTGTTGGCTTGTTGGTTTGTTGGTTTGTTTGCTTGTTGGTTTTTTGGTTTGTTAGTTTGTTAGCTTGTTCGCTTGTTGGTTTGTTGGTTTGTTGGTTTGTTGGTTAATTTGTTTGTTGGTTTGCTGTTTTGTTAGTTTGTTGATTCGTTTGTTTGTTAGTTTGTTGGTTTGTTGGTTTGTTGGTTTGTTGGTTTGTTGGTTTGTTTGTTTGTTGGTTTGTTGGTTTGTTAGCTTGTTTGTTTTTTGGTTTGTTCGTTTGTTGGTTTTTTGGTTTGTTGGCTTGTTGGCTTATTGGTTTGTTGGTTTGTTGGCTTGTTGGTTTGTTGGTTTGTTGGTTTGTTCGTTTGTTGGTTTGTTGGCTTGTTGGCTTGTTGGTTTGTTGGTTTGTTGGTTTGTTGGTTTGTTGGTTAGCTGGTTTGTTGGTTTGTTGGTTTGTTGATTTATTTGTTTGTTGGTTTGTTGGCTTGTTGGTTTGTTGGCTTGTTGGTTTGTTGGTTTGTTGGTTTGTTGGTTTGTTGGTTTGTTGGTTTATTGGTTTGTAGGTTTTATGGTTTGTTGGTTTTTTGGTTTGTTGGCTTGTTGGTTTGTTGGCTTGTTGGTTTGTTGGTTTTTTGGTTTGTTGGTTTGTTGGCTTGTTTTTTTTGTTCGTTTGTTGGCTTGTTCGTTTGTTGGTTTGTTGGTTTGTTGGCTTGTTGGTTTGTTGGTTAATTTGTTTGTTGGTCTGTTGTTTTGTTGGTTTGTTGGTTCGTTTGTTTGTTGGTTTGTTGGTTTGTTGGTTTGTTGGCTTGTTGGTTTGTTGGTTTGTTGGTTTGTTGGTTTGTTGGCTTGTTGGTTTGTTGGTTTGTTGGTTTGTTTGTTTGTTGGTTTGTTCGCTGGTTGGCTTGTTGGTTTGTTGGTTTGTTGGTTTGTTGGCTTGTTTGTTTGCTGGTTTGTTGGTTTGTTCGTTTGTTGGTTTGTTGGTTTGTTGGTTCGTTCGTTTGATGGTTTGTTGGTTTGTTGGTTTGTTGGTTTGTTCGTTTGTTGGTTTTTTGGTTTGTTGGTTTGTTGGTTTTTTGGTTTTTTGGTTTGTTGGCTTGTTTGTTTTGTTCGTTTGTTGGCTTGTTGGTTTGTTGGTTTGTTGGCTTGTTGGTTTGTTGGTTTGTTTGTTTGTTGGTTTTTTGTTTGATCGTCTGTTGGTTTTTTGGTATGTTGGTTTGTTCGTTTGTTGGTTTGTTGGTTTTTTGGTTTGTTGGTTTGTTGGCTTGTTTTTTTTGTTCGTTTGTTGGCTTGTTCGTTTGTTGGTTTGTTGGTTTGTTGGCTTGTTGGTTTGTTGGTTAATTTGTTTGTTGGTCTGTTGTTTTGTTGGTTTGTTGGTTCGTTTGTTGGTTGGTTTGTTGGTTTGTTGGTTTGTTGGTTTGTTGGTTTGTTGGTTTGTTTGTTTGTTGGATTGTTCGTTTGTTGGCTTGTTGGCTTGTTGGCTTGTTTGTTTGTTGGTTTGTTGGTTTGTTGGTTTGATGGTTTGTTGGTTTGTTAGTATGTTGGTTTGTTGGTTTATTTGTTTGTTGGCTTGTTGGTTTGTTGGCTTGTTGGTTTGTTGGTTAATTTGTTTGTTGGTTTGTGGTTTTGTTGGTTTGATGGTTCGTTTGTTTGTTGGTTTGTTGGTTTGCTGGCTTCTTGGTTTGTCGGTTTGTTGGTTTGTTTGGTTTGTTGGTTTGTTCGCTTGTTGGCTTGTTGGTTTGTTGGTTTGTTGGCTTGTTGGTTTTTTGGTTTGTTGGTTTGTTCGTTTGTTGGTTTGTTGGTTTGTTGGTTTGTTCGTTTGTTGGTTTGTTGGTTTGTTGGTTTGTTCGTTTGTTGGTTTTTTGGTTTGTTGGCTTGTTTGTTTGTTGGTTTGTTCGTTTGTTGGATTATTGGTTTGTTGGCTTGTTGGCTTGTTGGCTCGTTGGTTTGTTGGTTTGTTGGTTTGTTGGTTTGATGGTTTGTTGGTTTGTTCGTTTGTTGGTTTTTTGGATTGTTGGCTTGTTGGCTTGTTGGTTTGTTGGTTTGTTGGCTTGTTGGTTTGTTGGATTGTTGGCTTGTTGGTTTGTTGATTTGTTTGCTTGATGGTATTTTGGTTTGTTAGTTTGTTTGCTTGTTCGTTTGTTGGTTTATTGGTTTGTTGGTTTGTTGGTTAATTTGTTTGTTGGTTTGTTGTTTTGTTAGTTTGTTGGTTCGTTTGTTTGTTGGTTTGTTGGTTTGTTGGTTTGTTGGTTTGTTGGTTTGTTGGTTTGTTTGTTTGTTGGTTTGTTCGTTTGTTGGCTTGTTGGCTTGTTGGCTTGTTGGCTTGTTGGTTTGTTGGTTTGTTGGTTTGTTGGTTTGTTGGTTTGTTCGCTTGTTGGCTTGTTGGTTTGTTGGTTAGTTGGCTTGTTGTTTTGTTGGTTTGTTGGTTTGTTGGCTTGTTGGTTTGTTGGTTTATTGGTTTGTTGGTTTGTTGGTTTCTTGGTTTGTTGGTTTTTTGGTTTGTTGGCTTGTTGGTTTATCGGTTTGTTGGTTTGTTCGTTTGTTGATTTTTTGGTTTGTTGATTTGTTGGTTTCTTCGTTAGTTGGTTTTTTGGTTTGTTGGTTTGTTGGTTTTTTGGTTTGTTGGTATGTCGGCTTGTTTGTTTTGTTCGTTTGTTGGCTTGGTGGTTTGTTGGCTTGTTGGCTTGTTGGTTTGTTGGTTTGTTTGCTTGTTGGTTTTTTGGTTTGTTAGTTTGTTGGCTTGTTCGTTTGTTGGTTTGTTGGTTTGTTGGTTTGTTGGTTAATTTGTTTGTTGGTTTGTTGTTTTGTTAGTTTGTTGATTCGTTTGTTTGTTAGTTTGTTGGTTTGTTGGTTTGTTGGTTTGTTGGTTTGTTGGTTTGTTTGTTTGTTGGTTTGTTGGTTTGTTAGCTTGTTTGTTTTTTGGTTTGTTCGTTTGTTGGTTTTTTGGTTTGTTGGCTTGTTGGCTTATTGGTTTGTTGGTTTGTTGGCTTGTTGGTTTGTTGGTTTGTTGGTTTGTTCATTTGTTGGTTTGTTGGCTTGTTGGCTTGTTGGTTTGTTGGTTTGTTGGTTTGTTGGTTTGTTGGTTTGCTGGTTTGTTGGTTTGTTGGTTTGTTGATTTATTTGTTTGTTGGTTTGTTGGCTTGTTGGTTTTTTGGCTTGTTGGTTTGTTGGTTTGTTGGTTTGTTGGTTTGTTTGTTTGTTGGTTTATTGGTTTGTAGGTTTGTTGGTTTGTTGGTTTTTTGGTTTGTTGGCTTGTTGGTTTGTTGGCTTGTTGGTTTGTTGGTTTTTTTGGTTTGTTGGTTTGTTGGCTTGTTTTTTTTGTTCGTTTGTTGGCTTGTTCGTTTGTTGGTTTGTTGGTTTGTTGGCTTGTTGGTTTGTTGGTTAATTTGTTTGTTGGTCTGTTGTTTTGTTGGTTTGTTGGTTCGTTTGTTTGTTGGTTTGTTGGTTTGTTGGTTTGTTGGTTTGTTGGTTTGTTTGTTTGTTGGTTTGTTTGTTTGTTGGTTTGTTCGTTTGTTGGCTTGTTGGCTTGTTGGTTTGTTGGTTTGTTGGCTTGTTGGTTTTTTGGTTTGTTGGTTTGTTCGTCTGTTGGTTTGTTGGTTTGTTGGTTTGTTCGTTTGTTGGTTTGTTGGTTTGTTGGTTTGTTGGTTTGTTCGTTTGTTGGTTTTTTGGTTTGTTGGCTTGTTTGTTTGTTGGTTTGTTCGTTTGTTGGATTATTGGTTTGTTGGCTTGTTGGCTTGTTGGCTCGTTGGTTTGTTGGTTTGTTGGTTTGTTGGTTTGATGGTTTGTTGGTTTGTTCGTTTGTTGGTTTTTTGGATTGTTGGCTTGTTGGCTTGTTGGTTTGTTGGTTTGTTGGCTTGTTGGTTTGTTGGATTGTTGGCTTGTTGGTTTGTTGGTTTGTTGGTTTGTTGGTTTGTTGGTTTGTTGGTTTTTTTGTTTGTTGGCTTGTTGGTTTGTCGGTTTGTTGGTTTGTACTTTTGTTTGTTTTTTGGTTTGTTGGTTTGTTCGTTTGTTGGTTTGTTGGTTTGTTGGTTTGTTCGTTTGTTGGTTTGTTGGTTTGTTTGTTTGTAGGTTTTTTGGTTTGTTCATTTGTTGGTTTTTTGGTTTGTTGGTTTGTTCGTTTGTTGGTTTGTTAATGTATTGGTTTGTTGGTTGGTTGACTTGTTTGTTTTGTTCGTTTGTTGGCTGGTTCGTTTGTTGGTTTGTTGGTTTGTTGGTTTGTTGGTTTGTTGGTTAATTTATTTATTGGTTTGTTGTTTTGTTGGTTTGTTGGTTCGTTTGTTTGTTGGTTTGTTGGTTTGTTGGTTTGTTGGTTTGTTGATTTGTTGGTTTGTTGGTTTGTTTGTTTGTTGGTTTGTTCGTTTCTTGGCTTGTTGGCTTGTTGGCTTGTTGGTTTGTTGCTTTGTTGGTTTGTTGGTTTGTTGGTTTGTTGGTTTGTTGGTTTGTTGGTTTGTTGGTTTGTTGGTTTGTTGGTTTTTTTGTTTGTTGGCTTGTTGGTTTGTTGGCTTGTTGGTTTGTTGGTTAATTTGTTTGTTGGTTTGTTGTTTTGTTGGTTTGTTGGTTCGTTTGTTTGTTGGTTTGTTGGTTTGTTGGTTTGATGGTTTGTTCGTTTGTTGGCTTGTTGGCTTGTTGGCTTGTTGGCTTGTTGGCTTGTTGCCTTGTTGGTTTGTTGGCTTGTTGGTTTGTCGGTTTGTTGGTTTGTTTGGTTTGTTGGTTTGTTCGCTTGTTGGCTTGTTGGTTTGTTGGTTTGTTGGCTTGTTGGTTTTTTGGTTTGTTGGTTTGTTGGTTTGTTGGTTTGTTGGTTTGTTGGTTTGTTCGTTAGTTCGTTTGTTTGTTTGTTGGCTTGTTGGTTTGTTGGTTTGTTGGTTTGTTGGTTTGTTGGTTTGTTGGTTTGTTGGTTTATTTGTTTGTTGGTTTGTTGGCTTGTTGGTTTGTTGGCTTATTGGCTTGTTGGCTTGTTGGTTTGTTGGTTTGTTGGCTTGTTGGTTTGTTGGTTTGTTGGCTTGTTGGTTTGTTGGCTTGTTGGTTTGTTGGTTTTTTGGTTTGTTTGTTTGTTGGTTTGTTCGCTGGTTGGCTTGTTGGTTTGTTGGTTTGTTGGTTTGTTGGCTTGTTGATTTGTTGGTTTGTTGGTTTGTTCGTTTGTTGGTTTGTTGGTTTGTTGGTTCGTTCGTTTGATGGTTTGTTGGTTTGTTGGTTTGTTCGTTTGTTGGTTTTTTGGTTTGTTGGTTTGTTGGTTTTTTGGTTTTTGGTTTGTTGGCTTGTTTGTTTTGTTCGTTTGTTGGCTTGTTGGTTTGTTGGTTTGTTTGGTTTGTTGGTTTGTTCGCTTGTTGGCTTGTTGGTTTGTTGGTTTGTTGGCTTGTTGGTTTTTTGGTTTGTTGGTTTGTTCGTTTGTTGGTTTGTTGGTTTGTTGGTTTGTTCGTTTGTTGGTTTGTTGGTTTGTTGGTTTGTTCGTTTGTTGGTTTTTTGGTTTGTTGGCTTGTTTGTTTGTTGGTTTGTTCGTTTGTTGGATTATTGGTTTGTTGGCTTGTTGGCTTGTTGGCTCGTTGGTTTTTTGGTTTGTTGGTTTGTTGGTTTGATGGTTTGTTGGTTTGTTCGTTTGTTGGTTTTTTGGATTGTTGGCTTGTTGGCTTGTTGGTTTGTTGGTTTGTTGGCTTGTTGGTTTGTTGGATTGTTGGCTTGTTGGTTTGTTGATTTGTTTGCTTGATGGTATTTTGGTTTGTTAGTTTGTTTGCTTGTTCGTTTGTTGGTTTATTGGTTTGTTGGTTTGTTGGTTAATTTGTTTGTTGGTTTGTTGTTTTGTTAGTTTGTTGGTTCGTTTGTTTGTTGGTTTGTTGGTTTGTTGGTTTGTTGGTTTGTTGGTTTGTTGGTTTGTTTGTTTGTTGGTTTGTTCGTTTGTTGGCTTGTTGGCTTGTTGGCTTGTTGGCTTGTTGGTTAGTTGGTTTGTTGGTTTGTTGGTTTGTTGGTTTGTTCGCTTGTTGGCTTGTTGGTTTGTTGGTTTGTTGGCTTGTTGTTTTGTTGGTTTGTTGGTTTGTTGGTTTGTTGGCTTGTTGGTTTGTTGGTTTGTTGGTTTGTTGGTTTGTTGGTTTCTTGGTTTGTTGGTTTTTTGGTTTGTTGGCTTGTTGGTTTATCGGTTGGTTGGTTTGTTCGTTTGTTGATTTTTTGGTTTGTTGATTTGTTGGTTTCTTCGTTAGTTGGTTTTTTGGTTTGTTGGTTTTTTGGTTTGTTGGTTTGTCGGCTTGTTTGTTTTGTTCGTTTGTTGGCTTGGTGGTTTGTTGGCTTGTTGGCTTGTTGGTTTGTTGGTTTGTTTGCTTGTTGGTTTTTTGGTTTGTTAGTTTGTTGGCTTGTTCGTTTGTTGGTTTGTTGGTTTGTTGGTTTGTTGGTTAATTTGTTTGTTGGTTTGCTGTTTTGTTAGTTTGTTGATTCGTTTGTTTGTTAGTTTGTTGGTTTGTTGGTTTGTTGGTTTGTTGGTTTGTTGGTTTGTTTGTTTGTTGGTTTGTTGGTTTGTTAGCTTGTTTGTTTTTTGGTTTGTTCGTTTGTTGGTTTTTTGGTTTGTTGGCTTGTTGGCTTATTGGTTTGTTGGTTTGTTGGCTTGTTGGTTTGTTGGTTTGTTGGTTTGTTCGTTTGTTGGTTTGTTGGCTTGTTGGCTTGTTGGTTTGTTGGTTTGTTGGTTTGTTGGTTTGTTGGTTAGCTGGTTTGTTGGTTTGTTGGTTTGTTGATTTATTTGTTTGTTGGTTTGTTGGCTTGTTGGTTTGTTGGCTTGTTGGTTTGTTGGTTTGTTGGTTTGTTGGTTTGTTGGTTTGTTGGTTTATTGGTTTGTAGGTTTTATGGTTTGTTGGTTTTTTGGTTTGTTGGCTTGTTGGTTTGTTGGCTTGTTGGTTTGTTGATTTTTTGGTTTGTTGGTTTGTTGGCTTGTTTTTTTTGTTCGTTTGTTGGCTTGTTCGTTTGTTGGTTTGTTGGTTTGTTGGCTTGTTGGTTTGTTGGTTAATTTGTTTGTTGGTCTGTTGTTTTGTTGGTTTGTTGGTTCGTTTGTTTGTTGGTTTGTTGGTTTGTTGGTTTGTTGGCTTGTTGGTTTGTTGGTTTGTTGGTTTGTTGGTTTGTTGGCTTGTTGGTTTGTTGGTTTGTTGGTTTGTTTGTTTGTTGGTTTGTTCGCTGGTTGGCTTGTTGGTTTGTTGGTTTGTTGGTTTGTTGGCTTGTTTGTTTGTTGGTTTGTTGGTTTGTTCGTTTGTTGGTTTGTTGGTTTGTTGGTTCGTTCGTTTGATGGTTTGTTGGTTTGTTGGTTTGTTGGTTTGTTCGTTTGTTGGTTTTTTGGTTTGTTGGTTTGTTGGTTTTTTGGTTTTTTGGTTTGTTGGCTTGTTTGTTTTGTTCGTTTGTTGGCTTGTTGGTTTGTTGGTTTGTTGGCTTGTTGGTTTGTTGGTTTGTTTGTTTGTTGGTTTTTTGTTTGATCGTCTGTTGGTTTTTTGGTATGTTGGTTTGTTCGTTTGTTGGTTTGTTGGTTTTTTGGTTTGTTGGTTTGTTGGCTTGTTTTTTTTGTTCGTTTGTTGGCTTGTTCGTTTGTTGGTTTGTTGGTTTGTTGGCTTGTTGGTTTGTTGGTTAATTTGTTTGTTGGTCTGTTGTTTTGTTGGTTTGTTGGTTCGTTTGTTGGTTGGTTTGTTGGTTTGTTGGTTTGTTGGTTTGTTGGTTTGTTGGTTTGTTTGTTTGTTGGATTGTTCGTTTGTTGGCTTGTTGGCTTGTTGGCTTGTTGGCTTGTTTGTTTGTTGGTTTGTTGGTTTGTTGGTTTGATGGTTTGTTGGTTTGTTAGTATGTTGGTTTGTTGGTTTATTTGTTTGTTGGCTTGTTGGTTTGTTGGCTTGTTGGTTTGTTGGTTAATTTGTTTGTTGGTTTGTGGTTTTGTTGGTTTGATGGTTCGTTTGTTTGTTGGTTTGTTGGTTTGCTGGCTTCTTGGTTTGTCGGTTTGTTGGTTTGTTTGGTTTGTTGGTTTGTTCGCTTGTTGGCTTGTTGGTTTGTTGGTTTGTTGGCTTGTTGGTTTTTTGGTTTGTTGGTTTGTTCGTTTGTTGGTTTGTTGGTTTGTTGGTTTGTTCGTTTGTTGGTTTGTTGGTTTGTTGGTTTGTTCGTTTGTTGGTTTTTTGGTTTGTTGGCTTGTTTGTTTGTTGGTTTGTTCGTTTGTTGGATTATTGGTTTGTTGGCTTGTTGGCTTGTTGGCTCGTTGGTTTGTTGGTTTGTTGGTTTGTTGGTTTGATGGTTTGTTGGTTTGTTCGTTTGTTGGTTTTTTGGATTGTTGGCTTGTTGGCTTGTTGGTTTGTTGGTTTGTTGGCTTGTTGGTTTGTTGGATTGTTGGCTTGTTGGTTTGTTGATTTGTTTGCTTGATGGTATTTTGGTTTGTTAGTTTGTTTGCTTGTTCGTTTGTTGGTTTATTGGTTTGTTGGTTTGTTGGTTAATTTGTTTGTTGGTTTGTTGTTTTGTTAGTTTGTTGGTTCGTTTGTTTGTTGGTTTGTTGGTTTGTTGGTTTGTTGGTTTGTTGGTTTGTTGGTTTGTTTGTTTGTTGGTTTGTTCGTTTGTTGGCTTGTTGGCTTGTTGGCTTGTTGGCTTGTTGGTTTGTTGGTTTGTTGGTTTGTTGGTTTGTTGGTTTGTTCGCTTGTTGGCTTGTTGGTTTGTTGGTTAGGTGGCTTGTTGTTTTGTTGGTTTGTTGGTTTGTTGGCTTGTTGGTTTGTTGGTTTATTGGTTTATTGGTTTGTTGGTTTGTTGGTTTCTTGGTTTGTTGGTTTTTTGGTTTGTTGGCTTGTTGGTTTATCGGTTTGTTGGTTTGTTCGTTTGTTGATTTTTTGGTTTGTTGATTTGTTGGTTTCTTCGTTAGTTGGTTTTTTGGTTTGTTGGTTTGTTGGTTTTTTGGTTTGTTGGTATGTCGGCTTGTTTGTTTTGTTCGTTTGTTGGCTTGGTGGTTTGTTGGCTTGTTGGCTTGTTGGTTTGTTGGTTTGTTTGCTTGTTGGTTTTTTGGTTTGTTAGTTTGTTGGCTTGTTCGTTTGTTGGTTTGTTGGTTTGTTGGTTTGTTGGTTAATTTGTTTGTTGGTTTGTTGTTTTGTTAGTTTGTTGATTCGTTTGTTTGTTAGTTTGTTGGTTTGTTGGTTTGTTGGTTTGTTGGTTTGTTGGTTTGTTTGTTTGTTGGTTTGTTGGTTTGTTAGCTTGTTTGTTTTTTGGTTTGTTCGTTTGTTGGTTTTTTGGTTTGTTGGCTTGTTGGCTTATTGGTTTGTTGGTTTGTTGGCTTGTTGGTTTGTTGGTTTGTTGGTTTGTTCATTTGTTGGTTTGTTGGCTTGTTGGCTTGTTGGTTTGTTGGTTTGTTGGTTTGTTGGTTTGTTGGTTTGCTGGTTTGTTGGTTTGTTGGTTTGTTGATTTATTTGTTTGTTGGTTTGTTGGCTTGTTGGTTTTTTGGCTTGTTGGTTTGTTGGTTTGTTGGTTTGTTGGTTTGTTTGTTTGTTGGTTTATTGGTTTGTAGATTTGTTGGTTTGTTGGTTTTTTGGTTTGTTGGCTTGTTGGTTTGTTGGCTTGTTGGTTTGTTGGTTTTTTTGGTTTGTTGGTTTGTTGGCTTGTTTTTTTTGTTCGTTTGTTGGCTTGTTCGTTTGTTGGTTTGTTGGTTTGTTGGCTTGTTGGTTTGTTGGTTAATTTGTTTGTTGGTCTGTTGTTTTGTTGGTTTGTTGGTTCGTTTGTTTGTTGGTTTGTTGGTTTGTTGGTTTGTTGGTTTGTTGGTTTGTTGGTTTGTTGGTTTGTTTGTTTGTTGGTTTGTTCGTTTGTTGGCTTGTTGGCTTGTTGGTTTGTTGGTTTGTTGGCTTGTTGGTTTTTTGGTTTGTTGGTTTGTTCGTTTGTTGGTTTGTTGGTTTGTTGGTTTGTTCGTTTGTTGGTTTGTTGGTTTGTTGGTTTGTTGGTTTGTTCGTTTGTTGGTTTTTTGGTTTGTTGGCTTGTTTGTTTGTTGGTTTGTTCGTTTGTTGGATTATTGGTTTGTTGGCTTGTTGGCTTGTTGGCTCGTTGGTTTGTTGGTTTGTTGGTTTGTTGGTTTGATGGTTTGTTGGTTTGTTCGTTTGTTGGTTTTTTGGATTGTTGGCTTGTTGGCTTGTTGGTTTGTTGGTTTGTTGGCTTGTTGGTTTGTTGGATTGTTGGCTTGTTGGTTTGTTGGTTTGTTGGTTTGTTGGTTTGTTGGTTTGTTGGTTTTTTTGTTTGTTGGCTTGTTGGTTTGTCGGTTTGTTGGTTTGTACTTTTGTTTGTTTTTTGGTTTGTTGGTTTGTTCGTTTGTTGGTTTGTTGGTTTGTTGGTTTGTTCGTTTGTTGGTTTGTTGGTTTGTTTGTTTGTTGGTTTTTTGGTTTGTTCATTTGTTGGTTTTTTGGTTTGTTGGTTTGTTCGTTTGTTGGTTTGTTAATGTATTGGTTTGTTGGTTTGTTGACTTGTTTGTTTTGTTCGTTTGTTGGCTTGTTCGTTTGTTGGTTTGTTGGTTTGTTGGTTTGTTGGTTTGTTGGTTAATTTGTTTATTGGTTTGTTGTTTTGTTGGTTTGTTGGTTCGTTTGTTTGTTGGTTTGTTGGTTTGTTGGTTTGTTGGTTTGTTGATTTGTTGGTTTGTTGGTTTGTTTGTTTGTTGGTTTGTTCGTTTCTTGGCTTGTTGGCTTGTTGGCTTGTTGGTTTGTTGCTTTGTTGGTTTGTTGGTTTGTTGGTTTGTTGGTTTGTTGGTTTGTTGGTTTGTTGGTTTGTTGGTTTGTTGGTTTTTTTGTTTGTTGGCTTGTTGGTTTGTTGGCTTGTTGGTTTGTTGGTTAATTTGTTTGTTGGTTTGTTGTTTTGTTGGTTTGTTGGTTCGTTTGTTTGTTGGTTTGTTGGTTTGTTGGTTTGATGGTTTGTTCGTTTGTTGGCTTGTTGGCTTGTTGGCTTGTTGGCTTGTTGGCTTGTTGCCTTGTTGGTTTGTTGGCTTGTTGGTTTGTCGGTTTGTTGGTTTGTTTGGTTTGTTGGTTTGTTCGCTTGTTGGCTTGTTGGTTTGTTGGTTTGTTGGCTTGTTGGTTTTTTGGTTTGTTGGTTTGTTGGTTTGTTGGTTTGTTGGTTTGTTGGTTTGTTGGTTTGTTCGTTAGTTCGTTTGTTTGTTTGTTGGCTTGTTGGTTTGTTGGTTTGTTGGTTTGTTGGGTTGTTGGTTTGTTGGTTTGTTGGTTTATTTGTTTGTTGGTTTGTTGGCTTGTTGGTTTGTTGGGTTATTGGCTTGTTGGCTTGTTGGTTTGTTGGTTTGTTGGCTTGTTGGTTTGTTGGTTTGTTGGCTTGTTGGTTTGTTGGCTTGTTGGTTTGTTGGTTTTTTGGTTTGTTTGTTTGTTGGTTTGTTCGCTGGTTGGCTTGTTGGTTTGTTGGTTTGTTGGTTTGTTGGCTTGTTGATTTGTTGGTTTGTTGGTTTGTTCGTTTGTTGGTTTGTTGGTTTGTTGGTTCGTTCGTTTGATGGTTTGTTGGTTTGTTCGTTTGTTGGTTTTTTGGTTTGTTGGTTTGTTGGCTTGTTGGTTTGTTGGTTTGTTTGTTTGTTGGTTTTTTGTTTGTTCGTTTGTTGGTTTTTTGGTATGTTGGTTTGTTCGTTTGTTGGTTTGTTGGTTTTTTGGTTTGTTGGTTTGTTGGCTTGTTTTTTTTGTTCGTTTGTTGGCTTGTTCGTTTGTTGGTTTGTTGGTTTGTTGGCTTGTTGGTTTGTTGGTTAATTTGTTTGTTGGTCTGTTGTTTTGTTGGTTTGTTGGTTCGTTTGTTGGTTGGTTTGTTGGTTTGTTGGTTTGTTGGTTTGTTGGTTTGTTGGTTTGTTGGTTTGTTTGTTTGTTGGATTGTTCGTTTGTTGGCTTGTTGGCTTGTTGGCTTGTTTGTTTGTTGGTTTGTTGGTTTGTTGGTTTGATGGTTTGTTGGTTTGTTAGTTTGTTGGTTTGTTGGTTTATTTGTTTGTTGGCTTGTTGGTTTGTTGGCTTGTTGGTTTGTTGGTTAATTTGTTTGTTGGTTTGTGGTTTTGTTGGTTTGATGGTTCGTTTGTTTGTTGGTTTGTTGGTTTGCTGGCTTGTTGGTTTGTCGGTTTGTTGGTTTGTTTGGTTTGTTTGTTTGTTCGCTTGTTGGCTTGTTGGTTTGTTGGTTTGTTGGTTTGTTGGCTTGTTGGTTTTTTGGTTTGTTGGTTTGTTCGTTTGTTGGTTTGTTGGTTTGTTGGTTTGTTCGTTTGTTGGTTTGTTGGTTTGTTGGTTTGTTCGTTTGTTGGTTTTTTGGTTTGTTGGCTTGTTTGTTTGTTGGTTTGTTCGTTTGTTGGATTATTGGTTTGTTGGCTTGTTGGCTTGTTGGCTCGTTGGTTTGTTGGTTTGTTGGTTTGTTGGTTTGATGGTTTGTTGGTTTGTTCGTTTGTTGGTTTTTTGGATTGTTGGCTTGTTGGCTTGTTGGTTTGTTGGTTTGTTGGCTTGTTGGTTTGTTGGATTGTTGGCTTGTTGGTTTGTTGATTTGTTGGTTTTTTGGTTTGTTGGCTTGTTGGTTTGTTGGCTTGTTGGTTTGTTGGTTTTTTTGGTTTGTTGGTTTGTTGGCTTGTTTTTTTTGTTCGTTTGTTGGCTTGTTCGTTTGTTGGTTTGTTGGTTTGTTGGCTTGTTGGTTTGTTGGTTAATTTGTTTGTTGGTCTGTTGTTTTGTTGGTTTGTTGGTTCGTTTGTTTGTTGGTTTGTTGGTTTGTTGGTTTGTTGGTTTGTTGGTTTGTTGGTTTGTTTGTTTGTTGGTTTGTTCGTTTGTTGGCTTGTTGGCTTGTTGGCTTGTTTGTTTGTTGGTTTGTTGGTTTGTTGGTTTGATGGTTTGTTGGTTTGTTGGTTTGTTGGTTTGTTGGTTTATTTGTTTGTTGGCTTGTTGGTTTGTTGGCTTGTTGGTTTGTTGGTTAATTTGTTTGTTGGTTTGTTGTTTTATTGGTTTGTTGGTTCGTTTGTTTGTTGGTTTGTTGGTTTGTTGGTTTGTTGGTTTGCTGGCTTGTTGGTTTGTCGGTTTGTTGGTTTGTTTGGTTTTGTTGGTTTGTTCGCTTGTTGGCTTGTTGGTTTGTTGGTTTGTTGGCTTGTTGGTTTTTTGATTTGTTGGTTTGTTCGTTTGTTGGTTTGTTGGTTTGTTGGTTTGTTCGTTTGTTGGTTTGTTGGTTTGTTGGTTTGTTGGTTTGTTCGTTTGTTGGTTTTTTGGTTTGTTGGCTTGTTTGTTTGTTGGTTTGTTCGTTTGTTGGATTATTGGTTTGTTGGCTTGTTGGCTTGTTGGCTCGTTGGTTTGTTGGTTTGTTGGTTTGTTGGTTTGATGGTTTGTTGGTTTGTTCGTTTGTTGGTTTTTTGGATTGTTGGCTTGTTGGCTTGTTGGTTTGTTGGTTTGTTGGCTTGTTGGTTTGTTGGATTGTTGGCTTGTTGGTTTGTTGGTTTGTTGGTTTGTTGGTTTGTTGGTTTGTTGGTTTTTTTGTTTGTTGGCTTGTTGGTTTGTCGGTTTGTTGGTTTGTACTTTTGTTTGTTTTTTGGTTTGTTGGTTTGTTCGTTTGTTGGTTTGTTGGTTTGTTGGTTTGTTCGTTTGTTGGTTTGTTGGTTTGTTTGTTTGTTGGTTTTTTGGTTTGTTCATTTGTTGGTTTTTTGGTTTGTTGGTTTGTTCGTTTGTTGGTTTGTTAATGTATTGGTTTGTTGGTTTGTTGACTTGTTTGTTTTGTTCGTTTGTTGGCTTGTTCGTTTGTTGGTTTGTTGGTTTGTTGGTTTGTTGGTTTGTTGGTTAATTTGTTTATTGGTTTGTTGTTTTGTTGGTTTGTTGGTTCGTATGTTTGTTGGTTTATTGGTTTGTTGGTTTGTTGGTTTGTTGGTTTGTTGGTTTGTTGGTTTGTTTGTTTGTTGGTTTGTTCGTTTCTTGGCTTGTTGGCTTGTTGGCTTGTTGGTTTGTTGCTTTGTTGGTTTGTTGGTTTGTTGGTTTGTTGGTTTGTTGGTTTGTTGGTTTGTTGGTTTGTTGGTTTGTTGGTTTTTTTGTTTGTTGGCTTGTTGGTTTGTTGGCTTGTTGGTTTGTTGGTTAATTTGTTTGTTGGTTTGTTGTTTTGTTGGTTTGTTGGTTCGTTTTTTTGTTGGTTTGTTGGTTTGTTGGTTTGATGGTTTGTTCGTTTGTTGGCTTGTTGGCTTGTTGGCTTGTTGGCTTGTTGGCTTGTTGCCTTGTTGGTTTGTTGGCTTGTTGGTTTGTCGGTTTGTTGGTTTGTTTGGTTTGTTGGTTTGTTCGCTTGTTGGCTTGTTGGTTTGTTGGTTTGTTGGCTTGTTGGTTTTTTGGTTTGTTGGTTTGTTGGTTTGTTGGTTTGTTGGTTTGTTGGTTTGTTGGTTTGTTCGTTAGTTCGTTTGTTTGTTTGTTGGCTTGTTGGTTTGTTGGTTTGTTGGTTTGTTGGTTTGTTGGTTTGTTGGTTTGTTGGTTTATTTGTTTGTTGGTTTGTTGGCTTGTTCGCTGGTTGGCTTGTTGGTTTGTTGGTTTGTTGGTTTGTTGGCTTGTTGATTTGTTGGTTTGTTGGTTTGTTCGTTTGTTGGTTTGTTGGTTTGTTGGTTCGTTCGTTTGATGGTTTGTTGGTTTGTTGGTTTGTTCGTTTGTTGGTTTTTTGGTTTGTTGGCTTGTTGGTTTGTTGGTTTTTTGGTTTGTTTGTTTGTTGGTTTGTTCGCTGGTTGGCTTGTTGGTTTGTTGGTTTGTTGGTTTGTTGGCTTGTTGATTTGTTGGTTTGTTGGTTTGTTCGTTTGTTGGTTTGTTGGTTTGTTGGTTCGTTCGTTTGATGGTTTGTTGGTTTGTTGGTTTGTTCGTTTGTTGGTTTGTTGGTTTGTTGGCTTGTTGGTTTGTTGGTTTGTTGGCTTGTTGGTTTGTTGGCTTGTTGGTTTGTTGGTTTTTTGGTTTGTTTGTTTGTTGGTTTGTTCGCTGGTTGGCTTGTTGGTTTGTTGGTTTGTTGGTTTGTTGGCTTGTTGATTTGTTGGTTTGTTGGTTTGTTCGTTTGTTGGTTTGTTGGTTTGTTGGTTCGTTCGTTTGATGGTTTGTTGGTTTGTTGGTTTGTTCGTTTGTTGGTTTTTTGGTTTGTTGGTTTGTTGGTTTTTTGGTTTTTGGTTTGTTGGCTTGTTTGGTTTGTTCGTTTGTTGGCTTGTTGGTTTGTTGGTTTGTTGGCTTGTTGGTTTGTTGGTTTGTTTGTTTGTTGGTTTTTTGTTTGTTCGTTTGTTGGTTTTTTGGTATGTTGGTTTGTTCGTTTGTTGGTTTGTTGGTTTTTTGGTTTGTTGGTTTGTTGGCTTGTTTTTTTTGTTCGTTTGTTGGCTTGTTCGTTTGTTGGTTTGTTGGTTTGTTGGCTTGTTGGTTTGTTGGTTAATTTGTTTGTTGGTCTGTTGTTTTGTTGGTTTGTTGGTTCGTTTGTTGGTTGGTTTGTTGGTTTGTTGGTTTGTTGGTTTGTTGGTTTGTTGGTTTGTTTGTTTGTTGGATTGTTCGTTTGTTGGCTTGTTGGCTTGTTGGCTTGTTTGTTTGTTGGTTTGTTGGTTTGTTGGTTTGATGGTTTGTTGGTTTGTTAGTTTGTTGGTTTGTTGGTTTATTTGTTTGTTGGCTTGTTGGTTTCTTGGCTTGTTGGTTTGTTGGTTAATTTGTTTGTTGGTTTGTGGTTTTCTTGGTTTGATGGTTCGTTTGTTTGTTGGTTTGTTGGTTTGCTGGCTTGTTGGTTTGTCGGTTTGTTGGTTTGTTTGGTTTGTTTGTTTGTTCGCTTGTTGGCTTGTTGGTTTGTTGGTTTGTTGGTTTGTTGGCTTGTTGGTTTTTTGGTTTGTTGGTTTGTTCGTTTGTTGGTTTGTTGGTTTGTTGGTTTGTTCGTTTGTTGGTTTGTTGGTTTGTTGGTTTGTTGGTTTGTTCGTTTGTTGGTTTTTTGGTTTGTTGGCTTGTTTGTTTGTTGGTTTGTTCGTTTGTTGGATTATTGGTTTGTTGGCTTGTTGGCTTGTTGGCTCGTTGGTTTGTTGGTTTGTTGGTTTGTTGGTTTGTTCGTTTGTTGGTTTTTTGGATTGTTGGCTTGTTGGCTTGTTGGTTTGTTGGTTTGTTGGCTTGTTGGTTTGTTGGATTGTTGGCTTGTTGGTTTGTTGATTTGTTTGCTTGATGGTATTTTGGTTTGTTAGGTTGTTTGCTTGTTCGTTTGTTGGTTTATTGGTTTGTTGGTTTGTTGGTTAATTTGTTTGTTGGTTTGTTGTTTTGTTAGTTTGTTGGTTCGTTTGTTTGTTGGTTTGTTGGTTTGTTGGTTTGTTGGTTTGTTGGTTTGTTGGTTTGTTGGTTTGTTTGTTTGTTGGTTTGTTCGTTTGTTGGCTTGTTGGCTTGTTGGCTTGTTGGCTTGTTGGCTTGTTGGTTTGTTGGTTTGTTGGTTTGTTGGTTTGTTGGTTTGTTCGCTTGTTGGCTTGTTGGTTTGTTGGTTTGTTGGCTTGTTGTTTTGTTGGTTTGTTGGTTTGTTGGTTTGTTGGCTTGTTGGTTTGTTGGTTTGTTGGTTTGTTGGTTTGTTGGTTTGTTGGTTTCTTGGTTTGTTGGTTTTTTGGTTTGTTGGCTTGTTGGTTTATCGGTTTGTTGGTTTGTTCGTTTGTTGATTTTTTGGTTTGTTGATTTGTTGGTTTCTTCGTTAGTTGGTTTTTTGGTTTGTTGGTTTGTTGGTTTTTTGGTTTGTTGGTTTGTCGGCTTGTTTGTTTTGTTCGTTTGTTGGCTTGGTGGTTTGTTGGCTTGTTGGCTTGTTGGTTTGTTGGTTTGTTTGCTTGTTGGTTTTTTGGTTTGTTAGTTTGTTGGCTTGTTCGTTTGTTGGTTTGTTGGTTTGTTGGTTTGTTGGTTAATTTGTTTGTTGGTTTGTTGTTTTGTTAGTTTGTTGATTCGTTTGTTTGTTAGTTTGTTGGTTTGTTGGTTTGTTGGTTTGTTGGTTTGTTGGTTTGTTTGTTTGTTGGTTTGTTGGTTTGTTAGCTTGTTTGTTTTTTGGTTTGTTCGTTTGTTGGTTTTTTGGTTTGTTGGCTTGTTGGCTTATTGGTTTGTTGGTTTGTTGGCTTGTTGGTTTGTTGGTTTGTTGGTTTGTTCGTTTGTTGGTTTGTTGGCTTGTTCGCTTGTTGGTTTGTTGGTTTGCTGGTTTGTTGGTTTGTTGGTTTGTTGATTTATTTGTTTGTTGGTTTGTTGGCTTGTTGGTTTGTTAGCTTGTTGGTTTGTTGGTTTGTTGGTTTGTTGGTTTGTTGGTTTGTTTGTTTGTTGGTTTATTGGTTTGTAGGTTTGTTGGTTTGTTGGTTTTATGGTTTGTTGGCTTGTTGGTTTGTTGGCATGTTGGTTTGTTGGTTTTTTGTTTTGTTGCTTTGTTGGCTTGTTTTTTTTGTTCGTTTGTTGGCTTGTTCGTTTGTTGGTTTGTTGGTTTGTTGGCTTGTTGGTTTGTTGCTTAATTTGTTTGTTGGTCTGTTGTTTTGTTGGTTTGTTGGTTCGTTTGTTTGTTGGTTTGTTGGTTTGTTGGTTTGTTGGTTTGTTGGTTTGTTGGTTTGTTGGTTTGTTGGTTTGTTTGTTTGTTGGTTTGTTCGTTTGTTGGCTTGTTGGCTTGTTGGCTTGTTTGTTTGTTGGTTTGTTGGTTTGTTGGTTTGATGGTTTGTTGGTTTGTTGGTTTGTTGGTTTGTTGGTTTGTTGGTTTATTTGTTTGTTGGCTTGTTGGTTTGTTGGCTTGTTGGTTTGATGGTTAATTGGTTTGTTGGTTTGTTGTTTTGTTGGTTTGTTGGTTCGTTTGTTTGTTGGTTTGTTGGTTTGTTGGTTTGTTGGTTTGCTGGCTTGTTGGTTTGTCGGTTTGTTGGTTTGTTTGGTTTTGTTGGTTTGTTCGCTTGTCGGCTTGTTGGTTTGGTGGTTTGTTGGCTTGTTGGTTTTTTGGTTTGTTGGTTTGTTCGTTTGTTGGTTTGTTGGTTTGTTGGTTTGTTCGTTTGTTGGTTTGTTGGTTTGTTGGTTTGTTCGTTTGTTGGTTTTTTGGTTTGTTGGCTTGTTTGTTTGTTGGTTTGTTCGTTTGTTGGATTATTGGTTTGTTGGCTTGTTGGCTTGTTGGCTCGTTGGTTTGTTGGTTTGTTGGTTTGTTGGTTTGATGGTTTGTTGGTTTGTTCGTTTGTTGGTTTTTTGGATTGTTGGCTTGTTGGCTTGTTGGTTTGTTGGTTTGTTGGCTTGTTGGTTTGTTGGATTGTTGGCTTGTTGGTTTGTTGGTTTGTTTGCTTGATGGTATTTTGGTTTGTTAGTTTGTTTGCTTGTTCGTTTGTTGGTTTATTGGTTTGTTGGTTTGCTGGTTAATTTGTTTGTTGGTTTGTTGTTTTGTTAGTTTGTTGGTTCGTTTGTTTGTTGGTTTGTTGGTTTGTTGGTTTGTTGGTTTGTTGGTTTGTTGGTTTGTTTGTTTGTTGGTTTGTTCGTTTGTTGGCTTGTTGGCTTGTTGGCTTGTTAGCTTGTTGGCTTGTTGGTTTGTCGGTTTGTTGGTTTGTTGGTTTGTTGGTTTGTTCGCTTGTTGGCTTGTTGGTTTGTTGGTTTGTTGGCTTGTTGTTTTGTTGGTTTGTTGGTTTGTTGGTTTGTTGGCTTGTTGGTTTGTTGGTTTGTTGGTTTGTTGGTTTGTTGGTTTCTTGGTTTGTTGGTTTTTTGGTTTGTTGGCTTGTTGGTTTATCGGTTTGTTGGTTTGTTCGTTTGTTGATTTTTTGGTTTGTTGATTTGTTGGTTTCTTCATTAGTTGGTTTTTTGGTTTGTTGGTTTGTTGGTTTTTTGGTTTGTTGGTTTGTCGGCTTGTTTGTTTTGTTCGTTTGTTGGCTTGTTGGTTTGTTGGCTTGTTGGCTTGTTGGTTTGTTGGTTTGTTTGCTTGTTGGTTTTTTGGTTTGTTAGTTTGTTGGCTTGTTCGTTTGTTGGTTTGTTGGTTTGTTGGTTTGTTGGTTAATTTGTTTGTTGGTTTGTTGTTTTGTTAGTTTGTTGATTCGTTTGTTTGTTGGTTTGTTGGTTTGCTGGTTTGTTGGTTTGTTGGTTTGTTGGTTTGTTGATTTATTTGTTTGTTGGTTTGTTGGGTTGTTGGTTTGTTGGCTTGTTGGTTTGTTGGTTTGTTGGTTTGTTGGTTTGTTTGTTTGTTGGTTTGTTGGTTTGTAGGTTTGTTGGTTTGTTGGTTTTTTGGTTTGTTGGCTTGTTGGTTTGTTGGCTTGTTGGGTTTTGGTTTGTTGGTTTGTTGGCTTGTTAGTTTGTTGGTTTGTTGGTTTGTTGGTTTGTTGGTTTGTTGGTTTGTTGGTTTGTTGGTTTATTTGTTTGTTGTTTTGTTGGTTTGCTGGTTTGTTTGTTTGTTGGTGTGTTAGTTTGTTGGTTTGTTGGTTTGTTGGTTTGTTGGTTTGTTGGTTTGTTGGTTTATTTGTTTGTTGTTTTGTTGGTTTGCTGGTTTGTTTGTTTGTTGGTGTGTTGGTTTTTTGGTTTGTTGGCTTGTTGGCTTGTTGGTTTGTTGGTTTGTTGGTTTGTTGGTTTGTGGTTTGTTGGTTTGTTGGTTTGTTGGCTTGTTCGTTTGTTGGCTTGTTGGCATGTTGGTTTGTTGGTTTGTTGGTTTGATGGATTGTTGGTTTGTTGGTTTGTTGTTTTGTTGGTTTTTTTGTTGGTTGGTTTGTTGGTTTGTTGGTTTGTTGGTTTGTTGGTTTGTTGGCTTGTTGGCTTGTTGGCTTGTTGGCTTGTTGGTTTGTTGGTTTGTTGGTTTGTTGGTTTCTTGGTTTATTTGTTTGTTGGTTTGTTGGCTTGTTGGTTTGTTGGCTTGTTGGCTTGTTGGCTTGTTGGTTTGTTGGTTTGTTGGCTTGTGGGTTTGTTGGCTTGTTGGTTTGTTGGTTTGTTAGTTTATTTGTTTGTTGGTTTGTTCACTGGTTGGCTTCTTGGTTTGTTGGTTTGTTGGCTTGTTGTTTTGTTGGTTTGTTGGCTTGTTGGTTTGCTGGTTTGTTGGTTTGTTGGTTTTTTGGTTTGTTAATTTTTTTGTTTGTTGGCTTGTTGGTTTGTCGGTTTGTTGGTTTGTTCTTTTGTTGGTTTTTTGGTTTGTTGGTTTGTTCGTTTGTTGGTTTGTTGGTTTGTTCGTTTGTTGGTTTTTTGGTTTGTTGGTTTGTTGGTTTTTTGGTTTGTTGGTTTGTTGGCTTGTTGGTTTTGTTCGTTTGTTGGCTTGTTGGTTTGTTGGTTTGTTGGCTTGTTGGTTTGTTGGTTTGTTTGTTTGTTGGTTTTTTGGTTTGTTCGTTTGTTGGTTTTTTGGTTTGTTGGTTTGTTCGTTTGTTGGTTTGTTGGTTTTTTGGTTTGTTGGTTTGTTGGCTTGTTTGTTTTGTTCGTTTGTTGGCTTGTTCGTTTCTTGGTTTGTTGGTTTGTTGGTTTGTTGGTTTGTTGGTTTGTTGGTTTGTTGGTTTGTTGGTTTGTTGTTTTGTTAGTTTGTTGGTTCGTTTGTTTGTTGGTTTGCTGGTTTGTTGGTTTGTTGGTTTGTTGGTTTGTTGGTTTGTTTGTTTGTTGGTTTGTTCGTTTGTTGGTTTGTTGCCTTGTTGGCTTGTTGGCTTGTTGCTTTGTTGGTTTGTTGGTTTGACGGTTTGTTGGTTTGTTGGCTTGTTGGCTTATTGCCTTGTTGGTTTGTTGGTTTGTTGGTTTGTTGGTTTGTTGGTTTGTTGGTTTGTTGGTTTGTTGGTTTGTTGGTTTGTTGGTTTATTTGTTTGTCGGCTTGTTGGTTTGTTGGCTTGTTGGTTTGTTGGTCAATTTGTTTGTTGGTTTGTTGTTTTGTTGGTTTGTTGGTTCGTTGGTTTGTTGGTTTGTTGGTATGTTGGTTTGTTCGTTTGTTGGTTTGTTGGCTTGTTGGCTTGTTGGCTTGTTGCCTTGTTGGTTTGTTGGCTTGTTGGTTTGTCGGTTTGTTGGTTTGTTTGGTTTGTTGGTTTGTTCGCTTGTTGGCTTGTTGGTTTGTTGGTTTGTTGGCTTGTTGGTTTTTTGGTTTGTTGGTTTGTTCGTTTGTTGGTTTGTTGGTTTGTTGGTTTGTTCGTTTGTTGGTTTGTTGGTTTGTTGGTTTGTGCGTTTGTTGGTTTTTTGGTTTGTTGGTTTTTTGGTTTGTTGGTTTGTTTGTTTATTGGTTTGTTCGTTTGTTGGATTATTGGTTTGTTGGCTTGTTGGCTTGTTGGCTCGTTGGTTTGTTGGTTTGTTGGTTTGTTGGTTTGATAGTTTGTTTGTTTGTTCGTTTTTGGTTTTTTGGTTTGTTGGCTTGTTGGCTTGTTGGTTTGTTGGTTTGTTGGCTTGTTGGTTTGTTGGATTGTTGGCTTGTTGGTTTGTTGGTTTGTTTGCTTGATGGTTTTTTGGTTTGTTAGTTTGTTTGCTTGTTCGTTTGTTGGTTTGTTGGTTTGTTGGTTTGTTGGTTTGTTGGTTTGTTTGTTTGTTGGTTTGTTCGTTTGTTGGCTTGTTGGTTTGTGTGATTGTTGGCTTGTTGGCTTGTTGGTTTGTTGGTTTGTTGGTTTGTTGGTTTGTTGGTTTGTTGGTTTGTTCGTTTGTTGGTTTGTTCGCCTGTTGGCTTGTTGGTTTGTTGGTTTGTTGGCTTGTTGTTTTGTTGGTTGGTGGGTTTGTTGGTTTGTTGGCTTGTTGGTTTGTTGGTTTGTTGGTTTGTTGGTTGTTGGTTTGTTGGCTTGTTGGTTTGTTGGATTGTTGGCTTGTTGGTTTGTTGGTTTGTTTGCTTGATGGTTTTTTGGTTTGTTAGTTTGTTTGCTTGTTCGTTGGTTGGTTTATTGGTTTGTTGATTTGTTTGTTAATTTGTTTGTTGGTTTGTTGTTTTGTTAGTTTGTTGGTTTGTTTGTTTGTTGGTTTGTTGGTTTGTTGGTTTGTTGGTTTGTTGGTTTGTTGGTTTGTTGGTTTGTTGGTTTGTTTGTTTGTTGGTTTGTTCGTTTTTTGGCTTGTTGGCTTGTTGGCTTGTTGGCTTGTTGGTTTGTTGGTTTGTTGGTTTGTTGGTTTGTTGGTTTGTTCGTTTGTTGGTTTGTTCGCTTGTTGGCTTGTTGGTTTATTGTTTTGTTGGCTTGTTGTTTTGTTGGTTTGTTGGTTTGTTGGCTTGTTGGTTTGTTGGTTTGTTGGATTGTTGGTTTGTTGGTTTCTTGGTTTGTTGGTTTTTTGGTTTGTTGGCTTGTTGGTTTATCGGTTAGTTCGTTTGTTGCTTTTTCGGTTTGTTGGTTTGTTCGTTTGTTGGTTTGTTTGTTTGTTGGTTAATTTGTTTGTTGGTTTGTTGTTTTGTTGGTTTGTTGGTTTGTTCGTTTGTTGGATTATTGGTTTGTTGGCTTGTTGGCTTGTTGGCTCGTTGGTTTGTTGGTTTGTTGGTTTGTTGGTTTGATGGTTTGTTGGTTTGTTCGTTTGCTGGTTTTTTGGATTGTTGGCTTGTTGGCTTGTTGGTTTGTTGGTTTGTTGGCTTGTTGGTTTGTTGGATTGTTGGCTTGTTGGTTTGTTGATTTGTTTGCTTGATGGTATTTTGGTTTGTTAGGTTGTTTGCTTGTTCGTTTGTTGGTTTATTGGTTTGTTGGTTTGTTGGTTAATTTGTTTGTTGGTTTGTTGTTTTGTTAGTTTGTTGGTTCGTTTGTTTGTTGGTTTGTTGGTTTGTTGGTTTGTTGGTTTGTTGGTTTGTTGGTTTGTTTGTTTGTTGGTTTGTTCGTTTGTTGGCTTGTTGGCTTGTTGGCTTGTTGGCTTGTTGGCTTGTTGGTTTGTTGGTTTGTTGGTTTGTTGGTTTGTTGGTTTGTTCGCTTGTTGGCTTGTTGGTTTGTTGGTTTGTTGGCTTGTTGTTTTGTTGGTTTGTTGGTTTGTTGGTTTGTTGGCTTGTTGGTTTGTTGGTTTGTTGGTTTGTTGGTTTGTTGGTTTCTTGGTTTGTTGGTTTTTTGGTTTGTTGGCTTGTTGGTTTATCGGTTTGTTGGTTTGTTCGTTTGTTGATATTTTGGTTTGTTGATTTGTTGGTTTCTTCGTTAGTTGGTTTTTTGGTTTGTTGGTTTGTTGGTTTTTTGGTTTGTTGGTTTGTCGGCTTGTTTGTTTTGTTCGTTTGTTGGCTTGGTGGTTTGTTGGCTTGTTGGCTTGTTGGTTTGTTGGTTTGTTTGCTTGTTGGTTTTTTGGTTTGTTAGTTTGTTGGCTTGTTCGTTTGTTGGTTTGTTGGTTTGTTGGTTTGTTGGTTTGTTTGTTTGTTGGTTTGTTGGTTTGTTAGCTTGTTTGTTTTTTGGTTTGTTCGTTTGTTGGTTTTTTGGTTTGTTGGCTTGTTGGCTTATTGGTTTGTTGGTTTGTTGGCTTGTTGGTTTGTTGGTTTGTTGGTTTGTTCGTTTGTTGGTTTGTTGGCTTGTTGGCTTGTTGGTTTGTTGGTTTGTTGGTTTGTTGGTTTGCTGGTTTGTTGGTTTGTTGGCTTGTTGGTTTGTTAGCTTGTTGGTTTGTTGGTTTGTTGGTTTGTTGGTTTGTTTGTTTGTTGGTTTATTGGTTTGTAGGTTTGTTGGTTTGTTGGTTTTTTGGTTTGTTGGCTTGTTGGTTTGTTGGCTTGTTGGTTTGTTGGTTTTTTGGTTTGTTGGTTTGTTGGCTTGTTTTTTTTGTTCGTTTGTTGGCTTGTTCGTTTGTTGGTTTGTTGGTTTGTTGGCTTGTTGGTTTGTTGCTTAATTTGTTTGTTGGTCTGTTGTTTTGTTGGTTTGTTGGTTCGTTTGTTTGTTGGTTTGTTGGTTTGTTGGTTTGTTGGTTTGTTGGTTTGTTGGTTTGTTGGTTTGTTTGTTTGTTGGTTTGTTCGTTTGTTGGCTTGTTGGCTTGTTGGCTTGTTTGTTTGTTGGTTTGTTGGTTTGTTGGTTTGATGGTTTGTTGGTTTGTTGGTTTGTTGGTTTGTTGGTTTATTTGTTTGTTGGCTTGTTGGTTTATTGTCTTGTTGGTTTGTTGGTTAATTTGTTTGTTGGTTTGTTGTTTTGTTGGTTTGTTGGTTCGTTTGTTTGTTGGTTTGTTGGTTTGTTGATTTGTTGGTTTGCTGGCTTATTGGTTTGTCGGTTTGTTGGTTTGTTTGGTTTTGTTGGTTTGTTCGCTTGTTGGCTTGTTGGTTTGTTGGTTTGTTGGCTTGTTGGTTTTTTGGTTTGTTGGTTTGTTCGTTTGTTGGTTTGTTGGTTTGTTGGTTTGTTCGTTTGTTGGTTTGTTGGTTTGTTGGTTTGTTCGTTTGTTGGTTTTTTGGTTTGTTGGCTTGTTTGTTTGTTGGTTTGTTCGTTTGTTGGATTATTGGTTTGTTGGCTTGTTGGCTTGTTGGCTCGTTGGTTTGTTGGTTTGTTGGTTTGTTGGTTTGATGGTTTGTTGGTTTGTTCGTTTGTTGGTTTTTTGGATTGTTGGCTTGTTGGCTTGTTGGTTTGTTGGTTTGTTGGCTTGTTGGTTTGTTGGATTGTTGGCTTGTTGGTTTGTTGGTTTGTTTGCTTGATGGTATTTTGGTTTGTTAGTTTGTTTGCTTGTTCGTTTGTTGGTTTATTGGTTTGTTGGTTTGTTGGTTAATTTGTTTGTTGGTTTGTTGTTTTGTTAGTTTGTTGGTTCGTTTGTTTGTTGGTTTGTTGGTTTGTTGGTTTGTTGGTTTGTTGGTTTGTTGGTTTGTTTGTTTGTTGGTTTGTTCGTTTGTTGGCTTGTTGGCTTGTTGGCTTGTTGGCTTGTTGGCTTGTTGGTTTGTTGGTTTGTTGGTTTGTTGGTTTGTTGGTTTGTTCGCTTGTTGGCTTGTTGGTTTGTTGGTTTGTTGGCTTGTTGTTTTGTTGGTTTGTTGGTTTGTTGGTTTGTTGGCTTGTTGGTTTGTTGGTTTGTTGGTTTGTTGGTTTGTTGGTTTCTTGGTTTGTTGGTTTTTTGGTTTGTTGGCTTGTTGGTTTATCGGTTTGTTGGTTTGTTCGTTTGTTGATTTTTTGGTTTGTTGATTTGTTGGTTTCTTCGTTAGTTGGTTTTTTGGTTTGTTGGTTTGTTGGTTTTTTGGTTTATTGGTTTGTCGGCTTGTTTGTTTTGTTCGTTTGTTGGCTTGTTGGTTTGTTGGCTTGTTGGCTTGTTGGTTTGTTGGTTTGTTTGCTTGTTAGTTTTTTGGTTTGTTAGTTTGTTGGCTTGTTCGTTTGTTGGTTTGTTGGTTTGTTGGTTTGTTGGTTAATTTGTTTGTTGGTTTGTTGTTTTGTTAGTTTGTTGATTCGTTTGTTTGTTGGTTTGTTGGTTTGCTGGTTTGTTGGTTTGTTGGTTTGTTGGTTTGTTGATTTATTTGTTTGTTGGTTTGTTGGGTTGTTGGTTTGTTGGCTTGTTGGTTTGTTGGTTTGTTGGTTTGTTGGTTTGTTTGTTTGTTGGTTTGTTGGTTTGTAGGTTTGTTGGTTTGTTGGTTTTTTGGTTTGTTGGCTTGTTGGTTTGTTGGCTTGTTGGCTTGTTGGTTTGTTGGTTTGTTTGCTTGTTGGGTTTTGGTTTGTTGGTTTGTTGGCTTGTTAGTTTGTTGGTTTGTTGGTTTGTTGGTTTGTTGGTTTGTTGGTTTGTTGGTTTGTTGGTTTATTTGTTTGTTGTTTTGTTGGTTTGCTGGTTTGTTTGTTTGTTGGTGTGTTGGTTTTTTGGTTTGTTGGCTTGTTGGCTTGTTGGTTTGTTGGTTTGTTGGTTTGTTGGTTTGTGGTTTGTTGGTTTGTTGGTTTGTTGGCTTGTTCGTTTGTTGGCTTGTTGGCATGTTGGTTTGTTGGTTTGTTGGTTTGATGGATTGTTGGTTTGTTGGTTTGTTGTTTTGTTGGTTTTTTTGTTGGTTGGTTTGTTGGTTTGTTGGTTTGTTGGTTTGTTGGTTTGTTGGCTTGTTGGCTTGTTGGCTTGTTGGCTTGTTGGTTTGTTGGTTTGTTGGTTTGTTGGTTTCTTGGTTTATTTGTTTGTTGGTTTGTTGGCTTGTTGGTTTGTTGGCTTGTTGGCTTGTTGGCTTGTTGGTTTGTTGGTTTGTTGGCTTGTGGGTTTGTTGGCTTGTTGGTTTGTTGGTTTGTTGGTTTATTTGTTTGTTGGTTTGTTCACTGGTTGGCTTCTTGGTTTGTTGGTTTGTTGGCTTGTTGTTTTGTTGGTTTGTTGGCTTGTTGGTTTGCTGGTTTGTTGGTTTGTTGGTTTTTTGGTTTGTTAATTTTTTTGTTTGTTGGCTTGTTGGTTTGTCGGTTTGTTGGTTTGTTCTTTTGTTGGTTTTTTGGTTTGTTGGTTTGTTCGTTTGTTGGTTTGTTGGTTTGTTCGTTTGTTGGTTTTTTGGTTTGTTGGTTTGTTGGTTTTTTGGTTTATTGGTTTGTTGGCTTGTTGGTTTTGTTCGTTTGTTGGCTTGTTGGTTTGTTGGTTTGTTGGCTTGTTGGTTTGTTGGTTTGTTTGTTTGTTGGTTTTTTGGTTTGTTCGTTTGTTGGTTTTTTGGTTTGTTGGTTTGTTCGTTTGTTGGTTTGTTGGTTTTTTGGTTTGTTGGTTTGTTGGCTTGTTTGTTTTGTTCGTTTGTTTGCTTGTTCGTTTCTTGGTTTGTTGGTTTGTTGGTTTGTTGGTTTGTTGGTTTGTTGGTTTGTTGTTTTGTTAGTTTGTTGGTTCGTTTGTTTGTTGGTTTGTTGGTTTGTTGGTTTGTTGGTTTGTTGGTTTGTTGGTTTGCTGGTTTGTTGGTTTGTTGGTTTGTTGGTTTGTTTGTTTGTTGGTTTGTTCGTTTGTTGGTTTGTTGCCTTGTTGGCTTGTTGGCTTGTTGCTTTGTTGGTTTGTTTGTTTGACGGTTTGTTGGTTTGTTGGCTTGTTGGCTTATTGCCTTGTTGGTTTGTTGGTTTGTTGGTTTGTTGGTTTGTTGGTTTGTTGGTTTGTTGGTTTGTTGGTTTGTTGGTTTATTTGTTTGTCGGCTTGTTGGTTTGTTGGCTTGTTGGTTTGTTGGTCAATTTGTTTGTTGGTTTGTTGTTTTGTTGGTTTGTTGGTTCGTTGGTTTGTTGGTTTGTTGGTATGTTGGTTTGTTCGTTTGTTCGTTTGTTGGTTTGTTGGCTTGTTGGCTTGTTGGCTTGTTGCCTTGTTAGTTTGTTGGCTTGTTGGTTTGTCGGTTTGTTGGTTTGTTTGGTTTGTTGGTTTGTTCGCTTGTTGGCTTGTTGGTTTGTTGGTTTGTTGGCTTGTTGGTTTTTTGGTTTGTTGGTTTGTTCGTTTGTTGGTTTGTTGGTTTGTTGGTTTGTTCGTTTGTTGGTTTGTTGGTTTGTTGGTTTGTGCGTTTGTTGGTTTTTTGGTTTGTTGGTTTTTTGGTTTGTTGGTTTGTTTGTTTATTGGTTTGTTCGTTTGTTGGATTATTGGTTTGTTGGCTTGTTGGCTTGTTGGCTCGTTGGTTTGTTGGTTTGTTGGTTTGTTGGTTTGATAGTTTGTTTGTTTGTTCGTTTTTGGTTTTTTGGTTTGTTGGCTTGTTGGCTTGTTGGTTTGTTGGTTTGTTGGCTTGTTGGTTTGTTGGATTGTTGACTTGTTGGTTTGTTGGTTTGTTTGCTTGATGGTTTTTTGGTTTGTTAGTTTGTTTGCTTGTTCGTTTGTTGGTTTGTTGGTTTGTTGGTTTGTTGGTTTTTTTGTTTGTTGGTTTGTTCGTTTGTTGGCTTGTTGGTTTGTGTGATTGTTGGCTTGTTGGCTTGTTGGTTTGTTGGTTTGTTGGTTTGTTGGTTTGTTGGTTTGTTGGTTTGTTCGTTTGTTGGTTTGTTCGCTTGTTGGCTTGTTGGTTTGTTGGTTTGTTGGCTTGTTGTTTTGTTGGTTGGTGGGTTTGTTGGTTTGTTGGCTTGTTGGTTTGTTGGTTTGTTGGTTTGTTGGTTGTTGGTTTGTTGGCTTGTTGGTTTGTTGGATTGTTGGCTTGTTGGTTTGTTGGTTTGTTTGCTTGATGGTTTTTTGGTTTGTTAGTTTGTTTGCTTGTTCGTTGGTTGGTTTATTGGTTTGTTGATTTGTTTGTTAATTTGTTTGTTGGTTTGTTGTTTTGTTAGTTTGTTGGTTTGTTTGTTTGTTGGTTTGTTGGTTTGTTGGTTTGTTGGTTTGTTGGTTTGTTGGTTTGTTGGTTTGTTGGTTTGTTGGTTTGTTTGTTTGTTGGTTTGTTCGTTTTTTGGCTTGTTGGCTTGTTGGCTTGTTGGTTTGTTGGTTTGTTGGTTTGTTGGTTTGTTGGTTTGTTCGTTTGTTGGTTTGTTCGCTTGTTGGCTTGTTGGTTTGTTGTTTTGTTGGCTTGTTGTTTTGTTGGTTTGTTGGTTTGTTGGTTTGTTGGCTTGTTGGTTTGTTGGTTTGTTGGATTGTTGGTTTGTTGGTTTCTTGGTTTGTTGGTTTTTTGGTTTGTTGGCTTGTTGGTTTATCGGTTAGTTCGTTTGTTGCTTTTTCGGTTTGTTGGTTTGTTTGTTTGTTGGTTAATTTGTTTGTTGGTTTGTTGTTTTGTTGGTTTGTTGATTCGTTTGTTTGTTAGTTTGTTGGTTTGTTGGTTTGTTGGTTTGTTGGTTTGTTGGTTTGTTTGTTTGTTGGTTTGTTGGTTTGTTGGCTTGTTTGGTTGTTGGTTTGTTCGTTTGTTGGTTTTTTGGTTTGTTGGCTTGTTGGCTTGTTGGTTTGTTGGTTTGTTGGCTTGTTGGTTTGTTGGTTTGTTGGTTTGTTCGTTTGTTGGTTTGTTGGCTTGTTGGCTTGTTGGTTTGTTGGTTTGTTGGTTTGTTGGTTTGTTGGTTTGCTGGTTTGTTGGTTTGTTGGTTTGTTGATTTATTTGTTTGTTGGTTTGTTGGCTTGTTGGTTTGTTGGCTTGTTGGTTTGTTGGTTTGTTGGTTTGTTTGTTTGTTGGTTTGTTCGTTTGTTGGCTTGTTGGTTTGTTGGTTGGTTGGTTTGTTGGTTTTTTGGTTTGTTGGTTTGTTGGTTTGTTGGTTTGTTGGTTTGTTTGTTTGTTGGATTGTTGGTTTATTGGTTTGTTGGTTTATTGGTTTGTTGGTTTTTTGGTTTTGGCTTGTTGGTTTGTTGTTTTGTTGGTTTGTTGGTTTGTTGGTTTGTTCGTTTGTTGGTTTGTTGGCTTGTTGGTTTGTCGGTTTGTTGGTTTGTTGGTTTGTTTGTTTGTTGGCTTGGTGGTTTGTTGGTTTGTTGGTTTGTAGGTTTGTTGGTTTGTTGGTTTTTTGGTTTGTTGGTTTGTTGGTTTGTTTGCTTGTTGGTTTTTGGTTTGTTGGTTTGTTGGCTTGTTAGTTTGTTGGTTTGTTGGTTTGTTGGTTTGTTGGTTTGTTGGTTTGTTGGTTTGTTGGTTTATTTGTTTGTTATTTTGTTGGTTTGCTGGTTTGTTTGTTTGTTGGTTTGTTGGTTTTTTGGTTTGTTGGTTTGTTTGTTTGTTGGTTTGTTGGTTTGTTCGTTTGTTGGTTTTTTGGTTTGTTGGCTTGTTGGCTTGTTGGTTTGTTGGTTTGTTGGTTTGTTGGTTTGTGGTTTGTTGGTTTGTTGGATTGTTGGCTTGTTCGTTTGTTGGCTTGTTGGCATGTTGGTTTGTTGGTTTGTTGGTTTGATGGATTGTTGTTTTGTTGGTCTGTTGTTTTTTTGGTTTTTTTGTTTGTTGGTTTGTTGGTTTGCTGGTTTGTTGGTTTGTTGGCTTGTTGGCTTGTTGGCTTATTGGCTTGTTGGTTTGTTGGTTTGTTGGTTTGTTGGTTTATTGGTTTCTAGGTTTATTTGTTTGTTGGTTTGTTGGCTTGTTGGTTTGTTGGCTTGTTGGCTTGTTGGCTTGTTGGTTTGTTGGTTTGTTGGCTTGTTGGTTTTTTGGTTTGTTGGTTTGTTCGTTTGTTGGTTTGTTGGTTTGTTGGCTTGTTGGCTTGTTGGCTCGTTGGTTTGTTGGTTTGTTGGTTTGTTGGTTTGATAGTTTGTTTGTTTGTTCGTTTTTGGTTTTTTGGTTTGTTGGCTTGTTGGTTTGTTGGATTGTTGGCTTGTTGGTTTGTTGGTTTGTTTGCTTGATGGTTTTTTGGTTTGTTAGTTTGTTTGCTTGTTCGTTTGTTGGTTTGTTGGTTTGTTGGTTTGTTGGTTTGTTGGTTTGTTTGTTTGTTTGTTTGTTCGTTTGTTGGCTTGTTGGTTTGTGTGATTGTTGGCTTGTTGGCTTGTTGGTTTGTTGGTTTGTTGGTTTGTTGGTTTGTTGGTTTGTTGGTTTGTTCGTTTGTTGGTTTGTTCGCTTGTTGGCTTGTTGGTTTGTTGGTTTGTTGGCTTGTTGTTTTGTTGGTTGGTGGGTTTGTTGGTTTGTTGGCTTGTTGGTTTGTTGGTTTGTTGGTTTGTTGGTTGTTGGTTTGTTGGCTTGTTGGTTTGTTGGATTGTTGGCTTGTTGGTTTGTTGGTTTGTTTGCTTTATGGTTTTTAGGTTTGTTAGTTTGTTTGCTTGTTCGTTGGTTGGTTTATTGGTTTGTTGATTTGTTTGTTAATTTGTTTGTTGGTTTGTTGTTTTGTTAGTTTGTTGGTTTGTTTGTTTGTTGGTTTGTTGGTTTGTTGGTTTGTTGGTTTGTTGGTTTGTTGGTTTGTTGGTTTGTTGTTTTGTTGGTTTGTTTGTTTGTTGGTTTGTTCGTTTTTTGGCTTGTTGAATTGTTGGCTTGTTGGCTTGTTGGTTTGTTGGTTTGTTGGTTTGTTGGTTTGTTGGTTTGTTCGTTTGTTGGTTTGTTCGCTTGTTGGATTGTTGGTTTGTTGTTTTGTTGGCTTGTTGTTTTGTTGGTTTGTTGGTTTGTTGGTTTGTTGGCTTGTTGGTTTGTTGGTTTGTTGGATTGTTGGTTTGTTGGTTTCTTGGTTTGTTGGTTTTTTGGTTTGTTGGCTTGTTGGTTTATCGGTTAGTTCGTTTGTTGCTTTTTCGGTTTGTTGGGTTGTTCGTTTGTTGGTTTGTTTGTTTGTTGGTTAATTCGTTTGTTGGTTTGTTGTTTTGTTGGTTTGTTGATTCGTTTGTTTGTTAGTTTGTTGGTTTGTTTTTTTGTTGGTTTGTTGGTTTGTTGGTTTGTTGGTTTGTTTGTTTGTTGGTTTGTTGGTTTGTTGGCTTGTTTGGTTGTTGGTTTGTTCGTTTGTTGGTTTTTTGGTTTGTTGGCTTGTTGGCTTGTTGGTTTGTTGGTTTGTTGGCTTGTTGGTTTGTTGGTTTGTTGGTTTGTTCGTTTGTTGGTTTGTTGGCTTGTTGGCTTGTTGGTTTGTTGGTTTGTTGGTTTGTTGGTTTGTTGGTTTGCTGGTTTGTTGGTTTGTTGGTTTGTTGATTTATTTGTTTGTTGGTTTGTTGGCTTGTTGGTTTGTTGGCTTGTTGGTTTGTTGGTTTGTTGGTTTGTTTGTTTGTTGGTTTGTTCGTTTGTTGGCTTGTTGGTTTGTTGGTTGGTTGGTTTGTTGGTTTTTTGGTTTGTTGGTTTGTTGGTTTGTTGGTTTGTTTGTTTGTTGGATTGTTGGTTTATTGGTTTGTTGGTTTATTGGTTTGTTGGTTTTTTGGTTTTGGCTTGTTGGTTTGTTGTTTTGTTGGTTTGTTGGTTTGTTGGTTTGTTCGTTTGTTGGTTTGTTGGCTTGTTGGTTTGTCGGTTTGTTGGTTTGTTGGTTTGTTTGTTTGTTGGCTTGGTGGTTTGTTGGTTTGTTGGTTTGTAGGTTTGTTGGTTTGTTGGTTTTTTGGTTTGTTGGTTTGTTGGTTTGTTTGCTTGTTGGTTTTTGGTTTGTTGGTTTGTTGGCTTGTTAGTTTGTTGGTTTGTTGGTTTGTTGGTTTGTTGGTTTGTTGGTTTGTTGGTTTGTTGGTTTGTTGGTTTATTTGTTTGTTATTTTGTTGGTTTGCTGGTTTGTTTGTTTGTTGGTTTGTTGGTTTTTTGGTTTGTTGGTTTGTTTGTTTGTTGGTTTGTTGGTTTGTTCGTTTGTTGGTTTTTTGGTTTGTTGGCTTGTTGGCTTGTTGGTTTGTTGGTTTGTTGGTTTGTTGGTTTGTGGTTTGTTGGTTTGTTGGATTGTTGGCTTGTTCGTTTGTTGGCTTGTTGGCATGTTGGTTTGTTGGTTTGTTGGTTTGATGGATTGTTGTTTTGTTGGTCTGTTGTTTTGTTGGTTTTTTTGTTTGTTGGTTTGTTGGTTTGCTGGTTTGTTGGTTTGTTGGCTTGTTGGCTTGTTGGCTTATTGGCTTGTTGGTTTGTTGGTTTGTTGGTTTGTTGGTTTCTAGGTTTATTTGTTTGTTGGTTTGTTGGCTTGTTGGTTTGTTGGCTTGTTGGCTTGTTGGCTTGTTGGTTTGTTGGTTTGTTGGCTTGTTGGTTTTTGGTTTGTTGGTTTGTTGGTTTGTTTATTTATTTGTTTGTTGGTTTGTTCGCTGGTTGGCTTGTTGGTTTGTTGGTTTGTTGGTTTGTTGGCTTGTTATTTTGTTAGTTTGTTGGCTTGCTGGTTTGCTGGTTTGTTGGTTTGTTGGTTTGTTGGTTTGTAGGTTTTTTTGTTTGTTGGCTTGTTGGTTTGTCGGTTTGTTGGTTTGTTCTTTTGTTGGTTTTTTTGGTTTGTTGGTTTGTTCGTTTGTTGGTTTGTTGGTTTGTTGGTTTGTTCGTTTGTTGGTTTTTTGGTTTGTTGGTTTGTTGGTTTTTTGGTTTGTTGGTTTGTTGGCTTGTTTGTTTTATTCGTTTGTTGGCTTATTGGTTTGTTGGTTTGTTGGCTTGTTGGTTTGTTGGTTTATTTGTTTGTTATTTTGTTGGTTTGCTGGTTTGTTTGTTTGTTGGTTTGTTGGTTTTTTGGTTTGTTGGTTTGTTTGTTTGTTGGTTTGTTGGTTTGTTCGTTTGTTGGTTTTTTGGTTTGTTGGCTTGTTGGCTTGTTGGTTTGTTGGTTTGTTGGTTTGTTGGTTTGTGGTTTGTTGGTTTGTTGGATTGTTGGCTTGTTCGTTTGTTGGCTTGTTGGCATGTTGGTTTGTTGGTTTGTTGGTTTGATGGATTGTTGTTTTGTTGGTCTGTTGTTTTGTTGGTTTTTTTGTTTGTTGGTTTGTTGGTTTGCTGGTTTGTTGGTTTGTTGGCTTGTTGGCTTGTTGGCTTATTGGCTTGTTGGTTTGTTGGTTTGTTGGTTTGTTGGTTTCTAGGTTTATTTGTTTGTTGGTTTGTTGGCTTGTTGGTTTGTTGGCTTGTTGGCTTGTTGGCTTGTTGGTTTGTTGGTTTGTTGGCTTGTTGGTTTTTGGCTTGTTGGTTTGTTGGTTTGTTTATTTATTTGTTTGTTGGTTTGTTCGCTGGTTGGCTTGTTGGTTTGTTGGTTTGTTGGTTTGTTGGCTTGTTATTTTGTTAGTTTGTTGGCTTGCTGGTTTGCTGGTTTGTTGGTTTGTTGGTTTGTTGGTTTGTAGGTTTTTTTGTTTGTTGGCTTGTTGGTTTGTCGGTTTGTTGGTTTGTTCTTTTGTTGGTTTTTTTGGTTTGTTGGTTTGTTCGTTTGTTGGTTTGTTGGTTTGTTGGTTTGTTCGTTTGTTGGTTTTTTGGTTTGTTGGTTTGTTGGTTTTTTGGTTTGTTAGTTTGTTGGCTTGTTTGTTTTGTTCGTTTGTTGGCTTATTGGTTTGTTGGTTTGTTGGCTTGTTGGTTTGTTGGTTTGTTTGTTTGTTGGTTTTTTGGTTTGTTCGTTTGTTGGTTTTTTGGTTTGTTGGTTTGTTCGTTTGTGGGTTTGTTGGTTTTTTGGTTTGTTGGTTTGTTGGCTTGTTTGTTTTGTTCGTTTGTTGGCTTGTTCGTTTGTTTGTTTGTTGGTTTGTTGGTTTGTTGGTTTGTTGGTTTGTTGTTTTGTTGGTTTGTTGGTTCGTTTGTTTGTTGGTTTGTTGGTTTGTTGGTTTGTTGGTTTGTTGGTTTGTTTGTTTGTTAGTTTGTTCGTTTGTTGGCTTGTTGGCTTGTTGGCTTGTTGGCTTGTTGGCTTGTTGGCTTGTTGGTTTGTTCGTTTGTTGGTTTGATGGTTTGTTGGTTTGTTGGCTTGTTGGCTTGTTGCCTTGTTGGTTTGTTGGTTTGTTGGTTTGTTGGTTTGTTGGTTTGTTGGTTTGTTGGTTCGTTGGTTTGTTGGTTTGTTGGTTTGTTGGTTTGTTGGTTTATTTGTTTGTTTGCTTGTTGGTTTGTTGGCTTGTTGGTTTGTTGGTTAATTTGTTTGTTGGTTTGTTGTTTTGTTGGTTTGTTGGTTCGTTTGTTTATTGGTTTGTTGGTTTGTTCGCTTGTTGGCTTGTTGGTTTGTTGGTTTGTTGGCTTGTTGGTTTTTTGGTTTGTTGGTTTGTTCGTTTGTTGGTTTGTTGGTTTGTTGGTTTGTTCGTTTGTTGGTTTGTTGGTTTGTTGGTTTGTGCGTTTGTTGGTTTTTTGGTTTGTTGGTTTTTTGGTTTGTTGGTTTGTTTGTTTGTTGGTTTGTTCGTTTGTTGGATCCTTGGTTTGTTGGCTTGTTGTCTTATTGGCTCGTTGGTTTGTTGGTTTGTTGGTTTGATGGTTTGTTGGTTTGTTCGTTTTTGGTTTTTTGGTTTGTTGGCTTGTTGGTTTGTTGGATTGTTGGCTTGTTGGTTTGTTGGTTTGTTTGCTTGATGGTTTTTTGGTTTGTTAGTTTGTTTGCTTGTTCGTTTGTTGGTTTGTTGGTTTGTTGGCTTGTTGGCTTGTTGGCTTGTTGGTTTGTTGGTTTGTTGGTTTGTTGGTTTGTTGGTTTGTTCGTTTGTTGGTTTGTTCGCTTGTTGGCTTGTTGGTTTGTTGGTTTGTTGGCTTGTTGTTTTGTTGGTTTGTTGGTTTGTTGGTTTGTTGGCTTGTTGGTTTGTTGGTTTGTTGGTTTGTTGGTTGTTGGTTTGTTGGCTTGTTGGTTTGTTGGATTGTTGGCTTGTTGGTTTGTTGGGTTGTTTGCTTGATGGTTTTTTGGTTTGTTAGTTTGTTTGCTTGTTCGTTTGTTGGTTTATTGGTTTGTTGGTTTGTTGGTTAATTTGTTTGTTGGTTTGTTGTTTTGTTAGTTTGGTGGTTCGTTTGTTTGTTAGTTTGTTGGTTTGTTGGTTTGTTGGATTGTTTTTTGTTGGTTTGTTCGTTTGTTGGCTTGTTGGCTTGTTGGCTTGTTAGCTTGTTGGTTTGTTGGTTTGTTGGTTTGTTGGTTTGTTGGTTTGTTGGTTTGTTGGTTTGTTCGTTTGTTGGTTTGTTCGCTTGTTGGCTTGTTGGTTTGTTGGTTTGTTGGCTTGTTTTTTGTTGGTTTGTTGGTTTGTTGGTTTGTTGGTTTGTTGGTTTGTTGGTTTGTTGGTTTGTTGGTTTGTTGGTTTGTTGGTTTGTTGGTTTGTTGGTTTGTTGGTTTTTTGGTTTGTTGGCTTGTTGGTTTATCGGTTTGTTCATTTGTTGCTTTTTTGGTTTGTTGGTTTGTTCGTTTGTTGGTTTGTTGGTTTGTTGGTTTGTTCGTTAGTTGGTTTTTTGGTTTGTTGGTTTTTTGGTTTGTTGGTTTGTCGGCTTGTTTGTTTTATTCGTTTGTTGGCTTGTTGGTTTGTTGGTTTGTTGGTTTGTTTGCTTGTTGGTTTTTTGGTTTGTTAGTTTGTTGGCTTGTTCGTTTGTTGGTTTGTTGGTTTGTTGGTTTGTTGGTTTGTTGGTTTGTTGGTTTGTTTGGTTTGTTGGTTTGTTCGCTTGTTGGCTTGTTGGTTTGTTGGTTTGTTGGCTTGTTGGTTTTTTGGTTAGTTGGTTTGTTGGTTTGTTGGTTTGTTGGTTTGTTGGTTTGTTCGTTTGTTGGTTTGTTGGTTTGTTGGTTTGTTGGTTTGTGCGTTTGTTGGTTTTTTGGTTTGTTGGTTTTTTGGTTTGTTGGTTTGTTTGTTTGTTGGTTTGTTCGTTTGTTGGATTATTGGTTTGTTGGCTTGTTGGCTTGTTGGCTCGTTGGTTTGTTGGTTTGTTGGTTTGTTGGTTTGATGGTTTGTTGGTTTGTTCGTTTTTGGTTTTTTGGTTTGTTGGCTTGTTGGCTTGTTGGTTTGTTGGTTTGTTGGCTTGTTGGTTTGTTGGATTGTTGGCTTGTTGGTTTGTTGGTTTGTTTGCTTGATGGTTTTTTGGTTTGTTAGTTTGTTTGCTTGTTCGTTTGTTGGTTTGTTGGTTTGTTGGCTTATTGGCTTGTTGGCTTGTTGGTTTGTTGGTTTGTTGGTTTGTTGGTTTGTTGGTTTGTTGGTTTGTTCGCTTGTTGGCTTGTTGGTTTGTTGTTTTGTTGGTTTGTTGGTTTGTTGGTTTGTTGGCTTGTTGGTTTGTTGGTTTGTTGGTTTGTTGGTTGTTGGTTTGTTGGCTTGTTGGTTTGTTGGATTGTTGGCTTGTTGGTTTGTTGGTTTGTTTGCTTGATGGTTTTTTGGTTTGTTAGTTTGTTTGCTTGTTCGTTTGTTGGTTTATTGGTTTGTTGGTTTGTTGGTTAATTTGTTTGTTGGTTTGTTGTTTTGTTAGTTTGGTGGTTCGTTTGTTTGTTAGTTTGTTGGTTTGTTGGTTTGTTGGATTGTTTTTTGTTGGTTTGTTCGTTTGTTGGCTTGTTGGCTTGTTGGCTTGTAAGCTTGTTGGTTTGTTGGTTTGTTGGTTTGTTGGTTTGTTGGTTTGTTGGTTTGTTGGTTTGTTCGTTTGTTGGTTTGTTCGCTTGTTGGCTTGTTGGTTTGTTGGTTTGTTGGCTTGTTTTTTGTTGGTTTGTTGGTTTGTTGGCTTGTTGGTTTGTTGGTTTGTTGGTTTGTTGGTTTGTTGGTTTGTTGGTTTGTTGGTTTGTTGGTTTGTTGGTTTGTTGGTTTTTTGGTTTGTTGGCTTGTTGGTTTATCGGTTTGTTCGTTTGTTGCTTTTTTGGTTTGTTGGTTTGTTCGTTTGTTGGTTTGTTGGTTTGTTGGTTTGTTCGTTAGTTGGTTTTTTGGTTTGTTGGTTTTTTGGTTTGTTGGTTTGTCGGCTTGTTTGTTTTATTCGTTTGTTGGCTTGTTGGTTTGTTGGCTTGTTGGCTTGTTGGTTTGTTGGTTTGTTTGCTTGTTGGTTTTTTGGTTTGTTAGTTTGTTGGCTTGTTCGTTTGTTGGTTTGTTGGTTTGTTGGTTTGTTGGTTTGTTGGTTTGTTTGGTTTGTTGGTTTGTTCGCTTGTTGGCTTGTTGGTTTGTTGGTTTGTTGGCTTGTTGGTTTTTTGGTTTGTTGGTTTGTTGGTTTGTTGGTTTGTTGGTTTGTTGGTTTGTTCGTTTGTTGGTTTGTTGGTTTGTTGGTTTGTTGGTTTGTGCGTTTGTTGGTTTTTTGGTTTGTTGGTTTTTTGGTTTGTTGGTTTGTTTGTTTGTTGGTTTGTTCGTTTGTTGGATTATTGGTTTGTTGGCTTGTTAGCTTGTTGGCTCGTTGGTTTGTTGGTTTGTTGGTTTGTTGGTTTGATGGTTTGTTGGTTTGTTCGTTTTTGGTTTTTTGGTTTGTTGGCTTGTTGGCTTGTTGGTTTGTTGGTTTGTTGGCTTGTTGGTTTGTTGGATTGTTGGCTTGTTGGTTTGTTGGTTTGTTTGCTTGATGGTTTTTTGGTTTGTTAGTTTGTTAGCTTGTTCGTTTGTTGGTTTGTTGGTTTGTTGGCTTGTTGGCTTGTTGGCTTGTTGGTTTGTTGGTTTGTTGTTTTGTTGGTTTGTTGGTTTGTTGGTTTGTTCGTTTGTTGGTTTGTTCGCTTGTTGGCTTGTTGGTTTGTTGGTTTGTTGGCTTGTTGTTTTGTTGGTTTGTTGGTTTGTTGGTTTGTTGGCTTGTTGGCTTGTTGGCTCGTTGGTTTGTTGGTTTGTTTGTTTGTTGGTTTGATGGTTTGTTGGTTTGTTCGTTTTTGGTTTTTTGGTTTGTTGGCTTGTTGGCTTGTTGGCTTGTTGGCTTGTTGGCTTGTTGGTTTGTTGGTTTGTTGGTTTGTGGGTTTGTTGGTTTGTTCGTTTGTTGGTTTGTTCGCTTGTTGGCTTGTTGGTTTGTTCGTTTGTTGGCTTGTTGTTTTGTTGGTTTGTTGGTTTGTTGGCTTGTTGGTTTGTTGGTTTGTTGGTTTGTTGGTTGTTGGTTTGTTGGCTTGTTGGTTTGTTGGATTGTTGGCTTGTTGGTTTGTTGGTTTGTTTGCTTGATGGTTTTTTGGTTTGTTAGTTTGTTTGCTTATTCGTTTGTTGGTTTATTGGTTTGTTGGTTTGTTGGTTAATTTGTTTGTTGGTTTGTTGTTTTGTTAGTTTGTTGGTTCGTTTGTTTGTTGGTTTGTTGGTTTGTTGGTTTGTTGGTTTGTTGGTTTGTTCGTTTGTTGGTTTGTTCGCTTGTTGGCTTGTTGGTTTGTTGGTTTGTTGGCTTGTTTTTTGTTGGTTTGTTGGTTTGTTGGCTAGTTGGTTTGTTGGTTTGTTGGTTTGTTGGTTTGTTGTGTTGTTGGTTTCTTGGTTTGTTGGTTTTTTGGTTTGTTGGCTTGTTGGTTTATCGGTTTGTTCGTTTGTTGCTTTTTTGGTTTGTTGGTTTGTTCGTTTGTTGGTTTGTTGGTTTGTTGGTTTGTTCGTTATTTGGTTTTTTGGTTTGTTGGTTTGTTGGTTTTTTGGTTTGTTGGTTTGTCGGCTTGTTTGTTTTGTTCGTTTGTTGGCTTGTTGGTTTGTTGGCTTGTTGGCTTGTTGGTTTGTTGGTTTGTTTGCTTGTTGGTTTGTTGGTTTGTTGGTTTGTTGGTTTGTTGGTTTGTTTGGTTTGTTGGTTTGTTCGCTTGTTGGCTTGTTGGTTTGTTGGTTTGTTGGCTTGTTGGTTTTTTGGTTTGTTGGTTTGTACGTTTGTTGGTTTGTTGGTTTGTTGGTTTGTTCGTTTGTTGGTTTGTTGGTTTGTTGGTTTGTGCGTTTGTTGGTTTTTTGGTTTGTTGGTTTTTTGGTTTGTTGGTTTGTTTGTTTGTTGGTTTGTTCGTTTGTTGGATTATTGGTTTGTTGGCTTGTTGGCTTGTTGGCTCGTTGGTTTGTTGGTTTGTTGGTTTGTTGGTTTGATGGTTTGTTGGTTTGTTCGTTTTTGGTTTTTTGGTTTGTTGGCTTGTTGGCTTGTTGGTTTGTTGGTTTGTTGGCTTGTTGGTTTGTTGGATTGTTGGCTTGTTGGTTTGTTGGTTTGTTTGCTTGATGGTTTTTTGGTTTGTTAGTTTGTTTGCTTGTTCGTTTGTTGGTTTGTTGGTTTGTTGGCTTGTTGGCTTGTTGGCTTGTTGGTTTGATAGTTTGTTGGTTTGTTGGTTTGTTGGTTTGTTCGTTTGTTGGTTTGCTCGCTTGTTGGCTTGTTGGTTTGTTGGTTTGTTGGCTTGTTGTTTTGTTGGTTTGTTGGTTTGTTGGTTTGTTGGCTTGTTGGTTTGTTGGTTTGTTGGTTTGTTGGTTGTTGGTTTGTTGGCTTGTTGGTTTGTTGGATTGTTGGCTTGTTGGTTTGTTGGTTTGTTTGCGTGATGGTTTTTTGGTTTGTTAGTTTGTTTGCTTGTTCGTTTGTTGGTTTATTGGTTTGTTGGTTTGTTGGTTAATTTGTTTGTTGGTTTGTTGTTTTGTTAGTTTGTTGGTTCGTTTGTTTGTTGGTTTGTTGGTTTGTTGGTTTGTTGGTTTGTTGGTTTGTTGGATTATTTGTTTGTTGGTTTGTTCGTTTGTTGGCTTGTTGGCTTGTTGGCTTGTTGGTTTGTTGGTTTGTTGGTTTGTTGGTTTGTTGGTTTGTTCGTTTGTTGGTTTGTTCGCTTGTTGGATTGTTTGTTTGTTGGTTTGTTGGCTTGTTGTTTTGTTGGTTTGTTGGTTTGTTGGTTTGTTGGCTTGTTGGTTTGTTGGTTTGTTGGTTTATTGGTTTGTTGGTTTCTTGGTTTGTTGGTTTTTTGGTTTGTTGGCTTGTTGGGTTATCGGTTTGTTGCTTTTTTGGTTTGTTGGTTTGTTCGTTTGTTGGTTTGCTGGTTTGTTGGTTTGTTCGTTAGTTGGTTTTTTGGTTTGTTGGTTTTTTGGTTTGTTGGTTTGTCGGCTTGTTTGTTTTGTTCGTTTGTTGGCTTGTTGGTTTGTTGGCTTGTTGGCTTGTTGGTTTGTTGGTTTGTTTGCTTGTTGGTTTTTTGGTTTGTTAGTTTGTTGGCTTGTTCGTTTGTTGGTTTGTTGGTTTGTTGGTTTGTTGGTTTGTTGGTTAATTTGTTTGTTGGTTTGTTGTTTTGTTGGGTTGTTGGTTCGTTTGTTTGTTAGTTTGTTGGTTTGTTGGTTTGTTGGTTTGTTGGTTTGTTGGTTAGTTTGTTTGTTAGTTTGTTGGTTTGTTTGCTTGATGGTTTTTTGGTTTGTTAGTTTGTTTGCTTGTTCGTTTGTTGGTTTGTTGGTTTGTTGGTTTGTTGGTTTGTTGGTTTGTTGGTTTGTTTGTTTATTGGTTTGTTTGTTTGTTGGCTTGTTGGTTTGTTGGCTTGTTGGCTTGTTGGTTTGTTGGTTTGTTGGTTTGTTGGTTTGTTGGTTTGTTCGTTTGTTGGTTTGTTCGCTTGTTGGCTTGTTGGTTTGTTGGTTTGTTGGCTTGTTGTTTTGTTGGATTGTTGGTTTGTTGGTTTGTTGGCTTGTTGGTTTGTTGGTTTGTTGGTTTGTTGGTTGTTGGTTTGTTGGCTTGTTGGTTTGTTGGTTTGTTGGTTTGTTTGCTTGATGGTTTTTTGGTTTGTTAGTTTGTTTGCTTGTTCGTTTGTTGGTTTATTGGTTTGTTGATTTGTTGGTTAATTTGTTTGTTGGTTTGTTGTTTTGTTAGTTTGTTGGTTCGTTTGTTTGTTGGTTTGTTGGTTTGTTGGTTTGTTGGTTTGTTGGTTTGTTTGTTTGTTGGTTTGTTCGTTTGTTGGCTTGTTGGCTTGTTGGCTTGTTGGTTTGTTGGTTTGTTGATTTGTTGGTTTGTTGGTTTGTTCGTTTGTTGGTTTGTTGGTTTGTTCGTTTGTTGGTTTGTTGGTTTGTTGGCTTGTTGTTTTGTTGGTTTGTTGGTTTGTTGGTTTCTTGGTTTCTTGGTTTTTTGGTTTGTTGGCTTGTTGGTTTATCGGTTTGTTCGTTTGTTGCTTTTTTGGTTTGTTGGTTTGTTCATTTGTTGGTTTGTTGGTTTGTTGGTATGTTGGTTAATTTGTTTGTTGGTTTGTTGTTTTGTTGGTTTGTTGATTCGTTTGTTTGTTAGTTTGTTGGTTTGTTGGTTTGTTGGTTTGTTGGTTTGTTGGTTTGTTTGTTTGTTGGTTTGTTGGTTTGTTGGCTTGTTTGTTTGTTGGTTTGTTCGTTTGTTGGTTTTTTGGTTTGTTGGCTTGTTGGCTTGTTGGTTTGTTGGTTTGTTGGCTTGTTGGTTTGTTGGTTTGTTGGTTTGTTCGTTTGTTGGTTTGTTGGCTTGTTGGCTTGTTGGTTTGTTGGTTTGTTGGTTTGTTGGTTTGTTGGTTTGCTGGTTTGTTGGTTTGTTGGTTTGTTGATTTATTTGTTTGTTGGTTTGTTGGCTTGTTGGTTTAATGGCTTGTTGGTTTGTTGGTTTGTTGGTTTGTTTGTTTGTTGGTTTGTTCGTTTGTTGGCTTGTTGGTTTGTTGGTTTGTTGGTTTGTTGGTTTGTTGGTTTGTTGGTTTATTTGTTTGTTGTTTTGTTGGTTTGCTGGTTTGTTGGTTTGTTGGTTTGTTGGTTTTTTGGTTTGTTGGTTTGTTTGTTTGTTGGTTTGTTGGTTTGTTCGTTTGTTGGTTTTTTGGTTTGTTGGCTTGTTGACTTGTTGGTTTGTTGGTTTGTTCGTTTATTGGTTTGTTGGTTTGTTGGTTTGTTGGTTTGTTGGTTAATTTGTTTGTTGGTTTGTTGTTTTGTTGGGTTGTTGGTTCGTTTGTTTGTTAGTTTGTTGGTTTGTTGGTTTGTTGGTTTGTTGGTTTGTTGGTTTGTTGGTTTGTTTGTTTGTTGGTTTGTTGGTTTATTTGCTTGATGGTTTTTTGGTTTGTTAGTTTGTTTGCTTGTTCGTTTGTTGGTTTGTTGGTTTGTTGGTTTGTTGGTTTGTTGGGTTGTTGGTTTGTTGGTTTGTTTGTTTGTTGGTTTGTTCGTTTGTTGGCTTGTTGGTTTGTTGGCTTGTTGGCTTGTTGGCTTGTTGGTTTGTTGGTTTGTTGGTTTGTTGGTTTGTTTGTTTGTTCGTTTGTTGGTTTGTTCGCATGTTGGCTTGTTGGTTTGTTGGTTTGTTGGCTTGTTGTTTTGTTGGTTTGTTGGTTTGTTGGTTTGTTGGCTTGTTGGTTTGTTGGTTTGTTGGTTTGTTGGCTTGTTGGTTTGTTGGATTGTTGGATTGTTGGTTTGTTGGTTTGTTTGCTTGATGGTTTTTTGGTTTGTTAGTTTGTTTGCTTGTTCGTTTGTTGGTTTATTGGTTTGTTGATTTGTTGGTTAATTCGTTTGTTGGTTTGTTGTTTTGTTAGTTTGTTGGTTCGTTTGTTTGTTGGTTTGTTGGTTTGTTGGTTTGTTGGTTTGTTGGTTTGTTTGTTTGTTGGTTTGTTCGTTTGTTAGTTTGTTGGCTTGTTGGCTTGTTGGCTTGTTGGTTTGTTGGTTTGTTGGTTTGTTGGTTTGTTGGTTTGTTCGTTTGTTGGTTTGTTCGCTTGTTGGCTTGTTGGTTTGTTGGTTTGTTGGCTTGTTGTTTTGTTGGTTTGTTGGTTTATTGGCTTGTTGGTTTGTTGGTTTGTTGGTTTGTTGGTTTGTTGGTTTGTTGGTTTGTTGGTTTCTTGGTTTGTTGGTTTTTTGGTTTGTTGGCTTGTTGGTTTATCGGTTTGTTCGTTTGTTGCTTTTTTGGTTTGTTGGTTTGTTCATTTGTTGGTTTGTTGGTTTGTTGGTATGTTGGTTAATTTGTTTGTTGGTTTGTTGTTTTGTTGGTTTGTTGATTCGTTTGTTTGTTAGTTTGTTGGTTTGTTGGTTTGTTGGTTTGTTGGTTTGTTGGTTTGGTTGTTTGTTGGTTTGTTGGTTTGTTGGCTTGTTTGTTTGTTGGTTTGTTCGTTTGTTGGTTTTTTGGTTTGTTGGCTTGTTGGCTTGTTGGTTTGTTGGTTTGTTGGCTTGTTGGTTTGTTCGTTTGTTGGATTATTGGTTTGTTTGCTTGTTGGCTTTTTGGCTCGTTGGTTTGTTGGTTTGTTGGTTTGTTGGTTTGATGGTTTGTTGGTTTGTTCGTTTTTGGTTTTTTGGTTTGTTGGCTTGTTGGCTTGTTGGCTTGTTGGTTTGTTGGTTTGTTGGCTTGTTGGTTTGTTGGATTGTTGGCTTGTTGGTTTGTTGGTTTGTTTGCTTGATGGTTTTTTGGTTTGTTAGTTTGTTTGCTTGTTCGTTTGTTGGTTTGTTGGTTTGTTGGCTTTGTTGCTTTGTTGGTTTGTTGGTTTGTTGGTTTGTTGGTTTGTTTGTTTGTTGGTTTGTTGGTTTGTTGGCTTGTTTGTTTGTTGGTTTGTTCGTTTGTTGGTTTTTTAGTTTGTTGGCTTGTTGGCTTGTTGGTTTGTTGGTTTGTTGGCTTGTTGGTTTGTTGGTTTGTTGGTTTGTTCGTTTGTTGGTTTGTTGGCTTGTTGGCTTGTTGGTTTGTTGGTTTGTTGGTTTGTTGGTTTGTTGGTTTGCTGGTTTGGTGGTTTGTTGGTTTGTTGATTTATTTGTTTGTTGGTTTGTTGGCTTGTTGGTTTGTTGGCTTGTTGGTTTGTTGGTTTGTTGGTTTGTTTGTTTGTTGGTTTGTTCGTTTGTTGGCTTGTTGGTTTGTTGGTTGGTTGGTTTGTTGGTTTTTTGGTTTGTTGGTTTGTTGGTTGGTTTGTTTGTTGGATTGTTGGTTTATTGGTTTGTTGGTTTATTGGTTTGTTGGTTTTTTGGTTTGTTGGCTTGTTGGTTTGTTGTTTTGTTGGTTTGTTGGTTTGTTGGTTTGTTCGTTTGTTGGTTTGTTGGCTTGTTGGTTTGTCGGTTTGTTGGTTTGTTGGTTTGTTGGTTTGTTGGTTTGTTGGTTTGTTGGTTTCTTGGTTTGTTGGTTTTTTGGTTTGTTGGCTTGTTGGTTTATCGGTTTGTTCGTTTGTTGCTTTTTTGGTTTGTTGGTTTGTTCATTTGTTGGTTTGTTGGTATGTTGGTTAATTTGTTTGTTGGTTTGTTGTTTTGTTGGTTTGTTGATTCGTTTGTTTGTTAGTTTGTTGGTTTGTTGGTTTGTTGGTTTGTTGGTTTGTTGGTTTGTTTGTTTGTTTGTTGGTTTGTTGGTTTGTTGGCTTGTTTGTTTGTTGGTTTGTTCGTTTGTTGGTTTTTTGGTTTATTGGCTTGTTGGCTTGTTGGTTTGTTGGTTTGTTGGCTTGTTGGTTTGTTGGTTTGTTGGTTTGTTCGTTTGTTGGTTTGTTGGCTTGTTGGCTTGTTGGTTTGTTGGTTTGTTCGTTTGTTGGTTTGTTGGTTTGCTGGTTTGGTGGTTTGTTGGTTTGTTGATTTATTTATTTGTTGGTTTGTTGGCTTCTTGGTTTGTTGGCTTGTTGGTTTGTTGGTTTGTTGGTTTGTTTGTTTGTTGGTTTGTTCGTTTGTTGGCTTGTTGGTTTGTTGGTTGGTTGGTTTGTTGGTTTTTTGGTTTGTTGGTTTGTTGGTTTGTTTGTTTGTTGGATTGTTGGTTTATTGGTTTGTTGGTTTATTGGTTTGGTGGTTTTTTGGTTTGTTGGCTTGTTGGTTTGTTGTTTTGTTAGTTTGTTGGTTTGTTGGTTTGTTCGTTTGTTGGTTTGTTGGCTTGTTGGTTTGTCGGTTTGTTGGTTTGTTGGTTTGTTTGTTTGTTGGCTTGGTGGTTTGTTGGTTTGTAGGTTTGTTGGTTTGTTGGTTTTTTGGTTTGTTGGCTTGTTGGTTTGTTGGCTTGTTGGCTTGTTGGTTTGTTGGTTTGTTTGCTTGTTGGTTTTTGGTTTGTTGGTTTGTTGGCTTGTTAGTTTGTTGGTTTGTTGGTTTGTTGGTTTGTTGGTTTGTTGGTTTGTTGGTTTGTTGGTTTATTTGTTTGTTGTTTTGTTGGTTTGCTGGTTTGTTTGTTTGTTGGTTTGTTGGTTTTTTGGTTTGTTGGCTTGTTGGCTTGTTGGTTTGTTGGTTTGTTGGTTTGTTGGTTTGTGGTTTGTTGGTTTGTTGGTTTGTTGGCTTGTTCGTTTGTTGGCTTGTTGGCATGTTGGTTTGTTGGTTTGTTGGTTTGATGGATTGTTGGTTTGTTGGTTTGTTGTTTTGTTGGTTTTTTTGTTTGTTGGTTTGTTGGTTTGTTGGTTTGTTGGTTTGTTGGTTTGTTAGCTTGTTGGCTTGTTGGCTTGTTGGCTTGTTGGTTTCTTGGTTTGTTGGTTTGTTGGTTTCTTGGTTTATTTGTTTGTTGGTTTGTTGGCTTGTTGGTTTGTTGGCTTGTTGGCTTGTTGGCTTGTTGGTTTGTTGGTTTGTTGGCTTGTTGGTTTGTTGGCATGTTGGTTTGTTGGTTTGTTGGTTTATTTGTTTGTTGGTTTGTTCGCTGGTTGGCTTGTTGGTTTGTTGGTTTGTTGGTTTGTTGGCTTGTTGTTTTGTTGGTTTGTTGGTTTGTTGGTTTGTTGGCTTGTTGGTTTGTTGGTTTGTTGGTTTGTTGGTTTGTTGGTTTTTTGGTTTTTTTTGTTTGTTGGCTTGTTTTTTTGTTGGTTTGTTCGTTTGTTGGTTTTTTGGTTTGTTGGCTTGTTGGCTTGTTGGTTTGTTGGTTTGTTGGCTTGTTGGTTTGTTGGTTTGTTGGTTTGTTCGTTTGTTGGTTTGTTGGTTTTTTGGTTTGTTGGTTTGTTGGCTTGTTTGTTTTGTTCGTTTGTTGGCTCGTTGGTTTGTTGGTTTGTTGGCTTGTTGGTTTGTTGGTTTGTTTGTGTGTTGGTTTTTTGTTTTGTTCATTTTTTGGGTTTTTGGTTTGTTGGTTTGTTCGTTTGTTGGTTTGTTGGTTTTTTGGTTTGTTGGTTTGTTGGCTTGTTTGTTTTGTTCGTTTGTTGGCTTGTTCGTTTGTTGGTTTGTTGGTTTGTTGGTTTGTTGGTTTGTTGTTTTGTTGGTTTGTTGGTTCGCTTGTTTGTTGGTTTGTTGGTTTGTTGGTTTGTTGGTTTGTTGGTTTGTTGGTTTGTTGGTTTGTTTGTTTGTTGGTTTGTTCGTTTGTTGGTTTGTTGGCTTGTTGGCTTGTTGGCTTGTTGGCTTGTTGGCTTGTTGGTTTGTTGGTTTGTTGGTTTGTTGGTTTGATGGTTTGTTGGTTTGTTGGTTTGTTGGTTTGATGGTTTGTTGGTTTGTTGGCTTGTTGGCTTGTTGCCTTGTTGGTTTGTTGGTTTGTTGGTTTGTTGGTGTGTTGGTTTGTTGGTTTGTTGGTTTGTTGGTTTGTTGGTTTGTTGGTTTGTTGGTTTGTTGGTTTATTTGTTTGTTGGCTTGTTGGTTTGTTGGCTTGTTGGTTTGTTGGTTAATTTGTTTGTTGGTTTGTTGTTTTGTTGGTTTGTTGGTTCGTTTGTTTGTTGGTTTGTTGGTTTGTTGGTTTGTTGGTTTGTTCGTTTGTTGGTTTGTGGGCTTGTTGGCTTGTTGGCTTGTTGCCTTGTTGGTTTGTTGGTTTGTTGGTTTGTCGGTTTGTTGGTTAGTTTGGTTTGTTGGTTTGTTCGCTTGTTGGCTTGTTGGTTTGTCGGTTTGTTGGCTTGTTGGTTTTTTGGTTTGTTGGTTTGTTCGTTTGTTGGTTTGTTGGTTTGTTGGTTTGTTCGTTTGTTGGTTTGTTGGTTTGTTGGTTTGTTTGTTTGTTGGATTGTTGGTTTATTGGTTTGTTGGTTTATTTGTTTGTTGTTTTGTTCGCTGGTTGGCTTGTTGGTTTGTTGGTTTGTTCGTTTGTTGGCTTGTTGTTTTGTTGGTTTGTTGGTTTGTTGGCTTGTTGGTTTGTTGGTTTGTTGGTTTGTTGGTTTGTTGGTTTGTAGGTTTTTTTGTTTGTTGGCTTGTTGGTTTGTCGGTTTGTTGGTTTGTTCTTTTGTTGGTTTTTTGGTTTGTTGGTTTGTTCGTTTGTTGGTTTGTTGGTTTGTTGGTTTGTTCGTTTGTTGGTTTTTTGGTTTGTTGGTTTGTTGGTTTTTTGGTTTGTTGGTTTGTTGGCTTGTTTGTTTTGTTCGTTTGTTGGCTCGTTGGTTTGTTGGTTTGTTGGCTTGTTGGTTTGTTGGTTTGTTTGTTTGTTGGTTTTTTGGTTTGTTCGTTTGTTGGTTTTTTGGTTTGTTGGTTTTTTCGTTTGTTGGTTTGTTGGTTTTTTGGTTTGTTGGTTTGTTGGCTTGTTTGTTTTGTTCGTTTGTTGGCTTGTTCGTTTGTTGGTTTGTTGGTTTGTAGGTTTGTTGGTTTGTTGGTTTGTTGGTTTGTTGTTTTGTTGGTTCGTTTGTTTGTTGGTTTGTTGGTTTGTTGGTTTGTTGGTTTGTTGGTTTGTTGGATTGTTGGTTTGTTTGTTTGTTGGTTTGTTCGTTTGTTGGCTTGTTGGCTTGTTGGCTTGTTGGCTTGTTGGCTTGTTGGCTTGTTGGCTTGTTGGCTTGTTGGTTTGTTGGCTTGTTGGTTTGATGGTTTGTTGGTTTGTTGGTTTGTTGGTTTGTTGGTTTGTTGGTTTGTTGGTTTGTTGGTTTGTTGGTTTGTTGGTTTGTTGGTTTGTTGGTTTGTTGGTTTATTTGTTTGTTGGCTTGTTGGTTTGTTGGCTTGTTGGTTTGTTGGTTCATTTGTTTGTCGGTTTGTTGTTTTGTTGGTTTGTTGGTTCGTTTGTTTGTTGGTTTGTTGGTTTGTTGGTTTGTTGGTTTGTTCGTTTGTTGGTTTGTTGGCTTGTTGGCTTGTTGCCTTGTTGCCTTGTTGGTTTGTTCGTTTGTTGGATTATTGGTTTGTTGGCTTGTTGGCTTGTTGGCTCGTTGGTTTGTTGGTTTGTTGGTTTTTTGGTTTGATGGTTTGTTGGTTTTTTGGTTTGTTGGCTTGTTGGCTTGTTGGTTTGTTGGTTTGTTGGCTTGTTGGTTTGTTGGATTGTTGGGTTGTTGGTTTGTTGTTTTGTTTGCTTGATGGTTTTTTGGTTTGTTAGTTTGTTTGCTTGTTCGTTTGTTGGTTTTTTGGTTTGTTGGCTTGTTGGCTTGTTGGTTTGTTGGTTTGTTGGTTTGTTGGTTTGTTGGTTTGTTCGTTTGTTGGTTTGTTCGCTTGTTGGCTTGTTGGTTTGTTGGTTTGTTGGCTTGTTGTTTTGTTGGTTTGTTGGTTTGTTGGTTTGTTGGCTTGTTGGTTTGTTGGTTTGATGGTTTGTTAGTTGTTGGTTTGTTGGCTTGTTGGTTTGTTGGATTGTTGGCTTGTTGGTTTGTTGGTTTGTATGCTTGATGGTTTTTTGGTTTGTTAGTTTGTTTGCTTGTTCGTTTGTTGGTTTATTGGTTTGTTGGTTTGTTGGTTAATTTGTTTGTTGGTTTGTTGTTTTGTTAGTTTGTTGATTCGTTTGTTTGTTGGTTTGTTGGTTTGTTGGTTTGTTTGTTTGTTGGATTGTTTGTTTGTTGGTTTGTTCGTTTGTTGGCTTGTCGGCTTGTTGGCTTGTTGGCTTGTTGGTTTGTTGGTTTGTTGGTTTGTTGGTTTGTTGGTTTGTTCGTTTGTTGGTTTGTTGGCTTGTTGGCTTGTTGGTTTGTTGGTTTGTTGGCTTGTTCGCTTGTTGGCTTGTTGGTTTGTTGGTTTGTTGGCTTGTTGGTTTGTTGGTTTGTTGGTTTGTTGGTTTGTTGGTTTGTTGGTTTCTTGGTTTGTTGGTTTTTTGGTTTGTTGGCTTGTTGGTTTATCGGTTTGTTCGTTAGTTGCTTTTTTGGTTTGTTGGTTTGTTGGTTTTTTGGTTTGTTGGTTTGTCGGCTTGTTTGTTTTGTTCGTTTGTGGGCTTGTTGGTTTGTTGGCTTGTTGGCTTGTTGGTTTGTTGGTTTGTTTGCTTGTTGGTTTTTTGGTTTGTTAGTTTGTTGGCTTGTTCGTTTGTTGGTTTGTTGGTTTGTTGGTTTGTTGGTTTGTTGGTTTGTTGGTTTGTTGGTTTGTTGGTTAATTTGTTTGTTGGTTTGTTGTTTTGCTGGGTTGTTGGTTCGTTTGTTTGTTAGTTTGTTGGTTTGTTTGTTTGTTGGTTTTTTGGTTTGTTGGTTTGTTGGTTTGTTGGCTTGTTGGTTTGTTGGTTTGTTGGCTTGTTGGTTTGTTGGTTTGTTGGTTTGTTCGTTTGTTGGTTTGTTGGCTTGTTGGCTTGTTGGTTTGTTGGTTTGTTGGTTTGTTGGTTTGTTGGTTTGCTGGTTTGTTGGTTTGTTGGTTTGTTGATTTATTTGTTTGTTGGTTTGTTGGCTTGTTGGTTTGTTGGCTTGTTGGTTTGTTGGTTTGTTGGTTTGTTTGTTTGTTGGTTTGTTCGTTTGTTGGCTTGTTGGTTTGTTGGTTGGTTTGTTTGTTGGTTTTTTGGTTTGTTGGTTTGTTGGTTTGTTTGTTTGTTGGTTTGTTGGTTTATTGGTTTGTTGTTTTATTGGTTTGTTGGTTTTTTGGTTTGTTGGCTTGTTGGTTTGTTGTTTTGTTGGTTTGTGGGTTTGTTGGTTTGTTCGTTTGTTGGTTTGTTGGCTTGTTGGTTTGTCGGTTTGTTGGTTTGTTGGTTTGTTTGTTTGTTGCCTTGTTGGTTTGTTGGTTTTTTTGGTTTGTAGGTTTGTTGGTTTGTTGGTTTTTTGGTTTGTTGGCTTATTGGTTTGTTGGCTTGTTGGCTTGTTGGTTTGTTGGTTTGTTTGCTTGTTGGTTTTTGGTTTGTTGGTTTGTTGGCTTGTTGGTTTGTTGGTTTGTTGGTTTGTTGGTGTGTTGGTTTGTTGGTTTATTTGTTTTGTTGTTTTGTTGGTTTGTTTGTTTGTTTGTTTGTTGGTTTGTTGGTTTTTTGGTTTGTGGTTTGTTTGTTTGTTGGTTTGTTGGTTTGTTCGTTTGTTGGTTTTTTGGTTTGTTCTCTTGTTGGCTTGTTGGTTTGTTGGTTTGTTGGTTTGTTGGCTTGTTCGTTTGTTGGCTTGTTGGCATGTTGGTTTGTTGGTTTGTTGGTTTGATGGATTGTTGGTTTGCTGGTTTTTTGTTTTGTTGGTTTTTTTGTTTGTTGGTTTGTTGGTTTGTTGGTTTGTTGGTTTGTTGGTTTGTTGGTTTGTTGGTTTGTTGGTTTGTTGGTTTGTTGGTTTGTTGGTTTGTTGTTTGTTGGTTTGTTGGTTTGTTGGCTTGTTGGTTTGTTGGCTTGTTGGTTTGTTGGTTTGTTGGTTTGTTGGTTTGTTGGTTTGTTGGTTTGTTGGTTTGTTGGTTTGTTGGTTTGTTGGTTTGTTAGCTTGTTGGCTTGTTGGTGTGTTGGCTTGTTGGTTTGTTGGTTTGTTGGTTTGTTTGTTTGTTGGTTTGTTCGCTGGTTGGCTTGTTGGTTTGTTGGTTTGTTGGTTTGTTGGCTTGTTGTTTTGTTGGTTTGATGGTTTGTTGGCTTGTTGGTTTGTTGGTTTGTTGGTTTGTTGGTTTGTTGGTTTGTTGGTTTGTTGGTTTGTTGGTTTGTTGGTTTGTTGGTTTGTTGGTTTGTTGGTTTTTTTGTTTGTTGGCTTGTTGGTTTGTCGGTTTGTTTGTTTGTTTTTTTGTTGGTTTTTTGGTTTGTTGGTTTGTTAGTTTGTTGGTTTGTTCGTTTGTTGGTTTTTTGGTTAGTTGGTTTGTTGGTTTGTTGGTTTGTTGGTTTGTTTGTTTGTTGGTTTGTTGGCTTGTTGGCTTGTTTGTTTGTTGGTTTGTTTGTTTGTTGGTTTTTTGGTTTGTTGGCTTGTTGGCTTGTTGGTTTGTTGGTTTGTTGGCTTGTTGGTTTGTTGGTTGGTTGGTTTGTTCGTTTGTTGGTTTGTTGGCTTGTTGGCTTGTTAGTTTGTTGGTTTGTTGGTTTGTTGGTATGTTGGTTTGTTGATTTATTTGTTTGTTGGTTTGTTGGCTTGTTGGTTTGTTGGCTTGTTGGTTTGTTGGTTTGTTGGTTTGTTTGTTTGTTGGTTTGTTCGTTTGTTGGCTTGTTGGTTTGTTGATTGGTTGGTTTGTTGGTTTTTTGGTTTGTTGGTTTGTTGGTTTGTTTGTTTGTTGGTTTGTTGGTTTATTGGTTTGTTGTTTTATTGGTTTGTTGGTTTTTTGGTTTGTTGGCTTGTTGGTTTGTTGTTTTGTTGGTTTGTGGGTTTGTTGGTTTGTTCGTTTGTTGGTTTGTTGGCTTGTTGGTTTGTCGGTTTGTTGGTTTGTTGGTTTGTTTGTTTGTTGCCTTGTTGGTTTGTTGGTTTTTTTGGTTTGTAGGTTTGTTGGTTTGTTGGTTTTTTGGTTTGTTGGCTTATTGGTTTGTTGGCTTGTTGGTTTGTTGGTTTGTTTTGTTGTTTTGTTGGTTTGTTGGTTTGTTTGTTTGTTGGTTTGTTGGTTTTTTGGTTTGTGGTTTTTTTGTTTGTTGGTTTGTTGGTTTGTTCGTTTGTTGGTTTTTTGGTTTGTTCTCTTGTTGGCTTGTTGGTTTGTTGGTTTGTTGGTTTGTTGGTTTGTGGTTTGTTGGTTTGTTGGTTTGTTGGCTTGTTCGTTTGTTGGCTTGTTGGCATGTTGGTTTGTCGGTTTGTTGGTTTGATGGATTGTTGGTTTGCTGGTTTTTTGTTTTGTTGGTTTTTTTGTTTGTTGGTTTGTTGGTTTGTTGGTTTGTTGGTTTGTTGGTTTGTTGGTTTGTTGGTTTGTTGGTTTGTTGGTTTGTTGGTTTGTTGGTTTGTTGGTTTGTTGGTTTGTTTTTTTGTTGGTTTGTTGGTTTGTTGGCTTGCTGGTTTGTTGGCTTGTGGGTTTGTTGGTTTGTTGGTTTGTTGGTTTGTTGGTTTGTTGGTTTGTTGGTTTGTTGGTTTGTGGTTTGTTGGTTTGTTGGCTTGTTGGCTTGTTGGTGTGTTGGCTTGTTGGTTTGTTGGTTTGTTGGTTTGTTTGTTTGTTGGTTTGTTCGCTGGTTGGCTTGTTGGTTTGTTGGTTTGTTGGTTTGTTGGCTTGTTGTTTTGTTGGTTTGTTGGTTTGTTGGCTTGTTGGTTTGTTGGTTTGTTGGTTTGTTGGTTTGTTGGTTTGTTGGTTTGTTGGTTTTTTTGTTTGTTGGTTTGTTGGTTTGTCGGTTTGTTGGTTTGTTCTTTTGTTGGTTTTTTGGTTTGTTGGTTTGTTCGTTTGTTGGTTTGTTCGTTTGTTGGTTTTTTGGTTAGTTGGTTTGTTGGTTTGTTGGTTTGTTGGTTTGTTGGATTGTTTGTTTGTTGGTTTGTTCGTTTGTTGGCTTGTTGGCTTGTTGGCTTGTTAGCTTGTTGGTTCGTTGGTTTGTTGGTTTGTTGGTTTGTTGGTTTGTTCGTTTGTTGGTTTGTTCGCTTGTTGGCTTGTTGGTTTGTTGGTTTGTTGGCTTGTTGTTTTGTTGGCTTCTTGGTTTGTTGGTTTGTTGGTTTGTTGGTTTGTTGGTTTGTTGGTTTGTTGGTTTGTTGGTTTCTTGGTTTGTTGGTTTTTTGGTTTGTTGGCTTGTTGGTTTATCGGTTTGTTCGTTTGTTGCTTTTTTGGTTTGTTGGTTTGTTGGTTTTTTGGTTTGTTGGTTTGTCGGCTTGTTTGTTTTGTTCGTTTGTGGGCTTGTTGGTTTGTTGGCTTGTTGGCTTGTTGGTTTGTTGGTTTGTTTGCTTGTTGGTTTTTTGGTTTGTTAGTTTGTTGGCTTGTTCGTTTGTTGGTTTGTTGGTTTGTTGGTTTGTTGGTTTGTTGGTTAATTTGTTTGTTGGTTTGTTGTTTTGTTCGGTTGTTGGTTAGTTTGTTTGTTAGTTTGTTGGTTTGTTGGTTTGTTGGTTTGTTGGTATGTTGGTTTGTTTGTTTGTTGGTTTGTTGGTTTGTTGGCTTGTTTGTTTGTTGGTTTGTTCGTTTGTTGGTTTTTTGGTTTGTTGGCTTGTTGGCTTGTTGGTTTGTTGGTTTGTTGGCTTGTTGGTTTGTTGGTTTGTTGGTTTGTTCGTTTGTTGGTTTGTTGGCTTGTTGGCTTGTTGGTTTGCTGGTTTGTTGGTTTGTTGGTTTGTTGGTTTGCTGGTTTGTTGGTTTGTTGGTTTGTTGATCTATTTGTTTGTTGGTTTGTTGGCTTGTTGGTTTGTTGGCTTGTTGGTTTGTTGGTTTGTTGGTTTATTTGTTTGTTGGTTTGTTCGTTTGTTGGCTTGTTCGTTTGTTGGTTGGTTGGTTTGTTGGTTTTTTGGTTTGTTGGTTTGTTGGTTTGTTTGTTTGTTGGTTTGTTGGTTTGTTGGTTTATTGGTTTGTTGTTTTATTGGTTTGTTGGTTTTTTGGTTTGTTGGATTGTTGGTTTGTTGTTTTGTTGGTTTGTTGGTTTGTTGGTTTGTTGGTTTGTTGGTTTGTTGGTTTGTTGGTTTGTTGGTTTGTTGGTTTGTTGGTTTGTTGGTTTTTTTGTTTGTTGGTTTGTTTGTTTGTTGGTTTATTGGTTTGTTCGTTTGTTGGTTTTTTGGTTTGTTCTCTTGTTGGCTTGTTGGTTTGTTGGTTTGTTGGTTTGTTGGTTTGTGGTTTGTTGGTTTGTTGGTTTGTTGGCTTGTTCGTTTGTTGGCTTGTTGGCATGTTGGTTTGTTGGTTTGTTGGTTTGATGGATTGTTGGTTTGCTGGTTTTTTGTTTTGTTGGTTTTTTTGTTTGTTGGTTTGTTGGTTTGTTGGTTTGTTGGTTTGTTGGTTTGTTGGTTTGTTGGTTTGTTGGTTTGTTGGTTTGTTGGTTTGTTGGTTTGTTGGTTTGTTGGTTTGTTGGTTTGTTGGCTTGTTGGTTTGTTGGCTTGTTGGTTTGTTGGCTTGTTGGTTTGTTGGTTTGTTGGTTTGTTGGTTTGTTGGTTTGTTGGTTTGTTGGTTTGTTGGTTTGTTGGTTTGTTGGTTTGTTGGCTTGTTGGTGTGTTGGCTTGTTGGTTTGTTGGTTTGTTGGTTTGTTTGTTTGTTGGTTTGTTCGCTGGTTGGCTTGTTGGTTTGTTGGTTTGTTGGTTTGTTGGCTTGTTGTTTTGTTGGTTTGTTGGTTTGTTGGCTTGTTGGTTTGTTGGTTTGTTGGTTTGTTGGTTTGTTGGTTTTTTAGTGTTTTTGTTTGTTGGCTTGTTGGTTTGTCGGTTTGTTGGTTTGTTCTTTTGTTGGTTTTTTGGTTTGTTGGTTTGTTCGTTTGTTGGTTTGTTCGTTTGTTGGTTTTTTGGTTTGTTGGTTTGTTGGTTTTTTGGTTTGTTGGTTTGTTGGCTTGTTTGTTTTGTTCGTTTGTTGGCTTGTTGGTTTGTTGGTTTGTTGGTTTGTTGGTTTGTTGGCATGTTGGTTTGTTCGTTTGTTGGCTTGTTGGTTTGTTGTCTTGTTGGTTTGTTGGTTTGTTGGTTTTGTTTGTTTGTTGGTTTGCTGGTTTGTTGGTTTGTTGGTTTGTTGGTTTGTTGTCTTATTGGCTTGTTGGTTTGTTGGTTTTGTTCGTTTGTTGGTTTGCTGGTTTGTTGGCTTGTAGGTTTGTTGGTTTGTTGATTTGTTGGTTTGTTTGTTTGTTGGTTTGCTGGTTTGTTGGTTTGTTGGTTTGTTGGTTTGTTGTCTTATTGGCTTGTTGGTTTGTTGGTTTTGTTCGTTTGTTGGTTTGCTGGTTTGTTGGCTTGTAGGTTTGTTGGTTTGTTGATTTGTTGGTTTGTTGGTTTGTTGGTTTGTTGGTTTGTTGTTTTTTTGGTTTGTTGGCTTGTTGGTTTGTTGGTTTGTTGGTTTGTTGGTTTGTTGGTTTGTTAGTTTGTTGGTTTGTTCGTTTGTTGGTTAATTTGTTTGTTGGTTTGTTGGTTTGTTTGTTGGTTGGTTTGTTGGCTTGTTGGTTTGTTGGTTTGTTGGTTTGTTGGCTTGTTGGTTTTTTGGTTTGGTGGTTTGGTGGTTTGTTGGTTTGTTTGTTTGTTGGTTCGTTGGGTTGTTGGTTTGTTGGTTTGTTGGTTTGTTGGTTTGTTGGTTTGTTGGTTTTTTGGTTCGTTGGTTTGTTGGTTTGTTGGTTTGTTGGTTTGTTGGTTTGTTAGTTTGTTTGTTTGTTCGTTTGTTGGTTTTTTTGTTTGTTGGTTTGTTGGTTTGTTGGTTTGTTGGTTTGTTGGCTTGTTGGTTTGTTTATTTGATGGTTTGTTTGTTTGTTGGCTTGTTCGTTTGTTGGCTTGATGGTTTGTTGGCTTGTTGGCGTGTTGGTTTTTTGGTTTGTTGGTTTGTTGGTTTGTTGGTTTGTTGGTTTGTTGGTTTGTTGGTTTGTTGGTTTGTTGGTTTGTTGGTTTGTTGGTTTGTTGGTTTGTTGGTTTGTTGGGTTGTTGGTTTGTTGGTTTGTTGGTTTGTTGGTTTGTTGGTTTTCTGGTTTGTTGGTTTGTTGGTTTTTTGGTTTGTTGGCTTGTTGGTTTGTTGGTTTGTTGGTTTGCCGGTTTGTTCGTTTGTTGGTTTTTTGGTTTGTTGGTTTGTTGGTTTGTTGGTTTGTTGGTTTGTTGGTTTGTTCGTTATTGGTTTGTTGGTTTGTTGGTTTGTTGGTTTTTTGGTTTGTTGGTTTGTTGTTTTTTTGGTTTGTTGGCTTGTTGGTTTGTTGGTTTGTTGGTTTGCCGGTTTGTTCGTTTGTTGGTTTTTTGGTTTGTTGGTTTGTTGGTTTGTTGGTTTGTTGGTTTGTTGGTTTGTTCGTTATTGGTTTGTTGGTTTGTTGGTTTGTTTGTTTGTTGGTTTGTTGGTTTGTTGGTTTGTTGGTTTGTTAGTTTGTTGGTTTGTTGGTTTGTTGGTCTTTGCTTTTGTTGGTTTGTTGGTTTGCTGGTTTGTTGCATTGTTCGTTTGCTGGTTTGTTGGTTTATTTGTTTGTTGGCTTGTTAGTTTGTTGGCTTGTTGGCTTGTTGGTTTGTTGGTTTGTTGGTTTGTTGGTTTGGTGGTTTATTCGTTTGTTAATTTGTTGGCTTGTTGGTTTGCTGGATTGTTGGCTTGTTGGTTTTTTGGTTTGTTGGTTTGTTGGTTTGTTGGTTTGTTGGTTTGTTGGTTTGTTCGTTATTGGCTTGTTGGTTTCTTGGCTTGTCGGCTTGTTGGTTTGTTGGTTTGTTTGTTTGTTGGTTTGTTGGTTTGTTGTTTTGTTGGTTTGTTGGCTTGCTGATTTGTTGGCTTGTCGGTTTGTTGGTTTGTTGTTTTGTTTAGTTTGTTGGTTTGTTGGTTTGTTGCTTTGTTGGTTTGTTGATTTGTAGGTTTGTTGGTTTGTTGGTTTGTTGGTTTGTTGGTTTGTTGGTTTGTTGGTTTGTTGGTTTGTTGGTTTGTTGGTTTGTTGGTTTATTGGATTGTTGATTTATTTGTTTGTTGGTTTGTTGGTTTGTTCGTTTGTTCGTTTGTTGGCTTTTTGGTTTGTTGTCATGTTGGCTTGTTGGTTTGTTGGTTTGTTGGTTTGTTGGTTTGTTGGTTTGTTGGTTTGTTGGTTTGTTGGTTTGTTGGTTTGTTGGTTTGTTGGTTTGTTGGTTTGTTGGTTTGTTGTTTTGTTGGTTTGTTAATTTGTTGGTTTGTTCGTTTGCTGGTTTGTTGGTTTGTTTATTTGTTGGTTTGTTGGTTTGTTCGTTTGTTCGTTTGTTGGCTTGTTTGTTTGTTGGTTTGTTGGTTTGTTGGTTTGTTGGTTTGTTTGTTTGTTCGTTTGTTCATTTGTTGGCTTGTTGGTTTGTTCGTTATTGGCTTGTTGGTTTGTTGGCTTGTTGGCTTGTTGGTTTGTTGGTTTGTTTGTTTGTTGGTTTGTTGGTTTGTTGGTTTGTTTGTTTGTTGGTTTGTTGGTTTGTTGGTTTGTTGGTTTGTTCGTTTGTTGGTTTGTTGGTTTGTTCGTTTGTTGGTTTGTTGGTTTATTTATTTGTTGGTTTGTTGGTTTGTTCGTTTGTTCGTTTTTTGGCTTGTTTGTTTGTTGGTTTGTTGGTTTGTTGGTTTGTTGGTTTGTTCGTTTGTTCATTTGTTGGCTTATTGGTTTGTTGGCTTGTTGGCTGGTTGGTTTGTTGGTTTGTTGGTTTGTTGGTTTGTTTATTTGTTGGTTTGTTGGTTTGTTGGTTTGTTGGTTTGTTGGTTTGTTGGTTTGTTGGTTTGTTGTTTTGTTCGTTATTGGCTTGTTGCTTTGTTGGCTTGTTGGCTTGTTCGTTTGTTGGTTTGTTTGTTTGTTGGTTTGTTGGTTGGTTGGTTTTTTGGTTTGTTGGTTTGTTTGTTTGTTGGTTTGTTCGTTTGTTCGTTTGTTAGCTTGTTCGTTTGTTGGCTTGTTGGTTTGTTGGCTTGTTGGCTTGTTGGTTTGTTGGTTTGTTGGTTTGTTGGTTTGTTGGTTTGTTTGTTTGTTGGTTTGTTCGTTTGTTGGTTTGTTGGTTTGTTGGCTAGTTTGTTTATTGGTTTGTTGGTTTGTTGGTTGTTGGTTTGTTCGTTTGTTGGTTTGTTGGCTTATTGGGTTATTGGTTTGTTGGTTTGCTGGTTTGTTGGTTTGTTGGTTTATTTGTTTGTTGGTTTGTTGGCTTGTTGGTTTGTTGGTTTGTTGGTTTGTTTGTTTGTTGGTTCGTTGGTTTGTTGGTTTGTTCGTTTGTTGGTTTGTTGGTTTATTTATTTTTTGGTTTGTTAGTTTGTTGGTTTGTTCGTTTGTTCGTTTGTTGGCTTGTTTGTTTGTTGGTTTGTTGGTTTGTTGGTTTGTTGGTTTGTTCGTTTGTTCATTTGTTGGCTTGTTGGTTTGTTGGTTTGTTGGTTTGTTGATTTGTTGGTTTGTTGGTTTATTGGTTTGTTGATTTGTTGGCTTGTTGGTTTGTTCGTTTGTTGGCTTGTTGGTTTGTTGGTTTATTGGTTTGTTGGTTTGTTGGTTTGTTGGTTTGTTGGCTTGTTGGTTTGTTGGTTTGTTTGTTTGTTGGTTTGTTCGTTTATTCGTTTGTTGGCTTGTTCGTTTGTTGGCTTGTTGGTTTGTTGGCTTGTTGGCTTGTTGGTTTGTTGGTTTGTTGGTTTGTTGGTTTGTTTGTTTGTTGGTTTGTTCGTTTGTTGGTTTGTTGGTTTGTTGGCTTGTTGGTTTGTTGGTTTGTTGGTTTGTTGGTTGTTGGTTTGTTCGTTTGTTGGTTTGCTGGCTTATTGGGTTATTGGTTTGTTGGCTTGTTGGTTTGTTGGTTTGCTGGTTTGTTGGTTTGTTGGTTTATTTGTTTGTTGGTTTGTTGGCTTGTTGGTTTGTTGGCTTGTTGGTTTGTTGGTTTGTTGGTTTGTTGGTTTGTTGGTTTGTTGGTTTGTTCGTTTGTTGGTTTGTTGGTTTATTTGTTTGTTGGTTTGTTGGCTTGTTGGTTTGTTGGCTTGTTGGTTTGTTGGTTTGTTGGTTTGTTTGTTTGTTGGTTTGTTCGCTTGTTGGCTTGTTGGTTTGTTGGTTTGTTGGCTTGTTGTTTTGTTGGTTTGTTGGTTTGTTGGTTTGTTGGTTTGAGTGTTTGTTGGTTTGTTGGTTTGTTCGTTTGTTGGTTTGTTGGTTTATTTATTTGTTGGTTTGTTGGTTTGTTCGTTTGTTCGTTTGTTCGTTTGTTCGTTTGTTGGCTTGTTTGTTTGTTGGTTTGTTGGTTTGTTGGTTTGTTGGTTTGTTCGTTTGTTCATTTGTTGGCTTGTTGGTTTGTTGGTTTGTTGGTTTGTTGGTTTGTTGGTTTGTTGGTTTGTTGGTTTATTTGTTTGTTGATTTATTTGTTTGTTGGTTTGTTGGTTTGTTCGTTTGTTCGTTTGTTGGCTTGTTTGTTTGTTGGCTTGTTGGCTTGTTTGTTTGTTGGTTTGTTGGTTTGTTGGTTTGTTGGTTTGTTGGTTTGTTGGTTTGTTGGTTTGTTGGTTTTTGGTTTGTTGGTTTGTTGGTTTGTTGGTTTGTTCGTTTGTTGCTTTGTTGGTTTATTTATTCGTTAGTTTGTTGGTTTATTTGTTTGTTCGTTTGTTGGCTTGTTTGTTTGTTGGTTTGTTGGTTTGTTGGTTTGTTCGTTTGTTCATTTGTTGGCTTGGTGGTTTGTTGGCTTGTTGGCTGGTTGGTTTGTTGGTTTGTTGGTTTGTTGGTTTGTTGGTTTGTTGGTTTGTTGGTTCGTTGGTTTGTTGGTTTGTTGGTTTGTTGGTTTGTTGGTTTGTTCGTTTGTTGGTTTGTTGGTTTGTTGGTTTGTTGGTTTGTTCGTTTGTTCATTTGTTGGCTTGTTGATTTGTTGGCTTGTTGCCTTGTTGGTTTGTTGGTTTGTTGGTTTGTTGGTTTGTTGGTTCGTTCGTTTGTTCATTTGTTGGCTTGTTGGTTTGTTGGCTTGTTGGCTTGTTGGTTTGTTGGTTTGTTGGTTTGTTGGTTTGTTGGTTTGTTGGTTTGTTGGTTTGTTGGTTTGTTGGTTTGTTGGTTTGTTGGTTTGTTGGTTTGTTCGTTTGTTCATTTGTTGGCTTGTTGTTTTGTTGGCTTGTTGGCTTGTTGGTTTGTTGGTTTGTTGGTTTGTTGGTTTGTTGGTTTGTTGGTTTGTTGGTTTGTTGGTTTGTTGATTTGTTGGTTTGTTGGTTTGTTGGTTTGTTCGTTTGTTCGTTTGTTGGCTTGTTGGTTTGTTGGCTTGTTGGCTTGTTGGTTTGTTGGTTTGTTGGTTTGTTGGTTTGTTGGTTTGTTCGTTTGTTCATTTGTTGGCTTGTTGGTTTGTTGGCTTGTTGGCTTGTTGGTTTGTTGGTTTGTTGGTTTGTTGGTTTGTTGGTTTGTCGGTTTGTTGGTTTGTTGGTTTGTTGGTTTGTTGGTTTGTTGGTTTGTTGGTTTGTTGGTTTGTTGGTTTGTTGGTTTGTTCGTTATTGGCTTGTGGGTTTGTTGGCTTGTTGGTTTGTTGGTCTGTTTGTTTGTTGGTTTGTTGGTTTGTTGGTTTGTTGGTTTGTTGGTTTGTTGGGTTGTTGGTTTGTTGCTTTGTTGGTTTGTTGGTTTGTTGGTTTGTTGGGTTGTTGGTTTGTTGGTTTCTTGGTTTCTTGGTTTGTTGGTATATTGGTTTGTTGGTTTATTTTTTTGTTGGTTTCTTGGTTTGTTGGTTTGTTCGTTTGTTCGTTATTGGCTTGTTGGTTTGTTGGTTTGTTGGTTTGTTGGTTTGTTGGTTTGTTGGTTTGTTGGTTTGTTGGTTTGTTGGTTTGTTGGTTTGTTGGTTTGTTGGTTTGTTTGTTTGTTGGTTTGTTGGTTTGTTGGTTTGTTCGTTTGTTGGTTTGTTGGTTTATTTATTTGTTGGTTTGTTAGTTTGTTGGTTTGTTCGTTTGTTCGTTTGTTGGCTTGTTTGTTTGTTGGTTTGTTGGTTTGTTGGTTTGTTGGTTTGTTAGTTTGTTCATTTGTTGGCTTGTTGGTTTGTTGGTTTGTTGGTTTGTTGATTTGTTGGTTTGTTGGTTTATTGGTTTGTTGATTTGTTGGTTTGTTGGTTTATTGGTTTGTTGATTTGTTGGCTTGTTGGTTTGTTCGTTTGTTGGCTTGTTGGTTTGTTGGTTTATTGGTTTGTTGGTTTGTTGGTTTGTTGGTTTGTTGGCTTGTTGGTTTGTTGGTTTGTTTGTTTGTTGGTTTGTTCGTTTATTCGTTTGTTGGCTTGTTCGTTTGTTGGCTTGTTGGTTTGTTGGCTTGTTGGCTTGTTGGTTTGTTGGTTTGTTGGTTTGTTGGTTTGTTTGTTTGTTGGTTTGTTCGTTTGTTGGTTTGTTGGTTTGTTGGCTTGTTGGTTTGTTGGTTTGTTGGTTTGTTGGTTGTTGGTTTGTTCGTTTGTTGGTTTGCTGGCTTATTGGGTTATTGGTTTGTTGGCTTGTTGGTTTGTTGGTTTGCTGGTTTGTTGGTTTGTTGGTTTATTTGTTTGTTGGTTTGTTGGCTTGTTTGTTTGTTGGCTTGTTGGTTTGTTGGTTTGTTGGTTTGTTGGTTTGTTGGTTTGTTGGTGTTATGGTTTGTTGGTTTGTTCGTTTGTTGGTTTGTTGGCTTGTTGGCTTGTTGGTTTGTTGGTTTGTTGGTTTGTTGGTTTGTTCGTTTGTTGTTTTGTTGGTTTATTTGTTTGTTGGTTTGTTGGCTTGTTGGTTTGTTGGCTTGTTGGTTTGTTGGTTTGTTGGTTTGTTTGTTTGTTGGTTTGTTCGCTTGTTGGCTTGTTGGTTTGTTGGTTTGTTGGCTTGTTGTTTTGTTGGTTTGTTGGTTTGTTGGTTTGTTGGTTTGAGTGTTTGTTGGTTTGTTGGTTTGTTCGTTTGTTGGTTTGTTGGTTTATTTATTTGTTGGTTTGTTGGTTTGTTCGTTTGTTCGTTTGTTCGTCTGTTCGTTTGTTGGCTTGTTTGTTTGTTGGTTTGTTGGTTTGTTGGTTTGTTGGTTTGTTCGTTTGTTCATTTGTTGGCTTGTTGGTTTGTTGGTTTGTTGGTTTGTTGGGTTGTTGGTTTGTTGGTTTGTTGGTTTGTTGGTTTATTTGTTTGTTGATTTATTTGTTTGTTGGTTTGTTGGTTTGTTCGTTTGTTCGTTTGTTGGCTTGTTTGTTTGTTGGCTTGTTGGCTTGTTTGTTTGTTGGTTTGTTGGTTTGTTGGTTTGTTGGTATGTTGGTTTGTTGGTTTGTTGGTTTTTGGTTTGTTGGTTTGTTGGTTTGTTGGTTTGTTCGTTTGTTGCTTTGTTGGTTTATTTATTCGTTAGTTTGTTGGTTTATTCGTTTGTTCGTTTGTTGGCTTGTTTGTTTGTTGGTTTGTTGGTTTGTTGGTTTGTTCGTTTGTTCATTTGTTGGCTTGGTGGTTTGTTGGCTTGTTGGCTGGTTGGTTTGTTGGTTTGTTGGTTTGTTGGTTTGTTGGTTTGTTGGTTTGTTGGTTTGTTGGTTCGTTGGTTTGTTGGTTTGTTGGTTTGTTGGTTTATTTGTTTGTTGGTTTGTTGGTTTGTTGGTTTGTTCGTTTGTTCGTTTGTTGGCTTGTTGGTTTCTTGGCTTGTTGGCTTGTTGGTTTGTTGGTTTGTTGGTTTGTTGGTTTGTTGGTTTGTTCGTTTGTTCATTTGTTGGCTTGTTGATTTGTTGGCTTGTTGCCTTGTTGGTTTGTTGGTTTGTTGGTTTGTTGGTTTGTTGGTTTGTTCGTTTGTTCATTTGTTGGCTTGTTGGTTTGTTGGCTTGTTGGCTTGTTGGTTTGTTGGTTTGTTGGTTTGTTGGTTTGTTGGTTTGTTGGTTTGTTGGTTTGTTGGTTTGTTGGTTTGTTGGTTTGTTGGTTTGTTGGTTTGTTCGTTTGTTCATTTGTTGGCTTGTTGTTTTGTTGGCTTGTTGGCTTGTTGGTTTGTTGGTTTGTTGGTTTGTTGGTTTGTTGGTTTGTTGGTTTGTTGGTTTGTTGGTTTGTTGGTTTGTTGATTTGTTGGTTTGTTGGTTTGTTGGTTTGTTCGTTTGTTCGTTTGTTGGCTTGTTGGTTTGTTGGCTTGTTGGCTTGTTGGTTTGTTGGTTTGTTGGTTTGTTGGTTTGTTGGTTTGTTCGTTTGTTCATTTGTTGGCTTGTTGGTTTGTTGGCTTGTTGGCTTGTTGGTTTGTTGGTTTGTTGGTTTGTTGGTTTGTTGGTTTGTCGGTTTGTTGGTTTGTTGGTTTGTTGGTTTGTTGGTTTGTTGGTTTGTTGGTTTGTTCGTTATTGGCTTGTGGGTTTGTTGGCTTGTTGGCTTGTTGGTTTGTTTGTCTGTTTGTTTGTTGGTTTGTTGGTTTGTTGGTTTGTTGGTTTGTTGGTTTGTTGGGTTGTTGGTTTGTTGGTTTGTTGGTTTGTTGGTTTGTTGGTTTGTTGGGTTGTTGGTTTGTTGGTTTGTTGGTTTCTTGGTTTGTTGGTATATTGGTTTGTTGGTTTATTTGTTTGTTGGTTTCTTGGTTTGTTGGTTTGTTCGTTTGTTCGTTATTGGCTTGTTGGTTTGTTGGTTTGTTGGTTTGTTGGTTTGTTGGTTTGTTGGTTTGTTGGTTTGTTGGCTTGTTGGTTTGTTGGTTTGTTGGTTTGTTGGTTTGTTTGTTTGTTGGTTTGTTGGTTTGTTGGTTTGTTCGTTTGTTGGTTTGTTGGTTTATTTATTTGTTGGTTTGTTAGTTTGTTGGTTTGTTCGTTTGTTCGTTTGTTGGCTTGTTTGTTTGTTGGTTTGTTGGTTTGTTGGTTTGTTGGTTTGTTCGTTTGTTCATTTGTTGGCTTGTTGGTTTGTTGGTTTGTTGGTTTGTTGATTTGTTGGTTTGTTGGTTTATTGGTTTGTTGATTTGTTGGCTTGTTGGTTTGTTCGTTTGTTGGCTTGTTGGTTTGTTGGTTTATTGGTTTGTTGGTTTGTTGGTTTGTTGGTTTGTTGGCTTGTTGGTTTGTTGGTTTGTTTGTTTGTTGGTTTGTTCGTTTATTCGTTTGTTGGCTTGTTCGTTTGTTGGCTTGTTGGTTTGTTGGCTTGTTGGCTTGTTGGTTTGTTGGTTTGTTGGTTTGTTGGTTTGTTTGTTTGTTGGTTTGTTCGTTTGTTGGTTTGTTGGTTTGTTGGCTTGTTGGTTTGTTGGTTTGTTGGTTTGTTGGTTGTTGGTTTGTTCGTTTGTTGGTTTGCTGGCTTATTGGGTTATTGGTTTGTTGGCTTGTTGGTTTGTTGGTTTGCTGGTTTGTTGGTTTGTTGGTTTATTTGTTTGTTGGTTTGTTGGCTTGTTGGTTTGTTGGCTTGTTGGTTTGTTGGTTTGTTGGTTTGTTGGTTTGTTGGTTTGTTGGTGTTATGGTTTGTTGGTTTGTTCGTTTGTTGGTTTGTTGGCTTGTTGGCTTGTTGGTTTCTTGGTTTGTTGGTTTGTTCGTTTGTTGGTTTGTTGGTTTATTTGTTTGTTGGTTTGTTGGCTTGTTGGTTTGTTGGCTTGTTGGTTTGTTGGTTTGTTGGTTTGTTTGTTTGTTGGTTTGTTCGCTTGTTGGCTTGTTGGTTTGTTGGTTTGTTGGCTTGTTGTTTTGTTGGTTTGTTGGTTTGTTGGTTTGTTGGTTTGAGTGTTTGTTGGTTTGTTGGTTTGTTCGTTTGTTGGTTTGTTGGTTTATTTATTTGTTGGTTTGTTGGTTTGTTCGTTTGTTCGTTTGTTCGTTTGTTGGCTTGTTTGTTTGTTGGTTTGTTGGTTTGTTGGTTTGTTGGTTTGTTCGTTTGTTCATTTGTTGGCTTGTTGGTTTGTTGGTTTGTTGGTTTGTTGGTTTGTTGGTTTGTTGGTTTGTTGGTTTATTTGTTTGTTGATTTATTTGTTTGTTGGTTTGTTGGTTTGTTCGTTTGTTCGTTTGTTGGCTTGTTTGTTTGTTGGCTTGTTGGCTTGTTTGTTTGTTGGTTTGTTGGTTTGTTGGTTTGTTGGTTTGTTGGTTTGTTGGTTTGTTGGTTTTTGGTTTGTTGGTTTGTTGGTTTGTTGGTTTGTTCGTTTGTTGCTTTGTTGGTTTATTTATTCGTTAGTTTGTTGGTTTATTCGTTTGTTCGTTTGTTGGCTTGTTTGTTTGTTGGTTTGTTGGTTTGTTCGTTTGTTCATTTGTTGGCTTGGTGGTTTGTTGGCTTGTTGGCTGGTTGGTTTGTTGGTTTGTTGGTTTGTTGGTTTGTTGGTTTGTTGGTTTGTTGGTTCGTTGGTTTGTTGGTTTGTTGGTTTGTTGGTTTATTTGTTTGTTGGTTTGTTGGTTTGTTGGTTTGTTCGTTTGTTCGTTTGTTGGCTTGTTGGTTTGTTGGCTTGTTGGCTTGTTGGTTTGTTGGTTTGTTGGTTTGTTGGTTTGTTGGTTTGTTCGTTTGTTCATTTGTTGGCTTGTTGATTTGTTGGCTTGTTGCCTTGTTGGTTTGTTGGTTTGTTGGTTTGTTGGTTTGTTGGTTTGTTCGTTTGTTCATTTGTTGGCTTGTTGGTTTGTTGGCTTGTTGGCTTGTTGGTTTGTTGGTTTGTTGGTTTGTTGGTTTGTTGGTTTGTTGGTTTGTTGGTTTGTTGGTTTGTTGGTTTGTTGGTTTGTTGGTTTGTTGGTTTGTTGGTTTGTTGGTTTGTTGGTTTGTTCGTTTGTTCATTTGTTGGCTTGTTGGTTTGTTGGCTTGTTGGCTTGTTGGTTTGTTGGTTTGTTGGTTTGTTGGTTTGTTGGTTTGTTGGTTTGTTGGTTTTTTGGTTTGTTGGTTTGTTGGTTTGTTGGTTTGTTGGTTTGTTCGTTTGTTCGTTTGTTGGCTTGTTGGTTTGTTGGCTTGTTGGCTTGTTGGTTTGTTGGTTTGTTGGTTTGTTGGTTTGTTGGTTTGTTCGTTTGTTCATTTGTTGGCTTGTTGGTTTGTTGGCTTGTTGGCTTGTTGGTTTGTTGGTTTGTTGGTTTGTTGGTTTGTTGGTTTGTTGGTTTGTTGGTTTGTTGGTTTGTTGGTTTGTTGGTTTGTTGGTTTTTTGGTTTGTTGGTTTTTTCGTTATTGGCTTGTGGGTTTGTTGGCTTGTTGGCTTGTTGGTTTGTTGGTCTGTTTGTTTGTTGGTTTGTTGGTTTGTTGGTTTGTTGGTTTGTTGGTTTGTTGGGTTGTTGGTTTGTTGGTTTGTTGGTTTGTTGGTTTGTTGGTTTGTTGGTTTGTTGGGTTGTTGGTTTGTTGGTTTGTTGGTTTCTTGGTTTGTTGGTATATTGGTTTGTTGGTTTATTTGTTTGTTGGTTTCTTGGTTTGTTGGTTTGTTCGTTTGTTCGTTATTGGCTTGTTGCTTTGTTGGCTTGTTGGCTTGTTCGTTTGTTGGTTTGTTTGTTTGTTGGTTTGTTGGTTTGTTGGTTTTTTGGTTTGTTGGTTTGTTTGTTTGTTGGTTTGTTCGTTTGTTCGTTTGTTGGCTTGTTCGTTTGTTGGCTTGTTGGTTTGTTGGCTTGTTGGCTTGTTGGTTTGTTGGTTTGTTGGTTTGTTGGTTTGTTTGTTTGTTGGTTTGTTCGTTTGTTGGTTTGTTGGTTTGTTGGCTTGTTTGTTTATTGGTTTGTTGGTTTGTTGGTTGTTGGTTTGTTCGTTTGTTGGTTTGTTGGCTTATTGGGTTATTGTTTTGTTGGCTTGTTGGTTTGTTGGTTTGTTTGTTTGTTGGTTTGTTGGTTTGTTGGTTTGTTCGTTTGTTGGTTTGTTGGTTTATTTATTTGTTGGTTTGTTGGTTTGTTCGTTTGTTCGTTTGTTGGCTTGTTTGTTTGTTGGTTTGTTGGTTTGTTGGTTTGTTGATTTGTTCGTTTGTTCATTTGCTGGCTTGTTGGTTTGTTGGTTTGTTGGTTTGTTGGTTTGTTGGTTTGTTGGTTTATTGGTTTGTTGATTTGTTGGCTTGTTGGTTTGTTCGTTTGTTGGCTTGTTGGTTTGTTGGTTTATTGGTTTGTTGGTTTGTTGGTTTGTTGGTTTGTTGGCTTGTTGGTTTGTTGGTTTGTTTGTTTGTTGGTTTGTTCGTTTATTCGTTTGTTGGCTTGTTCGTTTGTTGGCTTGTTGGTTTGTTGGCTTGTTGGCTTGTTGGTTTGTTGGTTTGTTGGTTTGTTTGTTTGTTGGTTTGTTCGTTTGTTGGTTTGTTGGTTTGTTGGCTTGTTGGTTTGTTGGTTTGTTGGTTTGTTGGTTGTTGGTTTGTTCGTTTGTTGGTTTGCTGGCCCATTGGGTTATTGGTTTGTTGGCTTGTTGGTTTGTTGGTTTGCTGGTTTGTTGGTTTGTTGGTTTATTTGTTTGTTGGTTTGTTGGCTTGTTGGTTTGTTGGCTTGTTGGTTTGTTGGTTTGTTGGTTTGTTGGTTTGTTGGTTTGTTGGTGTTATGGTTTGTTGGTTTGTTCGTTTGTTGGTTTGTTGGCTTGTTGGCTTGTTGGTTTGTTGGTTAGTTGGTTTGTTGGTTTGTTCGTTTGTTGGTTTGTTGGTTTATTTGTTTGTTGGTTTGTTGGCTTGTTGGTTTGTTGGCTTGTTGGTTTGTTGGTTTGTTGGTTTGTTTGTTTGTTGGTTTGTTCCCTTGTTGGCTTGTTGGTTTGTTGGTTTGTGGGCTTGTTGTTTTGTTGGTTTGTTGGTTTGTTGGTTTGTTGGTTTGTTGGTTTGTTGGTTTGTTCGTTTGTTGGTTTGTTGGTTTATTTATTTGTTGGTTTGTTGGTTTGTTCGTTTGTTCGTTTGTTGGCTTGTTTGTTTGTTGGTTTGTTGGTTTGTTGGTTTGTTGGTTTGTTCGTTTGTTCATTTGTTGGCTTGTTGGTTTGTTGGTTTGTTGGTTTGTTGGTTTGTTGGTTTGTTGGTTTGTTGGTTTATTTGTTTGTTGATTTATTTGTTTGTTGGTTTGTTGGTTTGTTCGTTTGTTCGTTTGTTCGTTTGTTGGCTTGTTTGTTTGTTGGCTTGTTGGCTTGTTTGTTTGTTGGTTTGTTGGTTTGTTGGTTTGTTGGTTTGTTGGTTTGTTGGTTTTTGGTTTGTTGGTTTGTTGGTTTGTTGGTTTGTTCGTTTGTTGCTTTGTTGGTTTATTTATTCGTTAGTTTGTTGGTTTATTCGTTTGTTCGTTTGTTGGCTTGTTTGTTTGTTGGTTTGTTGGTTTGTTGGTTTGTTCGTTTGTTCATTTGTTGGCTTGTTGGTTTGTTGGCTTGTTGGCTGGTTGGTTTGTTGGTTTGTTGGTTTGTTGGTTTGTTGGTTTGTTGGTTTGTTGGTTTGTTGGTTCGTTGGTTTGTTGGTTTGTTGGTTTGTTGGTTTATTTGTTTGTTGGTTTGTTGGTTTGTTGGTTTGTTCGTTTGTTCGTTTGTTGGCTTGTTGGTTTGTTGGCTTGTTGGCTTGTTGGTTTGTTGGTTTGTTGGTTTGTTGGTTTGTTGGTTTGTTGGTTTGTTCGTTTGTTCATTTGTTGGCTTGTTGATTTGTTGGCTTGTTGCCTTGTTGCCTTGTTGGTTTGTTGGTTTGTTGGTTTGTTGGTTTGTTGGTTTGTTGGTTTGTTGGTTTGTTCGTTTGTTCATTTGTTGGCTTGTTGGTTTGTTGGCTTGTTGGCTTGTTGGTTTGTTGGTTTGTTGGTTTGTTGGTTTGTTGGTTTGTTGGTTTGTTGGTTTGTTGGTTTGTTGGTTTGTTGGTTTGTTGGTTTGTTGGTTTGTTGGTTTGTTGGTTTGTTCGTTTGTTCATTTGTTGGCTTGTTGGTTTGTTGGCTTGTTGGCTTGTTGGTTTGTTGGTTTGTTGGTTTGTTGGTTTGTTGGTTTGTTGGTTTGTTGGTTTGTTGGTTTGTTGGTTTGTTGGTTTGTTGGTTTGTTCGTTTGTTCGTTTGTTGGCTTGTTGGTTTGTTGGCTTGTTGGCTTGTTGGTTTGTTGGTTTGTTGGTTTGTTGGTTTGTTGGTTTGTTCGTTTGTTCATTTGTTGGCTTGTTGGTTTGTTGGCTTGTTGGCTTGTTGGTTTGTTGGTTTGTTGGTTTGTTGGTTTGTTGGTTTGTTGGTTTGTTGGTTTGTTGGTTTGTTGGTTTGTTGGTTTGTTGGTTTGTTGGTTTGTTGGTTTGTTGGTTTGTTCGTTATTGGCTTGTGGGTTTGTTGGCTTGTTGGCTTGTTGGTTTGCTGGTCTGTTTGTTTGTTGGTTTGTTGGTTTGTTGGTTTGTTGGTTTGTTGGTTTGTTGGGTTGTTGGTTTGTTGGTTTGTTGGTTTGTTGGTTTGTTGGTTTGTTGGTTTGTTGGGTTGTTGGTTTGTTGGTTTGTTGGTTTTTTGGTTTGTTGGTTTATTGGTTTGTTGGTTTATTTGTTTGTTGGTTTGTTGGTTTGTTGGTTTGTTCGTTGTTCGTTTGTTGGCTTGTTGGTTTGTTGGCTTGTTGGCTTGTTGGCTTGTTGGTTTGTTGGTTTGTTGGTTTGTTGGTTTGTTGGTTTGTTGGTTTGTTGGTTTGTTGGTTTGTTGGTTTGTTGGTTTGTTGGTTTGTTGGTTTGTTGGTTTGTTGGTTTGCTGGTTTGTTGGTTTGTTGGTTTGTTGGTTCGTTGGTTTGTTGGTTTGTTGGTTTGTTCGTTTGTTGGTTTGTTGGTTTATTTATTTGTTGGTTTGTTGGTTTGTTGGTTTGTCCGTTTGTTCGTTTGTTGGATTGTTTGTTTGTTGGTTTGTTGATTTGTTGGTTTGTTGGTTTGTTGGTTGTTTGGTTTGTTGGCTTGTTGGTTTGGTAGTTTGTTGGTTTGTTCGTTTGTTCGTTTGTTGGTTTGTTGGTTTATTAGTTTATTGGTTTGTTGGTTTGATGGTTTGTTCGTTTGTTCGTTTATTTGTTTGTTGGGTTGTTGGCTTGTTGGCATGTTGGTTTGTTGGCTTGTTGGTTTGTTGGTTTGTTGGTTTGTTGGTGTGTTGGTTTGTTGGTTTGTTCGTTTGTTGGTTTGTTGGCTTGTTGGCTTGTTGGTTTGTTGGCTTGTTGGTTTGTTGGTTTGTTCGTTTGTTGGTTTGTTGGTTTATTTGTTTGTTGGTTTGTTGGCTTGTTGGTTTGTTGCCTTGTTGGTTTGTTGGTTTGTTGGTTTGTTTGTTTGTTGGTTTATTCGCTTGTTGGCTTGTTGGTTTGTTGGTTTGTTGGCTTGTTGTTTTGTTGGTTTGTTGGTTTGTTGGTTTGTTGGTTTGTTGGTTTGTTCGTTTGTGGGTTTGTTGGTTTATTTATTTGTAGGTTTGTTGGTTTGTTGGTTTGTTCGTTTGTTCGTTTGTTGGCTTGTTTGTTTGTTGGTTTGTTGGTTTGTTGGTTTGTTGGTTTGTTCGTTTGTTCATTTGTTGGCTTGTTGGTTTGTTGGTTTGTTGGTTTGTTGGTTTGTTGGTTTGTTGGTTTGTTGGTTTGTTGGTTTGTTGGTTTATTGGTTTGTTGGGTTATTTGTTTGTTGGTTTGTTCGTTTGTTCGTTTGTTCGTTTGTTGGCTTGTTTGTTGGCTTGTTGGCTTGTTTGTTTGTTGGTTTGTTGGTTTGTTGGTTTGTTGGTTTGTTGGTTTGTTGGTTTTTGGTTTGTTGGTTTGTTGGTTTGTTCGTTTGTTGCTTTGTTGGTTTATTTATTCGTTAGTTTGTTGGTTTATTCGTTTGTTCATTTGTTGGCTTGTTTGTTTGTTGGTTTGTTGGTTTGTTGGTTTGTTGGTTTGTTGGTTTGTTCGTTTGTTCATTTGTTGGCTTGTTGGTTTGTTGGCTTGTTGGCTGGTTGGTTTGTTGGTTTGTTGGTTTGTTGGTTTGTTGGTTTGTTGGTTTGTTGGTTTGTTGGTTTGTTGGTTTGTTGGTTTGTTGGTTTGTTGGTTTGTTCGTTATTGGCTTGTTGGTTTGTTGGCTTGTTGGCATGTTGGTTTGTTGGTTTGTTTGTTTGTTGGTTTGTTCGCTTGTTGGCTTGTTGGTTTGTTGGTTTGTTGGCTTGTTGTTTTGTTGGTTTGTTGGTTTGTTGGTTTGTTGGTTTGTTGGTTTGTTGGTTTGTTCGTTTGTTGGTTTGTTGGTTTGTTGGTTTATTTATTTGTTGGTTTGTTGTTTTGTTGGTTTGTCCGTTTGTTCATTTGTTGGCTTGTTGGTTTGTTGGCTTGTTGGTTTGTTGGTTTGTTGGTTTGTTGGTTTATTGGTTTGTTGATTTATTTGTTTGTTGGTTTGTTGGTTTGTTCGTTTGTTCGTTTGTTTGTTTGTTGGCTTGTTTGTTTGTTGGCTTGTTGGCTTGTTTGTTTGTTGGTTTGTTGGTTTGTTGGTTTGTTGGTTTGTTGGTTTTGGTTTGTTGGTTTGTTGGTTTGTTGGTTTGTTCGTTTGTTGCTTTGTTGGTTTATTTATTCGTTAGTTTGTTGGTTTATTCGTTTGTTCGTTTGTTGGCTTGTTTGTTTGTTGGTTTGTTGGTTTGTTGGTTTGTTGGTTTGTTGGTTTGTTCGTTTGTTCATTTGTTGGCTTGTTGGTTTATTGGCTTGTTGGCTGGTTGGTTTGTTGGTTTGTTTGTTTGCTGGTTTGTTGGTTTGTTGGTTTGTTGGTTTGTTGGTTTGTTGGTTTGTTGGTTTGTTCGTTATTGGCTTGTTGGTTTGTTGGCATGTTGGTTTGTTGGTTTGTTTGTTTGTTGGTTTGTTGGTTTGTTGGTTTTTTGGTTTGTTGGTTTGTTGGTTTGTTGGTTTGTTAATTTGTTGGTTTGTTGGTTTATTTGTTTGTTGGTTTGTTGGTTTGTTGATTTGTTCGTTTGTTCGTTTGTTGGCTTGTTGGTTTGTTGGCTTGTTGGCTTGTTGGTTTGTTGGTTTATTGGTTTGTTGGTTTGATGGTTTGTTCGTTTGTTCGTTTATTTGTTTGTTGGGTTGTTGGCTTGTTGGCATGTTGGTTTGTTGGCTTGTTGGTTTGTTGGTTTGTTGGTTTGTTGGTGTGTTGGTTTGTTGGTTTGTTCGTTTGTTGGTTTGTTGGCTTGTTGGCTTGTTGGTTTGTTGGCTTGTTGGTTTGTTGGTTTGTTCGTTTGTTGGTTTGTTGGTTTATTTGTTTGTTGGTTTGTTGGCTTGTTGGTTTGTTGCCTTGTTGGTTTGTTGGTTTGTTGGTTTGTTTGTTTGTTGGTTTGTTCGCTTGTTGGCTTGTTGGTTTGTTGGTTTGTTGGCTTGTTGTTTTGTTGGTTTGTTAGTTTGTTGGTTTGTTGGTTTGTTGGTTTGTTCGTTTGTGGGTTTGTTGGTTTATTTATTTGTTGGTTTGTTGGTTTGTTGGTTTGTTGGTTTGTTCGTTTGTTCGTTTGTTGGCTTGTTTGTTTGTTGGTTTGTTGGTTTGTTGGTTTGTTGGTTTGTTCGTTTGTTCATTTGTTGGCTTGTTGGTTTGTTGGTTTGTTGGTTTGTTGGTTTGTTGGTTTGTTGGTTTGTTGGTTTGTTGGTTTATTGGTTTGTTGGTTTATTTGTTTGTTGGTTTGTTCGTTTGTTCGTTTGTTCGTTTGTTGGCTTGTTTGTTGGCTTGTTGGCTTGTTTGTTTGTTGGTTTGTTGGTTTGTTGGTTTGTTGGTTTATTTATTTGTTGGTTTGTTGGTTTGTTCGTTTGTTCGTTTGTTGGATTGTTTGTTTGTTGGTTTGTTGATTTGTTGGTTTGTTGGTTTGTTGGTTGTTTGGTTTGTTGGCTTGTTAGTTTGGTAGTTTGTTGGTTTGTTGGTTTGTTCGTATGTTCGTTTGTTGGTTTGTTGGTTTGTTGGTTTATTAGTTTATTGGTTTGTTGGTTTGATGGTTTGTTCGTTTGTTCGTTTATTTGTTTGTTGGGTTGTTGGCTTGTTGGCATGTTGGTATGTTGGTTTGTGGGTTTGTTGGATTGTTGGTTTGTTGGTTTGTTGTTTTATTTGTTTGTTTGTTTGCTGGTTTGTCGGTTTGTTGGTTTGTTGGTTTCTTGGTTTGTTCGCTTGTTGGCTTGTTGGTTTGTTGGTTTGTTGGCTTGTTGTTTTGTTGGTTTGTTGGTTTGTTGGTTTGTTGGTTTGTTGGTTTGTTGGTTTGTTCGTTTGTTGGTTTGTTGGTTTGTTGGTTTATTTATTTGTTGGTTTGTTGTTTTGTTGGTTTGTTCGTTTGTTCATTTGTTGGCTTGTTGGTTTGTTGGCTTGTTGGTTTGTTGGTTTGTTGGTTTGTTGGTTTGTTGGTTTATTGGTTTGTTGATTTATTTGTTTGTTGGTTTGTTGGTTTGTTCGTTTGTTCGTTTGTTTGTTTGTTGGCTTGTTTGTTTGTTGGCTTGTTGGCTTGTTTGTTTGTTGGTTTGTTGGTTTGTTGGTTTGTTGGTTTGTTGGTTTGTTGGTTTTGGTTTGTTGGTTTGTTGGTTTGTTGGTTTGTTGCTTTGTTGGTTTATTTATTCGTTAGTTTGTTGGTTTATTCGTTTGTTCGTTTGTTGGCTTGTTTGTTTGTTGGTTTGTTGGTTTGTTGGTTTGTTGGTTTGTTCGTTTGTTCATTTGTTGGCTTGTTGGTTTATTGGCTTGTTGGCTGGTTGGTTTGTTGGTTTGTTTGTTTGCTGGTTTGTTGGTTTGTTGGTTTGTTGGTTTGTTGGTTTGTTGGTTTGTTGGTTTGTTGGTTTGTTCGTTATTGGCTTGTTGGTTTGTTGGCATGTTGGTTTGTTGGTTTGTTTGTTTGTTGGTTTGTTGGTTTGTTGGTTTTTTGGTTTGTTGGTTTGTTGGTTTGTTGGTTTGTTAATTTGTTGGTTTGTTGGTTTATTAGTTTGTTGGTTTGTTGGTTTGTTGATTTGTTCGTTTGTTCGTTTGTTGGCTTGTTGGTTTGTTGGCTTGTTGGCTTGTTGGTTTGTTGGTTTGTTGGTTTGTTGGTTTGTTGGTTTGTTGGTTTGTTCGTTTGTTCGTTTGTTCATTTGTTGGCTTGTTGGTTTGTTGGCTTGTTGGCTTGTTGGTGTGTTGGTTTGTTTGGTTTGTTGGTTTGTTGGTTTGTTGGTTTGTTGGTTTGTTGGTTTGTTGGTTTGTTGGTTTGTTGGTTTGTTGGTTTGTTGGTTTGTTCGTTATTGGCTTGTTGTTTTGTTGGCTTATTGGCTTGTTGGTTTGTTGGTTTGTTTGTTTGTTGGTTTGTTGGTTTGTTGGTTTGTTGGTTTGTTGGTTTGTTGGTTTGTTGGTTTGTTGGGTTGTTGGTTTGTTGGTTTGTTGGTTTGTTGGTTTGTTGGTTTGTTGGTTTGTTGGGTTGTTGGTTTGTTGGTTTGTTGGTTTGTTGGTTTGTTGGTTTATTGGTTTGTTGGTTTATTTGTTTGTTGGTTTGTTGGTTTGTTGGTTTGTTCGTTTGTTCGTTTGTTGGCTTGTTGGTTTGTTGGCTTGTTGGCTTGTTGGCTTGTTGGTTTGTTGGTTTGTTAGTTTGTTGGTTTGTTGGTTTGTTGGTTTGTTGGTTTGTTGGTTTGTTGGTTTGTTGGTTTGTTGGTTTGTTGGTTTGTTGGTTTGTTGGTTTGTTGGTTTGTTGGTTTGCTGGTTTGTTGGTTTGTTGGTTTGTTGGTGCGTTGGTTTGTTAATTTGTTGGTTTGTTGGTTTATTAGTTTGTTGGTTTGTTGGTTTGTTGATTTGTTCGTTTGTTCGTTTGTTGGCTTGTTGGTTTGTTGGCTTGTTGGCTTGTTGGTTTGTTGGTTTGTTGGTTTGTTGGTTTGTTGGTTTGTTGGTTTGTTCGTTTGTTCGTTTGTTCATTTGTTGGCTTGTTGGTTTGTTGGCTTGTTGGCTTGTTGGTGTGTTGGTTTGTTTGGTTTGTTGGTTTGTTGGTTTGTTGGTTTGTTGGTTTGTTGGTTTGTTGGTTTGTTGGTTTGTTGGTTTGTTGGTTTGTTCGTTATTGGCTTGTTGTTTTGTTGGCTTATTGGCTTGTTGGTTTATTGGTTTGTTTGTTTGTTGGTTTGTTGGTTTGTTGGTTTGTTGGTTTGTTGGTTTGTTGGTTTGTTGGTTTGTTGGGTTGTTGGTTTGTTGGTTTGTTGGTTTGTTGGTTTGTTGGTTTGTTGGTTTGTTGGGTTGTTGGTTTGTTGGTTTGTTGGTTTGTTGGTTTGTTGGTTTATTGGTTTGTTGGTTTATTTGTTTGTTGGTTTGTTGGTTTGTTCGTTTGTTCGTTTGTTGGCTTGTTGGTTTGTTGGCTTGTTGGCTTGTTGGCTTGTTGGTTTGTTGGTTTGTTAGTTTGTTGGTTTGTTGGTTTGTTGGTTTGTTGGTTTGTTGGTTTGTTGGTTTGTTCGTTTGTTGGTTTGTTGGTTTATTTATTTGTTGGTTTGTTGGTTTGTTGGTTTGTTCGTTTGTTCGTTTGTTGGATTGTTTGTTTGTTGGTTTGTTGATTTGTTGGTTTGTTGGTTTGTTGGTTGTTTGGTTTGTTGGCTTGTTAGTTTGGTAGTTTGTTGGTTTGTTGGTTTGTTCGTATGTTCGTTTGTTGGTTTGTTGGTTTGTTGGTTTATTAGTTTATTGGTTTGTTGGTTTGATGGTTTGTTCGTTTGTTCGTTTATTTGTTTGTTGGGTTGTTGGCTTGTTGGCATGTTGGTATGTTGGTTTGTGGGTTTGTTGGATTGTTGGTTTGTTGGTTTGTTGTTTTATTTGTTTGTTTGTTTGCTGGTTTGTCGGTTTGTTGGTTTGTTGGTTTCTTGGCTTGTTGGTTTGTTTGTTTGTTGGTTTGTTTGTTTGTTGGTTTGTTCGTTTGTTGGTTTTTTGGTTTGTTGGCTTGTTGGTTTGTTAGTTTGTTAGTTTGTTGGTTTGATGGTTTATTTGTTTGTTGGTTTGTTGGTTTGTTCGTTTGTTCGTTTGTTGGCTTGTTGGTTTGTTGGCTTGTTGTCTAGTTGGTTTGTTGGTTTGTTGGTTTGTTGGTTTGTTGATTTGTTGATTTGTTCGTTTGTTCATTTGTTGGCTTGTTGGTTTGTTGGCTTATTGGCTTGTTGGTTTGTTGGTTTGTTGGTTTGTTGGTTTGTTGGTTTGTTGGTTTGTTGGTTTGTTGGTTTGTTGGTTTGTTGGTTTGTTGGTTTGTTGGTTTGTTGGTTTGTTGGTTTGTTGGTTTGTTGGTTTGTTGGTTTGTTGATTTGTTGGTTTGTTGGTTTGATCGTTATTGGCTTGTTGGTTTGTTGGCTTGTTGGTTTGTTGGTTTGTTGGTTTGTTGGTTTGTTGGTTTGTTGGTTTGTTGGTTTGTTGGTTTGTTGGTTTGTTGGTTTGTTGGTTTGTTGGTTTGTTGGTTTCTTGGTTTGTTGGTTTGTTGGTTTGTTGGTTTGTTGGTTTGTTGGTTTGTTGGGTTGTTGGTTTGTTGGTTTGTTGCTTTGTTGGTTTGTTGGTTTATTGGTTTGTTGGTTTATTTGTTTGTTGGTTTGTTGGTTTGTTGGTTTTTTCGTTTGTTGGCTTGTTGGTTTGTTGGTTTGTTGGCTTGTTGGTTTGTTGGTTTGTTGGTTTGTTGGTTTGTTGGTTTGTTGGTTTGTTGGTTTGTTGGTTTTTTGGTTTGTTGGTTTGTTGGTTTGTTGGTTTGTTGGTTTGTTGGTTTGTTGGTTTGTTGGTTTGTTCGTTTGTTCGTTTGTTGGCTTGTTGGTTTGTTGGCTTGTTGGTTTGTTGGTTTGTTGGTTTGTTGGCTTGTTAGCTTGTTGGTTTGTTGGTTTGTTGGTTTGTTAGTTTGTTGGTTTGTTGGTTTGTTGGTTTGTTTGTTTGTTGGTTTGTTGGTTTGTTGGTTTGTTGGTTTGTTGGTTTGTTCGTTTGTTGGTTTGTTGGTTTATTTGTTTATTGGTTTGTTGGTTTGATGGTTTGTTCGTTGGTTCATTTGTTTGTTTGTTGGGTTGTTGGCTTGTTGGCATGTTGGTTTGTTGGTTTGTGGGTTTGTTGGATTGTTGGTTTGTTGGTTTGTTGTTTTATTTGTTTGTTTGTTTGCTGGTTTGTTGGTTTGTTGGTTTGTTGGTTTCTTGACGTGTTGGTTTGTTGGTTTGTTGGTTTGTTTATTTGTTGGTTTATTCGTTTGTTGGTTTTTTGGTTTGTTGGCTTGCTGGTTTGTTGGTTTGCTGGTTTGTTGGTTTGTTGGTCTTTTGGTTTGTTGGCTTGTTGGTTTGTTAGTTTGTTGATTTGTTGGTTTGTTCGTTTGTTCGTTTGTTGGTTTGTTGGTTTGTTAGTTTGTTGGTTTGCTGGTTTGTTGGTTTGTTGGTTTGTTGGTTTGTTGGTTTGTTGGTTTGTTGGTTTGTTGGTTTGTTGGTTTGTTCGTTTGTTGGTTTTTTGGTTTTTTGGTTTGTTGGCTTGTTGGTTTGTTGGTTTGTTGGTTTGTTGGTTTGTTGGTTTGTTGGTTTGTTGGTTTGTTGGTTTGTTGGTTTGTTGGTTTGTTGGTTTGTTGGTTTTTTGGTTTGTTGGTTTGTTGGTTTGTTGGTTTGTTGGTTTGTTGGTTTGTTGGTTTATTCGTTTGTTCCTTTGTTGGCTTGTTGGTTTGTTGGCTTGTTGGCTTGTTGGCTTGTTGGTTTGTTGGTTTGTTGGCTTGTTGGCTTGTTGGTTTGTTGGTTTTTGGTTTGTTAGTTTGTTGGTTTGTTGGTTTGTTGTTTTGTTTGTTTGTTGGTTTGTTGGTTTGTTGGTTTGTTGGTTTGGTCGTTTGTTGGTTTGTTGGTTTATTTGTTTATTGGTTTGTTGGTTTGATGGTTTGTTCGTTGGTTTGTTTGTTTGTTTGTTGGGTTGTTGGCTTGTTGGCATGTTGGTTTGTTGGTTTGTGGGTTTGTTGGATTGTTGGTTTGTTGGTTTGTTGTTTTATTTGTTTGTTTGTTTGCTGGTTTGTTGGTTTGTTGGTTTGTTGGTTTCTTGGCGTGTTGGTTTGTTGGTTTGTTGGTTTGTTTATTTGTTGGTTTGTTCGTTTGTTGGTTTTTTGGTTTGTTGGCTTGCTGGTTTGTTGGTTTGCTGGTTTGTTGGTTTGTTGGTTTTTTGGTTTGTTGGCTTGTTGGTTTGTTAGTTTGTTGGTTTGTTGGTTTGTTCGTTTGTTCGTTTGTTGGTTTGTTGGTTTGTTAGTTTTTTGGTTTGCTGGTTTGTTGGTTTGTTGGTTCGTTGGTTTGTTGGTTTGTTGGTTTGTTGGTTTGTTGGTTTGTTGGTTTGTTGGTTTGTTGGTTTGTTGGTTTGTTCGTTTGTTGGTTTTTTGGTTTGTTGGCTTGTTGGTTTGTTGGTTTGTTGGTTTGTTGGTTTGTTGGTTTGTTGGTTTGTTGGTTTGTTGGTTTGTTGGTTTGTTGGTTTGTTCGTTTGTTCGTTTGTTCGTTTGTTGGTTTGTTGGTTTGTTGGTTTGTTGGTTTGTTGGTTTGATGGTTTGTTCGTTTGTTCATTTGTTTGCTTGTTGGTATGTTGGTTTGTTGGTTTGTTGAATTGTTGGTTTGTTGGTTTGTTGAATTTTAGTTTGTTTGTTGGTTTGTTGGTTTGTTGGTTTGTTGGTTTCTTGGCTTGGTGGTTTATTGGTTTGTTGGTTTGTTCGTTTGTTGGTTTTTTGGTTTGTTGGCTTCTTGGTTTGTTGGTTTGTTGGTTTGTTGGCTTGTTGGTTTGTTGGTTTGTTGGTTTGTTGGTTTGTTGGTTTGTTGGTTTGTTGGTTTGTTGGTTTGTTGGTTTGTTCGTTTGTTCGTTTGTTGGCTTGTTGGTTTGTTGGCTTGTTGGCTTGTTGGTTTGTTGGTTTGTTGGTTTGTTGGTTTGTTGGTTTGTTGGTTTGTTGGTTTGTTGGTTTGTTGGTTTGTTGGTTTGTTGGTTTGTTGGTTTGTTGGTTTGTTGGTTTGTTGGTTTGTTGGTTTGTTGGTTTGTTGGTTTGTTGGTTTGTTGGTTTGTTGGTTTGTTTGTTTGTTGGTTTGTTCGTTTGTTGGTTTGTTGGTTTTTTGGTTTATTGGCTTGTTGGTTTGTTGGTTTGCTGGTTTGTTGGTTTGTTGGTTTTTTGGTTTGTTGGCTTGTTGGTTTGTTATTTTGTTGGTTTGTTGGTTTGTTCGTTTGTTCGTTTGTTGGTTTGTTGGTTTGTTAGTTTGTTGGTTTGCTGGTTTGTTGGGTTGTTGGTTTGTTCGTTTGTTAGTTTGTTGGTTTGCTGGTTTGTTGGTTTGTTCGTTTGTTGGTTTTTTGGTTTGTTGGCTTATTGGTTTGTTGGTTCGTTGGTTTGTTTGTTTGTTGGTTTGTTGGTTTGTTGGTTTGTTGGTTTGTTCGTTTGTTCGTTTGTTCGTTTGTTGATTTGTTGGTTTGTTGGTTTGTTGGTTTGTTGGTTTGTTGGTTTGTTGGTTTGTTGGTTTGATGGTTTGTTCGTTTGTTTATTTGTTTGCTTGTTGGTTTGTTGGCTTGTTGGTTTGTTGATTTGTTGGTTTGTTGGTTTGATCGTTATTGGCTTGTTGGTTTGTTGGCTTGTTGGCTTGTTGGTTTGTTGGTTTGTTGGTTTGTTGGTTTGTTGGTTTGTTGGTTTGTTGGTTTGTTGGTTTGTTGGTTTGTTGGTTTGTTGGTTTGTTGGTTTGTTGGTTTGTTGGTTTGTTGGGTTGTTGGTTTGTTGGTTTGTTGGTTTGTTGGTTTGTTGGTTTATTGGTTTGTTGGTTTATTTGTTTGTTGGTTTGTTGGTTTGTTGGTTTGTTGGTTTGTTGGTTTGTTGGTTTTTTGGTTTGTTGGTTTGTTGGTTTGTTGGTTTGTTGGTTTGTTGGTTTGTTGGTTTGTTCGTTTGTTCGTTTGTTGGCTTGTTGGTTTGTTGGCTTGTTGGCTTGTTGGTTTGTTGGTTTGTTGGCTTGTTGGCTTGTTGGTTTGTTGGTTTGTTGGTTTGTTAGTTTGTTGGTTTGTTGGTTTGTTGGCTTGTTTGTTTGTTGGTTTGTTGGTTTGTTGGTTTGTTGGTTTGTTCGTTTGTTGGTTTGTTGGTTTAGTTGTTTATTGGTTTGTTGGTTTGATGGTTTGTTCGTTTGTTCGTTATTGGCTTGTTGTTTTGTTGGCTTGTTGGCTTGTTGGTTTGTTGGTTTGTTTGTTTGTTGGTTTGTTGGTTTGTTGGTTTGTTGGTTTGTTGGTTTGTTGGTTTGTTGGGTTGTTGGTTTGTTGGTTTGTTGGTTTGTTGGTTTGTTGGTTTGTTGGTTTGTTGGGTTGTTGGTTTGTTGGTTTGTTGGTTTGTTGGTTTGTTGGTTTATTGGTTTGTTGGTTTATTTGTTTGTTGGTTTGTTGGTCTGTTGGTTTGTTCGTTTGTTCGTTTGTTGGCTTGTTGGTTTGTTGGCTTGTTGGCTTGTTGGTTTGTTGGTTTGTTAGTTTGCTGGTTTGTTGGTTTGTTGGTTTGTTGGTTTGTTGGTTTGTTGGTTTGTTGGTTTGTTGGTTTGTTGGTTTGTTGGTTTGTTGGTTTGTTGGTTTGTTGGTTTGCTGGTTTGTTGGTTTGTTGGTTTGTTGGTGCGTTGGTTTGTTGGTTTGTTGGTTTGTTCGTTTGTTGGTTTGTTGGTTTATTTATTTGTTGGTTTGTTGGTTTGTTGGTTTGTTCGTTTGTTCGTTTGTTAGATTGTTTGTTTGTTGGTTTGTTGATTTGTTGGTTTGTTGGTTTGTTGGTTGTTTGGTTTGTTGGCTTGTTAGTTTGGTAGTTTGTTGGTTTGTTGGTTTGTTCGTTTGTTCGTTTGTTGGTTTGTTGGTTTATTAGTTTATTGGTTTGTTGGTTTGATGGTTTGTTCGTTTGTTCGTTTATTTGTTTGTTGGGTTGTTGGCTTGTTGGCATGTTGGTATGTTGGTTTGTGGGTTTGTTGGATTGTTGGTTTGTTGTTTTATTTGTTTGTTTGTTTTACTGGTTTGTCGGTTTGTTGGTTTGTTGGTTTCTTGGCTTGTTGGTTTGTTTGTTTGTTGGTTTTTTTGTTGGTTGGTTTGTTCGTTTGTTGGTTTTTTGGTTTGTTGGCTTGTTGGTTTGTTGGTTTGTTAGTTTGTTGGTTTGATGGTTTATTTGTTTGTTGGTTTGTTGGTTTGTTTGTTTGTTCGTTTGTTGGCTTGTTGGTTTGTTGGCTTGTTGGCTAGTTGGTTTGTTGGTTTGTTGGTTTGTTGGTTTGTTGATTTGTTGATTTGTTCGTTTGTTCATTTGTTGGCTTGTTGGTTTGTTGGCTTGTTGGCTTGTTGGTTTGCTGGTTTGTTGGTTTGTTGGTTTGTTGGTTTGTTAGTTTGTTGGTTTGTTGGTTTGTTGGTTTGTTGGTTTGTTGGTTTGTTGGTTTGTTGGTTTGTTGATTTGTTGGTTTGTTGGTTTGATCGTTATTGGCTTGTTGGTTTGTTGGCTTGTTGGCTTGTTGGTTTGTTGGTTTGTTGGTTTGTTGGTTTGTTGGTTTGTTGGTTTGTTGGTTTGTTGGTTTGTTGGTTTGTTGGTTTGTTGGTTTGTTGGTTTGTTGGTTTGTTGGTTTGTTGGTTTGTTGGTTTGTTGGTTTGTTGGTTTGTTGGTTTGTTGGTTTGTTGGTTTGTTGGTTTGTTGGTTTGTTGGGTTGTTGGTTTGTTGGTTTGTTGGTTTGTTGGTTTGTTGGTTTATTGGTTTGTTGGTTTATTTGTTTGTTGGTTTGTTGGTTTGTTGGGGTGTTCGTTTGTTGGCTTGTTGGTTTGTTGGTTTGTTGGCTTGTTGGTTTGTTGGTTTGTTGGTTTGTTGGTTTGTTGGTTTGTTGGTTTTTTGGTTTGTTGGTTTGTTGGTTTGTTGAATTGTTGAATTGTTGGTTTGTTGGTTTGTTCGTTTGTTCGTTTGTTGGCTTGTTGGTTTGTTGGCTTGTTGGCTTGTTGGTTTGTTGGTTTGTTGGCTTGTTGGCTTGTTGGTTTGTTGGTTTGTTGGTTTGTTAGTTTGTTGGTTTGTTGGTTTGTTGGTTTGTTTGTTTGTTGGTTTGTTGGTTTGTTGGTTTGCTGGTTTGTTGGTTTGTTCGTTTGTTGGTTTGTTGGTTTATTTGTTTATTGGTTTGTTGGTTTGATGGTTTGTTCGTTTGTTCGTTTGTTTGTTTGTTGGGTTGTTGGCTTGTTGGCATGTTGGTTTGTTGGTTTGTGGGTTTGTTGGATTGTTGGTTTGTTGGTTTGTTGTTTTATTTGTTTGTTTGTTTGCTGGTTTGTTGGTTTGTTGGTTTGTTGGTTTCTTGGCGTGTTGGTTTGTTGGTTTGTTTATTTGTTGGTTTGTTCGTTTGTTGGTTTTTTGGTTTGTTGGCTTGCTGGTTTGTTGGTTTGCTGGTTTGTTGGTTTGTTGGTTTTTTGGTTTGTTGGCTTGTTGGTTTGTTAGTTTGTTGGTTTGTTGGTTTGTTCGTTTGTTCGTTTGTTGGTTTGTTGGTTTGTTAGTTTGTTGGTTTGCTGGTTTGTTGGTTTGTTGGTTTGTTGGTTTGTTGGTTTGTTGGTTTGTTGGTTTGTTGGTTTGTTGGTTTGTTGGTTTGTTGGTTTTTTCGTTTGTTGGTTTTTTGGTTTGTTGGCTTGTTGGTTTGTTGGTTTGTTGGTTTGTTGGTTTGTTGGTTTGTTGGTTTGTTGGTTTGTTGGTTTGTTGGTTTGTTGGTTTGTTTGTTTGTTCGTTTGTTCGTTTATTGGTTTGTTGGTTTGTTGGTTTGTTGGTTTGATGGTTTGTTCGTTTGTTGGTTTGTTGGTTTGTTAGTTTGTTGGTTTGCTGGTTTGTTGGTTTGTTGGTTTGTTGGTTTGTTGGTTTGTTGGTTTGTTGGTTTGTTGGTTTGTTGGTTTGTTGGTTTGTTGGTTTGTTCGTTTGTTGGTTTTTTGGTTTGTTGGCTTGTTGGTTTGTTGGTTTGTTGGTTTGTTGGTTTGTTGGTTTGTTGGTTTGTTGGTTTGTTGGTTTGTTGGTTTGTTGGTTTGTTGGTTTGTTTGTTTGTTCGTTTGTTCGTTTATTGGTTTGTTGTTTTGTTGGTTGTTTGGCTTGTTGGTTTGTTGAATTGTTGGTTTGTTGGTTTGTTGAATTTTAGTTTGTTTGTTGGTTTGTTGGTTTGTTGGTTTGTTGGTTTGTTGGTTTGTTGGTTTGTTGGTTTGTTGGTTTGTTCGTTTGTTCGTTTGTTGGCTTGTTGGTTTGTTGGCTTGTTGGCTTGTTGGTTTGTTGGTTTGTTGGTTTGTTGGTTTGTTGGTTTGTTGGTTTGTTGGTTTGTTGGTTTGTTGGGTTGTTGGTTTGTTGGTTTGTTGGTTTGTTGGTTTGTTTGTTTGTTGGTTTGTTCGTTTGTTGGTTTTTTGGTTTGTTGGCTTGTTGGTTTGTTAGTTTGTTGGTTTGTTGGTTTGTTCGTTTGTTCGTTTGTTGGTTTGTTCGTTTGTTAGTTTGCTGGTTTGTTGGTTTGTTGGTTTGTTGGTTTGTTGGTTTGTTGGTTTGTTGGTTTGTTGGTTTGTTGGTTTGTTGGTTTGCTGGTTTGTTGGTTTGTTGGTTTTTTGGTTTGTTGGCTTGTTGGTTTGTTAGTTTGTTGGTTTGTTGGTTTGTTCGTTTGTTCGTTTGTTGGTTTGTTGGTTTGTTAGTTTGCTGGTTTGTTGGTTTGTTGGTTTGTTGGTTTGTTGGTTTGTTGGTTTGTTGGTTTGTTGGTTTGTTGGTTTGTTGGTTTGTTGGTTTGTTGGTTTGTTGGTGTGTTGGTTTGTTGGTTTGTTGGTTTGTTGGTTTGTTGGTTTGTTGGGTTGTTGGTTTATTGGTTTGTTGGTTTGTTGGTTTGTTGGTTTATTGGTTTGTTGGTTTATTTGTTTGTTGGTTTGTTGGTTTGTTCGTTTGTTGGCTTGTTGGTTTGTTGGTTTGTTGGCTTGTTGGTTTGTTGGTTTGTTTGTTTGTTCGTTTGTTCGTTTATTGGTTTGTTGGTTTGTTGGTTGTTTGGCTTGTTGGTTTGTTGAATTGTTGGTTTGTTGGTTTGTTGAATTTTAGTTTGTTTGTTGGTTTGTTGGTTTGTTCGTTTGTTGGCTTGTTGGTTTGTTGGTTTGTTGGCTTGTTGTTTTGTTGGTTTGTTGGTTTGTTGGTTTGTTGGTTTGTTGGTTTTTTGGTTTGTTGGTTTGTTGGTTTGTTGGTTTGTTGGTTTGTTGGTTTGTTGGTTTGTTCGTTTGTTCGTTTGTTGGCTTGTTGGTTCGTTGGCTTGTTGGCTTGTTGGTTTGTTGGTTTGTTGGCTTGTTGGCTTGTTGGTTTGTTTGTTTGCTGGTTTGTTAGTTTGTTGGTTTGTTGGTTTGTTGGTATGTTTGTTTGTTGGTTTGTTGGTTTGCTGGTTTGTTGGTTTGTTCGTTTGTTGGTTTGTTGGTTTATTTGTTTATTGGTTTCTTGGTTTGATGGTTTGTTCGTTTGTTCGTTTGTTTGTTTGTTGGGTTGTTGGCTTGTTGGCATGTTGGTTTGTTGGTTTGTGGGTTTGTTGCATTGTTGGTTTGTTGGTTTGTTGTTTTATTTGTTTGTTTGTTTGCTGGTTTGTTGGTTTGTTGGTTTGTTGGTTTCTTGGCGTGTTGGTTTGTTGGTTTGTTGGTTTGTTTATTTGTTTGTTTGTTCGTTTGTTGGTTTTTTGGTTTGTTGGCTTGCTGGTTTGTTGGTTTGCTGGTTTGTTGGTTTGTTGGTTTTTTGGTTTGTTGGCTTGTTGGTTTGTTAGTTTGTTGGTTTGTTGGTTTGTTCGTTTGTTCGTTTGTTGGTTTGTTGGTTTGTTAGTTTGTTGGTTTACTGGTTTGTTGGTTTGTTGGTTTGTTGGTTTGTTGGTTTGTTGGTTTGTTGGTTTGTTGTTTTGTTGGTTTGTTGGTTTGTTCGTTTGTTGGTTTTTTGGTTTGTTGGCTTGTTGGTTTGTTGGCTTGTTGGTTTGTTGGTTTGTCGGTTTGTTGGTTTGTTGGTTTGTTGGTTTGTTGGTTTGTTGGTTTGTTGGTTTGTTCGTTTGTTCGTTTGTTCGTTTGTTCGTTTGTTGGTTTGTTGGTTTGTTGGTTTGTTGGTTTGTTGGTTTGATGGTTTGTTCGTTTGTTCATTTGTTTGCTTGTTGGTTTGTTGGCTTGTTGGTTTGTTGAATTGTTGGTTTGTTGGTTTGTTGAATTTTAGTTAATTTGTTTTTTTGTTGGTTTGTTGGTTTGTTGGTTTCTTGGCTTGGTGGTTTATTGGTTTGTTGGTTTGTTCGTTTGTTGGCTTTTTGGTTTGTTGGCTTCTTGGTTTGTTGGTTTGTTGGTTTGTTGGCTTGTTGGTTTGTTGGTTTGTTGGTTTGTTGGTTTGTTGGTTTGTTGGTTTGTTGGTTTGTTGGTTTGTTCGTTTGTTCGTTTGTTGGCTTGTTGGTTTGTTGGCTTGTTGGCTTGTTGGTTTGTTGGTTTGTTGGTTTGCTGGTTTGTTGGTTTGTTGGTTTGTTGGTTTGTTGGTTTGTTGGTTTGTTGGTTTGTTGGTTTGTTGGTTTGTTGGTTTGTTGGTTTGTTGGTTTGTTGGTTTGTTGGTTTGTTTGTTTGTTGGTTTGTTCGTTTGTTGGTTTTTTGGTTTGTTGGCTTGTTGGTTTGTTGGTTTGCTGGTTTGTTGGTTTGTTGGTTTTTTGGTTTGTTGGCTTGTTGGTTTGTTAGTTTGTTAGTTTGTTGGTTTGTTGGTTTGTTCGTTTGTTCGTTTGTTGGTTTGTTGGGTTGTTAGTTTGTTGGTTTGCTGGTTTGTTGGTTTGTTGGTTTGTTGGTTTGTTGGTTTGTTGGTTTGTTGGTTTGTTGGTTTGTTCGTTTGTTGGTTTTTTGGTTTGTTGGCTTATTGGTTTGTTGGTTCTTTGGTTTGTTTGTTTGTTGGTTTGTTGGATTGTTGGTTTGTTGGTTTGTTCGTTTGTTCGTTTGTTCGTTTGTTCGTTTGTTGGTTTGTTGGTTTGTTGGTTTGTTGGTTTGTTGGTTTGTTGGTTTGATGGTTTGTTCGTTTGTTTTTTTGTTTGCTTGTTGGTTTGTTGGTTTGTTGGATTGTTGGTTTGTTGGTTTGTTGAATTTTAGTTAGTTTGTTTGTTTGTTGGTTTTTTGGTTTGTTGGTTTGTTGGTTTCTTGGCTTGGTGGTTTGTTGGTTTGTTGGTTTGTTCGTTTGTTATTATTTTGGTTTGTTGGCTTGCTGGTTTGTTGGTTTGTTAGTTTGTTGGCTTGTTGGTTTGTTGGTTTGTTGGTTTGTTGGTTTGTTTTTTTGTTGGTTTGTTGGTTTGTTCGTTTGTTGGTTTGTTGGCTTATTGGCTTATTGGTTTTTTGGTTTGTTGGTTTGTTGGTTTGTTGGTTTGCTGGTTTGTTGGTTTGTTTTTTTGTTGGTTTGTTGGTTTGTTCGTTTGTTGGTTTGTTGGCTTATTGGCTTATTGGTTTTTTGGTTTGTTGGTTTGTTGGCTTGTTGGTTTGTTGGCTTGTTGATTTGTTGGTTTATTGGTTTGTTTGTTTGTTGGTTTGTTCGTTTGTTGGCTTGTTGATTTGTTGGTTTCTTGGCTTGTTGGTTTGTGGTTTGTTGGTTTGTTGGTTTTTTGGTTTGTTGGTTTGTTGGTTTGTTGGTTTGTTGGTTTGTTGGTTTGTTGGTTTTTTGGTTTGTTGGCTTGTTGGTTTTTTGGTTTGTTGGTTTTTTGGTTTGTTGGCTTGTTGGTTTGTTGGTTTGTTGGTTTGTTGGTTTGTTCGTTTGTTGGTTTGTTGGCTTGTTGGTTTGTTGGTTTGTAGGTTTGTTGGTTTGTTGGTTTGTTGGTTTGTTGGCTTGAGTGTTTGTTCGTTTGTTGGTTTGTTGGTTTGTTGGTTTGTTGGTTTGTTGGTTTGTTGGTTTGTTGGCTTGTTGGTTTGTTGGTTTGTTGGTTTGTTCGTTTGTTGGTTTTTTGATTTGTTGGTTTTTTGGTTTGTTGGCTTGTTGGTTTGTTGGTTTGTTGGTTTGTTGGTTTGTTCGTTTGTTGGTTTGTTGGCTTGTTTGTTCGTTGGTTTGTTTTTTTGTTGGTTTGTTGGTTTGTTGGCTTGATGGTTTGTTCGTTTGTTGGTTTGTTGGTTTTTTGGTTTGTTGGTTTGTTGGTTTGTTGGCTTGTTGGTTTGTTGGTTTGTTGGTTTGTTTGTTTGTTGGTTTGTTGGTTTGTTGGTTTGTTGGTTTGTTGGTTTGTTCGTTTGTTGGTTTGTTCATTGGTTGGTTTTTTGGTTTGTTGGATTGTTGGTTTGTTCGTTTGTTGGTTTGTTGGTTTGTTTGTTTGTGGGTTTGTTCGTTTGTTGTGTTTTTGGTTTGTTGGCTTGTTGGCTTGTTGGTTTGTTGGTTTGTTGGCTTGTTGGTTTGTGGGTTTGTTGGTTTGTTGGCTTGTTGGTTTGTTGGTTTGTTGGTCTGTTGGTTTGTTGGCTTGTTGGTTTGTTCGTTTGTTCGTTTGTTGGCTTGTTGGTTTGTTGGCTTGTTGGCTTGTTGGTTTGTTGGTTTGTTGGTTTGTTGGTTTGTTTGTTTGTTTGTTTGTGGGTTTGTTCGTTTGTTGGGTTTTTGGTTTGTTGGCTTGTTGGCTTGTTGGTTTGTTGGTTTGTTGGCTTGTTGGTTTGTTGGTTTGTTGGTTTGTTCGTTTGTTGGTTTGTAGGTTTATTGGGTTATTGGTTTGTTGGCTTGTTGGTTTGTTGATTTGCTGGTTTGTTGGTTTGTTGGTTTATTTGTTTGTTGGTTTGTTGGCTAGTTGGTTTGTTGGCTTGTTGGTTTGTTGGTTTGTTGGTTTGTTGGTTTGTTGGTTTGTTGGTGTGTTGGTTTGTTGGTTTGTTCGTTTGTTGGTTTGTTGGCTTGTTGGCTTGTTGGTTTGTTGGTTTGTTGGTTTGTTGGTTTGTTGGTTTGTTGGTTTGTTGGTTTATTTGTTTGTTGGTTTGTTGGCTAGTTGGTTTGTTGGTTTGTTGGTTTGTTGGCTTGTTGTTTTGTTGGTTTGTTGGTTTTTTAGTTTGTTGGTTTGTTGGTTTGTTGGTTTGTTGGTTTGTTGGTTTGTTGGTTTGTTGGTTTGTTGGTTTGTTGGTTTGTTGGTTTGTTGGTTTGTTGGTTTGTCGGTTTGTTGGTTTGTTGGTTTGTTGGTTTGTTGGTTTGTTGGTTTGTTGGTTTGTTGGTTTGTTGGTTTGTTGGTTTTTTGGTTTGTTGGTTTGTTCGTTTGTTGGTTTGTTGGTTTGTTGGTTTGTTTGTTTGTTGGTTTTTTGGTTTGTTGGTTTGTTGGTTTTTTGGTTTTTTGGTTTGTTGGTTTGTTGGCTCGTTTGTATTGTTCGTTTGTTGGCTTGTTGGTTTGTTGGCTTGTTGGCTTGTTGGTTTGTTGGTTTGTTTGCTTGTTGATTTTTTGGTTTGTTGGTTTGTTGGCTTGTTCGTTTGTTGGTTTGTTGGTTTGTTGGTTTGTTGGTTTGTTGGTTAATTTGTTTGTTGGTTTGTTGGTTTGTTTGTTTGTTGGTTTGTTGGTTTGTTGGTTTGTTGGGTTGTTGATTTGTTGGTTTGTTTGTTTGTTGGTTTGTTGTTTTGTTGGTTTGTTGGCTTGTTTGTTTGTTGGTTTGTTGGTTTGTTGGTTTGTTGATTTGTTGGTTTGTTTGTTTGTTGGTTTGTTCGTTTGTTGGCTTGTTGGCTTATTGGCTTGTTGGCTTGTTGGTTTGTTGGTTTCTTGGTTTGTTGGTTAGTTGGTTTGTTGGTTTGTTGGTTTGTTGGCTTGTTGGCTTGTTTGCTTGTTTGCTTGTTTGCTTGTTGGCTTGTTGATTTGTTGGTTTTTTTGGCTTGTTGGTTAGTGGTTTGTTGGCTTGTTGGTTTGTTGGCTTGTTGGCATGTTGGTTTGTTGGTTTGTTGGTTTGTTGGATTGTTGGTTGGTTGGTTTGTTGTTTTGTTGGTTTGTTTGTTTGTTGGTTTGTTGGTTTGTTGGTTTGTTGGTTTGTAGGCTTGTTGGCTTGTTGGTTTGTTGGTTTGTTGGCTTGTTGGTTTGTTGGTTTGTTGGTGTGTTGGTTTGTTGGTTTGTTCGTTTGTTGGTTTGTTGGCTTGTTGGTTTGTTGGTTTGTTGGTTTGTTGGTTTGTTGGTTTGTTGGCTTGATGGTTTGTTCGTTTGTTGGTTTGTTGGTTTGTTGGTTTGTTGGTTTGTTGGTTTGTTGGCTTGTTGGTTTGTTGGTTTGTTGGTTTGTTTGTTTGTTTGTTGGTTTGTTGGTTTGTTGGTTTGTTGGTTTGTTGGTTTGTTCATTTGTTGGTTTGTTCATTGGTTGGTTTTTTTCGTTTGTTGGATTGTTGGTTTGTTCGTTTGTTGGCTTGTTGGTTTGTTGGTTTATTGGTTTGTTGGTTTGTTGGTTTGTTGGTTTGTTGGCTTGTTGGTTTGTTGGTTTGTTGGTTTGTTGGTTTGTTGGTTTGTTCGTTTGTTCGTTTGTTGGCTTGTTGGTTTGTTGGCTTGTTGGCTTGTTGGCTTGTTGGTTTGTTGGTTTGTTGGTTTGTTTGTTTGTGGGTTTGTTCGTTTGTTGTGTTTTTGGTTTGTTGGCTTGTTGGTTTGTTGGTTTGTTGGCTTGTTGGTTTGTTGGTTTGTTGGTTTGTTGGCTTGTTGGTTTGTTGGTTTGTTGGTTTGTTGGCTTGTTGGTTTGTTCGTTTGTTCGTTTGTTGGCTTGTTGGTTTGTTGGCTTGTTGGCTTGTTGGTTTGTTGGTTTGTTGGTTTGTTGGTTTGTTGGTTTGTTTGTTTGTGGGTTTGTTCGTTTGTTGGGTTTTTGATTTGTTGGCTTGTTGGCTTGTTGGTTTGTTGGTTTGTTGGCTTGTTGGTTTGTTGGTTTGTTGGTTTGTTCGTTTGTTGGTTTGTAGGTTTATTGGGTTATTGGTTTGTTGGCTTGTTGGTTTGTTGATTTGCTGGTTTGTTGGTTTGTTGGTTTATTTGTTTGTTGGTTTGTTGGCTAATTGGTTTGTTGGCTTGTTGGTTTGTTGGTTTGTTGGTTTGTTGGTTTGTTGGTTTGTTGGTGTGTTGGTTTGTTGGTTTGTTCGTTTGTTGGTTTGTTGGCTTGTTGGCTTGTTGGTTTGTTGGTTTGTTGGTTTGTTGGTTTGTTGGTTTGTTGGTTTGTTGGTTTGTTGGTTTATTTGTTTGTTGGTTTGTTGGCTAGTTGGTTTGTTGGTTTGTTGGTTTGTTGGCTTGTTGTTTTGTTGGTTTGTTGGTTTTTTAGTTTGTTGGTTTGTTGGTTTGTTGGTTTGTTGGTTTGTTGGTTTGTTGGTTTGTTGGTTTGTTGGTTTGTTGGTTTGTTGGTTTGTTGGTTTGTTGGTTTGTTGGTTTGTTGGTTTGTCGGTTTGTTGGTTTGTTGGTTTGTTGGTTTGTTGGTTTGTTGGTTTGTTGGTTTGTTGGTTTGTTGGTTTTTTGGTTTGTTGGTTTATTCGTTTGTTGGTTTGTTGGTTTGTTGGTTTGTTTGTTTGTTGGTTTTTTGGTTTGTTGGTTTGTTGGTTTTTTGGTTTTTTGGTTTGTTGGTTTGTTGGCTCGTTTGTATTGTTCGTTTGTTGGCTTGTTGGTTTGTTGGCTTGTTGGCTTGTTGGTTTGTTGGTTTGTTTGCTTGTTGATTTTTTGGTTTGTTGGTTTGTTGGCTTGTTCGTTTGTTGGTTTGTTGGTTTGTTGGTTTGTTGGTTTGTTGGTTAATTTGTTTGTTGGTTTGTTGGTTTGTTTGTTTGTTGGTTTGTTGGTTTGTTGGTTTGTTGGGTTGTTGATTTGTTGGTTTGTTTGTTTGTTGGTTTGTTGTTTTGTTGGTTTGTTGGCTTGTTTGTTTGTTGGTTTGTTGGTTTGTTGGTTTGTTGATTTGTTGGTTTGTTTGTTTGTTGGTTTGTTCGTTTGTTGGCTTGTTGGCTTATTGGCTTGTTGGCTTGTTGGTTTGTTGGTTTCTTGGTTTGTTGGTTAGTTGGTTTGTTGGTTTGTTGGTTTGTTGGCTTGTTGGCTTGTTTGCTTGTTTGCTTGTTGGCTTGTTAATTTGTTGGTTTGTTGGTTTGTTGGTTTGTTGGTTTGTTGGTTTGTTTGTTTGTGGGTTTGTTCGTTTGTTGGGTTTTTGGTTTGTTGGCTTGTTGGCTTGTTGGTTTGTTGGTTTGTTGGCTTGTTGGTTTGTTGGTTTGTTGGTTTGTTCGTTTGTTGGTTTGTAGGTTTATTGGGTTATTGGTTTGTTGGCTTGTTGGTTTGTTGATTTGCTGGTTTGTTGGTTTGTTGGTTTATTTGTTTGTTGGTTTGTTGGCTAGTTGGTTTGTTGGCTTGTTGGTTTGTTGGTTTGTTGGTTTGTTGGTTTGTTGGTTTGTTGGTGTGTTGGTTTGTTGGTTTGTTCGTTTGTTGGTTTGTTGGTTGTTGGTTTGTTGGTTTGTTGGTTTGTTGGTTTGTTGGTTTGTTGGTTTGTTGGTTTGTTGGTTTATTTGTGTGTTGGTTTGTTGGCTAGTTGGTTTGTTGGTTTGTTGGTTTGTTGGCTTGTTGTTTTGTTGGTTTGTTGGTTTTTTAGTTTGTTGGTTTGTTGGTTTGTTGGTTTGTTGGTTTGTTGGTTTGTTGGTTTGTTGGTTTGTTGGTTTGTTGGTTTGTTGGTTTGTTGGTTTGTTGGTTTGTTGGTTTGTTGGTTTGTTGGTTTGTCAGTTTGTTGGTTTGTTGGTTTGTTGGTTTGTTGGTTTGTTGGTTTGTTGGTTTGTTGGTTTTTTGGTTTGTTGGTTTATTCGTTTGTTGGTTTATTCGTTTGTTGGTTTGTTGGTTTGTTGGTTTGTTTGTTTGTTGGTTTTTTGGTTTGTTGGTTTGTTGGTTTTTTGGTTTTTTGGTTTGTTGGTTTGTTGGCTCGTTTGTATTGTTCGTTTGTTGGCTTGTTGGTTTGTTGGCTTGTTGGCTTGTTGGTTTGTTGGTTTGTTTGCTTGTTGATTTTTTGGTTTGTTGGTTTGTTGGCTTGTTCGTTTGTTGGTTTGTTGGTTTGTTGGTTTGTTGGTTAATTTGTTTGTTGGTTGGTTTGTTGGTTTGTTTGTTTGTTGGTTTGTTGGTTTGTTGGTTTGTTGGGTTGTTGATTTGTTGGTTTGTTTGTTTGTTTGTTTGTTGTTTTGTTGGTTTGTTGGCTTGTTTGTTTGTTGGTTTGTTGGTTTGTTGGTTTGTTGATTTGTTGGTTTGTTTGTTTGTTGGTTTGTTCGTTTGTTGGCTTGTTGGCTTATTGGCTTGTTGGCTTGTTGGTTTGTTGGTTTCTTGGTTTGTTGGTTAGTTGGTTTGTTGGTTTGTTGGTTTGTTGGCTTGTTGGCTTGTTTGCTTGTTTGCTTGTTGGCTTGTTGATTTGTTGGTTTTTTTGGCTTGTTGGTTAGTGGTTTGTTGGCTTGTTGGTTTGTTGGCTTGTTGGCATGTTGGTTTGTTGGTTTGTTGGTTTGTTGGATTGTTGGTAGATTGGTTTGTTGTTTTGTTGGTTTGTTTGTTTGTTGGTTTGTTGGTTTGTTGGTTTGTTGGTTTGTAGGCTTGTTGGCTTGTTCGTTTGTTGGTTTGTTGGCTTGTTGGTTTGTTGGTTTGTTGGTGTGTTGGTTTGTTGGTTTGTTCGTTTGTTGGTTTATTGGCTTGTTGGCTTGTTGGTTTGTTGGTTTGTTGGTTTGATGGTTTGTTGGTTTGTTGGTTTGTTGGCTCGTTTCTATTGTTCGTTTGTTGGCTTGTTGGTTTGTTGGCTTGTTGGCTTGTTGGTTTGTTGGTTTGTTTGCTTGTTGATTTTTTGGTTTGTTGGTTTGTTGGCTTGTTCGTTTGTTGGTTTGTTGGTTTGTTGGTTTGTTGGTTTGTTGGTTTGTTGGTTAATTTGTTTGTTGGTTTGTTGGTTTGTTTGTTTGTTGGTTTGTTGGTTTGTTGGTTTATTGGTTTGTTGATTTGTTGGTTTGTTTGTTTGTTGGTTTCTTGTTTTGTTGGTTTGTTGGCTTGTTTGTTTGTTGGCTTGTTTGTTTGTTGGTTTGTTGGTTTGTTGGTTTGTTGATTTGTTAGTTTGTTTGTTTGTTGGTTTGTTCGTTTGTTGGCTCGTTTGTATTGTTCGTTTGTTGGCTTGTTGGTTTGTTGGCTTGTTGGCTTGTTCGTTTGTTGGTTTGTAGGTTTATTGGGTTATTGGTTTGTTGGCTTGTTGGTTTGTTGATTTGCTGGTTTGTTGGTTTGTTGGTTTATTTGTTTGTTGGTTTGTTGGCTAGTTGGTTTGTTGGCTTGTTGGTTTGTTGGTTTGTTGGTTTGTTGGTTTGTTGGTTTGTTGGTGTGTTGGTTTGTTGGTTTGTTCGTTTGTTGGTTTGTTGGCTTGTTGGCTTGTTGGTTTGTTGGTTTGTTGGTTTGTTGGTTTGTTGGTTTGTTGGTTTGTTGGTTTATTTGTTTGTTGGTTTGTTGGCTAGTTGGTTTGTTGGTTTGTTGGTTTGTTGGCTTGTTGTTTTGTTGGTTTGTTGGTTTTTTAGTTTGTTGGTTTGTTGGTTTGTTGGTTTGTTGGTTTGTTGGTTTGTTGGTTTGTTGGTTTGTTGGTTTGTTGGTTTGTTGGTTTGTTGGTTTGTTGGTTTGTTGGTTTGTCGGTTTGTTGGTTTGTTGGTTTGTTGGTTTGTTGGTTTGTTGGTTTGTTGGTTTGTTGGTTTGTTGGTTTGTTGGTTTTTTGGTTTGTTGGTTTGTTCGTTTGTTGGTTTGTTGGTTTGTTGGTTTGTTTGATTGTTGGTTTTTTGGTTTGTTGGTTTGTTGGTTTTTTGGTTTTTTGGTTTGTTGGTTTGTTGGCTCGTTTGTATTGTTCGTTTGTTGGCTTGTTGGTTTGTTGGCTTGTTGGCTTGTTGGTTTGTTGGTTTGTTTGCTTGTTGATTTTTTGGTTTGTTGGTTTGTTGGCTTGTTCGTTTGTTGGTTTGTTGGTTTTTTGGTTTGTTGGTTTGTTGGTTAATTTGTTTGTTGGTTTGTTTGTTTGTTGGTTTGTTGGTTTGTTGGTTTGTTGGGTTGTTGATTTGTTGGTTTGTTTGTTTGTTGGTTTGTTGTTTTGTTGGTTTGTTGGCTTGTTTGTTTGTTGGTTTGTTGGTTTGTTGGTTTGTTGATTTGTTGGTTTGTTTGTTTGTTGGTTTGTTCGTTTGTTGGCTTGTTGGCTTATTGGCTTGTTGGCTTGTTAATTTGTTGGTTTCTTGGTTTGTTGGTTAGTTGGTTTGTTGGTTTGTTGGTTTGTTGGCTTGTTGGCTTGTTTGCTTGTTTGCTTGTTGGCTTGTTGGTTTTTTTGGCTTGTTGGTTAGTGGTTTGTTGGCTTGTTGGTATGTTGGCTTGTTGGCATGTTGGTTTGTTGGCTTGTTGGTTTTTTGGTTTGTTGGTTTGTTCGTTTGTTGGTTTGTTGGTTTGTTGGTTTGTTCGTTTGTTGGTTTGTTGGTTTGTTGGTTTGTTCGTTTGTTCGTTTGTTTGTTTGTTGGTTTGTTCGTTTGTTGGATTATTGGTTTGTTGGCTTGTTGGCTTGTTGGCTCGTTGGTTTGTTGGTTTGTTGGTTTGTTGGTTTGATGGTTTGTTGGTTTGTTCGTTTGTTGGTTTTTAGGTTTGTTGGCTTGTTGGCTTGTTGATTTGTTGGTTTGTTGGCTTGTTGGTTTGTTGGATTGTTGGCTTGTTGGTTTGTTGGTTTGTTTGCTTGATGGTATTTTGGTTTGTTAGTTTGTTTGCTTGTTCGTTTGTTGGTTTATTGGTTTGTTGGTTTGTTGGTTAATTTGTTTGTTGGTTTGTTGTTTTGTTGGTTTGTTGGTTCGTTTGTTTGTTGGTTTGTTGGTTTGTTGGTTTGTTGGTTTGTTGGTTTGTTGGTTTGTTGGTTTGTTTGTTTGTTGGTTTGTTCGTTCGTTGGCTTGTTGTTTTGTTGGCTTGTTGGCTTGTTGGTGTGTTGGTTTGTTGGTTTGTTGGCTTGTTCGCTTGTTGGCTTGGTGGTTTGTTGGTTTGTTGGCTTGTTGTTTTGTTGGTTTGTTGGTTTGTTGGTTTGTTGGCTTGTTAGTTTGTTGGTTTGTTGGTTTGTTGGTTTCTTGGTTTGTTGGTTTTTTGGTTTGTTGGCTTGTTGGTTTATCGGTTTGTTGGTTTGTTTGTTTTTTGATTTTTTGGTTGGTTGATTTGTTGGTTTGTTCGTTAGTTGGTTTTTTGGTTTGTTGGTTTGTTGGTTTTTTGGTTTGTTGGTTTGTCGGCTTGTTTGTTTTGTTCGTTTGTTGGCTTGTTGGTTTGTTGGCTTGTTGGCTTGTTGGTTTGTTGGTTTGTTTGCTTGTTGGTTTTTTGGTTTGTTAGTTTGTTGGCTTGTTCGTTTGTTGGTTTGTTGGTTTGTTGGTTTGTTGGTCAATTTGTTTGTTGGTTTGTTGTTTTGTTAGTTTTTTGATTCGTTTGTTTGTTAGTTTGTTGGTTTGTTGGTTTGTTGGTTTGTTGGCTTGTTGGCATGTTGGTTTGTTGGTTTGTTGGTTTGATGGATTGTTGGATTGTTGGTTGTTGTTTTGTTGGTTTTTTTGTTTGTTGGTTTGTTGGTTTATTGGTTTGTTGGTTTGTTGGTTTGTTGGCTTGTTGGCTTGTTGGCTTGTTGGCTTGTTGGTTTGTTGGTTTGTTGGCTTGTTGGTTTGTTTGTTTGTTGGTTTGTTGGTTTGTAGGTTTGTAGGTTTGTTGGTTTTTTGGTTTGTTGGCTTGTTGGGTTGTTGGCTTGTTGGCTTTGTTGGTTGGTTTGTTGGTTTGTTCGTTTGTTGGTTTGTTGGCTTGTTGGCTTGTTGGTTTGTTGGTTTGTTGGTTTGTTGGTTTGTTGGTTTGTTGGTTTGCTGGTTTGTTGGTTTGTTGGTTTGTTGATTTATTTGTTTGTTGGTTTGTTGGCTTGTTGGTTTGTTGGTTTGTTGGCTTGTTGGCTTATTGCCTTGTTGGTTTGTTGGTTCGTTGGTTTGTTGGTTTGTTGGTTTGTTGGATTGTTGGTTTGTTGGTTTGTTGGTTTGTTGGTTTGTTGGTTTATTTGTTTGTCGGCTTGTTGGTTTGTTGGCTTGTTGGTTTGTTGGTTAATTTGTTTGTTGTTTTGTTGGCTTGTTCGTTTGTTGGTTTGTTGGTTTTTTGGTTTGTTGGTTTGTTGGTTAATTTGTTTGTTGGTTTGTTTGTTTGTTGGTTTGTTGGATTGTTGGTTTGTTGGGTTGTTGATTTGTTGGTTTGTTTGTTTGTTGGTTTGTTGTTTTGTTGGTTTGTTGGCTTGTTTGTTTGTTGGTTTGTTGGTTTGTTGGTTTGTTGATTTGTTGGTTTGTTTGTTTGTTGGTTTGTTCGTTTGTTGGCTTGTTGGCTTATTGGCTTGTTGGCTTGTTAATTTGTTGGTTTCTTGGTTTGTTGGTTAGTTGGTTTGTTGGTTTGTTGGTTTGTTGGCTTGTTGGCTTGTTTGCTTGTTTGCTTGTTGGCTTGTTGGTTTTTTTGGCTTGTTGGTTAGTGGTTTGTTGGCTTGTTGGTATGTTGGCTTGTTGGCATGTTGGTTTGTTGGCTTGTTGGTTTTTTGGTTTGTTGGTTTGTTCGTTTGTTGGTTTGTTGGTTTGTTGGTTTGTTCGTTTGTTGGTTTGTTGGTTTGTTGGTTTGTTCGTTTGTTCGTTTGTTTGTTTGTTGGTTTGTTCGTTTGTTGGATTATTGGTTTGTTGGCTTGTTGGCTTGTTGGCTCGTTGGTTTGTTGGTTTGTTGGTTTGTTGGTTTGATGGTTTGTTGGTTTGTTCGTTTGTTGGTTTTTAGGTTTGTTGGCTTGTTGGCTTGTTGATTTGTTGGTTTGTTGGCTTGTTGGTTTGTTGGATTGTTGGCTTGTTGGTTTGTTGGTTTGTTTGCTTGATGGTATTTTGGTTTGTTAGTTTGTTTGCTTGTTCGTTTGTTGGTTTATTGGTTTGTTGGTTTGTTGGTTAATTTGTTTGTTGGTTTGTTGTTTTGTTGGTTTGTTGGTTCGTTTGTTTGTTGGTTTGTTGGTTTGTTGGTTTGTTGGTTTGTTGGTTTGTTGGTTTGTTGGTTTGTTTGTTTGTTGGTTTGTTCGTTCGTTGGCTTGTTGTTTTGTTGGCTTGTTGGCTTGTTGGTGTGTTGGTTTGTTGGTTTGTTGGCTTGTTCGCTTGTTGGCTTGGTGGTTTGTTGGTTTGTTGGCTTGTTGTTTTGTTGGTTTGTTGGTTTGTTGGTTTGTTGGCTTGTTAGTTTGTTGGTTTGTTGGTTTGTTGGTTTCTTGGTTTGTTGGTTTTTTGGTTTGTTGGCTTGTTGGTTTATCGGTTTGTTGGTTTGTTTGTTTTTTGATTTTTTGGTTGGTTGATTTGTTGGTTTGTTCGTTAGTTGGTTTTTTGGTTTGTTGGTTTGTTGGTTTTTTGGTTTGTTGGTTTGTCGGCTTGTTTGTTTTGTTCGTTTGTTGGCTTGTTGGTTTGTTGGCTTGTTGGCTTGTTGGTTTGTTGGTTTGTTTGCTTGTTGGTTTTTTGGTTTGTTAGTTTGTTGGCTTGTTCGTTTGTTGGTTTGTTGGTTTGTTGGTTTGTTGGTCAATTTGTTTGTTGGTTTGTTGTTTTGTTAGTTTTTTGATTCGTTTGTTTGTTAGTTTGTTGGTTTGTTGGTTTGTTGGTTTGTTGGCTTGTTGGCATGTTGGTTTGTTGGTTTGTTGGTTTGATGGATTGTTGGATTGTTGGTTGTTGTTTTGTTGGTTTTTTTGTTTGTTGGTTTGTTGGTTTATTGGTTTGTTGGTTTGTTGGTTTGTTGGCTTGTTGGCTTGTTGGCTTGTTGGCTTGTTGGTTTGTTGGTTTGTTGGCTTGTTGGTTTGTTTGTTTGTTGGTTTGTTGGTTTGTAGGTTTGTAGGTTTGTTGGTTTTTTGGTTTGTTGGCTTGTTGGGTTGTTGGCTTGTTGGCTTTGTTGGTTGGTTTGTTGGTTTGTTCGTTTGTTGGTTTGTTGGCTTGTTGGCTTGTTGGTTTGTTGGTTTGTTGGTTTGTTGGTTTGTTGGTTTGTTGGTTTGCTGGTTTGTTGGTTTGTTGGTTTGTTGATTTATTTGTTTGTTGGTTTGTTGGCTTGTTGGTTTGTTGGTTTGTTGGCTTGTTGGCTTATTGCCTTGTTGGTTTGTTGGTTCGTTGGTTTGTTGGTTTGTTGGTTTGTTGGATTGTTGGTTTGTTGGTTTGTTGGTTTGTTGGTTTGTTGGTTTATTTGTTTGTCGGCTTGTTGGTTTGTTGGCTTGTTGGTTTGTTGGTTAATTTGTTTGTTGTTTTGTTGGTTTGTTGGTTCGTTTGTTTGTTGGTTTGTTGGTTTGTTGGTTTGTTGGTTTGTTGGTTTGTTCGTTTGTTGGTTTGTTGGCTTGTTGGCTTGTTGGCTTGTTGGCTTGTTGCCTTGTTGGTTTGTTGGCTTGTTGGTTTGTCGGTTTGTTGGTTTGTTTGGTTTGTTGGTTTGTTCGCTTGTTGGTTTGTTGGTTTGTTGGTTTGTTGGCTTGTTGGTTTTTTGGTTTGTTGGTTTGTTCGTTTGTTGGTTTGTTGGTTTGTTGGTTTGTTGGTTTGTTCGTTTGTTGGTTTGTTAGTTTGTTGGTTTGTGCGTTTGTTGGTTTTTTGGTTTGTTGGTTTTTTGGTTTGTTGGTTTGTTTGTTTGTTGGTTTGATAGTTTGTTAGTTTGTTCGTTTTTGGTTTTTTGGTTTGTTGGCTCGTTGGTTTGTTGGTTTGTTGGTTTGTTGGTTTGATAGTTTGTTAGTTTGTTCGTTTTTGGTTTTTTGGTTTGTTGGCTTGTTGGCTTGTTGGTTTGTTGGTTTGTTGGCTTGTTCGTTTGTTGGATTGTTGGCTTGTTGGTTTGTTGGTTTGTTTGCTTGATGGTTTTTTGGTTTGTTAGTTTGTTTGCTTGTTCGTTTGTTGGTTTGTTGGTTTGTTGGTTTGTTGGTTTGTTGGTTTGTTGGTTTGTTGGTTTGTTGGTTTGTTTGTTTGTTGGTTTGTTCGTTTGTTGGTTTGTTGGTTTGTTGGCTTTTTGGCTTGTTGGCTTGTTGGTTTGTTGGTTTGTTGGTTTGTTGGTTTGTTGGTTTGTTGGTTTGTTCGTTTGTTGGTTTGTTCGCTTGTTGGCTTGTTGGTTTGTTGGTTTGTTGGCTTGTTGTTTTGTTGGTTTGTTTGTTTGTTGGCTTGTTGGTTTGTTGGTTTGTTGGTTTGTTGGTTGTTGGTTTGTTGGCTTGTTGGTTTGTTGGATTCTTGGCTTGTTGGTTTGTTGGTTTGTTTGCTTGATGGTTTTTTGGTTTGTTAGTTTGTTTGCTTGTTCGTTTGTTGGTTTATTGGTTTGTTGATTTGTTGGTTAATTTGTTTGTTGGTTTATTGTTTTGTTAATTTGTTGGTTCGTTTGTTTGTTGGTTTGTTGGTTTGTTGGTTTGTCGGTTTGTTGGTTTGTTGGTTTGTTGGTTTGTTTGTTTGTTGGTTTGTTCGTTTGTTGGCTTGTTGGCTTGTTGGCTTGTTGGCTTGTTGGTTTGTTGGTTTGTTGGTTTGTTGGTTTGTTGGTTTGTTCGTTTGTTGGTTTGTTCGCTTGTTGGCTTGTTGGTTTGTTGGTTTGTTGGCTTGTTGTTTTGTTGGTTTGTTGGTTTGTTGGTTTGTTGGTTTGTTGGCTTGTTGGTTTGTTGGTTTGTTGGTTTGTTGGTTTGTTGGTTTCTTGGTTTGTTGGTTTTTTGGTTTGTTGGCTTGTTGGTTTATCGGTTTGTTCGTTTGTTGCTTTTTTGGTTTGTTGGTTTGTTGGTTTGTTTGTTTGTTGGTTTGTTGGTTAATTTGTTTGTTGGTTTGTTGTTTTGTTGGTTTGTTGATTCGTTTGTTTGTTAGTTTGTTGGTTTGTTGGTTTGTTGGTTTGTTGGTTTGTTGGTTTGTTTGTTTGTTGGTTTGTTGGTTTGTTGGCTTGTTTGTTTGTTGGTTTGTTCGTTTATTGGTTTTTTGGTTTGTTGGCTTGTTGGCTTGTTGGTTTGTTGGTTTGTTGGCTTGTTGGTTTGTTGGTTTGTTGGTTTGTTCGTTTGTTGGTTTGTTGGCTTGTTGGCTTGTTGGTTTGTTGGTTTGTTGGTTTGTTGGTTTGTTGGTTTGTTGGTTTGCTGGTTTGTTGGTTTGTTGGTTTGTTGATTTATTTGTTTGTTGGTTTGTTGGCTTGTTGGTTTGTTTGCTTGTTGGTTTGTTGGTTTGTTGGTTTGTTTGTTTGTTGGTTTGTTCGTTTGTTGGCTTGTTGGTTTGTTGGTTGGTTGGTTTGTTGGTTTTTTGGTTTGTTGGTTTGTTGGTTTGTTTGTTTGTTGGATTGTTGGTTTATTGGTTTGTTGGTTTATTGGTTTGTTGGTTTTTTGGTTTATTGGCTTGTTGGTTTGTTGTTTTGTTGGTTTGTTGGTTTGTTGGTTTGTTGGTTTATTCGTTTGTTGGTTTGTTGGCTTATTGGTTTGTCGGTTTGTTTGTTTGTTGGTTTGTTTGTTTGTTGGCTTGGTGGTTTGTTGATTTGTTGGGTTGTAGGTTTGTTGGTTTATTGGTTTTTTGGTTTGTTGGTTTGTTGGTTTGTTGGTTTTTGGTTTGTTGGTTTGTTGGCTTGTTAGTTTGTTGGTTTGTTGGTTTGTTGGTTTGTTGGTTTGTTGGTTTGTTGGTTTGCTGGTTTGTTGGTTTATTTGTTTGTTGTTTTGTTGGTTTGCTGGTTTGTTTGTTTGTTGGTTTGTTGGTTTTTTGGTTTGTTGGTTTGTTGGTTTGTAGTTTGTTGGTTTGTTGGTTTGTTGGCTTGTTCGTTTGTTGGCTTGTTGGCATGTTGGTTTGTTGGTTTGTTGGTTTGATGGATTGTTGTTTTGTTGGTCTATTGTTTCGTTGGTTTTTTTGTTTGTTGGTTTGTTGGTTTGTTGGTTTGTTGGTTTGTTGGCTTGTTGGCTTGTCGGCTTGTTTGTTTTGTTCGTTTGTTGGCTTGTTGGTTTGTTGGCTTGTTGGCTTGTTGGTTTGTTGGTTTGTTTGCTTGTTGGTTTTTTGGTTTGTTAGTTTGTTGGCTTGTTCGTTTGTTGGTTTGTTGGTTTGTTGGTTTGTTGGTTAATTTGTTTGTTGGTTTGTTGTTTTGTTAGTTTGTTGATTCGTTTGTTTGTTAGTTTGTTGGTTTGTTGGTTTGTTGGTTTGTTGGTTTGTTGGTTTGTTTGTTTGTTGGTTTGTTGGTTTGTTGTCTTGTTTGTTTGTTGGTTTGTTCGTTTGTTGGTTTTTTGGTTTGTTGGCTTGTTGGCTTATTGGTTTGTTGGTTTGTTGGCTTGTTGGTTTGTTGGTTTGTTGGTTTGTTTGTTTGTTGGCTTGTTGGTTTGTTGGCTTGTTGGTTTGTTGGTTTGTTGGTTTGTTTGTTTGTTGGTTTGTTGGTTTGTAGGTTTGTTGGTTTGTTGGTTTTTTTGTTTGTTGGCTTGTTGGGTTGTTGGCTTGTTGGCTTGTTGGTTTGCTGGTTTGTTTGCTTGTTATTTTTTGGTTTGTTGGTTTGTTGGCTTGTTAGTTTGTTGGTTTGTTGGTTTGTTGGTTTGTTGGTTTGTTGGTTTGTTGGTTTATTTGTTTGTTGTTTTGTTGGTTTGCTGGTTTGTTTGTTTGTTGGTGTGTTGGTTTTTTGGTTTGTTTGTTTGTTGGTTTGTTGGTTTGTTCGTTTGTTGGTTTTTTGGTTTGTTGGCTTGTTGGCTTGTTGGTTTGTTGGTTTGTTGGTTTGTTGGTTTGTGGTTTGTGGGTTTGTTGGTTTGTTGGCTTGTTCGTTTGTTGGCTTGTTGGCATGTTGGTTTGTTGGTTTGTTGGTTTGATGGATTGTTGGATTGTTGGTTTATTGTTTTGTTGGTTTTTTTGTTTGTTGGTTTGTTGGTTTGTTGGTTTATTGGTTTGTTGGTTTGTTGGTTTGTTGGCCTGTTGGCTTGTTGGCTTGTTGGCTTGTTGGTTTGTTGGTTTGTTGGTTTGTTGGTTTCTTGGTTTATTTGTTTGTAGGTTTGTTGGCTTGTTGGTTTGTTGGCTTGTTGGCTTTTTGGCTTGTTGGTTTGTTGGTTTGTTGGCTTGTGGGTTTGTTGGCTTGTTGGTTTGTTGGTTTGTTGGTTTATTTGTTTGTTGGTTTGTTGGTTTATTTGTTTGTTGTTTTGTTGGTTTGTTGGCTTGTTGGTTTGTTGGTTTGTTGGTTTGTTTGTTTGTTGGTTTGTTGGTTTGTAGGTTTGTTGGTTTGTTGGTGTTTTGGTTTGTTGGCTTGTTGGGTTGTTGGCTTGTTGGCTTGTTGGTTTGCTGGTTTGTTTGCTTGTTATTTTTTGGTTTGTTGGTTTGTTGGCTTGTTAGTTTGTTGGTTTGTTGGTTTGTTGGTTTGTTGGTTTGTTGGTTTGTTGGTTTATTTGTTTGTTGTTTTGTTGGTTTGCTGGTTTGTTTGTTTGTTGGTGTGTTGGTTTTTTGGTTTGTTAGTTTGTTTGTTTGTTGGTTTGTTGGTTTGTTCGTTTGTTGGTTTTTTGGTTGGTTGGCTTGTTGGCTTGTTGGTTTGTTGGTTTGTTGGTTTGTTGGTTTGTGGTTTGTGGGTTTGTTGGTTTGTTGGCTTGTTCGTTTGTTGGCTTGTTGGCATGTTGGTTTGTTGGTTTGTTGGTTTGATGGATTGTTGGATTGTTGGTTTGTTGTTTTGTTGGTTTTTTTGTTTGTTGGTTTGTTGGTTTATTGGTTTGTTGGTTTGTTGGTTTGTTGGCTTGTTGGCTTGTTGGCTTGTTGGCTTGTTGGTTTGTTGGTTTGTTGGTTTGTTGGTTTGTTGGTTTATTTGTTTGTTGGTTTGTTGGCTTGTTGGTTTGTTGGCTTGTTGGCTTTTGGCTTGTTGGTTTGTTGGTTTGTTGGCTTGTGGGTTTGTTGGCTTGTTGGTTTGTTGGTTTGTTGGTTTATTTGTTTGTTGGTTTGTTCGCTGGTTGGCTTGTTGGTTTGTTGGTTTGTTGGTTTGTTGGCTTGTTGTTTTGTTGGTTTGTTGGTTTGTTGGCTTGTTGGTTTGTTGGTTTGTTGGTTTGTTGGTTTGTTGGTTTGTTGGTTTGTAGGTTTTTTTTTTTTTGGCTTGTTGGTTTGTCGGTTTGTTGGTTTGTTCTTTTGTTGGTTTTTGGTTTGTTGATTTGTTCGTTTGTTGGTTTGTTGGTTTGTTGATTTGTTCGTTTGTTGGTTTTTTGGTTTGTTGGTTTGTTGGTTTTTTGGTTTGTTGGTTTGTTGGCTTGTTGGTTTTGTTCGTTTGTTGGCTTGTTGGTTTGTTGGTTTGTTGGCTTGTTGGTTTGTTGGTTTGTTTGTTTGTTGGTTTTTTGGTTTGTTCGTTTGTTGGTTTTTTGGTTTGTTGGTTTGTTCGTTTGTTGGTTTGTTGGTTTTTTGGTTTGTTGGTTTGTTGGCTTGTTTGTTTTGTTCGTTTGTTGACTTGTTCGTTTGTTGGTTTGTTGGTTTGTTGGTTTGTTGCTTTGTTTGTTTGTTGTTTTGTTGGTTCGTTTCTTTGTTGGTTTGTTGGTCTGTTGGTTTGTTGGTTTGTTTGTTTGTTGGTTTGTTCGTTTGTTGGTTTGTTGGCTTGTTGGTTTGTTGGCTTGTTGGCTTGTTGGCTTGTTGCTTTGTTGGTTTGTTGGTTTGATGGTTTGTTGGTTTGTTGGCTTGTTGGCTTATTGCCTTGTTGGTTTGTTGGTTTGTTGGTTTGTTGGTTTGTTGGTTTGTTGGTTTGTTGGTTTGTTGGTTTGTTGGTTTGTTGGTTTATTTGTTTGTCGGCTTGTTGGTTTGTTGGCTTGTTGGTTTGTTGGTTAATTTGTTTGTTGTTTTGTTGGTTTGTTGGTTCGTTTGTTTGTTGGTTTGTTCGTTTGTTGGTTTGTTGGTTTGTTGGTTTGTTCGTTTGTTGGTTTGTTGGCTTGTTGGCTTGTTGGCTTGTTGCCTTGTTGGTTTGTTGGCTTGTTGGTTTGTCGGTTTGTTGGTTTGTTTGGTTTGTTGGTTTGTTCGCTTGTTGGTTTGTTGGTTTGTTGGTTTGTTGGCTTGTTCGTTTTTTGGTTTGTTGGTTTGTTGGTTTGTTCGTTTGTTGGTTTGTTAGTTTGTTGGTTTGTTGGTTTGTTCGTTTGTTGGTTTGTTGGTTTGTTGGTTTGTGCGTTTGTTGGTTTTTTGGTTTGTTGGTTTTTTGGTTTGTTGATTTGTTTGTTTGTTGGTTTGTTCGTTTGTTGGATTATTGGTTTGTTGGCTTGTTGGCTTGTTGGCTCGTTGGTTTGCTGGTTTGTTGGTTTGTTGGTTTGATAGTTTGTTAGTTTGTTCGTTTTTGGTTTTTTGGTTTGGTGGCTTGTTGGCTAGTTGGTTTGTTGGTTTGTTGGCTTGTTGGTTTGTTGGATTGTTGGCTTGTTGGTTTGTTGGTTTGTTTGCTTGATGGTTTTTTGGTTTGTTAGTTTGTTTGCTTGTTCGTTTGTTGGTTTGTTGGTTTGTTGGTTTGTTGGTTTGTTGGTTTGTTGGTTTGTTGGTTTGTTTGTTTGTTGGTTTGTTCGTTTGTTGGCTTGTTGGTTTGTTGGCTTTTTGGCTTGTTGGCTTGTTGGTTTGTTGGTTTGTTGGTTTGTTGGTTTGTTCGTTTGTTGGTTTGTTCGCTTGTTGGCTTGTTGGTTTGTTGGTTTGTTGGCTTGTTGTTTTGTTGGTTTGTTGGTTTGTTGGCTTGTTGGTTTGTTGGTTTGTTGGTTTGTTGGTTGTTGGTTTGTTGGCTTGTTGGTTTGTTGGATTGTTGGCTTGTTGGTTTGTTGGTTTGTTTGCTTGATGGTTTTTTGGTTTGTTAGTTTGTTTGCTTGTTCGTTTGTTGGTTTATTGGTTTGTTGATTTGTTGGTTAATTTGTTTGTTGGTTTGTTGTTTTGTTAATTTGTTGGTTCGTTTGTTTGTTGGTTTGTTGGTTTGTTGGTTTGTTGGTTTGTTGGTTTGTTGGTTTGTTTGTTTGTTGGTTTGTTCGTTTGTTGGCTTGTTGGCTTGTTGGTTTGTTGGTTTGTTGGTTTGTTGGTTTGTTGGTTTGTTGGTTTGTTGGTTTGTTCGTTTGTTGGTTTGTTCGCTTGTTGGCTTGTTGGTTTGTTGGTTTGTTGGCTTGTTGTTTTGTTGGTTTGTTGGTTTGTTGGTTTGTTGGTTTGTTGGCTTGTTGGTTTGTTGGTTTGTTGGTTTGTTGGTTTGTTGGTTTCTTGGTTTGTTGGTTTTTTGGTTTGTTGGCTTGTTGGTTTATCGGTTTGTTCGTTTGTTGCTTTTTTGGTTTGTTGGTTTGTTGGTTTGTTGGTTTGTTGGTTTGTTGGTTAATTTGTTTGTTGGTTTGTTGTTTTGTTGGTTTGTTGATTCGTTTGTTTGTTAGTTTGTTGGTTTGTTGGTTTGTTGGTCTGTTGGTTTGTTGGTTTGTTTGTTTGTTGGTTTGTTGGTTTGTTGGCTTGTTTGTTTGTTGGTTTGTTCGTTTATTGGTTTTTTGGTTTGTTGGCTTGTTGGCTTGTTGGCTTGTTGGTTTGTTGGTTTGTTGCCTTGTTGGTTTGTTGGTTTGTTGGTTTGTTCGTTTGTTGGTTTGTTGGCTTGTTGGCTTGTTGGTTTGTTGGTTTGTTGGTTTGTTGGTTTGTTGGTTTGCTGGTTTGTTGGTTTGTTGGTTTGTTGATTTATTTGTTTGTTGGTTTGTTGGCTTGTTGGTTTGTTTGCTTGTTGGTTTGTTGGTTTGTTGGTTTGTTTGTTTGTTGATTTGTTCGTTTGTTGGCTTGTTGGTTTGTTGGTTGGTTGGTTTGTTGGTTTTTTGGTTTGTTGGTTTGTTGGTTTGTTTGTTTGTTGGATTGTTGGTTTATTAGTTTGTTGGTTTATTGGTTTGTTGGTTTTTTGGTTTGTTGGCTTGTTGGTTTGTTGGTTTGTTTGTTTGTTGGTTTTTTGGTTTGTTCGTTTGTTGGTTTTTTGGTTTGTTGGTTTGTTCGTTTGTTGGTTTGTTGGTTTTTTGGTTTGTTGGTTTGTTGGCTTGTTTGTTTTGTTCGTTTGTTGGCTTGTTCGTTTGTTGGTTTGTTGGTTTGTTGGTTTGTTGCTTTGTTGGTTTGTTGTTGTGTTGGTTCGTTTGTTTGTTGGTTTGTTGGTTTGTTGGTTTGTTGGTTTGTTGGTTTGTTGGTTTGTTTGTTTGTTTGTTTGTTCGTTTGTTGGTTTGTTAGCCTGTTGGTTTGTTGGCTTGTTGGCTTGTTGGCTTGTTGCTTTTTTGGTTTGTTGGTTTGATGGTTTGTTGGTTTGTTGGCTTGTTGGCTTATTGCCTTGTTAGTTTGTTGGTTTGTTGGTTTGTTGGTTTGTAGGTTTGTTGGTTTGTTGGTTTGTTGGTTTGTTGGTTTGTTGGTTTGTTGGTTTATTTGTTTGTCGGCTTGTTGGTTTGTTGGCTTGTTGGTTTGTTGGTTAATTTGTTTGTTGTTTTGTTGGTTTGTTGGTTCGTTTGTTTGTTGGTTTGTTGGTTTGTTGGGTTGTTGGTTTGTTGGTTTGTTCGTTTGTTGGTTTATTGGCTTGTTGGCTTGTTGGCTTGTTGCCTTGTTGGTTTGTTGGCTTGTTGGTTTGTCGGTTTGTTGGTTTGTTTGGTTTGTTGGTTTGTTCGCTTGTTGGTTTGTTGGTTTGTTGGTTTGTTGGCTTGTTGGTTTTTTGGTTTGTTGGTTTGTTGGTTTGTTCGTTTGTTGGTTTGTTAGTTTGTTGGTTTGTTGGTTTGTTCGTTTGTTGGTTTGTTGGTTTGTTGGTTTGTGCGTTTGTTGGTTTTTTGGTTTGTTGGTTTTTTGGTTTGTTGATTTGTTTGTTTGTTGGTTTGTTCGTTTGTTGGATTATTGGTTTGTTGGCTTGTTGGCTTGTTGGCTCGTTGGTTTGTTGGTTTGTTGGTTTGTTGGTTTGATAGTTTGTTAGTTTGTTCGTTTTTGGTTTTTTGGTTTGTTGGCTTGTTGGCTAGTTGGTTTGTTGGTTTGTTGGCTTGTTGGTTTGTTGGATTGTTGGCTTGTTGGTTTGTTGGTTTGTTTGCTTGATGGTTTTTTGGTTTGTTAGTTTGTTTGCTTGTTCGTTTGTTGGTTTGTTGGTTTGTTGGTTTGTTGGTTTGTTGGTTTGTTGGTTTGTTTGTTTGTTGGTTTGTTCGTTTGTTGGCTTGTTGGTTTGTTGGCTTTTTGGCTTGTTGGCTTGTTGGTTTGTTGGTTTGTTGGTTTGTTGGTTTGTTGGTTTGTTCGTTTGTTGGTTTGTTTGCTTGTTGGCTTGTTGGTTTGTTGGTTTGTTGGCTTGTTGTTTTGTTGGTTTGTTGGTTTGTTGGCTTGTTGGTTTGTTGGTTTGTTGGTTTGTTGGTTGTTGGTTTGTTGGCTTGTTGGTTTGTTGGATTGTTGGATTGTTGGTTTGTTGGTTTGTTTGCTTGATGGTTTTTTGGTTTGTTAGTTTGTTTGCTTGTTCGTTTGTTGGTTTATTGGTTTGTTGATTTGTTGGTTAATTTGTTTGTTGGTTTGTTGTTTTGTTAATTTGTTGGTTCGTTTGTTTGTTGGTTTGTTGGTTTGTTGGTTTGTTGGTTTGTTGGTTTGTTGGTTTGTTGGTTTGTTTGTTTGTTGGTTTGTTCGTTTGTTGGCTTGTTGGCTTGTTGGCTTGTTGGCTTGTTGGTTTGTTGGTTTGTTGGTTTGTTGGTTTGTTGGTTTGTTCGTTTGTTGGTTTGTTCGCTTGTTGGCTTGTTGGTTTGTTGGTTTGTTGGCTTGTTGTTTTGTTGGTTTGTTGGTTTGTTGGTTTGTTGGTTTGTTGGTTTGTTGGTTTGTTGGTTTGTTGGTTTGTTGGTTTCTTGGTTTGTTGGTTTTTTGGTTTGTTGGCTTGTTGGTTTATCGGTTTGTTCGTTTGTTGCTTTTTTGGTTTGTTGTTTTGTTGGTTTGTTGGTTTGTTGGTTTGTTGGTTTGTTGGTTTGTTGGTTAATTTGTTTGTTGGTTTGTTGTTTTGTTGGTTTGTTGATTCGTTTGTTTGTTAGTTTGTTGGTTTGTTGGTTTGTTGGTTTGTTGGTTTGTTGGTTTGTTTGTTTGTTGGTTTGTTGGTTTGTTGGCTTGTTTGTTTGTTGGTTTGTTCGTTTATTGGTTTTTTGGTTTGTTGGCTTGTTGGCTTGTTGGTTTGTTGGTTTGTTGCCTTGTTGGTTTGTTGGTTTGTTGGTTTGTTCGTTTGTTGGTTTGTTGGCTTGTTGGCTTGTTGGTTTGTTGGTTTGTTGGTTTGTTGGTTTGTTGGTTTGCTGGTTTGTTGGTTTGTTGGTTTGTTGATTTATTTGTTTGTTGGTTTGTTGGCTTGTTGGTTTGTTTGCTTGTTGGTTTGTTGGTTCGTTGGTTTGTTTGTTTGTTGATTTGTTCGTTTGTTGGCTTGTTGGTTTGTTGGTTGGTTGGTTTGTTGGTTTTTTGGTTTGTTGGTTTGTTGGTTTGTTTGTTTGTTGGATTGTTGGTTTATTGGTTTGTTGGTTTATTGGTTTGTTGGTTTTTTGGTTTGTTGGCTTGTTGGTTTGTTGTTTTGTTGGTTTGTTGGTTTGTTGGTTTGTTAGTTTGTTCGTTTGTTGGTTTGTTGGCTTGTTGGTTTGTCGGTTTGTTTGTTTGTTGGTTTGTTTGTTTGTTGGCTTGGTGGTTTGTTGGTTTGTTGGGTTGTAGGTTTGTTGGTTTATTGGTTTTTTGGTTTGTTGGTTTGTTGGTTTGTTTGCTTGTTGGTTTTTGGTTTGTTGGTTTGTTGGCTTGTTAGTTTGTTGGTTTGTTGGTTTGTTGGTGTGTTGGTTTGTTGGTTTGTTGGTTTGTTGGTTTGTTGGTTTTTTGGTTTGTTGGTTTGTTGGTTTGTAGTTTGTTGGTTTGTTGGTTTGTTGGCTTGTTCGTTTGTTGGCTTGTTGGCATGTTGGTTTGTTGGTTTGTTGGTTTGATGGATTGTTGTTTTGTTGGTCTGTTGTTTTGTTGGTTTTTTTGTTTGTTGGTTTGTTGGTTTGTTGGTTTGTTGGTTTGTTGGCTTGTTGGCTTGTTGGCTTGTTGGCTTGTTGGTTTGTTGGTTTGTTGGTTTGTTGGTTTCTTGGTTTCTTGGTTTATTAGTTTGTTGGTTTGTTGGCTTGTTGGTTTGTTGGCTTTTTGGCTTGTTGGCTTGTTGGCTTGTTGGTTTGTTGGTTTGTTGGCTTGTTGGTTTGTTGGCTTGTTGGTTTGTTGGTTTGTTGATTTATTTGTTTGTTGGTATGTTCGCTGGTTGGCATGTTGGTTTGTTGGTTTGTTGGTTTGTTGGCTTGTTGTTTTGTTGGTTTGTTGGCTTGTTGGTTTGTTGGTTTGTTGGTTTGTTGGTTTGTTGGTTTGTAGGTTTTTTTGTTTGTTGGCTTGTTGGTTTGTCGGTTTGTTGGTTTGTTCTTTTGTTGGTTTTTTTGGTTTGTTGGTTTGTTCGTTTGTTGGTTTGTTGGTTTGTTGGTTTGTTCGTTTGTTGGTTTTTTGGTTTGTTGGTTTGCTGGTTTTTTGGTTTGTTGGTTTGTTGGCTTGTTTGTTTTGTTCGTTTGTTGGCTTATTGGTTTGTTGGTTTGTTGGCTTGTTGGTTTGTTGGTTTGTTTGTTTGTTGGTTTTTTGGTTTGTTCGTTTGTTGGTTTTTTGGTTTGTTGGTTTGTTCGTTTGTTGGTTTGTTGGTTTTTTGGTTTGTTGGTTTGTTGGCTTGTTTGTTTTGTTCGTTTGTTGGCTTGTTCGTTTGTTGAATTGTTGGTTTGTTGGTTTGTTGGTTTGTTGGTTTGTTGTTTTGTTGGTTTGTTGGTTCGTTTGTTTGTTGGTTTGTTGGTTTGTTGGTTTGTTGGTTTGTTGGTTTGTTAGTTTGTTGGTTTGTTTGTTTGTTGGTTTGTTCGTTTGTTGGTTTGTTGGCTTGTTGGCTTGTTGGCTTGTTGGCTTGTTGGTTTCTTGGTTTATTTGTTTGTTGGTTTGTTGGCTTGTTGGTTTGTTGGCTTGTTGGCTTGTTGCCTTGTTGGTTTGTTGGTTTGTTGGTTTGTTGGCTTGTGGGTTTGTTGGCTTGTTGGTTTGTTGGTTTGTTGGTTTATTTGTTTGTTGGTTTGTTCGCTGGTTGGCTTGTTGGTTTGTTGGTTTGTTGGTTTGTTGGCTTGTTGTTTTGTTGGTTTGTTGGCTTGTTGGTTTGTTGGTTTGTTGGTTTGTTGGTTTGTTGGTTTGTAGGTTTTTTTTTTGGCTTGTTGGTTTGTCGGTTTGTTGGTTTGTTCTTTTGTTGGTTTTTTGGTTTGTTGGTTTGTTCGTTTGTTGGTTTGTTGGTTTGTTGATTTGTTCGTTTGTTGGTTTTTTGGTTTGTTGGTTTGTTGGTTTTTTGGTTTGTTGGTTTGTTGGCTTGTTGGTTTTGTTCGTTTGTTGGCTTGTTGGTTTGTTGGTTTGTTGGCTTGTTGGTTTGTTGGTTTGTTTGTTTGTTGGTTGTTTGGTTTGTTCGTTTGTTGGTTTTTTGGTTTGTTGGTTTGTTCGTTTGTTGGTTTGTTGGCTTGTTGGTTTGTTGGTTTGTTGGTTTGTTGGTTTGTTGGTTTCTTGGTTTGTTGGTTTTTTGGTTTGTTGGCTTGTTGGTTTATCGGTTTGTTCGTTTGTTGCTTTTTTGGTTTGTTGGTTTGTTTGTTTGTTGGTTTGTTGGTTTGTTGGTTAATTTGTTTGTTGGTTTGTTGTTTTGTTGGTTTGTTGATTCGTTTGTTTGTTAGTATGTTGGTTTGTTGGTTTGTTGGTTTGTTGGTTTGTTGGTTTGTTTGTTTGTTGGTTTGTTGGTTTGTTGGCTTGTTTGTTTGTTGGTTTGTTCGTTTATTGGTTTTTTGGTTTGTTGGCTTGTTGGCTTGTTGGTTTGTTGGTTTGTTGGCTTGTTGGTTTGTTGGTTTGTTCGTTTGTTGGTTTGTTGGCTTGTTGGCTTGTTGGTTTGTTGGTTTGTTGGTTTGTTGGTTTGTTGGTTTGCTGGTATGTTGGTTTGTTGGTTTGTTGATTTATTTGTTTGTTGGTTTGTTGGCTTGTTGGTTTGTTTGCTTGTTGGTTTGTTGGTTTGTTGGTTTGTTTGTTTGTTGGTTTGTTCGTTTGTTGGCTTGTTGGTTTGTTGGTTGGTTGGTTTGTTGGTTTTTTGGTTTGTTGGTTTGTTGGTTTGTTTGTTTGTTGGTTTGTTGGTTTGTTGGTTTGTTTGTTTGTTGGTTTGTTCGTTTGTTGGCTTGTTGGTTTGTTGGCTTTTTGGCTTGTTGGCTTGTTGGTTTGTTGGTTTGTTGGTTTGTTGGTTTGTTGGTTTGTTCGTTTGTTGGTTTGTTCGCTTGTTGGCTTGTTGGTTTGTTGGTTTGTTGGCTTGTTGTTTTGTTGGTTTGTTGGTTTGTTGGCTTGTTGGTTTGTTGGTTTGTTGGTTTGTTGGTTGTTGGTTTGTTGGCTTGTTGGTTTGTTGGATTGTTGGCTTGTTGGTTTGTTGGTTTGTTTGCTTGATGGTTTTTTGGTTTGTTAGTTTGTTTGCTTGTTCGTTTGTTGGTTTATTGGTTTGTTGATTTGTTGGTTAATTTGTTTGTTGGTTTGTTGTTTTGTTAATTTGTTGGTTCGTTTGTTTGTTGGTTTGTTGGTTTGTTGGTTTGTTGGTTTGTTGGTTTGTTGGTTTGTTTGTTTGTTGGTTTGTTCGTTTGTTGGCTTGTTCGCTTGTTCGCTTGTTGGCTTGTTGGTTTGTTGGTTTGTTGGTTTGTTGGTTTGTTGGTTTGTTCGTTTGTTGGTTTGTTCGCTTGTTGGCTTGTTGGTTTGTTGGTTTGTTGGCTTGTTGTTTTGTTGGTTTGTTGGTTTGTTGGTTTGTTGGCTTGTTGGTTTGTTGGTTTGTTGGTTTGTTGGTTTGTTGGTTTCTTGGTTTGTTGGTTTTTTGGTTTGTTGGCTTGTTGGTTTATCGGTTTGTTCGTTTGTTGCTTTTTTGGTTTGTTGTTTTGTTGGTTTGTTGGTTTGTTGGTTTGTTGGTTTGTTGGTTTGTTGGTTAATTTGTTTGTTGGTTTGTTGTTTTGTTGGTTTGTTGATTCGTTTGTTTGTTAGTTTGTTGGTTTGTTGGTTTGTTGGTTTGTTGGTTTGTTGGTTTGTTTGTTTGTTGGTTTGTTGGTTTGTAGGTTTTTTTTTTGGCTTGTTGGTTTGTCGGTTTGTTGGTTTGTTCTTTTGTTGGTTTTTTGGTTTGTTGGTTTGTTCGTTTGTTGGTTTGTTGGTTTGTTGATTTGTTCGTTTGTTGGTTTTTTGGTTTGTTGGTTTGTTGGTTTTTTGGTTTGTTGGTTTGTTGGCTTGTTGGTTTTGTTCGTTTGTTGGCTTGTTGGTTTGTTGGTTTGTTGGCTTGTTGGTTTGTTGGTTTGTTTGTTTGTTGGTTGTTTGGTTTGTTCGTTTGTTGGTTTTTTGGTTTGTTGGTTTGTTCGTTTGTTGGTTTGTTGGCTTGTTGGTTTGTTGGTTTGTTGGTTTGTTGGTTTGTTGGTTTCTTGGTTTGTTGGTTTTTTGGTTTGTTGGCTTGTTGGTTTATCGGTTTGTTCGTTTGTTGCTTTTTTGGTTTGTTGGTTTGTTTGTTTGTTGGTTTGTTGGTTTGTTGGTTAATTTGTTTGTTGGTTTGTTGTTTTGTTGGTTTGTTGATTCGTTTGTTTGTTAGTATGTTGGTTTGTTGGTTTGTTGGTTTGTTGGTTTGTTGGTTTGGTTGTTTGTTGGTTTGTTGGTTTGTTGGCTTGTTTGTTTGTTGGTTTGTTCGTTTATTGGTTTTTTGGTTTGTTGGCTTGTTGGCTTGTTGGTTTGTTGGTTTGTTGGCTTGTTGGTTTGTTGGTTTGTTCGTTTGTTGGTTTGTTGGCTTGTTGGCTTGTTGGTTTGTTGGTTTGTTGGTTTGTTGGTTTGTTGGTTTGCTGGTATGTTGGTTTGTTGGTTTGTTGATTTATTTGTTTGTTGGTTTGTTGGCTTGTTGGTTTGTTTGCTTGTTGGTTTGTTGGTTTGTTGGTTTGTTTGTTTGTTGGTTTGTTCGTTTGTTGGCTTGTTGGTTTGTTGGTTGGTTGGTTTGTTGGTTTTTTGGTTTGTTGGTTTGTTGGTTTGTTTGTTTGTTGGTTTGTTGGTTTGTTGGTTTGTTTGTTTGTTGGTTTGTTCGTTTGTTGGCTTGTTGGTTTGTTGGCTTTTTGGCTTGTTGGCTTGTTGGTTTGTTGGTTTGTTGGTTTGTTGGTTTGTTGGTTTGTTCGTTTGTTGGTTTGTTCGCTTGTTGGCTTGTTGGTTTGTTGGTTTGTTGGCTTGTTGTTTTGTTGGTTTGTTGGTTTGTTGGCTTGTTGGTTTGTTGGTTTGTTGGTTTGTTGGTTGTTGGTTTGTTGGCTTGTTGGTTTGTTGGATTGTTGGCTTGTTGGTTTGTTGGTTTGTTTGCTTGATGGTTTTTTGGTTTGTTAGTTTGTTTGCTTGTTCGTTTGTTGGTTTATTGGTTTGTTGATTTGTTGGTTAATTTGTTTGTTGGTTTGTTGTTTTGTTAATTTGTTGGTTCGTTTGTTTGTTGGTTTGTTGGTTTGTTGGTTTGTTGGTTTGTTGGTTTGTTGGTTTGTTTGTTTGTTGGTTTGTTCGTTTGTTGGCTTGTTCGCTTGTTGGCTTGTTGGCTTGTTGGTTTGTTGGTTTGTTGGTTTGTTGGTTTGTTGGTTTGTTCGTTTGTTGGTTTGTTCGCTTGTTGGCTTGTTGGTTTGTTGGTTTGTTGGCTTGTTGTTTTGTTGGTTTGTTGGTTTTTTGGTTTGTTGGCTTGTTGGTTTGTTGGTTTGTTGGTTTGTTGGTTTGTTGGTTTCTTGGTTTGTTGGTTTTTTGGTTTGTTGGCTTGTTGGTTTATCGGTTTGTTCGTTTGTTGCTTTTTTGGTTTGTTGTTTTGTTGGTTTGTTGGTTTGTTGGTTTGTTGGTTAATTTGTTTGTTGGTTTGTTGTTTTGTTGGTTTGTTGATTCGTTTGTTTGTTAGTTTGTTGGTTTGTTGGTTTGTTGGTTTGTTGGTTTGTTGGTTTGTTTGTTTGTTGGTTTGTTGGTTTGTTGGCTTGTTTGTTTGTTGGTTTGTTCGTTTATTGGTTTTTTGGTTTGTTGGCTTGTTGGCTTGTTGGTTTGTTGGTTTGTTGCCTTGTTGGTTTGTTGGTTTGTTGGTTTGTTCGTTTGTTGGTTTGTTGGCTTGTTGGCTTGTTGGTTTGTTGGTTTGTTGGTTTGTTGGTTTGTTGGTTTGCTGGTTTGTTGGTTTGTTGGTTTGTTGATTTATTTGTTTGTTGGTTTGTTGGCTTGTTGGTTTGTTTGCTTGTTGGTTTGTTGGTTTGTTGGTTTGTTTGTTTGTTGATTTGTTCGTTTGTTGGCTTGTTGGTTTGTTGGTTGGTTGGTTTGTTGGTTTTTTGGTTTGTTGGTTTGTTGGTTTGTTTGTTTGTTGGATTGTTGGTTTATTGGTTTGTTGGTTTATTGGTTTGTTGGTTTTTTGGTTTGTTGGCTTGTTGGTTTGTTGTTTTGTTGGTTTGTTGGTTTGTTGGTTTGTTGGTTTGTTCGTTTGTTGGTTTGTTGGCTTGTTGGTTTGTCGGTTTGTTTGTTTGTTGGTTTGTTTGTTTGTTGGCTTGGTGGTTTGTTGGTTTGTTGGGTTGTAGGTTTGTTGGTTTATTGGTTTTTTGGTTTGTTGGTTTGTTGGTTTGTTTGCTTGTTGGTTTTTGGTTTGTTGGTTTGTTGGCTTGTTAGTTTGTTGGTTTGTTGGTTTGTTGTTGTGTTGGTTTGTTGGTTTGTTGGTTTGTTGGTTTGTTGGTTTTTTGGTTTGTTGGTTTGTTGGTTTGTAGTTTGTTGGTTTGTTGGTTTGTTGGCTTGTTCGTTTGTTGGCTTGTTGGCATGTTGGTTTGTTGGTTTGTTGGTTTGATGGATTGTTGTTTTGTTGGTCTGTTGTTTTGTTGGTTTTTTTGTTTGTTGGTTTGTTGGTTTGTTGGTTTGTTGGCTTGTTGGCTTGTTGGCTTGTTGGCTTGTTGGTTTGTTGGTTTGTTGGTTTGTTGGTTTCTTGGTTTATTAGTTTGTTGGTTTGTTGGCTTGTTGGTTTGTTGGCTTTTTGGCTTGTTGGCTTGTTGGCTTGTTGGTTTGTTGGTTTGTTGGCTTGTTGGTTTGTTGGCTTGTTGGTTTGTTGGTTTGTTGATTTATTTGTTTGTTGGTATGTTCGCTGGTTGGCATGTTGGTTTGTTGGTTTGTTGGTTTGTTGGCTTGTTGTTTTGTTGGTTTGTTGGCTTGTTGGTTTGTTGGTTTGTTGGTTTGTTGGTTTGTTGGTTTGTAGGTTTTTTTGTTTGTTGGCTTGTTGGTTTGTCGGTTTGTTGGTTTGTTCTTTTGTTGGTTTTTTTGGTTTGTTGGTTTGTTCGTTTGTTGGTTTGTTGGTTTGTTGGTTTGTTCGTTTGTTGGTTTTTTGGTTTGTTGGTTTGCTGGTTTTTTGGTTTGTTGGTTTGTTGGCTTGTTTGTTTTGTTCGTTTGTTGGCTTATTGGTTTGTTGGTTTGTTGGCTTGTTGGTTTGTTGGTTTGTTTGTTTGTTGGTTTTTTGGTTTGTTCGTTTGTTGGTTTTTTGGTTTGTTGGTTTGTTCGTTTGTTGGTTTGTTGGTTTTTTGGTTTGTTGGTTTGTTGGCTTGTTTGTTTTGTTCGTTTGTTGGCTTGTTCGTTTGTTGAATTGTTGGTTTGTTGGTTTGTTGGTTTGTTGGTTTGTTGTTTTGTTGGTTTGTTGGTTCGTTTGTTTGTTGGTTTGTTGGTTTGTTGGTTTGTTGGTTTGTTGGTTTGTTAGTTTGTTGGTTTGTTTGTTTGTTGGTTTGTTCGTTTGTTGGTTTGTTGGCTTGTTGGCTTGTTGGTTTGTAGGTTTTTTTTTTTGGCTTGTTGGTTTGTCGGTTTGTTGGTTTGTTCTTTTGTTGGTTTTTTGGTTTGTTGGTTTGTTCGTTTGTTGGTTTGTTGGTTTGTTGATTTGTTCGTTTGTTGGTTTTTTGGTTTGTTGGTTTGTTGGTTTTTTGGTTTGTTGGTTTGTTGGCTTGTTGGTTTTGTTCGTTTGTTGGCTTGTTGGTTTGTTGGTTTGTTGGCTTGTTGGTTTGTTGGTTTGTTTGTTTGTTGGTTTTTTGGTTTGTTCGTTTGTTGGTTTTTGGTTTGTTGGTTTGTTCGTTTGTTGGTTTGTTGGCTTGTTGGTTTGTTGGTTTGTTGGTTTGTTGGTTTGTTGGTTTCTTGGTTTGTTGGTTTTTTGGTTTGTTGGCTTGTTGGTTTATCGGTTTGTTCGTTTGTTGCATTTTTGGTTTGTTGGTTTGTTTGTTTGTTGGTTTGTTGGTTTGTTGGTTAATTTGTTTGTTGGTTTGTTGTTTTGTTGGTTTGTTGATTCGTTTGTTTGTTAGTATGTTGGTTTGTTGGTTTGTTGGTTTGTTGGTTTGTTGGTTTGTTTGTTTGTTGGTTTGTTGGTTTGTTGGCTTGTTTGTTTGTTGGTTTGTTCGTTTATTGGTTTTTTGGTTTGTTGGCTTGTTGGCTTGTTGGTTTGTTGGTTTGTTGGCTTGTTGGTTTGTTGGTTTGTTCGTTTGTTGGTTTGTTGGCTTGTTGGCTTGTTGGTTTGTTGGTTTGTTGGTTTGTTGGTTTGTTGGTTTGCTGGTATGTTGGTTTGTTGGTTTGTTGATTTATTTGTTTGTTGGTTTGTTGGCTTGTTGGTTTGTTTGCTTGTTGGTTTGTTGGTTTGTTGGTTTGTTTGTTTGTTGGTTTGTTCGTTTGTTGGCTTGTTGGTTTGTTGGTTGGTTGGTTTGTTGGTTTTTTGGTTTGTTGGTTTGTTGGTTTGTTTGTTTGTTGGATTGTTGGTTTATTGGTTTGTTAGTTTATTGGTTTGTTGGTTTTTTGGTTTGTTGGCTTGTTGGTTTGTTGTTTTGTTGGTTTGTTGGTTTGTTGGTTTGTTCGTTTGTTGGTTTGTTGGCTTGTTGGTTTGTCGGTTTGTTTGTTTGTTGGTTTGTTTGTTTGTTGGCTTGGTGGTTTGTTGGTTTGTTGGGTTGTAGGTTTGTTGGTTTATTGTTTTTTTGGTTTGTTGGTTTGTTGGTTTGTTTGCTTGTTGGTTTTTGGTTTGTTGGTTTTTTGGCTTGTTAGTTTGTTGGTTTGTTGGTTTGTTGGTTTGTTGGTTTGTTGGTTTGTTGGTTTGTTGCTTTGTTGGTTTGTTGGTTTGTTGGTTTATTTGTTTGTTGTTTTGTTGGTTTGCTGGTTTGCTTGTTTGTTGGTTTGTTGGTTTTTTGGTTTGTTCGTTTGTTGGCTTGTTGGCATGTTGGTTTGTTGGTTTGTTGGTTTGATGGATTGTTGTTTTGTTGGTCTGTTGTTTTGTTGGTTTTTTTGTTTGTTGGTTTGTTGGTTTGTTGGTTTGTTGGTTTGTTGGTTTGTTGGTTTGTTGGCTTGTTGGCTTGTTGGCTTGTTGGCTTGTTGGTTTGTTGGTTTGTTGGTTTCTTGGTTTATTTGTTTGTTGGTTTGTTGGCTTGTTGGTTTGTTGGCTTTTTGGCTTGTTGGCTTGTTGGCTTGTTGGTTTGTTGGTTTGTTGGCTTGTTGGTTTGTTGGCTTGTTGGTTTGTTGGTTTGTTGATTTATATGTTTGGTGGTTTGTTCGCTGGTTGGCTTGTTGGTTTGTTGGTTTGTTGGTTTGTTGGCTTGTTGTTTTGTTGGTTTGTTGGCTTGTTGGTTTGTTGGTTTGTTGGTTTGTTGGTTTATTGGTTTGTAGGTTTTTTTGTTTGTTGGCTTGTTGGTTTGTCGGTTTGTTGGTTTGTTCTTTTGTTGGTTTTTTTGGTTTGTTGGTTTGTTCGTTTGTTGGTTTGTTGGTTTGTTGGTTTGTTCGTTTGTTGGTTTTTTGGTTTGTTGGTTTGCTGGTTTTTTGGTTTGTTGGTTTGTTGGCTTGTTTGTTTTGTTCGTTTGTTGGCTTATTGGTTTGTTGGTTTGTTGGCTTGTTGGTTTGTTGGTTTGTTTGTTTGTTGGTTTTTTGGTTTGTTCGTTTGTTGGTTTTTTGGTTTGTTGGTTTGTTCGTTTGTTGGTTTGTTAGTTTTTTGGTTTGTTGGTTTGTTGGCTTGTTTGTTTTGTTCGTTTGTTGGCTTGTTCGTTTGTTGAATTGTTGGTTTGTTGGTTTGTTGGTTTGTTGGCTGGTTGGTTTGTTGGTTTGTTGGTTTGATGGTTGGTTGGTTTGTTGGCTTGTTGGCTTGTTGCCTTGTTGGTTTGTTGGTTTGTTGGTTCGTTGGTTTGTTGGTTTGTTGGTTTGTTGGTTTGTTGGTTTGTTGGTTTGTTGGTTTGTTGGTTTATTTGTTTGTTGGCTTGTTGGTTTGTTGGTTTGATGGTTGGTTGGTTTGTTGGCTTGTTGGCTTGTTGCCTTGTTGGTTTGTTGGTTCGTTGGTTTGTTGGTTTGTTGGTTTGTTGGTTTGTTGGTTTGTTGGTTTGTTGGTTTGTTGGTTTATTTGTTTGTTGGCTTGTTGGTTTGTTGGCTTGTTGGTTTGTTGGTTAATTTGTTTGTTGGTTTGTTGTTTTGTTGGTTTGTTGGTTTGTTCGTTTGTTGGCTTGTTGGCTTGTTGCCTTGTTGGTTTGTTGGCTTGTTGGTTTGTCGGTTTGTTGGTTTGTTTGGTTTGTTGGTTTGTTCGCTTGTTGGCTTGTTGGTTTGTTGGTTTGTTGGCTTGTTAGTTTTTTGGTTTGTTGGTTTGTTCGTTTGTTGGTTTGTTGGTTTGTTGGTTTGTTCGTTTGTTGGTTTGTTGGTTTGTTGGTTTGTGCGTTTGTTGGTTTTTTGGTTTGTTGGTTTGTTTGTTGGTTGGTTTGTTCGTTTGTTGGATTATTGGTTTGTTGGCTTGTTGGCTTGTTGGGTCATTGGTTTGTTGGTTTGTTGGTTTGTTGGTTTGATAATTTGTTGGTTTGTTCGTTTTTGGTTTTTTGGTTTGTTGGCTTGTTGGCTTGTTGGTTTGTTGGTTTGTTGGCTTGTTGGTTTGTTGGGTTGTTGGCTTCTTGGTTTGTTGGTTTGTTTGCTTGATGGTTTTTTGGTTTGTTAGTTTGTTTGCTTGTTCGTTTGTTGGTTTGTTGGTTTGTTGGTTTGTTGGCTTGTTGGCTTGTTGGCTTGTTGGTTTGTTGGTTTGTTGGTTTGTTGGTTTGTTGGTTTGTTCGTTTGTTGGTTTGTTCGCTTGTTGGCTTGTTGGTTTGTTGGTTTGTTGGCTTGTTGTTTTGTTGGTTTGTTGGTTTGTTGGTTTGTTGGCTTGTTGGTTTGTTGGTTTGTTGGTTTGTTGGTTGTTGGTTTGTTGGCGTGTTGGTTTGTTGGATTGTTGGCTTGTTGGGTTGTTTGTTTCTTTGCTTGATGGTTTTTTGGTTTGTTAGTTTGTTTGCTTGTTCGTTTGTTGGTTTATTGGTTTGTTGGTTTGGTGGTTAATTTGTTTGTTGGTTTGTTGTTTTGTTAGTTTGTTGGTTCGTTTGTTTGTTGGTTTGTTGGTTTGTTGGTTTGTTGGTTTGTTGGATTGTTTGTTTGTTGGTTTGTTCGTTTGTTAGCTTGTTGGCTTGTTGGCTTGTTGGCTTGTTGGTTTGTTGGTTTGTTGGTTTGTTGGTTTGTTGGTTTGTTCGTTTGTTGGTTTGTTCGCTTGTTGGCTTTTTGGTTTGTTGGTTTGTTGGCTTGTTGTTTTGTTGGTTTGTTGGATTGTTGGTTTGTTGGCTTGTTGGTTTGTTGGTTTGTTGGTTTGTTGGTTTGTTGGTTTCTTGGTTTGTTGGTTTTTTGGTTTGTTGGCTTGTTGTTTTATCGGTTTGTTCGTTTGTTGCTTTTTTGGTTTGTTGGTTTATTCGTTTGTTGGTTTGTTGGTTTGTTGGTTTCTTCGTTAGTTGGTTTTTTGGTTTGTTGGTTTGTTGGTTTTTTGGTTTGTTGGTTTGTCGGCTTGTTTGTTATGTTCGTTTGTTGGCTTGTTGGTTTGTTGGCTTGTTGGCTTGTTGGTTTGTTGGTTTGTTTGCTTGTTGGTTTTTTGGTTTGTTAGTTTGTTGGCTTGTTCGTTTGTTGGTTTGTTGGTTTGTTGGTTTGTTGGTTTGTTTGGTTTGTTGGTTTGTTCGCTTGTTGGCTTGTTTGTTTGTTGGTTTGTTGGCTTGTTGGTTTTTTGGTTTGTTGGTTTGTTCGTTTGTTGGTTTGTTGGTTTGTTGGTTTGTTCGTTTGTTGGTTTGTTGGTTTGTTGGTTTGTGCGTTTGTTGGTTTTTTGGTTTGTTGCTTTTTTGGTTTGTTGGTTTGTTTGTTTGTTAGTTTGTTCGTTTGTTGGATTATTGGTTTGTTGGCTTGTTGGCTTGTTGGCTCGTTGGTTTGTTGGTTTGTTGGTTTGTTGGTTTGATGGTTTGTTGGTTTGTTCGTTTTTGATTTTTTGGTTTGTTGGCTTGTTGGCTTGTTGGTTTGTTGGTTTGTTGGCTTCTTGGTTTGTTGGATTGTTGGCTTGTTGGTTTGTTGGTTTGTTTGCTTGATGGTTTTTTGGTTTGTTAGTTTGTTTGCTTGTTCGTTTGTTGGTTTGTTGGTTTGTTGGCTTGTTGGCTTGTTGGTTTGTTGGTTTGTTGATTTGTTGGTTTGTTGGTTTGTTGGTTTGTTCGTTTGTTGGTTTGTTCGCTTGTTGGCTTGTTGGTTTGTTGGTTTGTTGGCTTGTTGTTTTATTGGTTTGTTGGTTTGTTGGTTTGTTGGCTTGTTGGTTTGTTGGTTTGTTGGTTTGTTGGTTTGTTGGTTGTTGGTTTGTTGGCTTGTTGGTTTGTTAGATTGTTGGCTTGTTGGTTTGTTAGTTTGTTTGCGTGATGGTTTTTTGGTTTGTTAGTTTGTTTGCTTGTTCGTTTGTTGGTTTATTGGTTTGTTGGTTTGTTGGTTAATTTGTTTGTTGGTTTGTTGTTTTGTTAGTTTGTTGGTTCGTTTGTTTGTTGGTTTGTTGGTTTGTTGGTTTGTTGGTTTGTTGGTTTGTTGGATTGTTTGTTTGTTGGTTTGTTCGTTTGTTGGCTTGTTGGCTTGTTGGCTTGTTGGCTTGTTGGTTTGTTAGTTTGTTGGTTTGTTGGTTTGTTGGTTTGTTGGTTTGTTCGTTTGTTGGTTTGTTCGCTTGTTGGCTTGTTGGTTTGTTTGTTTGTTGGCTTGTTGTTTTGTTGGTTTGTTGGTTTGTTGGTTTGTTGGCTTGTTGGTTTGTTGGTTTGTTGGTTTGTTGGTTTGTTGGTTTGTTGGTTTCTTGGTTTGTTGGTTTTTTGGTTTGTTGGCTTGTTGGTTTATCGGTTTGTTCGTTTGTTGCTTTTTTGGTTTGTTGGTTTGTTCGTTTGTTGGTTTGTTGGTTTGTTGGTTTGTTCGTTAGTTGGTTTTTTGGTTTGTTGGTTTGTTGGTTTTTTGGTTTGTTGGTTTGCCGGCTTGTTTGTTTTGTTCGTTTGTTGGCTTGTTGGTTTGTTGGCTTGTTGGCTTGTTGGTTTGTTGGTTTGTTTGCTTGTTGGTTTTTTGGTTTGTTAGTTTGTTGGCTTGTTCGTTTGTTGGTTTGTTGGTTTGTTGGTTTGTTAGTTTGTTGGTTAATTTGTTTGTTGGTTTGTTGTTTTGTTGGGTTGTTGGTTCGTTTGTTTGTTAGTTTGTTGGTTTGTTGGTTGTTGGTTTGTTGGTTTGTTTGTTTGTTGGTTTGTTGGTTTGTTTGCTTGATGGTTTTTTGGTTTGTTAGTTTGTTTGCTTGTTCGTTTGTTGGTTTGTTGGTTTGTTGGTTTGTTGGTTTGTTGGTTTGTTGGTTTGTTTGTTTGTTGGGTTGTTCGTTTGTTGGCTTGTTGGTTTGTTGGTTTGTTGGCTTGTTGGCTTGTTGGTTTGTTGGTTTGTTGGTTTGTTGGTTTGTTGGTTTGTTCGGTTGTTGGTTTGTTCGCTTGTTGGTTTGTTGGTTTGTTGGCTTGTTGTTTTGTTGGTTTGTTGGTTTGTTGGTTTGTTGGCTTGTTGGTTTGTTGGTTTGTTGGTTTGTTGGTTGTTGGTTTGTTGGCTTGTTGGTTTGTTGGATTGTTGGCTTGTTGGTTTGTTGGCTTGTTGGCTTGTTGGCTTGTTGGTTTGTTGGTTTGTTGGCTTGTTGGTTTGTTGGTTTGTTGGTTTGTTTGTTTGTTGGTTTGTTCGCTGGTTGGCTTGTTGGTTAGTTGGTTTGTTGGTTTGTTGGTTTGTTGGTTTGTTGGTTTGTTGGTTTGTTGGTTTGTTGGTTTGTTGGTTTATTTGTTTGTTGGTTTGTTGGTTTGTTGGCTTGTTAGTTTGTTGGTTAATTTGTTTGTTGGTTTGTTGTTTTGTTGGTTTGTTGGTTCGTTTGTTTGTTGGTTTGTTGGTTTGTTGTTTTGTTGGTTTGTTCGTTTGTTGGCTGTTGACTTGTTGGCTTGTTGGCTTGTTGGCTTGTTGCCTTGTTGGTTTGTTGGTTTGTCGGTTTGTTGGTTTGTTTGGTTTGTTGGTTTGTTCGCTTGTTGGCTTGTTGGTTTGTTGGTTTGTTGGCTTGTTGGTATTTTGGTTTGTTGGTTTGTTGGTTAGTTGGCTTGTTGGCTTGTTGGTTTGTTGGTTTGTTGGTTTGTTGGCTTGTTGGCTTGTTGGTTTGTTGGTTTGTTGGCTTGTTGGTTTCTTGGTTTATTTGTTTGTTGGTTTGTTGGCTTGTTGGTTTGTTGGCTTGTTGGCTTGTTGGCTTGTTGGTTTGTTGGTTTGTGTGCTTGTTGGTTTGTTGGCTTGTTGGTTTGTTGGTTTGTTGGTTTATTTGTTTGTTGGTTTGTTCGCTGGTTGGCTTGTTGGTTTGTTGGTTTGTTGGTTTGTTGGCTTGTTGTTTTGTTGGTTTGTTGGTTTGTTGGCTTTTTGGTTTGTTGGTTTGTTGGTTTGTTGGTTTGTTGGTTTGTTGGTTTGTAGGTTTTTTTGTTTGTTGGCTTGTTGGTTTGTCGGTTTGTTGGTTTGTTTTTTGTTGGTTTTTTGGTTTGTTGGTTTGTTCGTTTGTTGGTTTGTTGGTTTGTTGGTTTGTGGGTTTGTTCGTTTGTTGGTTTTTTGGTTTGTTGGTTTGTTGGTTTTTTTATTTGTTGGTTAGTTGGCTTGTTTGTTTTGTTCGTTTGTTGGCTTGTTGGTTTGTTGGTTTGTTGGCTTGTTGGTTTGTTGGTTTGTTTGTTTGTTGGTTTTTTGGTTTGTTCGTTTGTTGGTTTTTTGGTTTGTTGGTTTGTTAGTTTGTTGGTTTGTTTTTTTGTTGGTTTTTTGGTTTGTTGGTTTGTTGTCTTGTTTGTTTTGTTCGTTTGTTGGCTTGTTCGTTTGTTGGTTTGTTGGTTTGTTGGTTTGTTGGTTTGTTGTTTTGTTGGTTTGTTGGTTCGTTTGTTTGTTGGTTTGTTGGTTTGTTGGTTTGTTGGTTTGTTGGTTTGTTGGTTTGTTTGTTTGTTGGTTTGTTGGTTTGTTCGTTTGTTGGTTTGTTGGCTTGTTGGCTTGTTGGCTTGTTGGCTTGTTGGCTTGTTGGCTTGTTGGCTTGTTGGTTTGTTGGTTTGATGGTTTGCTGGTTTGTTGGCTTGTTGGCTTGTTGCCTTGTTGGTTTGTTTGCTTGTTGGTTTGTCGGTTTGTTGGTTTGTTTGGTTTGTTGGTTTGTTCGCTTGTTGGCTTGTTGGTTTGTTGGTTTGTTGGCTTGTTGGTTTTTTGGTTTGTTGGTTTGTTGGTTTGTTGGTTTGTTGGTCTGTTGGTTTGTTCGTTTGTTGGTTCGTTTGTTTGTTTGTTTGTTGGTTTGTTGGTTTGTTGGTTTGTTGGTTTGTTGGTTTGTTCGTTTGTTGGTTTGGTGGCTTGTTGGCTTGTTGCCTTGTTGGTTTGTTTGCTTGTTGGTTTGTCGGTTTGTTGGTTTGTTTGGTTTGTTGGTTTGTTCGCTTGTTGGCTTGTTGGTTTGTTGGTTTGTTGGCTTGTTGGTTTTTTGGTTTGTTGGTTTGTTGGTTTGTTGGTTTGTTGGTCTGTTGGTTTGTTCGTTTGTTGGTTTGTTGGTTTGTTGGTTTGTGCGTTTGTTGGTTTTTTGGTTTGTTGGTTTTTTGGTTTGTTGGTTTGTTTGTTTGTTGGTTTGTTCGTTTGTTGGATTATTAGTTTGTTGGCTTGTTGGCTTGTTGGCTCGTTGGTTCGTTGGTTTGTTGGTTTGTTGGTTTGATGGTTTGTTGGTTTTTTGGTTTGTTGGCTTGTTGGTTTGTTGGTTTGTTGGTTTGTTGGCTTGTTGGTTTGTTGGATTGTTGGCTTGTTGGTTTGTTGGTTTGTGTGCTTGATGGTTTTTTGGTTTGTCAGTTTGTTTGCTTGTTCGTTTGTTGGTTTGTTGGTTTGTTGGCTTGTTGGCTTGTTGGTTTGTTGGTTTGTTGGTTTGTTGGTTTGTTGGTTTGTTCGTTTGTTGGTTTGTTCGCTTGTTGGCTTGTTGGTTTGTTGGTTTGTTGGCTTGTTGTTTTGTTGGTTTGTTGGTTTGTTGGTTTGTTGGTTTGTTGGCTTGTTGGTTTGTTGGTTTGATGGTTTGTTGGTTGTTGGTTTGTTGGCTTGTTGGTTTGTTGGATTGTTGGCTTGTTGGTTTGTTGGTTTGTTTGCTTGATGGTTTTTTGGTTTGTTAGTTTGTTTGCTTGTTCGTTTGTTGGTTTATTGGTTTGTTGGTTTGTTGGTTAATTTGTTTGTTGGTTTGTTGTTTTGTTAGTTTGTTGGCTCGTTTGTTTGTTGGTTTGTTGGTTTGTTGGTTTGTTGGTTTTTTGGATTGTTTGTTTGTTGGTTTGTTCGTTTGTTGGCTTGTTGGCTTGTTGGCTTGTTGGCTTGTTGGTTTGTTGGTTTGTTGGTTTGTTGGTTTGTTGGTTTGTTCGTTTGTTGGTTTGTTCGCTTGTTGGCTTGTTGGTTTGTTGGTTTGTTGGCTTGTTGTTTTGTTGGCTTGTTGGTTTGTTGGTTTGTTGGCTTGTTGGTTTGTTTGTTTGTTGGTTTGTTGGTTTGTTGGTTTCTTGCTTTGTTGGTTTTTTGGTTTGTTGGCTTGTTGGTTTATCGGTTTGTTCGTTTGTTGCTTTTTTGGTTTGTTTGTTTGTTGGTTTTTTGGTTTGTTGGTTTGTCGGCTTGTTTGTTTTGTTCGTTTGTGGGCTTATTGGTTTGTTGGCTTGTTGGCTTGTTGGTTTGTTGGTTTGTTTGCTTGTTGGTTTTTTGGTTTGTTAGTTTGTTGGCTTGTTGTTTTGTTGGGTTGTTGGTTCGTTTGTTTGTTAGTTTGTTGGTTTGTTGGTTTGTTGGTTTGTTGGTTTGTTGGTTTGTTTGTTTGTTGGTTTGTTGGTTTGTTGGCTTGTTTGTTTGTTGGTTTGTTCGTTTGTTGGTTTTTTGGTTTGTTGGCTTGTTGGCTTGTTGGTTTGTTGGTTTGTTGGCTTGTTGGTTTGTTGGTTTGTTGGTTTGTTCGTTTGTTGGTTTGTTGGCTTGTTGGCTTTTTGGTTTGTTGGTTTGTTGGTTTGTTGGTTTGTTGGTTTGCTGGTTTGTTGGTTTGTTGGTTTGTTGATTTATTTGTTTGTTGGTTTGTTGGCTTGTTGGTTTGTTGGCTTGTTGGTTTGTTGGTTTGTTGGTTTGTTTGTTTGTTGGTTTGTTCGTTTGTGGGCTTGTTGGTTTGTTGGTTGGTTGGTTTGTTGGTTTTTTGGTTTGTTGGTTTGTTGGTTTGTTTGTTTGTTGGTTTGTTGGTTTATTGGTTTGTTGTTTTATTGGTTTGTTGGTTTTTTGGTTTGTTGGCTTGTTGGTTTGTTGTTTTGTTGGTTTGTTGGTTTGTTCGTTTGTTGGTTTGTTGGCTTGTTGGTTTGTCGGTTTGTTAGTTTGTTGGTTTGTTTGTTTGTTGGCTTGTTGGTTTGTTGGTTTTTTTGGTTTGTAGGTTTGTTGTTTTGTTGGTTTTTTGGTTTGTTGGCTTATTGGTTTGTTGGCTTGTTGGCTTGTTGGTTTGTTGGTTTGTTTGCTTGTTGGTTTTTGGTTTGTTGGTTTGTTGTCTTGTTGGTTTGTTGGTTTGTTGGTTTGTTGGTGTGTTGGTTTGTTGGTTTATTTTTTTGTTGTTTTGTTGGTTTGTTGGTTTGTTTGTTTGTTGGTTTGTTGGTTTTTTGGTTTGTGGTTTGTTTGTTTGTTGGTTTGTTGGCTTGTTCTTTTGTTGGCTTGTTGGCATGTTGGTTTGTTGGTTTGTTGGTTTGATGGATTGTTGGTTTGCTGGTTTTTTGTTTTGTTGGTTTTTTTGTTTGTTGGTTTGTTGGTTTGTTGGTTTGTTGGTTTGTTGGTTTGTTGGCTTGTTGGTTTGTTGGTTTGTTGGTTTGTTGGTTTGTTGGTTTGTTGGTTTGTTGGTTTGTTGGTTTGTTGGTTTGTTCTCTTGTTGGCTTGTTTGTTTGTTGGTTTGTTGGTTTGTTGGTTTGTGGTTTGTTGGTTTGTTGGCTTGTTGGCATGTTGGTTTGTTGGTTTGTTGGTTTGATGGATTGTTGGTTTGCTGGTTTTTTGTTTTGTTGGTTTTTTTGTTTGTTGGTTTGTTGGTTTGTTGGTTTGTTGGTTTGTTGGTTTGTTGGTTTGTTGGTTTGTTGGCTTGTTGGTTTGTTGGCTTGTTGGTTTGTTGGTTTGTTGGTTTGTTGGTTTGTTGGTTTGTTGGTTTGTTGGTTTGTTGGTTTGTTGGTTTGTTGGTTTGTTGGTTTGTTGGTTTGTTGGTTTGTTGGCTTGTTGGTGTGTTGGCTTGTTGGTTTGTTGGTTTGTTGGTTTGTTTGTTTGTTGGTTTGTTCGCTGGTTGGCTTGTTGGTTTGTTGGTTTGTTGGTTTGTTGGCTTGTTGTTTTGTTGGTTTGTTGGTTTGTTGGCTTGTTGGTTTGTTGGTTTGTTGGTTTGTTGGTTTGTTGGTTTTTTTGTTTGTTGGCTTGTTGATTTGTCGGTTTGTTGGTTTGTTCTTTTGTTGGTTTTTTGGTTTGTTTGTTTGTTGGTTTGTTGGTTTGTTGGATTGTTTGTTTGTTGGTTTGTTCGTTTGTTGGCTTGTTGGCTTGTTGGCTTGTTGGTTTGTTGGTTTGTTGGTTTGTTGGTTTGTTGGTTTGTTGGTTTGTTGGTTTGTTGGCTTGTTGGTTTGTTGGTTTGTTGGGTTGTTGGTTTGTTGGTTTGTTGGCTTGTTTGTTTATCGGTTTGTTCGTTTGTTGCTTTTTTGGTTTATTGGTTTGTTGGGTTTTTGGTTTGTTGGTTTGTCGGCTTGTTTGTTTTGTTCGTTTGTGGGCTTGTTGGTTTGTTGGCTTGTTGGCTTGTTGGTTTGTTGGTTTGTTAGCTTGTTGGTTTTTTGGTTTGTTAGTTTGTTGGCTTGTTCGTTTATTGGTTTGTTGGTTTGTTGGTTTGTTGGTTTGTTGGTTAATTTGTTTGTTGGTTTGTTGTTTTGTTGGGTTGTTGGTTCGTTTGTTTGTTAGTTTGTTGGTTTGTTGGTTTGTTGGTTTGTTGGTTTATTGGTTTGTTGGTTTGTTTGTTTGTTGGTTTGTTGGTTTGTTGGCTTGTTTGTTTGTTGGTTTGTTCGTTTGTTGGTTTTTTGGTTTGTTGGCTTGTTGGCTTGTTGGTTTGTTGGTTTGTTGGCTTGTTGGTTTGTTGGTTTGTTGGTTTGTTCGTTTGTTGGTTTGTTGGCTTGTTGGCTTGTTGGTTTGTTGGTTTGTTGGTTTGTTGGTTTGTTGGTTTGCTGGTTTGTTGGTTTGTTGGTTTGTTGATTTATTTGTTTGTTGGTTTGTTGGCTTGTTGTTTTGTTGGCTTGTTGGTTTGTTTGTTTGTTGGTTTGTTCGTTTGTTGGCTTGTTGGTTTGTTGGTTGGTTGGTTTGTTGGTTTTTTGGTTTGTTGGTTTGCTGGTTTGTTTGTTTGTTGGTTTGTTGGTTTATTGGTTTGTTGTTTTATTGGTTTGTTGGTTTTTTGGTTTGTTGGCTTGTTGGTTTGTTGTTTTGTTGGTTTGTTGGTTTGTTGGTTTGTTCGTTTGTTGGTTTGTTGGCTTGTTGGTTTGTCGGTTTGTTGGTTTGTTGGTTTGTTTGTTTGTTGGCTTGTTGGCTTTTTGGTTTTTTTGGTTTGTAGGTTTGTTGGTTTGTTGGTTTTTTGGTTTGTTGGCTAATTGGTTTGTTGGCTTGTTGGCTTGTTGGTTTGTTGGTTTGTTTGCTTGTTGGTTTTTGGTTTGTTGGTTTGTTCGATTGTTGGTTTGTTGGTTTGTTGGTTTGTTGGTGTGTTGGTTTGTTGGTTTATTTGTTTGTTGTTTTGTTGGTTTGTTGGTTTGTTTGTTTGTTAGTTTGTTGGTTTTTTGGTTTGTGGTTTGTTTGTTTGTTGGTTTGTTGGTTTGTTCGTTTGTTGGTTTTTTGGTTTGTTCTCTTGTTGGCTTGTTGGTTTGTTGGTTTGTTGGTTTGTTGGTTTGTTGGTTTGTGGTTTGTTGGTTTGTTGGTTTGTTGGCTTGTGCGTTTGTTGGCTTGTTGGCATGTTGGTTTGTTGGTTTGTTGGTTTGATGGATTGTTGGTTTGCTGGTTTTTTGTTTTGTTGGTTTTTTTGTTTGTTGGTTTGTTGGTTTGTTGGTTTGTTGGTTGGTTGGTTTGTTGGTTTGTTGGTTTGTTGGTTTGTTGGTTTGTTGGTTTGTTGGTTTGTTGGTTTGTTGGCTTGTTGGTTTGTTGGCTTGTTGGTTTGTTGGTTTGTTGGTTTGTTGGTTTGTTGGTTTGTTGGTTTGTTGGTTTGTTGGTTTGTTGGCTTGTTGGTGTGTTGGCTTGTTGGTTTGTTGGTTTGTTGGTTTGTTTGTTTGTTGGTTTGTTCGCTAGTTGGCTTGTTGGTTTGTTGGTTTGTTGGTTTGTTGGTTTGTAGGCTTGTTGTTTTGTTGGTTTGTTGGTTTGTTGGCTAGTTGGTTTGTTGGTTTGTTGGTTTGTTGGTTTGTTGGTTTGTTGGTTTTTTTGTTTGTTGGCTTGTTGGTTTGTCGGTTTGTTGGTTTGTTCTTTTGTTGGTTTTTTGGTTTGTTGGTTTGTTCGTTTGTTGGTTTGTTCGTTTGTTGGTTTTTTGGTTTGTTGGTTTGTTGGTTTTTTGGTTTGTTGGTTTGTTGGCTTGTTGGTTTTTTTCGTTTGTTGGCTTGTTGGTTTGTTGGTTTGTTGTCTTGTTGGTTTGTTGGTTTGTTTGTTTGTTGGTTTTTTGGTTTGTTCGTTTGTTGGTTTTTTGGTTTGTTGGTTTGTTCGTTTGTTGGTTTGTTGGTTTTTTGGTTTGTTGGTTTGTTGGCTTGTTTGTTTTGTTCGTTTGTTGGCTTGTTCGTTTGTTGGTTTGTTGGTTTGTTGGTTTGTTGGTTTGTTGGTTTGTTGGTTTGTTGGTTTGTTGTTTTGTTGGTTTGTTGGTTCGTTTGTTTGTTGGTTTGTTGGTTTGTTGGTTTGTTGGTTTGTTGGTTTGTTGGTTTGTTGGTTTGTTTGTTTGTTGGTTTGTTCGTTTGTTAGTTTGTTGGCTTGTTGGCTTGTTGGCTTGTTGGCTTGTTGGCTTGTTGGTTTGTTGGTTTGTTGGTTTGTTGGTTTGTTGGTTTGTTGGTTTGTTGGTTTGTTGGTTTGTTGGTTTATTTGTTTGTTGGCTTGTTGGTTTGTTGGCTTTTTGGTTTGTTGGTTAATTTGTTTGTTGGTTTGTTGTTTTGTTGGTTTGTTGGTTCGTTTGCTTGTTGGTTTGTTGGTTTGTTGGTTTGTTGGTTTGTTGGTTTGTTGGTTTGTTGGTTTGTTCGTTTGTTGGTTTGTTGGCTTGTTGGCTTGTTGGCTTGTTTCCTTGTTGGTTTTTTGGCTTGTTGGTTTGTCGGTTTGTTGGTTTGTTTGGTTTGTTGGTTTGTTCGCTTGTTGGCCTGTTGGTTTGTTGGTTTGTTGGCTTGTTGGTTTTTTGGTTTGTTGGTTTGTTCGTTTGTTGGTTTGTTGGTTTGTTGGTTATTTCGTTTGTTGGTTTGTTGGTTTGTTGGTTTGTTCGTTTGTTGGTTTTTTGGTTTGTTGGTTTTTTGGTTTGTTGGTTTGTTTGTTTGTTGGTTTGTTCGTTTGTTGGATTATTGGTTTGTTGGCTTGTTGGCTTGTTGGCTCGTTGGTTTGTTGGTTTGGCTTGTTGGCTTGTTGGTTTGTTGGTTTGTTGGCTTCTTGGTTTGTTGGTTTGTTGGTTTGTTTGTTTGTTGGTTTGTTGGCTTTTTGGTTTGTTGGTTTGTTGGTTTGTTGGTTTGTTGGTTTGCTCGTTTGTTGGTTTGTTGGTTTGTTGATTTATTTATTTGTTTGTTTGTTGGCTTGTTGGTTTGTTGGCTTGTTGGTTTGTTGGTTTGTTGGTTTGTTGGCTTGTTGGTTTTTTGGTTTGTTGGTTTGTTCGTTTGTTGGTTTGTTGGTTTTTTAGTTTGTTGGTTTGTTGGCTTGTTTGTTTTGTTCGTTTGTTGGCTTGTTCGTTTGTTGGTTTGTTGGTTTGTTGGTTTGTTGGTTTGTTGGTTTGTTGGTTTGTTGGTTTATTGGTTTGTTGTTTTGTTGGTTCGTTTGTTTGTTGGTTTGTTGGTTTGTTGGTTTGTTGGTTTGTTGGTTTGTTGGTTTGTTGGTTTGTTTGTTTGTTGGTTTGTTCGTTTGTTGGTTTGTTGGCTTGTTGGCTTGTTGGCTTGTTGGCTTGTTGGTTTGTTGGTTTGTTGGTTTGTTGGTTTGTTGGTTTGTTGGTTTGTTGGTTTGTTGGTTTGTTGGTTTGTTGGTTTGTTGTTTTGTTGGGTTGTTGGTTCGTTTGTTTGTTAGTTTGTTGGTTTGTTGGTTTGTTGGTTTGTTGGTTTATTGGTTTGTTTGTTTGTTGGTTTGTTGGTTTGTTGGCTTGTTTGTTTGTTGGTTTGTTCGTTTGTTGGTTTTTTGGTTTGTTGGCTTGTTGGCTTGTTGGTTTGTTGGTTTGTTGGCTTGTTGGTTTGTTGGTTTGTTGGTTTGTTTGTTTGTTGGTTTGTTGGTTTGTTGGCTTGTTGGTTTGTTGGTTTGTTGGTTTGTTGGTTTGTTGGTTTGTTGGTTTGCTGGTTTGTTGGTTTGTTGGTTTGTTGATTTATTTGTTTGTTGGTTTGTTGGCTTGTTGGTTTGTTGGCTTGTTGGTTTGTTTGTTTGTTGGTTTGTTCGTTTGTTGGCTTGTTGGTTTGTTGGTTGGTTGGTTTGTTGGTTTTTTGGTTTGTTGGTTTGCTGGTTTGTTTGTTTGTTGGTTTGTTTGTTTTTTGGTTTGTTGTTTTATTGGTTTGTTGGTTTTTTGGTTTGTTGGCTTGTTGGTTTGTTGTTTTGTTGGTTTGTTGGTTTGTTGGTTTGTTCGTTTGTTGGTTTGTTGGCTTGTTGGTTTGTCGGTTTGTTGGTTTGTTGGTTTGTTTGTTTGTTGGCTTGTTGGTTTTTTGGTTTTTTCGGTTTGTAGGTTTGTTGGTTTGTTCGTTTTTTGGTTTGTTGGCTTATTAGTTTGTTGGCTTGTTGGCTTGTTGGTTTGTTGGTTTGTTTGCTTGTTGGTTTTTGGTTTGTTGGTTTGTTCGATTGTTGGTTTGTTGGTTTGTTGGTTTGTTGGTGTGTTGGTTTGTTGGTTTATTTGTTTCTTGTTTTGTTGGTTTGTTGGTTTGTTTGTTTGTTAGTTTGTTGGTTTTTTGGTTTGTGGTTTGTTTGTTTGTTGGTTTGTTGGTTTGTTCGTTTGTTGGTTTTTTGGTTTGTTCTCTTGTTGGCTTGTTGGTTTGTTGGTTTGTTGGTTTGTTGGTTTGTGGTTTGTGTTTTGTTGGTTTGTTGGCTTGTGCGTTTGTTGGCTTGTTGGCATGTTGGTTTGTTGGTTTGTTGGTTTGATGGATTGTTGGTTTTCTGGTTTTTTGTTTTGTTGGTTTTTTTGTTTGTTGGTTTGTTGGTTTGTTGGTTTGTTGGTTGGTTGGTTTGTTGGTTTGTTGGTTTATTGGTTTGTTGGTTTTTTGGTTTGTTGGTTTGTTGGTTTGTTGGTTTGTTGGTTTGTTGGCTTGTTGGTTTGTTGGTTTGTTGGTTTGTTGGTTTGTTGGTTTGTTGGTTTGTTGGTTTGTTGGTTTGTTGGTTTGTTGGTTTGTTGGCTTGTTGGTGTGTTGGCTTGTTGGTTTGTTGGTTTGTTGGTTTGTTGGTTTGTTTGTTTGTTGGTTTGTTCGCTAGTTGGCTTGTTGGTTTGTTGGTTTGTTGGTTTGTTGGTTTGTTGGCTTGTTGTTTTGTTGGTTTGTTGGTTTGTTGGCTTGTTGGTTTGTTGGTTTGTTGGTTTGTTGGTTTGTTGGTTTGTTGGTTTGTTGGTTTTTTTGTTTGTTGGCTTGTTGGTTTGTCGGTTTGTTGGTTTGTTCTTTTGTTGGTTTTTTGGTTTGTTGGTTTGTTCGTTTGTTGGTTTGTTCGTTTGTTGGTTTTTTGGTTTGTTGGTTTGTTGGTTTTTTGGTTTGTTGGTTTGTTGGCTTGTTTGTTTTGTTCGTTTGTTGGCTTGTTGGTTTGTTGGTTTGTTGGCTTGTTGGTTTGTTGGTTTGTTTGTTTGTTGGTTTTTTGGTTTGTTCGTTTGTTGGTTTTTTGGTTTGTTGGTTTGTTCGTTTGTTGGTTTGTTGGTTTTTTGGTTTGTTGGTTTGTTGGCTTGTTTGTTTTGTTCGTTTGTTGGCTTGTTCGTTTGTTGGTTTGTTGGTTTGTTGGTTTGTTGGTTTGTTGGTTTGTTGGTTTGTTGTTTTGTTGGTTTGTTGGTTCGTTTGTTTGTTGGTTTGTTGGTTTGTTGGTTTGTTGGTTTGTTGGTTTGTTGGTTCGTTGGTTTGTTTGTTTGTTGGTTTGTTCGTTTGTTGGTTTGTTGGCTTGTTGGCTTGTTGGCTTGTTGGCTTGTTGGCTTGTTGGTTTGTTGGTTTGTTGGTTTGTTGGTTTGTTGGTTTGTTGGTTTGTTGGTTTGTTGGTTTGTTGGTTTGTTGGTTTATTTGTTGGTTGGCTTGTTGGTTTGTTGGCTTGTTGGTTTGTTGGTTAATTGGTTTGTTGGTTTGTTGTTTTGTTGGTTTGTTGGTTCGTTTGTTTGTTGGTTTGTTGGTTTGTTGGTTTGTTGGTTTGTTGGTTTGTTGGTTTGTTGGTTTGTTGGTTTGTTCGTTTGTTGGTTTGTTGGCTTGTTGGCTTGTTGGCTTGTTTCATTGTTGGTTTGTTGGCTTGTTGGTTTGTCGGTTTGTTGGTTTGTTTGGTTTGTTGGTTTGTTCGCTTGTTGGCTTGTTGGTTTGTTGGTTTGTTGGCTTGTTGGTTTTTTGGTTTGTTGGTTTGTTCGTTTGTTGGTTTGTTGGTTTGTTGGTTTGTTGGTTTGTTCGTTTGTTGGTTTGTTGGTTTATTGGTTTGTTCGTTTGTTGGTTTTTTGGTTTGTTGGTTTTTTGGTTTGTTGGTTTGTTTGTTTGTTGGTCTGTTCGTTTGTTGGATTATTGGTTTGTTGGCTTGTTGGCTTGTTGGCTCGTTGGTTTGTTGGTTTGGCTTGTTGGCTTGTTGGTTTGTTGGTTTGTTGGCTTGTTGGTTTTTTGGTTTGTTGGTTTGTTCGTTTGTTGGTTTGTTGGTTTTTTGGTTTGTTGGTTTGTTGGCTTGTTTGTTTTATTCGTTTGTTGGCTTGTTCGTTTGTTGGTTTGTTGGTTTGTTGGTTTGTTGGTTTGTTGGTTTGTTGTTTTGTTGGTTTGTTGGTTCGTTTGTTTGTTGGTTTGTTGGTTTGTTGGTTTGTTGGTTTGTTGGTTTGTTGGTTTGTTGGTTTGTTTGTTTGTTGGTTTGTTCGTTTGTTGGTTTGTTGGCTTGTTGGCTTGTTGGCTTGTTGGCTTGTTGGCTTGTTGGTTTGTTGGTTTGTTGGTTTGTTGGTTTGTTGGTTTGTTGGTTTGTTGGTTTGTTGGTTTATTTGTTTGTTGGATTGTTGGTTTGTTGGCTTGTTGGTTTGTTGGTTAATTTGTTTGTTGGTTTGTTGTTTTGTTGGTTTGTTGGTTCGTTTGTTTGTTGGTTTGTTGGTTTGTTGGTTTGTTGGTTTGTTGGTTTGTTGGTTTGTTGGTTTGTTCGTTTGTTGGTTTGTTGGCTTGTTGGCTTGTTGGCTTGTTTCCTTGTTGGTTTTTTGGTTTGTTGGTTTGTTCGTTTGTTGGTTTGTTGGTTTGTTGGTTTGTTCGTTTGTTGGTTTGCTGGTTTGTTGGTTTGTTCGTTTGTTGGTTTCCTGGTTTGTTAGTTTTTTGGTTTGTTGGTTTGTTTGTTTGTTGGTTTGTTCGTTTGTTGGATTATTGGTATGTTGGCTTGTTGGCTTGTTGGCTCGTTGGTTTGTTGGTTTGTTGGTTTGTCGGTTTGATGGTTTGTTGGTTTGTTCGTTTGTTGGTTTTTTGGTTTGTTGGCTTGTTGGCTTGTTGATTTGTTGGTTTGTTGGATTGTTGGTTTGTTGGATTGTTGGCTTGTTGGTTTGTTTGCTTGATGGTTTTTTGGTTTGTTAGTTTGTTTGCTTGTTCGTTTGTTGGTTTATTGGTTTGTTGGTTTGTTGGTTTGTTGGTTAATTTGTTTGTTGGTTTGTTGTTTTGTTAGTTTGTTGGTTCGTTTGTTTGTTGGTTTGTTGGTTTGTTGGTTTGTTGGTTTGTTGGTTTGTTTGTTTGCTGGTTTGTTCGTTTGTTGGCTTGTTGGCTTGTTGGCTTGTCGGCTTGTTGGCTTTTTGGCTTGTTGGTTTGTTGGTTTGTTGGTTTGTTGGTTTGTTGGTTTGTTCGTTTGTTGGTTCGTTCGCTTGTTGGCTTGTTGGTTTGTTGGTTTGTTGGCTTGTTGTTTTGTTGGTTTGTTGGTTTGTTGGTTTGTTAGCTTGTTGGTTTGTTGGTTTGTTGGTTTGTTGGTTTGTTGGTTCCTTGGGTTGTTGGTTTTTTGGTTTGTTGGCTTGCTGGTTTATCGGTTTGTTGGTTTGTTCGTTTGTTACTTTTTTGGTTTGTTGGTTTGTTCGTTTGTTGGTTTGTTGGTTTGTTGGTTTGTTGGTTTGTTCGTTAGTTGGTTTTTTGGTTTGTTGGTTTGTTGGTTTTTTGGTTTGTCGGTTTGGCGGCTTGTTTGTTTTGTTCGTTTGTTGGCTTGTTGGTTTGTTGGCTTGTTGGCTTGTTGGTTTGTTGGTTTGTTTGCTTGTTGGTTTTTTGGTTTGTTAGTTTGTTGGCTTGTTAGTTTGTCGGTTTGTTGGTTTGTTTGTTTGTTGGTTTGTTGGTTAATTTATTTGTTGGTTTTTTGTTTTGTTAGTTTGTTGGTTCGTTTGTTTGTTAGTTTGTTGGTTTGTTGGTTTCTTGGTTAGTTGGTTTGTTGGTTTGTTTGTTTGTTGGTTTGTTGGTTTGTTGGCTTGTTTGTTTGTTAGTTTGTTCGTTTGTTGGTTTTTTGGTTTGTTGGCTTGTTGGCTTGTTGGTTTGTTGGTTTGTTGGCTTCTTGGTTTGTTGGTTTGTTGGTTTGTTTGTTTGTTGGTTTGTTGGCTTGTTGGTTTGTTGGTTTGTTGGTTTGTTGGTTTGTTGGTTTGCTCGTTTGTTGGTTTGTTGGTTTGTTGATTTATTTATTTGTTGGTTTGTTGGCTTGTTGGTTTGTTGGCTTGTTGGTTTGTTGGTTTGTTGGTTTGTATGTTTGTTGGTTTGTTCGTTTGTTGGCTTGTTGGTTTGTTGGTTGGTTGGTTTGTTGGTTTTTTGGTTTGTTGGTTTGTTGGTTTGTTTGTTTGTTGGTTTGTTGGTTTATTGGCTTGTTGGTTTATTGGTTTGTTGGTTTTTTGGTTTGTTGGCTTGTTGGTTTGTTGTTTTGTTGGTTTGTTGGTTTGTTTCTTTGTTCGTTTGTTGGTTTGTTGGCTTGTTGGTTTGTCGGTTTGTTGGTTTGTTGGTTTGTTTGTTTGTTTGTTTGTTGGCTTGTTGGTTTGTTGGTTTGTTGTTTTGTAGGTTTGTTGGGTTGTTGGTTTTTTGGTTTGTTGGCTTATTGGTTTGTTGGCTTGTTGGCTTGTTGGTTTGTTGGTTTGTTTGCTTGTTGGTTTTTGGTTTGTTGGTTTGTTGGCTTGTTAGTTTGTTGGTTTGTTGGTTTGTTGGTTTGTTGGTTTGTTGGTTTGTTGGTTTGTTGGTTTGTTGGTTTGTTGGTTTATTTGTTTGTTGTTTTTTTGGTTTGTTGGTTTGTTTGTTTGTTGGTTTGTTGGTTTTTTGGTTTGTGGTTTGTTTGTTTGTTGGTTTGTTGGTTTGTTCGTTTGTTGGTTTTTTGGTTTGTTGGCTTGTTGGCTTGTTGGTTTGTTGGTTTGTTGGTTTGTTGGTTTGTGGTTTGTTGGTTTGTTGGTTTGTTGGCTTGTTCGTTTGTCGGCTTGTTGGCATGTTGGTTTGTTGGTTTGTTGGTTTGATGGATTGCTGGTTTGTTGGTTTGTTGTTTTGTTGGTTTTTTTGTTTGTTGGTTTGTTGGTTTGTTTGTTTGTTGGTTTGTTCGTTTGTTGGTTTTTTGGTTTGTTGGCTTGTTGGCTTGTTGGTTTGTTGGTTTGTTGGCTTGTTGGTTTGTTGGTTTGTTGGTTTGTTGGTTTGTTCGTTTGTTGGTTTGTTGGCTTGCTGGCTTGTTGGTTTGTTGGTTTGTTGGTTTGTTGGTTTGTTGGTTTGTTGGTTTTTTGGTTTGTGGGTTTGTTGATTTGTTGGTTTGTTGTTTTGTTGGTTTGTTGGTTTGTTGGTTTGGTGGTTTGTTGGTTTGTTGGTTTGTTGGTTAGTTCGTTTGTTTGTTTGTTTGTTTGTTGGTTTGTTCGTTTGTTGGCTTGTTGGTTTGTTGGTTTGTTGGCTTGTTGGTTTGTTGGTTTGTTGGTTTTTTGATTTGTTGGTTTGTTGGTTTGTTGGTTTGTTGGTTTGTTGGTTTGTTGGTTTGTTGGTTTGTTGGTTTGTTGGTTTGTTGGTTTGTTGGTTTGTTGGTTTGTTGGTTTGTTGGTTTGTTGGTTTGTTGGTTTGTTGATTTGTTCGTTTGTTGGTTTGTTGGCTTGTTGGTTTGTTGGCTTGTTGGTTTGTTGGTTTGTTGGTTTGTTGGTTTGTTGGTTTGTTGGTTTTTTGGTTTGTTGGTTTGTTGGTTTGTTGGTTTGTTGGTTTATTTGTTTGTTGGTTTGTTTTGTTGGTTTGTTGGTTTGTTTGTTTGTTGGTTTGTTGGTTTGTTGGTTTGTTGGTTTGTTTGTTTGTTGGTTTGTTCGTTTGTTGGATTATTGGTTTGTTGGTTTGTTTGCTTGTTGGCTTGTTGGGTTGTTGGTTTGTTGGTTTGTTGGTTTGATGGTTTGTTGGTTTGTTCGTTTGTTGGTTTTTTTGGTTTGGTGGCTTGTTGGCTTGTTGGTTTGCTTGTCTGTTGGCTTGTTGGTTTGTGGTTTGTTGGTTTATTGGTTTGTTGGCTTGTTGGTTTGTTGGTTAATTTATTTGTTGGTTTGTTGTTTTGTTGGTTTGTTGGTTCGTTTGTTTGTTAGTTTGTTGGTTTGTTGGTTTGTTGGTTAGTTGGTTTGTTGGTTTGTTTGTTTGTTTGTTTGTTGGTTTGTTGGCTTGTTTGTTTGTTAGTTTGTTCGTTTGTTGGTTTTTTGGTTTGTTGGCTTGTTGGCTTGTTGGTTTGTTGGTTTGTTGGCTTCTTGGTTTGTTGGTTTGTTTGTTTGTTGGTTTGTTGGTTTGTTGGCTTGTTTGTTTGTTAGTTTGTTCGTTTGTTGGTTTTTTGGTTTGTTGGCTTGTTGGCTTGTTGGTTTGTTGGTTTGTTTGTTTGTTGGTTTGTTGGCTTGTTGGTTTGTTGGTTTATTGGTTTGTTGGTTTGTTGGTTTGCTCGTTTGTTGGTTTGGTGGTTTGTTGATTTATTTATTTGTTGGTTTGTTGGCTTGTTGGTTTGTTGGCTTGTTGGTTTGTTGGTTTGTTGGTTTGTATGTTTGTTGGTTTGTTCGTTTGTTGGCTTGTTGGTTTGTTGGTTGGTTGGTTTGTTGATTTTTTGGTTTGTTGGTTTGTTGGTTTGTTTGTTTGTTGGTTTGTTGGTTTATTGGCTTGTTGGTTTATTGGTTTGTTGGTTTTTTGGTTTGTTGGCTTGTTGGTTTGTTGTTTTGTTGGTTTGTTGGTTTGTTTCTTTGTTCGTTTGTTGGTTTGTTGGCTTGTTGGTTTGTCGGTTTGTTGGTTTGTTGGTTTGTTTGTTTGTTTGTTTGTTGGCTTGTTGGTTTGTTGGTTTGTTGGTTTGTAGGTTTGTTGGGTTGTTGGTTTTTTGGTTTGTTGGCTTATTGGTTTGTTGGCTTGTTGGCTTGTTGGTTTGTTGGTTTGTTTGCTTGTTGGTTTTTGGTTTGTTGGTTTGTTGGCTTGTTAGTTTGTTGGTTTGTTGGTTTGTTGGTTTGTTGGTTTGTTGGTTTGTTGGTTTGTTGGTTTATTTGTTTGTTGTTTTTTTGGTTTGTTGGTTTGTTTGTTTGTTGGTTTGTTGGTTTTTTGGTTTGTGGTTTGTTTGTTTGTTGGTTTGTTGGTTTGTTCGTTTGTTGGTTTTTTGGTTTGTTGGCTTGTTGGCTTGTTGGTTTGTTGGTTTGTTGGTTTGTTGGTTTGTGGTTTGTTGGTTTGTTGGTTTGTTGGCTTGTTCGTTTGTCGGCTTGTTGGCATGTTGGTTTGTTGGTTTGTTGGTTTGATGGATTGCTGGTTTGTTGGTTTGTTGTTTTGTTGGTTTTTTTGTTTGTTGGTTTGTTGGTTTGTTGGTTTGTTGGTTTGTTGGTTTGTTGGTTTGTTGGTTTGTTGGTTTGTTGGTTTGTTGGTTTGTTGGTTTGTTGGTTTGTTGGTTTGTTTGTTTGTTGGTTTGTTCGTTTGTTGGTTTTTTGGTTTGTTGGCTTGTTGGCTTGTTGGTTTGTTGGTTTTTTGGCTTATTGGTTTGTTGGTTTGTTGGTTTGTTGGTTTGTTGGTTTGTTGGTTTGTTCGTTTGTTGGTTTGTTGGCTTGCTGGCTTGTTGGTTTGTTGGTTTGTTGGTTTGTTGGTTTTTCGGTTTGTGGGTTTGTTGATTTGTTGGTTTGTTGTTTTGTTGGGTTGTTGGTTTGTTGGTTTGTTGGTTTGTTGGTTTGTTGGTTTGTTGGTTAGTTCGTTTGTTTGTTTGTTTGTTTGTTGGTTTGTTTGTTTGCTGGCTTGTTGGTTTGTTGGTTTGTTGGCTTGTTGGTTTGTTGGTTTGTTGGTTTTTTGATTTGTTGGTTTGTTGGTTTGTTGGTTTGTTGGTTTGTTGGTTTGTTGGTTTGTTGGTTTGTTGGTTTGTTGGTTTGTTGGTTTGTTGGTTTGTTGGTTTGTTGGTTTGTTGGTTTGTTGGTTTGTTGGTTTGTTGGTTTGTTGGTTTGTTGGTTTGTTGGTTTGTTGGTTTGTTGGTTTGTTGATTTGTTCGTTTGTTGGTTTGTTGGCTTGTTGGTTTGTTGGCTTGTTGGTTTGTTGGTTTGTTGGTTTTTTGATTTGTTGGTTTGTTGGTTTGTTGGTTTGTTGGTTTGTTGGTTTGTTGGTTTGTTGGTTTGTTGGTTTGTTGGTTTGTTGGTTTGTTGGTTTGTTGGTTTGTTGGTTTGTTGGTTTGTTGGTTTGTTGGTTTGTTGGTTTGTTGGTTTGTTGGTTTGTTGGTTTGTTGGTTTGTTGGTTTGTTGGTTTGTTGATTTGTTAGTTTGTTCGTTTGTTGGTTTTTTGGTTTGTTGGCTTGTTGGCTTGTTGGTTTGTTGGTTTGTTTGTTTGTTGGTTTGTTGGTTTGTTGGTTTGTTGGTTTGTTTGTTTGTTGGTTTGTTCGTTTGTTGGTTTTTTGGTTTGTTGGCTTGTTGGCTTGTTGGTTTGTTGGTTTTTTGGCTTATTGGTTTGTTGGTTTGTTGGTTTGTTGGTTTGTTGGTTTGTTGGTTTGTTCGTTTGTTGGTTTGTTGGCTTGCTGGCTTGTTGGTTTGTTGGTTTGTTGGTTTGTTGGTTTTTCGGTTTGTGGTTTTGTTGATTTGTTGGTTTGTTGTTTTGTTGGGTTGTTGGTTTGTTGGTTTGTTGGTTTGTTGGTTTGTTGGTTTGTTGGTTAGTTCGTTTGTTTGTTTGTTTGTTTGTTGGTTTGTTCGTTTGTTGGCTTGTTGGTTTGTTGGTTTGTTGGCTTGTTGGTTTGTTGGTTTGTTGGTTTTTTGATTTGTTGGTTTGTTGGTTTGTTGGTTTGTTGGTTTGTTGGTTTGTTGGTTTGTTGGTTTGTTGGTTTGTTGGTTTGTTGGTTTGTTGGTTTGTTGGTTTGTTGGTTTGTTGGTTTGTTGGTTTGTTGGTTTGTTGGTTTGTTGGTTTGTTGGTTTGTTGGTTTGTTGGTTTGTTGATTTGTTCGTTTGTTGGTTTGTTGGCTTGTTGGTTTGTTGGCTTGTTGGTTTGTTGGTTTGTTGGTTTGTTGGTTTGTTGGTTTGTTGGTTTTTTGGTTTGTTGGTTTGTTGGTTTGTTGGTTTGTTGGTTTATTTGTTTGTTGGTTTGTTTTGTTGGTTTGTTTGTTTGTTTGTTTGTTGGTTTGTTGGTTTGTTGGTTTGTTGGTTTGTTTGTTTGTTGGTTTGTTCGTTTGTTGGATTATTGGTTTGTTGGTTTGTTTGCTTGTTGGCTTGTTGGGTTGTTGGTTTGTTGGTTTGTTGGTTTGATGGTTTGTTGGTTAGTTCGTTTGTTGGTTTTTTTGGTTTGGTGGCTTGTTGGCTTGTTGGTTTGCTTGTCTGTTGGCTTGTTGGTTTGTGGTTTGTTGGTTTGTTGGTTTGTTGGCTTGTTGGTTTGTTGGTTAATTTATTTGTTGGTTTGTTGTTTTGTTGGTTTGTTGGTTCGTTTGTTTGTTAGTTTGTTGGTTTGTTGGTTTGTTGGTTAGTTGGTTTGTTGGTTTGTTTGTTTGTTGGTTTGTTGGTTTGTTGGCTTGTTTGTTTGTTAGTTTGTTCGTTTGTTGGTTTTTTGGGTTGTTGGCTTGTTGGCTTGTTGGTTTGTTGGTTTGTTGGCTTCTTGGTTTGTTGGTTTGTTGGTTTGTTCGTTTGTTCGTTTGTCGGCTTGTTGGCATGTTGGTTTGTTGGTTTGTTGGTTTGATGGATTGCTGGTTTGTTGGTTTGTTGTTTTGTTGGTTTTTTTGTTTGTTGGTTTGTTGGTTTGTTGGTTTGTTGGTTTGTTGGTTTGTTGGTTTGTTGGTTTGTTGGTTTGTTGGTTTGTTGGTTTGTTGGTTTGTTGGTTTGTTGGTTTGTTTGTTTGTTGGTTTGTTCGTTTGTTGGTTTTTTGGTTTGTTGGCTTGTTGGCTTGTTGGTTTGTTGGTTTTTTGGCTTATTGGTTTGTTGGTTTGTTGGTTTGTTGGTTTGTTGGTTTGTTGGTTTGTTCGTTTGTTGGTTTGTTGGCTTGCTGGCTTGTTGGTTTGTTGGTTTGTTGGTTTGTTGGTTTTTCGGTTTGTGGGTTTGTTGATTTGTTGGTTTGTTGTTTTGTTGGGTTGTTGGTTTGTTGGTTTGTTGGTTTGTTGGTTTGTTGGTTTGTTGGTTAGTTCGTTTGTTTGTTTGTTTGTTTGTTGGTTTGTTTGTTTGCTGGCTTGTTGGTTTGTTGGTTTGTTGGCTTGTTGGTTTGTTGGTTTTTTGATTTGTTGGTTTGTTGGTTTGTTGGTTTGTTGGTTTGTTGGTTTGTTGGTTTGTTGGTTTGTTGGTTTGTTGGTTTGTTGGTTTGTTGGTTTGTTGGTTTGTTGGTTTGTTGGTTTGTTGGTTTGTTGGTTTGTTGGTTTGTTGGTTTGTTGGTTTGTTGGTTTGTTGGTTTGTTGGTTTGTTGGTTTGTTGATTTGTTCGTTTGTTGGTTTGTTGGCTTGTTGGTTTGTTGGCTTGTTGGTTTGTTGGTTTGTTGGTTTTTTGATTTGTTGGTTTGTTGGTTTGTTGGTTTGTTGGTTTGTTGGTTTGTTGGTTTGTTGGTTTGTTGGTTTGTTGGTTTGTTGGTTTGTTGGTTTGTTGGTTTGTTGGTTTGTTGGTTTGTTGGTTTGTTGGTTTGTTGGTTTGTTGGTTTGTTGGTTTGTTGGTTTGTTGGTTTGTTGGTTTGTTGATTTGTTAGTTTGTTCGTTTGTTGGTTTTTTGGTTTGTTGGCTTGTTGGCTTGTTGGTTTGTTGGTTTGTTTGTTTGTTGGTTTGTTGGTTTGTTGGTTTGTTGGTTTGTTGGTTTGTTTGTTTGTTGGTTTGTTCGTTTGTTGGTTTTTTGGTTTGTTGGCTTGTTGGCTTGTTGGTTTGTTGGTTTTTTGGCTTATTGGTTTGTTGGTTTGTTGGTTTGTTGGTTTGTTGGTTTGTTGGTTTGTTCGTTTGTTGGTTTGTTGGCTTGCTGGCTTGTTGGTTTGTTGGTTTGTTGGTTTGTTGGTTTTTCGGTTTGTGGGTTTGTTGATTTGTTGGTTTGTTGTTTTGTTGGGTTGTTGGTTTGTTGGTTTGTTGGTTTGTTGGTTTGTTGGTTTGTTGGTTAGTTCGTTTGTTTGTTTGTTTGTTTGTTGGTTTGTTCGTTTGTTGGCTTGTTGGTTTGTTGGTTTGTTGGCTTGTTGGTTTGTTGGTTTGTTGGTTTTTTGATTTGTTGGTTTGTTGGTTTGTTGGTTTGTTGGTTTGTTGGTTTGTTGGTTTGTTGGTTTGTTGGTTTGTTGGTTTGTTGGTTTGTTGGTTTGTTGGTTTGTTGGTTTGTTGGTTTGTTGGTTTGTTGGTTTGTTGGTTTGTTGGTTTGTTGGTTTGTTGGTTTGTTGGTTTGTTGGTTTGTTGATTTGTTCGTTTGTTGGTTTGTTGGCTTGTTGGTTTGTTGGCTTGTTGGTTTGTTGGTTTGTTGGTTTGTTGGTTTGTTGGTTTGTTGGTTTTTTGGTTTGTTGGTTTGTTGGTTTGTTGGTTTGTTGGTTTATTTGTTTGTTGGTTTGTTTTGTTGGTTTGTTTGTTTGTTTGTTTGTTGGTTTGTTGGTTTGTTGGTTTGTTGGTTTGTTGGTTTGTTTGTTTGTTGGTTTGTTCGTTTGTTGGATTATTGGTTTGTTGGTTTGTTTGCTTGTTGGCTTGTTGGGTTGTTGGTTTGTTGGTTTGTTGGTTTGATGGTTTGTTGGTTAGTTCGTTTGTTGGTTTTTTTGGTTTGGTGGCTTGTTGGCTTGTTGGTTTGCTTGTCTGTTGGCTTGTTGGTTTGTGGTTTGTTGGTTTGTTGGTTTGTTGGCTTGTTGGTTTGTTGGTTAATTTATTTGTTGGTTTGTTGTTTTGTTGGTTTGTTGGTTTGTTGATTTGTTAGTTTGTTGGTTTGTTGGTTTGTTGGTTAGTTGGTTTGTTGGTTTGTTTGTTTGTTGGTTTGTTGGTTTGTTGGCTTGTTTGTTTGTTAGTTTGTTCGTTTGTTGGTTTTTTGGTTTGTTGGCTTGTTGGCTTGTTGGTTTGTTGGTTTGTTGGCTTCTTGGTTTGTTGGTTTGTTGGTTTGTTCGTTTGTTGGTTTGTTGGCTTGTTGGTTTGTTGGTTTGTTGGTTTGTTGGTTTGTTGGTTTGCTCGTTTGTTGGTTTGTTGGTTTGTTGATTTATTTATTTGTTGGTTTGTTGGCTTGTTGGTTTGTTGGCTTGTTGGTTTGTTGGTTTGTTGGTTTGTATGTTTGTTGGTTTGTTCGTTTGTTGGCTTGTTGGTTTGTTGGTTGGTTGGTTTGTTGGTTTTTTTGTTTGTTGGTTTGTTGGTTTGTTTGTTTGTTGGTTTGTTGGTTTATTGGCTTGTTGGTTTATTGGTTTGTTGGTTTTTTGGTTTGTTGGCTTGTTGGTTTGTTGTTTTGTTGGTTTGTTGGTTTGTTTCTTTGTTCGTTTGTTGGTTTGTTGGCTTGTTGGTTTGTCGGTTTGTTGGTTTGTTGGTTTGTTTGTTTGTTTGTTTGTTGGCTTGTTGGTTTGTTGGTTTGTTGGTTTGTAGGTTTGTTGGGTTGTTGGTTTTTTGGTTTGTTGGCTTATTGGTTTGTTGGCTTGTTGGCTTGTTGGTTTGTTGGTTTGTTTGCTTGTTGGTTTTTGGTTTGTTGGTTTGTTGGCTTGTTAGTTTGTTGGTTTGTTGGTTTGTTGGTTTGTTGGTTTGTTGGTTTGTTGGTTTATTTGTTTGTTGTTTTTTTGGTTTGTTGGTTTGTTTGTTTGTTGGTTTGTTGGTTTTTTGGTTTGTGGTTTGTTTGTTTGTTGGTTTGTTGGTTTGTTCGTTTGTTGGTTTTTTGGTTTGTTGGCTTGTTGGCTTGTTGTTTTATTGGTTTGTTGGTTTTTTGGTTTGTGGTTTGTTGGTTTGTTGGTTTGTTGGCTTGTTCGTTTGTCGGCTTGTTGGCATGTTGGTTTGTTGGTTTGTTGGTTTGATGGATTGCTGGTTTGTTGGTTTGTTGTTTTGTTGGTTTTTTTGTTTGTTGGTTTGTTGGTTTGTTGGTTTGTTGGTTTGTTGGTTTGTTGGTTTGTTGGTTTGTTAGTTTGTTGGTTTGTTTGTTTGTTGGTTTGTTCGTTTGTTGGTTTTTTGGTTTGTTGGCTTGTTGGCTTGTTGGTTTGTTGGTTTGTTGGTTTGTTGGCTTGTTGGTTTGTTGGTTTGTTGGTTTGTTGGTTTGTTGGTTTGTTGGTTTGTTCGTTTGTTGGTTTGTTGGCTTGCTGGCTTGTTGGTTTGTTGGTTTGTTGGTTTGTTGGTTTGTTGGTTTGTTGGTTTTTTGGTTTGTGGGTTTGTTGATTTGTTGGTTTGTTGTGTTGTTGGTTTGTTGGTTTGTTGGTTTGTTGGTTTGTTGGTTTGTTGGTTAGTTCGTTTGTTTGTTTGCTTGTTTGTTGGTTTGTTCGTTTGTTGGCTTGTTGGTTTGTTGGTTTGTTGGCTTGTTGGTTTGTTGGTTTGTTGGTTTTTTGATTTGTTGGTTTTTTGGTTTGTTTGTTTGTTGGTTTGTTGGTTTGTTGGTTTGTTGGCTTGTTGGTTTGTTGGTTTGTTGGTTTGTTGGTTTGTTGGTTTGTTGGTTTGTTGGTTTGTTGGTTTCTTGGTTTGTTGGTTTGTTAATTTGTTCGTTTGTTGGTTTGTTGGCTTGTTGGTTTGTTGGCTTGTTGGTTTGTTGGTTTGTTGGTTTGTTGGTTTGTTGGTTTGTTGGTTTTTTGGTTTGTTGGTTTGTTGGTTTGTTGGTTTGTTGGGTTGTTGGTTTATTTGTTTGTTGGTTTGTTTTGTTGGTTTGTTGGTTTGTTTGTTTGTTGGTTTGTTGGTTTGTTGGTTTGTTGGTTTGTTTTTTTTTGTTGGTTTGTTCGTTTGTTGGATTATTGGTTTGTTGGTTTGTTTGCTTGTTGGCTTGTTGGGTTGTTGGTTTGTTGGTTTGTTGGTTTGATGGTTTGTTTGTTTGTTCGTTTGTTGGTTTTTTTGGTTTGGTGGCTTGTTGGCTTGTTGGTTTGCTTGTCTGTTGGCTTGTTGGTATGTTGGTTTGTTGGTTTGTTCGTTTGTTGGATTGTTGGTTTATTGGTTTGTTGTTTTGTTGGTTTTCTTGTTTGTTGGTTTTTTTGTTTGTTGGTTTTTTGGTTTGTTGGTTTGTTGGTTTGTTGGTTTCTTGGTTTGTTGGTTTGTTGGTTTGTTGGTTTGTTGGTTTGTTGGTTTGTTGGTTTGTTGGTGTGTTGGTTTGTTGGTTTGTTTGTTTGTTGGTTTGTTCGTTTGTTGGTTTTTTGGTTTGTTGGCTTGTTGGCTTGTTGGTTTGTTTGTTTGTTGGTTTGTTAACTTGTTGGTTTGTTAGTTTGGTGGTTTGTTGGTTTGTTCGTTTGTTGGTTTGTTGGTTTGTTGGCTTGTTGGTTTGTTGGTTTGTTGGTTTGTTGGTTTGTTGGTTTGTTGGTTTTTTGGTTTATTTGTTTGTTGGTTTGTTGGCTTGTTGGTTTTTTTGGGTTGTTGGTTTGTTGGTTTGTTGGTTTGTTGGTTTGTCGGTTTGTTGGTTTGTCGGTTTGTTGGTTTGTTGGTTTGTTGGTTTGTTGGTTTGTTCATCTGTTGGTTTGTTTGTTTGTTGGTTTGTTGGTTTGTTCGTTTGTTGGCTTGTTGGTTTGTTGGTTTGTTGGCTTGTTGGTTTGTTGGTTTATTGTTTTTTTGGTTTGTTGGTTTGTTGATTTGTTAGTTTGTTGGTTTTTTGGTTTGTTGGTTTGTTTGTTTGTTGGTTTGTTCGTTTGTTGGATTATTGGTTTGCTGGCTCGTTGGTTTGCTGGTTTGTTGGTTTGTTGGTTTGATGGTTTGCTGGTTTGTTCGTTTGTTGGTTTTTTGGTTTGTTGGCTTGTTGGCTTGTTGATTTGTTGGTTTGTTGCATTGTTGGTTTGTTGGATTGTTGGCTTGTTGGTTTGTTGGTTTGTTTGCTTGATGGTTTTTTGGTTTGTTAGTTAGTTTGCTTGTTCGTTTGTTGGTTTATTGGTTTGTTGGTTTGTTGGGTAATTTGTTTGTTGGTTTTTTGTTTTGTTAGTTTGTTGGTTCGTTTGTTTGTTGGTTTGTTGGTTTGTTGGTTTATTGGTTTGTTGGTTTGTTGGTTTGTTGGTTTGTTTGTTTGTTGGTTTGTTCGTTTATTGGCTTGTTGGCTTGTTGGCTTGTTGGCTTGTTGGCTTTTTGGCTTGTTGGTTTGTTGGTTTGTTGGTTTGTTGGTTTGTTGGTTTGTTGGTTTGTTCGCTTGTTGGCTTGTTGGTTTGTTGGTTTGTTGGCTTGTTGTTTTGTTGGTTTGTTGGTTTGTTGGTTTGTTGGCTTGTTGGTTTGTTGGTTTGTTGGTTTGTTGGTTTGTTGGTTTCTTGGTTTGTTGGTTTTTTGGTTTGTTGGCTTGTTGGTTTATCGGTTTGTTGGTTTGTTCGTTTGTTGCTTTTTTGGTTTGTTGGTTTGTTCGTTTGTTGGTTTGTTTGTTTGTTGGTTTGTTCGTTAGTTGGTTTTTTGGTTTGTTGGTTTGTTGGTTTTTTGGTTTGTTGGTTTGTCGGCTTGTTTGTTTTGTTCGTTTGTTGGCTTGTTGGCTTGTTGGTTTGTGGTTTGTTGGTTTGTTGGTTTGTTGGCTTGTTGGTTTGTTGGTTTGTTGGTTTGTTGGTTTGTTGGTTTGTTGGTTTTTTGGTTTATTTGTTTGTTGGTTTGTTGGCTTGTTGGTTTTTTTGGGTTGTTGGTTTGTTGGTTTGTTGGTTTGTTGGTTTCTTGGTTTGTTGGTTTGTTGGTTTGTTGGTTTGTTGGTTTGTTGGTTTGTTGGTTTGTTGGTTTGTTGGTTTGTTGGTGTGTTGGTTTGTTGGTTTGTTTGTTTGTTGGTTTGTTCGTTTGTTGGTTTTTTGGTTTGTTCGCTTGTTGGCTTGTTGGTTTGTTTGTTTGTTGGTTTGTTAACTTGTTGGTTTGTTAGTTTGGTGGTTTGTTGGTTTGTTCGTTTGTTGGTTTGTTGGTTTGTTGGCTTGTTGGTTTGTTGGTTTGTTGGTTTGTTGGTTTGTTGGTTTGTTGGTTTTTTGGTTTATTTGTTTGTTGGTTTGTTGTCTTGTTGGTTTTTTTGGGTTGTTGGTTTGTTGGTTTGTTGGTTTGTTGGTTTGTCGGTTTGTTGGTTTGTCGGTTTGTTGGTTTGTTGGTTTGTTGGTTTGTTGGTTTGTTCATCTGTTGGTTTGTTTGTTTGTTGGTTTGTTGGTTTGTTCGTTTGTTGGCTTGTTGGTTTGTTGGTTTGTTGGCTTGTTGGTTTGTTGGTTTATTGTTTTTTTGGTTTGTTGGTTTGTTGATTTGTTAGTTTGTTGGTTTTTTGGTTTGTTGGTTTGTTTGTTTGTTGGTTTGTTCGTTTGTTGGATTATTGGTTTGTTGGCTCGTTGGTTTGTTGGTTTGTTGGTTTGTTGGTTTGATGGTTTGTTGGTTTGTTCGTTTGTTGGTTTTTTGGTTTGTTGGCTTGTTGGCTTGTTGATTTGTTGGTTTGTTGCTTTGTTGGTTTGTTGGATTGTTGGCTTGTTGGTTTGTTGGTTTGTTGGTTTGTTGGTTTTTTGGTTTGTTGGGTTGTTGGTTTTTTGGTTTGTTGGCTTATTGATTTGTTGGCTTGTTGGCTTGTTGGTTTGTTGGTTTGTTTGCTTGTTGGTTTTTGGTTTGTTGGTTTGTTGGCTTGTTAGTTTGTTGGTTTGTTGGTTTGTTGGTTTGTTGGTTTGTTGGTTTGTTGGTTTGTTGGTTTATTTGTTTGTTGTTTTTTTGGTTTGTTGGTTTGTTTGTTTGTTGGTTTGTTGGTTTTTTGGTTTGTGGTTTGTTTGTTTGTTGGTTTGTTGGTTTGTTCGTTTGTTGGTTTTTTGGTTTGTTGGCTTGTTGGCTTGTTGGTTTGTTGGTTTGTCGGTTTGTTGGTTTGTGGTTTGTTGGTTTGTTGGTTTGTTGGCTTGTTCGTTTGTCGGCTTGTTGGCATGTTGGTTTGTTGGTTTGTTGGTTTGATGGATTGCTGGTTTGTTGGTTTGTTGTTTTGTTGGTTTTTTTGTTTGTTGGTTTGTTGGTTTGTTGGTTTGTTGGTTTGTTGGTTTGTTGGTTTGTTGGTTTGTTTGTTTGTTGGTTTGTTCGTTTGTTGGTTTTTTGGTTTGTTGGCTTGTTGGCTTGTTGGTTTGTTGGTTTGTTGGCTTATTGGTTTGTTGGTTTGTTGGTTTGTTGGTTTGTTGGTTTGTTGGTTTGTTCGTTTGTTGGTTTGTTGGCTTGCTGGCTTGTTGGTTTGTTGGTTTGTTGGTTTGTTGGTTTTTCGGTTTGTGGGTTTGTTGATTTGTTGGTTTGTTGGTTTGATGGTTTGTTGGTTAGTTCGTTTGTTGGTTTTTTTGGTTTGGTGGCTTGTTGGCTTGTTGGTTTGATGGTTTGTTGGTTAGTTCGTTTGTTGGTTTGTTGGTTTGTTGGTTTTTCGGTTTGTGGGTTTGTTGGTTTGTTGGTTTGTTGGTTTGAGGTTTGTTGGTTAGTTCGTTTGTTGGTTTTTTTGGTTTGGTGGCTTGTTGGCTTGTTGGTTTGCTTGTCTGTTGGCTTGTTGGTTTGTGGTTTGTTGGTTTGTTGGTTTGTTGGCTTGTTGGTTTGTTGGTTAATTTATTTGTTGGTTTGTTGTTTTGTTGGTTTGTTGGTTCGTTTGTTTGTTAGTTTGTTGGTTTGTTGGTTTGTTGGTTAGTTGGTTTGTTGGTTTGTTTGTTTGTTGGTTTGTTGGTTTGTTGGCTTGTTTGTTTGTTAGTTTGTTCGTTTGTTGGTTTTTTGGTTTGTTGGCTTGTTGGCTTGTTGGTTTGTTGGTTTGTTGGCTTCTTGGTTTGTTGGTTTGTTGGTTTGTTCGTTTGTTGGTTTGTTGGCTTGTTGGTTTGTTGGTTTGTTGGTTTGTTGGTTTGTTGGTTTGCTCGTTTGTTGGTTTGTTGGTTTGTTGATTTATTTATTTGTTGGTTTGTTGGCTTGTTGGTTTGTTGGCTTGTTGGTTTGTTGGTTTGTTGGTTTGTATGTTTGTTGGTTTGTTCGTTTGTTGGCTTGTTGGTTTGTTGGTTGGTTGGTTTGTTGGTTTTTTTGTTTGTTGGTTTGTTGGTTTGTTTGTTTGTTGGTTTGTAGGTTTATTGGCCTGTTGGTTTATTGGTTTGTTGGTTTTTTGGTTTGTTGGCTTGTTGGTTAGTTGTTTTGTTGGTTTGTTGGTTTGTTTCTTTGTTCGTTTGTTGGTTTGTTGGCTTGTTGGTTTGTCGGTTTGTTGGTTTGTTGGTTGTTTGTTTGTTTGTTTGTTGGCTTGTTGGTTTGTTGGTTTGTTGGTTTGTAGGTTTGTTGGGTTGTTGGTTTTTTGGTTTGTTGGCTTATTGGTTTGTTGGCTTGTTGGCTTGTTGGTTTGTTGGTTTGTTTGCTTGTTGGTTTTTGGTTTGTTGGTTTGTTGGCTTGTTAGTTTGTTGGTTTGTTGGTTTGTTGGTTTGTTGGTTTGTTGGTTTGTTGGTTTATTTGTTTGTTGTTTTTTTGGTTTGTTGGTTTGTTTGTTTGTTGGTTTGTTGGTTTTTTGGTTTGTGGTTTGTTTGTTTGTTGGTTTGTTGGTTTGTTCGTTTGTTGGTTTTTTGGTTTGTTGGCTTGTTGGCTTGTTGTTTTATTGGTTTGTTGGTTTTTTGGTTTGTGGTTTGTTGGTTTGTTGGTTTGTTGGCTTGTTCGTTTGTCGGCTTGTTGGCATGTTGGTTTGTTGGTTTGTTGGTTTGATGGATTGCTGGTTTGTTGGTTTGTTGTTTTGTTGGTTTTTTTGTTTGTTGGTTTGTTGGTTTGTTGGTTTGTTGGTTTGTTAGTTTGTTGGTTTGTTTGTTTGTTGGTTTGTTCGTTTGTTGGTTTTTTGGTTTTTTTGGCTTGTTGGCTTGTTGGTTTGTTGGTTTGTTGGCTTGTTGGTTTGTTGGTTTGTTGGTTTGTTGGTTTGTTGGCTTGTTGGTTTGTTCGTTTGTTGGTTTGTTGGCTTGCTGGCTTGTTGGTTTGTTGGTTTGTTGGTTTGTTGGTTTGTTGGTTTGTTGGTTTGTTGGTTTTTTGGTTTGTGGGTTTGTTGATTTGTTGGTTTGTTGTGTTGTTGGTTTGTTGGTTTGTTGGTTTGTTGGTTTGTTGGTTTGTTGGTTAGTTCGTTTGTTTGTTTGCTTGTTTGTTGGTTTGTTCGTTTGTTGGTTTGTTGGTTTTTTGGTTTGTTGGTTTGTTGGTTTGTTGGTTTGTTGGTTTCTTGGTTTGTTGGTTTGTTAATTTGTTCGTTTGTTGGTTTGTTGGCTTGTTGGTTTGTTGGCTTGTTGGTTTGTTGGTTTGTAGGTTTGTTGGTTTGTTGGTTTGTTGGTTTTTTGGTTTGTTGGTTTGTTGGTTTGTTGGTTTGTTGGGTTGTTGGTTTATTTGTTTGTTGGTTTGTTTTGTTGGTTTGTTGGTTTGTTTGTTTGTTTGTTTGTTGGTTTGTTGGTTTGTTGGTTTGTTTGTTTGTTGGTTTGTTCGTTTGTTGGATTATTGGTTTGTTGGTTTGTTTGCTTGTTGGCTTGTTGGGTTGTTGGTTTGTTGGTTTGTTGGTTTGATGGTTTGTTTGTTTGTTCGTTTGTTGGTTTTTTTGGTTTGGTGGCTTGTTGGCTTGTTGGTTTGCTTGTCTGTTGGCTTGTTGGTTTGTGGTTCGTTGGTTTGTTGGTTTGTTGGCTTGTTGGTTTGTTGGCTTGTTGGTATGTTGGTTTGTTGGTTTGTTCGTTTGTTGGCTTGTTGGTTTATTGGTTTGTTGGTTTTTTGGTTTGTTGGCTTGTTGGTTTGTTGTTTTGTTGGTTTGTTGGTTTGTTTCTTTTTCGTTTGTTGGTTTGTTGGCTTGTTGGTTTGTCGGTTTGTTGGTTTGTTGGTTGTTTGTTTGTTTGTTTGTTGGCTTGTTGGTTTGTTGGTTTGTAGGTTTGTTGGGTTGTTGGTTTTTTGGTTTGTTGGCTTATTGGTTTGTTGGCTTGTTGGCTTGTTGGTTTGTTGGTTTGTTTGCTTGTTGGTTTTTGGTTTGTTGGTTTGTTGGCTTGTTAGTTTGTTGGTTTGTTGGTTTGTTGGTTTGTTGGTTTGTTGGTTTGTTGGTTTATTTGTTTGTTGTTTTTTTGGTTTGTTGGTTTGTTTGTTTGTTGGTTTGTTGGTTTTTTGGTTTGTGGTTTGTTTGTTTGTTGGTTTGTTGGTTTGTTCGTTTGTTGGTTTTTTGGTTTGTTGGCTTGTTGGCTTGTTGTTTTATTGGTTTGTTGGTTTTTTGGTTTGTGGTTTGTTGGTTTGTTGGTTTGTTGGCTTGTTCGTTTGTCGGCTTGTTGGCATGTTGGTTTGTTGGTTTGTTGGTTTGATGGATTGCTGGTTTGTTGGTTTGTTGTTTTGTTGGTTTTTTTGTTTGTTGGTTTGTTGGTTTGTTGGTTTGTTGGTTTGTTGGTTTGTTGGTTTGTTGGTTTGTTAGTTTGTTGGTTTGTTTGTTTGTTGGTTTGTTCGTTTGTTGGTTTTTTGGTTTTTTTGGCTTCTTGGCTTGTTGGTTTGTTGGTTTGTAGGCTTGTTGGTTTGTTGGTTTGTTGGTTTGTTGGTTTGTTGGTTTGTTGGTTTGTTCGTTTGTTGGTTTGTTGGCTTGCTGGCTTGTTGGTTTGTTGGTTTGTTGGTTTGTTGGTTTGTTGGTTTGTTGGTTTGTTGGTTTTTTGGTTTGTGGGTTTGTTGATTTGTTGGTTTGTTGTGTTGTTGGTTTGTTGGTTTGTTGGTTTGTTGGTTTGTTGGTTTGTTGGTTAGTTCGTTTGTTTGTTTGCTTGTTTGTTGGTTTGTTCGTTTGTTGGTTTGTTGGTTTGTTGGTTTGTTGGTTTGTTGGTTTGTTGGTTTGTTGGTTTGTTGGTTTGTTGGTTTCTTGGTTTGTTGGTTTGTTAATTTGTTCGTTTGTTGGTTTGTTGGCTTGTTGGTTTGTTGGCTTGTTGGTTTGTTGGTTTGTAGGTTTGTTGGTTTGTTGGTTTGTTGGTTTTTTGGTTTGTTGGTTTGTTGGTTTGTTGGTTTGTTGGGTTGTTGGTTTATTTGTTTGTTGGTTTGTTTTGTTGGTTTGTTGGTTTGTTTGTTTGTTTGTTTGTTGGTTTGTTGGTTTGTTGGTTTGTTTGTTTGTTGGTTTGTTCGTTTGTTGGATTATTGGTTTGTTGGTTTGTTTGCTTGTTGGCTTGTTGGGTTGTTGTTTTGTTGGTTTTCTTGTTTGTTGGTTTTTTTGTTTGTTGGTTTGTTGGTTTGTTGGTTTGTTGGTTTGTTGGTTTCTTGGTTTGTTGGTTTGTTGGTTTGTTGGTTTGTTGGTTTGTTGGTTTGTTGGTGTATTGGTTTGTTGGTTTGTTTGTTTGTTGGTTTGTTCGTTTGTTGGTTTTTTGGTTTGTTGGCTTGTTGGCTTGTTGGTTTGTTTGTTTGTTAGTTTGTTAACTTGTTGGTTTGTTAGTTTGGTGGTTTGTTGGTTTGTTCGTTTGTTGGTTTGTTGGTTTGTTGGCTTGTTGGTTTGTTGGTTTGTTGGTTTGTTGGTTTGTTGGTTTGTTGGTTTTTTGGTTTATTTGTTTGTTGGTTTGTTGGCTTGTTGGTTTTTTTGGGTTGTTGGTTTGTTGGTTTGTTGGTTTGTTGGTTTGTCGGTTTGTTGGTTTGTCGGTTTGTTGGTTTGTTGGTTTGTTGGTTTGTTGGTTTGTTCATCTGTTGGTTTGTTTGTTTGTTGGTTTGTTGGTTTGTTCGTTTGTTGGCTTGTTGGTTTGTTGGTTTGTTGGCTTGTTGGTTTGTTTGTTTATTGTTTTTTTGGTTTGTTGGTTTGTTGATTTGTTAGTTTGTTGGTTTTTTGGTTTGTTGGTTTGTTTGTTTGTTGGTTTGTTCGTTTGTTGGATTATTGGTTTGTTGGCTCGTTGGTTTGTTGGTTTGTTGGTTTGTTGGCTTGATGGTTTGTTGGTTTGTTCGTTTGTTGGTTTTTTGGTTTGTTGGCTTGTTGGCTTGTTGATTTGTTGGTTTGTTGCATTGTTGGTTTGTTGGATTGTTGGCTTGTTGGTTTGTTGGTTTGTTTGCTTGATGGTTTTTTGGTTTGTTAGTTAGTTTGCTTGTTCGTTTGTTGGTTTATTGGTTTGTTGGTTTGTTGGGTAATTTGTTTGTTGGTTTTTTGTTTTGTTAGTTTGTTGGTTCGTTTGTTTGTTGGTTTGTTGGTTTATTGGTTTGTTGGTTTGTTGGTTTGTTGGTTTGTTTGTTTGTTGGTTTGTTCGTTTATTGGCTTGTTGGCTTGTTGGCTTGTTGGCTTGTTGGCTTTTTGGCTTGTTGGTTTGTTGGTTTGTTGGTTTGTTGGTTTGTTGGTTTGTTCGTTTGTTGGTTTGTTCGCTTGTTGGCTTGTTGGTTTGTTGGTTTGTTGGCTTGTTGTTTTGTTGGTTTGTTGGTTTGTTGGTTTGTTGGCTTGTTGGTTTGTTGGTTTGTTGGTTTGTTGGTTTGTTGGTTTCTTGGTTTGTTGGTTTTTTGGTTTGTTGGCTTGTTGGTTTATCGGTTTGTTGGTTTGTTCGTTTGTTGCTTTTTTGGTTTGTTGGTTTGTTCGTTTGTTGGTTTGTTTGTTTGTTGGTTTGTTCGTTAGTTGGTTTTTTGGTTTGTTGGTTTTTTGGTTTGTTGGTTTGTCGGCTTGTTTGTTTTGTTCGTTTGTTGGCTTGTTGGCTTGTTGGTTTGTGGTTTGTTGGTTTGTTGGTTTGTTGGCTTGTTGGTTTGTTGGTTTGTTGGTTTGTTGGTTTTTTGGTTTATTTGTTTGTTGGTTTGTTGGCTTGTTGGTTTTTTTGGGTTGTTGTTTTGTTGGTTTGTTGGTTTGTTGGTTTCTTGGTTTGTTGGTTTGTTGGTTTGTTGGTTTGTTGGTTTGTTGGTTTGTTGGTTTGTTGGTTTGTTGGTGTGTTGGTTTGTTGGTTTGTTTGTTTGTTGGTTTGTTCGTTTGTTGGTTTTTTGGTTTGTTGGCTTGTTGGCTTGTTGGTTTGTTTGTTTGTTGGTTTGTTAACTTGTTGGTTTGTTAGTTTGGTGGTTTGTTAGTTTGTTCGTTTGTTGGTTTGTTGGTTTGTTGGCTTGTTGGTTTGTTGGTTTGTTGGTTTGTTGGTTTGTTGGTTTGTTGGTTTTTTGGTTTATTTGTTTGTTGGTTTGTTGGCTTGTTGGTTTTTTTGGGTTGTTGGTTTGTTGGTTTGTTGGTTTGTTGGTTTGTCGGTTTGTTGGTTTGTCGGTTTGTTGGTTTGTTGGTTTGTTGGTTTGTTGGTTTGTTCATCTGTTGGTTTGTTTGTTTGTTGGTTTGTTGGTTTGTTCGTTTGTTGGCTTGTTGGTTTGTTGGTTTGTTGGCTTGTTGGTTTGTTGGTTTATTGTTTTTTTGGTTTGTTGGTTTGTTGATTTGTTAGTTTGTTGGTTTTTTGGTTTGTTGGTTTGTTTGTTTGTTGGTTTGTTCGTTTGTTGGATTATTGGTTTGTTGGCTCGTTGGTTTGTTGGTTTGTTGGTTTGTTGGTTTGATGGTTTGTTGGTTTGTTCGTTTGTTGGTTTTTTGGTTTGTTGGCTTGTTGGCTTGTTGATTTGTTGGTTTGTTGCATTGTTGGTTTGTTGGATTGTTGGCTTGTTGGTTTGTTGGTTTGTTTGCTTGATGGTTTTTTGGTTTGTTAGTTAGTTTGCTTGTTCGTTTGTTGGTTTATTGGTTTGTTGGTTTGTTGGGTAATTTGTTTGTTGGTTTTTTGTTTTGTTAGTTTGTTGGTTCGTTTGTTTGTTGGTTTGTTGGTTTATTGGTTTGTTGGTTTGTTGGTTTGTTGGTTTGTTTGTTTGTTGGTTTGTTCGTTTATTGGCTTGTTGGCTTGTTGGCTTGTTGGCTTGTTGGCTTTTTGGCTTGTTGGTTTGTTGGTTTGTTGGTTTGTTGGTTTGTTGGTTTGTTCGTTTGTTGGTTTGTTCGCTTGTTGGCTTGTTGGTTTGTTGGTTTGTTGGCTTGTTGTTTTGTTGGTTTGTTGGTTTGTTGGTTTGTTGGCTTGTTGGTTTGTTGGTTTGTTGGTTTGTTGGTTTGTTGGTTTCTTGGTTTGTTGGTTTTTTGGTTTGTTGGCTTGTTGGTTTATCGGTTTGTTGGTTTGTTCGTTTGTTGCTTTTTTGGTTTGTTGGTTTGTTCGTTTGTTGGTTTGTTTGTTTGTTGGTTTGTTCGTTAGTTGGTTTTTTGGTTTGTTGGTTTGTTGGTTTGTTGGTTTGTTGGTTTGTTGGTTTATTTGTTTGTTGGTTTGTTGGCTTGTTGGTTTTTTTGGGTTGTTGGTTTGTTGGTTTGTTGGTTTGTCGGTTTGTTGGTTTGTCGGTTTGTTGGTTTGTTGGTTTGTTGGTTTGTTGGTTTGTTCATCTGTTGGTTTGTTTGTTTGTTGGTTTGTTGGTTTGTTCGTTTGTTGGCTTGTTGGTTTGTTGGTTTGTTGGCTTGTTGGTTTGTTGGTTTATTGTTTTTTTGGTTTGTTGGTTTGTTGATTTGTTAGTTTGTTGGTTTTTTGGTTTGTTGGTTTGTTTGTTTGTTGGTTTGTTCGTTTGTTAGATTATTGGTTTGTTGGCTCGTTGGTTTGTTGGTTTGTTGGTTTGTTGGTTTGATGGTTTGTTGGTTTGTTCGTTTGTTGGTTTTTTGGTTTGTTGGCTTGTTGGCTTGTTGATTTGTTGGTTTGTTGCATTGTTGGTTTGTTGGATTGTTGGCTTGTTGGTTTGTTGGTTTGTTTGCTTGATGGTTTTTTGGTTTGTTAGTTAGTTTGCTTGTTCGTTTGTTGGTTTATTGGTTTGTTGGTTTGTTGGGTAATTTGTTTGTTGGTTTTTTGTTTTGTTAGTTTGTTGGTTCGTTTGTTTGTTGGTTTGTTGGTTTATTGGTTTGTTGGTTTGTTGGTTTGTTGGTTTGTTTGTTTGTTGGTTTGTTCGTTTATTGGCTTGTTGGCTTGTTGGCTTGTTGGCTTGTTGGCTTTTTGGCTTGTTGGTTTGTTGGTTTGTTGGTTTGTTGGTTTGTTGGTTTGTTCGTTTGTTGGTTTGTTCGCTTGTTGGCTTGTTGGTTTGTTGGTTTGTTGGCTTGTTGTTTTGTTGGTTTGTTGGTTTGTTGGCTTGTTGGTTTGTTGGTTTGTTGGTTTGTTGGTTTGTTGGTTTCTTGGTTTGTTGGTTTTTTGGTTTGTTGGCTTGTTGGTTTATCGGTTTGTTGGTTTGTTCGTTTGTTGCTTTTTTGGTTTGTTGGTTTGTTCGTTTGTTGGTTTGTTTGTTTGTTGGTTTGTTCGTTAGTTGGTTTTTTGGTTTGTTGGTTTGTTGGTTTTTTGGTTTGTTGGTTTGTCGGCTTGTTTGTTTTGTTCGTTTGTTGGCTTGTTGGCTTGTAGGTTTGTGGTTTGTTGGTTTGTTGGTTTGTTGGTTTGTTGGTTTGTTGGTTTGTTGGTTTGTTGGTTTGTTGGTTTGTTGGTGTGTTGGTTTGTTGGTTTGTTTGTTTGTTGGTTTCTTCGTTTGTTGGTTTTTTGGTTTGTTGGCTTGGTGGCTTGTTGGTTTGTTTTTTTGTTGGTTAGTTAACTTGTTGGTTTGTTAGTTTGTTGGTTTGTTGGTTTGTTCGTTTGTTGGTTTGTTGGTTTGTTGGCTTGTTGGTTTGTTGGTTTGTTGGTTTGTTGGTTTATTGGTTTGTTGGTTTTTTGGTTTATTTGTTTGTTGGTTTGTTGGCTTGTTGGTTTTTTTGGGTTGTTGGTTTGTTGGTTTGTTGGTTTGTCGGTTTGTTGGTTTGTCGGTTTGTTGGTTTGTTGGTTTGTTGGTTTGTTGGTTTGTTCATCTGTTGGTTTGTTTGTTTGTTGGTTTGTTGGTTTGTTCGTTTGTTGGCTTGTTGGTTTGTTGGTTTGTTGGCTTGTTGGTTTGTTGGTTTATTGTTTTTTTGGTTTGTTGGTTTGTTGATTTGTTAGTTTGTTGGTTTTTTGGTTTGTTGGTTTGTTTGTTTGTTGGTTTGTTCGTTTGTTGGATTTTTGGTTTGTTGGCTCGTTGGTTTGTTGGTTTGTTGGTTTGTTGGTTTGATGGTTTGTTGGTTTGTTCGTTTGTTAGTTTTTTGGTTTGTTGGCTTGTTGGCTTGTTGATTTGTTGGTTTGTTGCATTGTTGGTTTGTTGGATTGTTGGCTTGTTGGTTTGTTGGTTTGTTTGCTTGATGGTTTTTTGGTTTGTTAGTTAGTTTGCTTGTTCGTTTGTTGGTTTATTGGTTTGTTGGTTTGTTGGGTAATTTGTTTGTTGGTTTTTTGTTTTGTTAGTTTGTTGGTTCGTTTGTTTGTTGGTTTGTTGGTGTATTGGTTTGTTGGTTTGTTGGTTTGTTGGCTTGTTGGTTTGTTTGTTTGTCGGTTTGTTCGTTTATTGGCTTGTTGGCTTGTTGGCTTGTTGGCTTGTTGGCTTTTTGGCTTGTTGGTTTGTTGGTTTGTTGGTTTGTTGGTTTGTTGGTTTGTTCGTTTGTTGGTTTGTTCGCTTGTTGGCTTGTTGGTTTGTTGGTTTGTTGGCTTGTTGTTTTGTTGGTTTGTTGGTTTGTTGGTTTGTTAGCTTGTTGGTTTTTTGGTTTGTTGGCTTGTTGGTTTATCGGTTTGTTGGTTTGTTCGTTTGTTGCTTTTTTGGTTTGTTGGTTTGTTCGTTTGTTGGTTTGTTTGTTTGTTGGTTTGTTCGTTAGTTGGTTTTTTGGTTTGTTGGTTTGTTGGTTTTTTGGTTTGTTGGTTTGTCGGCTTGTTTGTTTTGTTCGTTTGTTGGCTTGTTGGTTTGTTGGCTTGTTGGCTTGTTGGTCTGTTGGTTTGTTTGCTTGTTGGTTTTTTGGTTTGTTTGTTTGTTGGCTTGTTCGTTTGTCGGTTTGTTGGTTTGTTGGTTTGTTGGTTTGTTGGTTAATTTATTTGTTGGTTTGTTGTTTTGTTGGTTTGTTGGTTCGTTTGTTTGTTAGTTTGTTATTTTGTTGGTTTGTTGGTTTGTTGGTTTGTTGGTTTGTTGTTAGTTTGTTTGTTGGTTTGTTGTTTTGTTGGCTTGTTTGTTTGTTGGTTTGTTCGTTTGTTGGTTTTTTGGTTTGTTGGCTTGTTTGCTTGTTGGTTTGTTGGTTTGTTGGCTTGTTGGTTTGTTGGTTTGTTGGTTTGTTCGTTTGTTGGTTTGTTGGCTTGTTGGTTTGTTGGTTTGTTGGTTTGTTGGTTTGTTGGTTTGCTGGTTTGTTGGTTTGTTGGTTTGTTGATTTATTTGTTTGTTGGCTTGTTTGTTTGTTGGTTTGTTCGTTTGTTGGTTTTTTGGTTTGTTGGCTTGTTTGCTTGTTGGTTTGTTGGTTTGTTGGCTTGTTGGTTTGTTGGTTTGTTGGTTTGTTCGTTTGTTGGTTTGTTGGCTTGTTGGTTTGTTGGTTTGTTGGTTTGTTGGTTTGTTGGTTTGTTGGTTTGCTGGTTTGTTGGTTTGTTGGTTTGTTGATTTATTTGTTTGTTGGTTTGTTGGTTTTTTGGTTTGTTGGTTTGTTGGTTTGTTTGTTTGTTGGTTTGTTGGTTTATTGGTTTGTTGGTTTATTGGTTTGTTAGTTTTTTGGTTTGTTGGCTTGTTGGTTTGTTGTTTTGTTGGTTTGTTGGTTTGTTTATTTGTTCGTTTGTTGGTTTGTTGGCTTGTTGGTTTGTCGGTTTGTTGGTTTGTTGGTTTTTTTGTTTGTTTGTTTGTTGGCTTGTTGGTTTGTTGGTTTGTTGGTTTGTAGGTTTGTTGGTTTGTTGGTTTTTTGGTTTGTTGGCTTATTGGTTTGTTGGCTTGTTGGCTTGTTGGTTTGTTGGTTTGTTTGCTTGTTGGTTTTTTGTTTGTTGGTTTGTTGGTTTGTTAGTTTGTTGGTTTGTTGGTTTGTTGGTTTGTTGGTTTGTTGGTTTATTTGTTTGTTGTTTTTTTGGTTTGTTGGTTTGTTTGTTTGTTGGTTTGTTGGTTTTTTGGTTTGTGGTTTGTTTGTTTGTTAGTTTGTTGGTTTGTTCGTTTGTTGGTTTTTTGGTTTGTTGGCTTGTTGGCTTGTCGGTTTGTTGGTTTGTTGGTTTGTTGGTTTGTTGGTATGTGGTTTGTTGGTTTGTTGGTTTGTTGGCTTGTTCGTTTGTTGGCTTGTTGGCATGTTGGTTTATTGGTTTGTTGGTTTGATGGATTGCTGGTTTGTTGGTTTGTTGTTTTGTTGGTTTTTTTGTTTGTTGGTTTGTTGGTTTGTTGGTTTGTTGGTTTGTTGGTTTGTTGTTTTGTTGGTTTGTTGGTTTGTTGGTTTGTTGGCTTGTTTGTTTGTTGGTTTGTTGGTTTTTTGATTTGTTGGTTTGTTGGTTTGTTGGTTTGTTGGTTTGTTGGTTTGTTGGTTTGTTGGTTTGTTGGTTTGTTGGTTTGTTGGTTTGTTGGTTTGTTGGTTTGTTGGTTTGTTGGTTTGTTGGTTTGTTGGTTTGTTGATTTGTTCGTTTGTTGGTTTGTTGGCTTGTTGGTTTGTTGGCTTGTTGGTTTGTGTGCTTATTGGTTTGTTGGTTTGTTGGTTTGTTGGTTTGTTGGTTTGTTGGTTTTTTGGTTTGTTGGTTTGTTAATTTGTTGGTTTGTTGGTTTATTTGTTTGTTGGTTTGTTGTTTTGTTGGTTTGTTGGTTTGTATGTTTGTTGGTTTGTTGGTTTGTTGGTTTGTTGGTTTGTTGAATTGTTTGTTTGTTGTTTTGTTCGTTTGTTGGATTATTGGTTTGTTGGTTTGTTGGCTTGTTGGCTTGTTGGGTTGTTGGTTTGTTGGTTTGTTGGTTTGATGGTTTGTTGGTGTGTTCGTTTGTTGGTTTTTTGGTTTGGTGGCTTGTTGGCTTGTTGGTTTGTTTGTCTGTTGGCTTGTTGGTTTGTGGTTTGTTGGTTTGTTGGTTTTTGGCTTGTTGGTTTGTTGGCTTGTTGGCATGTTGGTTTGTCGGTTTGTTCGTTTGTTGGATTGTTGGTTTGTTGGTTTGTTGTTTTGTTGGTTTTTTTTGTTTGTTGGTTTTTTTGTTTGTTGGTTTGTTGGTTTGTTGGTTTGTTGGTTTGTTGGTTTGTTGGTTTGTTGGTCTGTTGGTTTGTTGGTTTGTTGGTTTGTTGGTTTGTTGGTTTGTTTGTTTGTTGGTTTGTTCGTTTGTTGGTTTGTTCGTTTGTTGGTTTTTTGGTTTGTTGGCTTGTTGGCTTGTTGGTTTGTTGGTTTGTTGGTTTGTTGGCTTGTTGGTTTGTGGTTTGTTGGTTTGTTGGTTTATTGGCTTGTTGGTTTGTTGGCTTGTTGGCATGTTGGTTTGTCGGTTTGTTCGTTTGTTGGATTGTTGGTTTATTGGTTTGTTGTTTTGTTGGTTTTTTTGTTTGTTGGTTTGTTGGTTTGTTGGTTTGTTGGTTTGTTGGTTTGTTGGTTTGTTGGTTTGTTGGTTTGTTGGTTTGTTGGTTTGTTGGTTTGTTGGTTTGTTGGTATGTTGGTTTGTTGGTTTGTTTGTTTGTTGGTGTTTGTTCCTTTGTTGGTTTTTTGGTTTGTTGGCTTGTTGGCTTGTTGGTTTGTTGGTTTGTTGGTTTGTTGGCTTGTTGGTTTGTTAGTTTGTTGGTTTGTTGGTTTGTTCGTTTGTTGGTTTGTTGGTTTGTTGGCTTGTTGGTTTGTTGGTTTGTTGGTTTGTTGGTTTGTTGGTTTGTTGGTTTTTTGGTTTATTTGTTTGTTGGTTTGTTGGCTTGTTGGTTTTTTTGGGTTGTTGGTTTGTTGGTTTGTTGGTTTGTTGGTTTGTTGGTTTGTTGGTTTGTCGGATTGTTGGTTTGCGGTTTGTTGGTTTGTTGGTTTGTTGGTTTGTTCGTCTGTTGGTTTGTTTGTTTGTTGGTTTGTTGGTTTGTTCGTTTGTTGGCTTGTTGGTTTGTTGGTTTGTTGGCTTGTTGGTTTGTTGGTTTATTGTTTTTTTGGTTTGTTGGTTTGTTGGTTTGTTGGTTTGTTGGTTTGTTGGTATGTTGGTTTGTTGGTTTGTTGGTTTGTTGGTTTGTTAGTTTGTTGGTTTGTTGGTTTGTTCGTTTGTTGGTTTGTTGGCTTGTTGGTTTGTTGGTTTGTTGGTTTGTTGGTTTGTTAGTTTGTTGGTTTTTTGGTTTGTTGGTTTGTTTGTTTGTTGGTTTGTTCGTTTGTTGGATTATTGGTTTGTTGGCTTGTTGGCTCGTTGGTTTGTTAGTTTGTTGGTTTGTTGGTTTGATGGTTTGTTGGTTTGTTTGTTTGTTGTATTTTTGGTTTGTTGGCTTGTTGGCTTGTTAATTTGTTGGTTTGTTGGATTGTTGGTTTGTTGGATTGTTGGCTTGTTGGTTTGTTGGTTTGTTTGCTTGATGGTTTTTTGGTTTGTTAGTTTGTTTGCTTGTTTGTTTGTTGGTTTATTGGTTTGTTGGTTCGTTGGTTTGTTGGTTAATATGTTTGTTGGTTTTTTGTTTTGTTAGTTTGTTGGTTCGTTTGTTTGTTGGTTTGTTCGTTTGTTGGCTTGTTGGCTTGTTGGCTTGTTGGCTTTTTGGCTTTTTCGCTTGTTGGTTTGTTGGTTTGTTGGTTTGTTGGCTTGTTGGTTTGTTGGTTTGTTCGTTTGTTGGTTTGTTCGCTTGTTGGCTTGTTGGTTTGTTGGTTTGTTGGCTTGTTGTTTTGTTGGTTTGTTGGTTTGTTGGTTTGTTGGCTTGTTGGTTTGTTGGTTTGTTGGTTTGTTGTTTTGTTGGTTTCTTGGTTTGTTGGTTTTTTGGTTTGTTGGCTTGTTGGTTTATCGGTTTGTTGGTTTGTTCGTTTGTTGCTTTTTTGGTTTGTTCGTTTGTTCGTTTGTTGGTTTGTTGGTTTGTTGGTTTGTTCGTTAGTTGGTTTTTTGGTTTGTTGGTTTGTTGGTTTTTTGGTTTGTTGGTTTGTCGGCTTGTTTGTTTTGTTCGTTTGTTGGCTTGTTGGTTTGTTGGCTTGTTGGCTTGTTGGTTTGTTGGTTGTTTTGCTTGTTGGTTTTTTGGTTTGTTAGTTTGTTGGCTTGTTCGTTTGTCGGTTTGTTGGTTTGTTGGTTTGTTGGTTTGTTGGTTAATTTATTTGTTGGTTTGTTGTTTTGTTGGTTTGTTGGTTCGTTTGTTTGTTAGTTTGTTGGTTTGTTGGTTTGTTGGTTTGTTGGTTTGTTGGTTAGTTTGTTTGTTGGTTTGTTGGTTTGTTGGTTTTTTGGTTTGTTGGCTTATTGGTTTGTTGGTTTGTTGGTTTGTTGAATTGTTTGTTTGTTGGTTTGTTCGTTTGTTGGATTATTGGTTTGTTGGTTTGTTGGCTTGTTGGCTTGTTGGGTTGTTGGTTTGTTGGTTTGTTGGTTTGTTGGTTTGATGGCTTGTTGGCTTGTTGGTTTGTTGGTTTGTTGGTTTGTTGGCTTGTTGGTTTGTTAGTTTGTTGGCTTGTTCGTTTGATGGTTTGTTGGTATGTTGGTTTGTTGGTTTGTTTGTTTGTTGGTTTGTTCGTTTGTTGGTTTTTTGGTTTGTTGGCTTGTTGGCTTGTTGGTTTGTTGGTTTGTTGATTTGTTGGCTTGTTGGTTTGTTAGTTTGTTGGTTTGTTGGTTTGTTCGTTTGTTGGTTTGTTGGTTTGTTGGCTTGTTGGTTTGTTGGTTTGTTGGTTTGTTGGTTTGTTGGTTTATTGGTTTTTTGGTTTATTTGTTTTGTTGGCGTGTTGGCTTATTGGTTTTTTTGGGTTGTTGGTTTGTTGGTTTGTTGGTTTGTTGGTTTGTCGGATTGTTGGTTTGCGGTTTGTTGGTTTGTTGGTTTGTTGGTTTGTTGGTTTGTTCGTCTGTTGGTTTGTTTGTTTGTTGGTTTGTTGGTTTGTTCGTTTGTTGGCTTGTTGGTTTGTTGGTTTGTTGGCTGGTTGGTTTGTTGGTTTATTGTTTTTTTGGTTTGTTGGTTTGTTGGTTTGTTGGTTTGTTGGTTTGTTAGTATGTTGGTTTGTTGGTTTGTTGGTTTGTAGGTTTGTTAGTTTGTTGGTTTGTTGGTTTGTTCGTTTGTTGGTTTGTTGGCTTGTTGGTTTGTTGGTTTGTTGGTTTGTTGGTTTGTTAGTTTGTTGGTTTTTTGGTTTGTTGGTTTGTTTGTTTGTTGGTTTGTTCGTTTGTTGGATTATTGGTTTGTTGGCTTGTTGGCTCGTTGGTTTGTTAGTTTGTTGGTTTGTTGGTTTGATGGTTTGTTGGTTTGTTCGTTTGTTGGTTTTTTGGTTTGTTGGCTTGTTGGCTTGTTGATTTGTTGGTTTGTTGGATTGTTGGTTTGTTGGATTGTTGGCTTGTTGGTTTGTTGGTTTGTTTGCTTGATGGTTTTTTGGTTTGTTAATTTGTTTGCTTGTTCGTTTGTTGGTTTATTGGTTTGTTGGTTTGTTGGTTTGTTGGTTAATTTGTTTGTTGGTTTTTTGTTTTGTTAGTTTGTTGGTTCGTTTGTTTGTTGGTTTGTTGGTTTGTTGGTTTGTTGGTTTGTTGGTTTGTTGGTTTGTTGGTTTGTTTGTTTGTTGGTTTGTTCGTTTGTTGGCTTGTTGGCTTGTTGGCTTGTTTGCTTTTTGGCTTGTTGGTTTGTTGGTTTGTTGGTTTGTTGGCTTGTTGGTTTGTTGGTTTGTTCGTTTGTTTTTTTGTTCGCTTGTTGGCTTGTTGGTTTGTTGGTTTGTTGGCTTGTTGTTTTGTTGGTTTGTTGGTTTGTTGATTTGTTGGCTTGTTGGTTTGTTGGTTTGTTGGTTTGTTGTTTTGTTGGTTTCTTGGTTTGTTGGTTTTTTGGTTTGTTGGCTTGTTGGTTTATCGGTTTGTTGGTTTGTTCGTTTGTTGCTTTTTTGGTTTGTTCGTTTGTTCGTTTTTTGGTTTGTTGGTTTGTTGGTTTGTTCGTTAGTTGGTTTTTTGGTTTGTTGGTTTGTTGGTTTTTTGGTTTGTTGGTTTGTCGGCTTGTTTGTTTTGTTCGTTTGTTGGCTTGTTGGTTTGTTGGCTTGTTGGCTTGTTGGTTTGTTGGTTTGTTTGCTTGTTGGTTTTTTGGTTTGTTAGTTTGTTGGCTTGTTTGTTTGTCGGTTTGTAGATTTGTTGGTTTGTTGGTTTGTTGGTTAATTTATTTGTTGGTTTGTTGTTTTGTTGGTTTGTTGGTTCGTTTGTTTGTTAGTTTGTTGGTTTGTTGGTTTGCTGGTTTGTTGGTTTGTTGGTTAGTTTGTTTGTTGGTTTGTTGGTTTGTTGGTTTTTTGGTTTGTTGGCTTATTGGTTTGTTGGTTTGTTGGTTTGTTGGTTTGTTGAATTGTTTGTTTGTTGGTTTGTTCGTTTGTTGGATTATTGGTTTGTTGGTTTGTTGGCTTGTTGGCTTGTTGGGTTGTTGGTTTGTTGGTTTGTTGGTTTGTAGGTTTGATGGTTTGTTGGTTTTTTCGTTTGTTGGTTTTTTGGTTTGGTGGCTTGTTGGCTTGTTGGTTTGTTTGTCTGTTGGCTTGTTGGTTTGTGGTTACTTGGTTTGTTGGTTTGTTGGCTTGTTGGTTTGTTGGCTTGTTGCCATGTTGGTTTGTCGGTTTGTTGGATTGTTGGTTTGTTGGTTTGTTGTTTTGTTGGTTTTTTTGTTTGTTGGTTTTTTTGTTTGTTGGTTTGTTGGTTTGTTGGTTTGTTGGTTTGTTGGTTTGTTGGTTTGTTGGTTTGTTGGTTTGTTGTTTTGTTGGTTTTTTTGTTTGTTGGTTTTTTTGTTTGTGGTTTATTGGTTTGTTGTTTTGTTGGTTTTCTTGTTTGTTGGTTTTTTTGTTTGTTGATTTGTTGGTTTGTTGGTTTGTTGGTTTGTTGGTTTGTTGGTTTGTTGGTTTGTTGGTTTGTTGGTTTGTTGGTTTGTTGGTTTGTTGGTTTGTTGGTTTGTTGGTTTGTTGGTTTGTTGGTTTGTTGGTTTGTTGGTGTGTTGGTTTGTTGGTTTGTTTGTTTGTTGGTTTGTTCGGTTGTTGGTTTTTTGGTTTGTTGGCTTGTTGGCTTGTTGGTTTGTTGGTTTGTTGGTTTGTTGGCTTGTTGGTTTGTTAGTTTGTTGGTTTGTTGGTTTGTTCGTTTGTTGGATTGTTGGTTTGTTGGCTTGTTGGTTTGTTGGTTTGTTGGTTTGCTGGTTTGTTGGTTTGTCGGTTTTTTGGTTTATTTGTTTGTTGGTTTGTTGGCTTGTTGGTTTTTTTGGGTTGTTGGTTTGTTGGTTTGTAGGTTTGTTGGTTTGTCGGTTTGTTGGTTTGTCGGTTTGATGGTTTGTTGGTTTGTTGGTTTGTTGGTTTGTTGGTTTGTTCGTCTGTTGGTTTGTTTGTTTGTTGGTTTCTTGGTTTGTTCGTTTGTTGGCTTGTTGGTTTGTTGGTTTGTTGGCTTGTTGATTTGTTGGTTTATTGTTTTTTTGGTTTGTGGTTTGTTTGTTTGTTAGTTTGTTGGTTTGTTCGTTTGTTGGTTTTTTGGTTTGTTGGCTTGTTGGCTTGTCGGTTTGTTGGTTTGTTGGTTTGTTGGTTTGTTGGTATGTGGTTTGTTGGTTTGTTGGTTTGTTGGCTTGTTCGTTTGTTGGCTTGTTGGCATGTTGGTTTATTGGTTTGTTGGTTTGATGGATTGCTGGTTTGTTGGTTTGTTGTTTTGTTGGTTTTTTTGTTTGTTGGTTTGTTGGTTTGTTGGTTTGTTGGTTTGTTGTTTTGTTGGTTTGTTGGTTTGTTGGTTTGTTGGCTTGTTTGTTTGTTGGTTTGTTGGTTTTTTGATTTGTTGGTTTGTTGGTTTGTTGGTTTGTTGGTTTGTTGGTTTGTTGGTTTGTTGGTTTGTTGGTTTGTTGGTTTGTTGGTTTGTTGGTTTGTTGGTTTGTTGGTTTGTTGGTTTGTTGGTTTGTTGGTTTGTTGGTTTGTTGATTTGTTCGTTTGTTGGTTTGTTGGCTTGTTGGTTTGTTGGCTTGTTGGTTTGTGTGCTTATTGGTTTGTTGGTTTGTTGGTTTGTTGGTTTGTTGGTTTGTTGGTTTGTTGGTTTTTTGGTTTGTTGGTTTGTTAATTTGTTGGTTTGTTGGTTTATTTGTTTGTTGGTTTGTTGTTTTGTTGGTTTGTTGGTTTGTTTGTTTGTTGGTTTGTTGGTTTGTTGGTTTGTTGAATTGTTTGTTTGTTGTTTTGTTCGTTTGTTGGATTATTGGTTTGTTGGTTTGTTGGCTTGTTGGCTTGTTGGGTTGTTGGGTTGTTGGTTTGTTGGTTTGTTGGTTTGATGGTTTGTTGGTGTGTTCGTTTGTTGGTTTTTTGGTTTGGTGGCTTGTTGGCTTGTTGGTTTGTTTGTCTGTTGGCTTGTTGGTTTGTGGTTTGTTGGTTTGTTGGTTTTTGGCTTGTTGGTTTGTTGGCTTGTTGGCATGTTGGTTTGTCGGTTTGTTCGTTTGTTGGATTGTTGGTTTGTTGGTTTGTTGTTTTGTTGGTTTTTTTTGTTTGTTGGTTTTTTTGTTTGTTGGTTTGTTGGTTTGTTGGTTTGTTGGTTTGTTGGTTTGTTGGTCTGTTGGTTTGTTGGTTTGTTGGTTTGTTGGTTTGTTGGTTTGTTTGTTTGTTGGTTTGTTCGTTTGTTGGTTTTTTGGTTTGTTGGCTTGTTGGCTTGTTGATTTGTTAGTTTGTTGGTTTGTTGGCTTGTTGGTTTGTGGTTTGTTGGTTTGTTGGTTTATTGGCTTGTTGGTTTGTTGGCTTGTTGGCATGTTGGTTTGTCGGTTTGTTCGTTTGTTGGATTGTTGGTTTATTGGTTTGTTGTTTTGTTGGTTTTCTTGTTTGTTGGTTTTTTTGTTTGTTGGTTTGTTGGTTTGTTGGTTTGTTGGTTTGTTGGTTTGTTGGTTTGTTGGTTTGTTGGTTTGTTGGTTTGTTGGTTTGTTGGTTTGTTGGTTTGTTGGTATGTTGGTTTGTTGGTTTGTTTGTTTGTTGGTGTTTGTTCCTTTGTTGGTTTTTTGGTTTGTTGGCTTGTTGGCTTGTTGGTTTGTTGGTTTGTTGGTTTGTTGGCTTGTTGGTTTGTTAGTTTGTTGGTTTGTTGGTTTGTTCGTTTGTTGGTTTGTTGGTTTGTTGGCTTGTTGGTTTGTTGGTTTGTTGGTTTGTTGGTTTGTTGGTTTGTTGGTTTTTTGGTTTATTTGTTTGTTGGTTTGTTGGCTTGTTGGTGTTTTTGGGTTGTTGGTTTGTTGGTTTGTTGGTTTGTTGGTTTGTCGGATTGTTGGTTTGCGGTTTGTTGGTTTGTTGGTTTGTTGGTTTGTTCGTCTGTTGGTTTGTTTGTTTGTTGGTTTGTTGGTTTGTTCGTTTGTTGGCTTGTTGGTTTGTTGGTTTGTTGGCTTGTTGGTTTGTTGGTTTATTGTTTTTTTGGTTTGTTGGTTTGTTGGTTTGTTGGTTTGTTGGTTTGTTGGTATGTTGGTTTGTTGGTTTGTTGGTTTGTTGGTTTGTTAGTTTGTTGGTTTGTTGGTTTGTTCGTTTGTTGGTTTGTTGGCTTGTTGGTTTGTTGGTTTGTTGGTTTGTTGGTTTGTTAGTTTGTTGGTTTTTTGGTTTGTTGGTTTGTTTGTTTGTTGGTTTGTTCGTTTGTTGGATTATTGGTTTGTTGGCTTGTTGGCTCGTTGGTTTGTTAGTTTGTTGGTTTGTTGGTTTGATGGTTTGTTGGTTTGTTCGTTTGTTGTATTTTTGGTTTGTTGGCTTGTTGGCTTGTTGATTTGTTGGTTTGTTGGATTGTTGGTTTGTTGGATTGTTGGCTTGTTGGTTTGTTGGTTTGTTTGCTTGATGGTTTTTTGGTTTGTTAGTTTGTTTGCTTGTTTGTTTGTTGGTTTATTGGTTTGTTGGTTCGTTGGTTTGTTGGTTAATTTGTTTGTTGGTTTTTTGTTTTGTTAGTTTGTTGGTTCGTTTGTTTGTTGGTTTGTTCGTTTGTTGGCTTGTTGGCTTGTTGGCTTGTTGGCTTTTTGGCTTTTTCGCTTGTTGGTTTGTTGGTTTGTTGGTTTGTTGGCTTGTTGGTTTGTTGGTTTGTTCGTTTGTTGGTTTGTTCGCTTGTTGGCTTGTTGGTTTGTTGGTTTGTTGGCTTGTTGTTTTGTTGGTTTGTTGGTTTGTTGGTTTGTTGGCTTGTTGGTTTGTTGGTTTGTTGGTTTGTTGTTTTGTTGGTTTCTTGGTTTGTTGGTTTTTTGGTTTGTTGGCTTGTTGGTTTATCGGTTTGTTGGTTTGTTCGTTTGTTGCTTTTTTGGTTTGTTCGTTTGTTCGTTTGTTGGTTTGTTGGTTTGTTGGTTTGTTCGTTAGTTGGTTTTTTGGTTTGTTGGTTTGTTGGTTTTTTGGTTTGTTGGTTTGTCGGCTTGTTTGTTTTGTTCGTTTGTTGGCTTGTTGGTTTGTTGGCTTGTTGGCTTGTTGGTTTGTTGGTTGTTTTGCTTGTTGGTTTTTTGGTTTGTTAGTTTGTTGGCTTGTTCGTTTGTCGGTTTGTTGGTTTGTTGGTTTGTTGGTTTGTTGGTTAATTTATTTGTTGGTTTGTTGTTTTGTTGGTTTGTTGGTTCGTTTGTTTGTTAGTTTGTTGGTTTGTTGGTTTGTTGGTTTGTTGGTTTGTTGGTTAGTTTGTTTGTTGGTTTGTTGGTTTGTTGGTTTTTTGGTTTGTTGGCTTATTGGTTTGTTGGTTTGTTGGTTTGTTGAATTGTTTGTTTGTTGGTTTGTTCGTTTGTTGGATTATTGGTTTGTTGGTTTGTTGGCTTGTTGGCTTGTTGGGTTGTTGGTTTGTTGGTTTGTTGGTTTGTTGGTTTGATGGCTTGTTGGCTTGTTGGTTTGTTGGTTTGTTGGTTTGTTGGCTTGTTGGTTTGTTAGTTTGTTGGTTTGTTCGTTTGTTGGTTTGTTGGTATGTTGGTTTGTTGGTTTGTTTGTTTGTTGGTTTGTTCGTTTGTTGGTTTTTTGGTTTGTTGGCTTGTTGGCTTGTTGGTTTGTTGGTTTGTTGATTTGTTGGCTTGTTGGTTTGTTAGTTTGTTGGTTTGTTGGTTTGTTCGTTTGTTGGTTTGTTGGTTTGTTGGCTTGTTGGTTTGTTGGTTTGTTGGTTTGTTGGTTTGTTGGTTTATTGGTTTTTTGGTTTATTTGTTTTGTTGGCGTGTTGGCTTGTTGGTTTTTTTGGGTTGTTGGTTTGTTGGTTTGTTGGTTTGTTGGTTTGTCGGATTGTTGGTTTGCGGTTTGTTGGTTTGTTGGTTTGTTGGTTTGTTGGTTTGTTCGTCTGTTGGTTTGTTTGTTTGTTGGTTTGTTGGTTTGTTCGTTTGTTGGCTTGTTGGTTTGTTGGTTTGTTGGCTTGTTGGTTTGTTGGTTTATTGTTTTTTTGGTTTGTTGGTTTGTTGGTTTGTTGGTTTGTTGGTTTGTTGGTTTGTTAGTATGTTGGTTTGTTGGTTTGTTGGTTTGTAGGTTTGTTAGTTTGTTGGTTTGTTGGTTTGTTCGTTTGTTGGTTTGTTGGCTTGTTGGTTTGTTGGTTTGTTGGTTTGTTGGTTTGTTAGTTTGTTGGTTTTTTGGTTTGTTGGTTTGTTTGTTTGTTGGTTTGTTCGTTTGTTGGATTATTGGTTTGTTGGCTTGTTGGCTCGTTGGTTTGTTAGTTTGTTGGTTTGTTGGTTTGATGGTTTGTTGGTTTGTTCGTTTGTTGGTTTTTTGGTTTGTTGGCTTGTTGGCTTGTTGATTTGTTGGTTTGTTGGATTGTTGGATTGTTGGATTGTTGGCTTGTTGGTTTGTTGGTTTGTTTGCTTGATGGTTTTTTGGTTTGTTAGTTTGTTTGCTTGTTCGTTTGTTGGTTTATTGGTTTGTTGGTTTGTTGGTTTGTTGGTTAATTTGTTTGTTGGTTTTTTGTTTTGTTAGTTTGTTGGTTCGTTTGTTTGTTGGTTTGTTGGTTTGTTGGTTTGTTGGTTTGTTGGTTTGTTGGTTTGTTGGTTTGTTTGTTTGTTGGTTTGTTCGTTTGTTGGCTTGTTGGCTTGTTGGCTTGTTGGCTTTTTGGCTTGTTGGTTTGTTGGTTTGTTGGTTTGTTGGCTTGTTGGTTTGTTGGTTTGTTCGTTTGTTTTTTTGTTCGCTCGTTGGCTTGTTGGTTTGTTGGTTTGTTGGCTTGTTGTTTTGTTGGTTTGTTGGTTTGTTGATTTGTTGGCTTGTTGGTTTGTTGGTTTGTTGGTTTGTTGTTTTGTTGGTTTCTTGGTTTGTTGGTTTTTTGGTTTGTTGGCTTGTTGGTTTATCGGTTTGTTGGTTTGTTCGTTTGTTGCTTTTTTGGTTTGTTCGTTTGTTCGTTTGTTGGTTTGTTGGTTTGTTGGTTTGTTCGTTAGTTGGTTTTTTGGTTTGTTGGTTTGTTGGTTTTTTGGTTTGTTGGTTTGTCGGCTTGTTTGTTTTGTTCGTTTGTTGGCTTGTTGGTTTGTTGGCTTGTTGGCTTGTTGGTTTGTTGGTTTGTTTGCTTGTTGGTGTTTTGGTTTGTTAGTTTGTTGGCTTGTTCGTTTGTCGGTTTGTAGGTTTGTTGGTTTGTTGGTTTGTTGGTTAATTTATTTGTTGGTTTGTTGTTTTGTTGGTTTGTTGGTTCGTTTGTTTGTTAGTTTGTTGGTTTGTTGGTTTGTTGGTTTGTTGGTTTGTTGGTTAGTTTGTTTGTTGGTTTGTTGGTTTGTTGGTTTTTTGGTTTGTTGGCTTATTGGTTTGTTGGTTTGTTGGTTTGTTTGTTTGTTGGTTTGTTGAATTGTTTGTTTGTTGGTTTGTTCGTTTGTTGGATTATTGGTTTGTTGGTTTGTTGGCTTGTTGGCTTGTTGGGTTGTTGGTTTGTTGGTTTGTTGGTTTGTAGGTTTGATGGTTTGTTGGTTTTTTCGTTTGTTGGTTTTTTGGTTTGGTGGCTTGTTGGCTTGTTGGTTTGTTTGTCTGTTGGCTTGTTGGTTTGTGGTTACTTGGTTTGTTGGTTTGTTGGCTTGTTGGTTTGTTGGCTTGTTGCCATGTTGGTTTGTCGGTTTGTTCGTTTGTTGGATTGTTGGTTTGTTGGTTTGTTGTTTTGTTGGTTTTTTTGTTTGTTGGTTTTTTTGTTTGTTGGTTTGTTGGTTTGTTGGTTTGTTGGTTTGTTGGTTTGTTGGTTTGTTGGTTTGTTGGTTTGTTGTTTTGTTGGTTTTTTTGTTTGTTGGTTTTTTTGTTTGTGGTTTATTGGTTTGTTGTTTTGTTGGTTTTCTTGTTTGTTGGTTTTTTTGTTTGTTGATTTGTTGGTTTGTTGGTTTGTTGGTTTGTTGGTTTGTTGGTTTGTTGGTTTGTTGGTTTGTTGGTTTGTTGGTTTGTTGGTTTGTTGGTTTGTTGGTTTGTTGGTTTGTTGGTTTGTTGGTTTGTTGGTTTGTTGGTTTGTTGGTTTGTTGGTGTGTTGGTTTGTTGGTTTGTTTGTTTGTTGGTTTGTTCGGTTGTTGGTTTTTTGGTTTGTTGGCTTGTTGGCTTGTTGGTTTGTTGGTTTGTTGGTTTGTTGGCTTGTTGGTTTGTTAGTTTGTTGGTTTGTTGGTTTGTTCGTTTGTTGGTTTGTTGGTTTGTTGGCTTGTTGGTTTGTTGGTTTGTTGGTTTGCTGGTTTGTTGGTTTGTCGGTTTTTTGGTTTATTTGTTTGTTGGTTTGTTGTTTTGTTGGTTTTTTTGTTTGTTGGTTTTTTTGTTTGTGGTTTATTGGTTTGTTGTTTTGTTGGTTTTCTTGTTTGTTGGTTTTTTTGTTTGTTGATTTGTTGGTTTGTTGGTTTGTTGGTTTGTTGGTTTGTTGGTTTGTTGGTTTGTTGGTTTGTTGGTTTGTTGGTTTGTTGGTTTGTTGGTTTGTTGGTTTGTTGGTTTGTTGGTTTGTTGGTTTGTTGGTTTGTTGGTTTGTTGGTTTGTTGGTGTGTTGATTTGTTGGTTTGTTTGTTTGTTGGTTTGTTCGGTTGTTGGTTTTTTGGTTTGTTGGCTTGTTGGTTTGTTGGTTTGTTGGTTTGTTCGTCTGTTGGTTTGTTTGTTTGTTGGTTTCTTGGTTTGTTCGTTTGTTGGCTTGTTGGTTTGTTGGTTTGTTGGCTTGTTGATTTGTTGGTTTATTGTTTTTTTGGTGTGTTGGTTTGTTGATTTGTTGGTTTGTTGGTTTGTTGGTTTGTTTGTATGTTGGTTTGTTGGTTTGTTGGTTTGTTGGTTTGTTAGTTTGTTGGTTTGTTGGTTTGTTCGTTTGTTGGTTTGTTGGTTTGTTGGTTTGTTGGTTTGTTGGCTTGTTGGTTTGTTGGTTTGTTGGTTTGTTGGTTTGTTGGTTTGTTAGTTTCTTGGTTTGTTGGTTTTTTGGTTTGTTGGTTTGTTCGTCTGTTGGTTTGTTTGTTTGTTGGTTTCTTGGTTTGTTCGTTTGTTGGCTTGTTGGTTTGTTGGTTTGTTGGCTTGTTGATTTGTTGGTTTATTGTTTTTTTGGTTTGTTGGTTTGTTGATTTGTTGGTTTGTTGGTTTGTTGGTTTGTTGGTTCGTTGGTTTGTTGGTTTGTCGGTTTGATGGTTTGTTGGTTTGTTGGTTTGTTGGTTTGTTGGTTTGTTCGTCTGTTGGTTTGTTTGTTTGTTGGTTTCTTGGTTTGTTCGTTTGTTGGCTTGTTGGTTTGTTGGTTTGTTGGCTTGTTGATTTGTTGGTTTATTGTTTTTTTGGTTTGTTGGTTTGTTGATTTGTTGGTTTGTTGGTTTGTTGGTTTGTTGGTTCGTTGGTTTGTTAGTTTGTTGGTTTTTTGGTTTGTTGGTTTGTTTGTTTGTTGGTTTGTTCGTTTGTTGGATTATTGGTTTGTTGGCTTGTTGGCTCGATGGTTTGTTTGTTTGTTGGTTTGTTCGTTTGTTGGCTTGTTGGCTTGTTGGCTTGTTGGCTTGTTGGCTTTTTGGCTTGTTGGTTTGTTGGTTTGTTGGTTTGTTGGTTTGTTGGTTTGTTCGTTTGTTGGTTTGTTCGCTTGTTGGCTTGTTGGTTTGTTGGTTTGTTGGCTTGTTGTTTTGTTGGTTTGTTGGTTTGTTGGTTTGTTGGCTTGTTGGTTTGTTGGTTTGTTGGTTTGTTGGTTTGTTGGTTTGTTAGTTTCTTGGTTTGTTGGTTTTTTGGTTTGTTGGCTTGTTGGTTTATCGGTTTGTTGGTTTGTTCGTTTGTTGCTTTTTTGGTTTGTTGGTTTGTTCGTTTGTTGGTTTGTTGGTTTGTTGGTTTGCTCGTTAGTTGGTTTTTTGGTTTGTTGGTTTGTTGGTTTTTTGGTTTGTTGGTTTGTCGGCTTGTTTGTTTTGTTCGTTTGTTGGCTTGTTGGTTTGTTGGCTTGTTGGCTTGTTGGTTTGTTGGTTTGTTTGCTTGTTGGTTTTTTGGTTTGTTAGTTTGTTGGCTTGATCGTTTGTCGGTTTGTTGGTTTGTTGGTTTGTTGGTTTGTTGGTTAATTTATTTGTTGGTTTGTTGTTTTGTTGGTTTGTTGGTTCGTTTGTTTGTTAGTTTGTTGGTTTGTTGGTTTGTTGGTTTGTTGGTTTGTTGGTTTGTTGGTTAGTTTGTTTGTTGGTTTGTTGGTTTGTTGGCTTGTTTTTTGTTGGTTTGTTCGTTTGTTGGTTTTTTGGTTTGTTGGCTTGTTGGCTTGTTGGTTTGTTGGTTTGTTGGCTTGTTGGTTTGTTGGTTTGTTGGTTTGTTCGTTTGTTGGTTTGTTGGCTTGTTGGTTTGTTGGTTTGTTGGTTTGTTGGTTTGTTGGTTTGCTGGTTTGTTGGTTTGTTGGTTTGTTGATTTATTTGTTTGTTGGTTTGTTGGTTTGTTGGTTTGTTGGCTTGTTGGTTTGTTGGTTTGTTGGTTTGTTCGTTTGTTTATTTGTTTGTTTGTTGGTTTGTTGGTTTGTTGGTTTGTAGGTTTGTTGGTTTGTTGGTTTTTTGGTTTGTTGGCTTATTGGTTTGCTGGCTTGTTGGATTGTTGGTTTGTTGGTTTTTTTGCTTGTTGGTTTTTGGTTTGTTGGTTTGTTGGCTTGTTAGTTTGTTGGTTTGTTGGTTTGTTGGTTTGTTGGTTTGTTGGTTTGTTGGTTTGTTGGTTTGTTGGTTTGTTGGTTTATTTGTTTGTTGTTTTTTTGGTTTGTTGGTTTGTTTGTTTGTTGGTTTGTTGGTTTTTTGGTTTTTTGGTTTGTGGTTTGTTTGTTTGTTGGTTTGTTGGTTTGTTCGTTTGTTGGTTTTTTGGTTTGTTGGCTTGTTGGCTTGTCGGTTTGTTGGTTTGTTGGTTTGTTGGTTTGTTGGTTTGTTGGTTTGTGGTTTGTTGGTTTGTTGGTTTGTTGGCTTGTTCGTTTGTTGGCTTGTTGGCATGTTGGTTTATTGGTTTGTTGGTTTGATGGATTGCTGGTTTGTTGGTTTGTGGTTTTGTTGGTTTTTTTGTTTGTTGGTTTGTTGGTTTGTTGGTTTGTTGGTTTGTTGGTTTGTTGGTTTGTTGTTTTGTTGGTTTGTTGGGTTGTTGGTTTGTTGGCTTTTTGGCTTGTTGGTTTGTTGGTTTTTTGATTTGTTGGTTTGTTGGTTTGTTGGTTTGTTGGTTTGTTGGTTTGTTGGTTTGTTGGTTTGTTGGTTTGTTGGTTTGTTGGTTTGTTGGTTTGTTGATTTGTTCGTTTGTTGGTTTGTTGGTTTGTTCGTTTGTCGGCTTGTTTGTTTTGTTCGTTTGTTGGCTTGTTGGTTTGTTATCTTGTTGGCTTGTTGGTTTGTTGGTTTGTTGGTTTGTTGGCTTGTTGTTTTGTTAGTTTGTTGGTTTGTTGGTTTGTTCGTTTGTTGGTTTGTTGGTTTGTTGGCTTGTTGGTTTGTTGGTTTGTTGGTTTGCTAATTTGTTGGTTTGTCGGTTTTTTGGTTTATTTTTTTGTTGGTTTGTTGGCTTGTTGGTTTTTTTGGGTTGTTGGTTTGTTGGTTTGTAGGTTTATTGGTTTGTCGGTTTGTTGGTTTGTCGGTTTGATGGTTTGTTGGTTTGTTGGTTTGTTGGTTTGTTCGTCTGTTGGTTTGTTTGTTTGTTGGTTTCTTGGTTTGTTCGTTTGTTGGCTTGTTGGTTTGTTGGTTTGTTGGCTTGTTGGTTTGTTGGTTTATTGTTTTTTTGGTTTGTTGGTTTGTTGATTTGTTGGTTTGTTGGTTTGTTGGTTTGTTGGTATGTTGGTTTGTTGGTTTGTTGGTTTGTTGGTTTGTTAGTTTGTTGGTTTGTTGGTTTGTTCGTTTGTTGGTTTGTTGGCTTGTTGGTTTGTTGGTTTGTTGGTTCGTTGGTTTGTTAGTTTGTTGGCTCGTTGGTTTGTTGGTTTGTTGGTTTGTTGGTTTGTTGGTTTGTTGGTATGTTGGTTTGTTGGTTTGTTGGTTTGTTGGTTTGTTAGTTTGTTGGTTTGTTGGTTTGTTCGTTTGTTGGTTTGTTTGTTTGTTGGTTTGTTCGTTTGTTGGATTATTGGTTTGTTGGCTTGTTGGCTCGTTGGTTTGTTTGTTTGTTGGTTTGTTCGTTTGTTGGCTTGTTGGCTTGTTGGCTTGTTGGCTTGTTGGCTTTTTGGCTTGTTGGTTTGTTGGTTTGTTGGTTTGTTGGTTTGTTGGTTTGTTCGTTTGTTGGTTTGTTCGCTTGTTGGCTTGTTGGTTTGTTGGTTTGTTGGCTTGTTGTTTTGTTGGTTTGTTGGTTTGTTGGTTTATTGGTTTGTTGGCTTGTTGGTTTGTTGGTTTGTTGGTTTGTTGGTTTGTTGGTTTGTTAGTTTCTTGGTTTGTTGGTTTTTTGGTTTGTTGGCTTGTTGGTTTATTGGTTTGTTGGTTTGTTCGTTTGTTGCTTTTTTGGTTTGTTGGTTTGTTCGTTTGTTGGTTTGTTGGTTTGTTGGTTTGTTCGTTAGTTGGTTTTTTAATTTGTTGGTTTGTTGGTTTTTTGGTTTGTTGGTTTGTCGGCTTGTTTGTTTTGTTCGTTTGTTGGCTTGTTGGTTTGTTGGCTTGTTGGCTTGTTGGTTTGTTGGTTTGTTTGCTTGTTGGTTTTTTGGTTTGTTAGTTTGTTGGCTTGATCGTTTGTCGGTTTGTTGGTTTGTTGGTTTGTTGGTTTGTTGGTTTGTTGGTTTGTTGGTTAATTTATTTGTTGGTTTGTTGTTTTGTTGGTTTGTTGGTTCGTTTGTTTGTTAGTTTGTTGGTTTGTTGGTTTGTTGGTTTGTTGGTTTGTTGGTTAGTTTGTTTGTTGGTTTGTTGGTTTGTTGGCTTGTTTGTTTGTTGGTTTGTTCGTTTGTTGGTTTTTTGGTTTGTTGGCTTGTTGGCTTGTTGGTTTGTTGGTTTGTTGGCTTGTTGGTTTGTTGGTTTGTTGGTTTGTTCGTTTGTTGGTTTGTTGGCTTGTTGGTTTGTTGGTTTGTTGGTTTGTTGGTTTGTTGGTTTGCTGGTTTGTTGGTTTGTTGGTTTGTTGATTTATTTGTTTGTTGGTTTGTTGGTTTGTTGGTTTGTTGGCTTGTTGGTTTGTTGGTTTGTTGGTTTGTTCGTTTGTTTATTTGTTTGTTTGTTGGCTTGTTTGTTTGTTGGTTGGTTGGTTTGTTGGTTTTTTGGTTTGTTGGTTTGTTGGTTTGTTTGTTTGTTGGTTTGTTGGTTTATTGGTTTGTTGGTTTATTGGTTTGTTGGTTTTTTGGTTTGTTGGCTTGTTGGTTTGTTGTTTTGTTGGTTTGTTGGTTTGTTTATTTGTTCGTTTGTTGGTTTGTTGACTTGTTGGTTTGTCGGTTTGTTGGTTTGTTGGTTTTTTTGTTTGTTTGTTTGTTGGCTTGTTGGTTTGTTGGTTTGTTGGTTTGTAGGTTTGTTGGTTTGTTGGTTTTTTGGTTTGTTGGCTTATTGGTTTGTTGGCTTGTTGGCTTGTTGGTTTGTTGGTTTTTTTGCTTGTTGGTTTTTGGTTTGTTGGTTTGTTGGCTTGTTAGTTTGTTGGTTTGTTGGTTTGTTGGTTTGTTGGTTTGTTGGTTTGTTGGTTTGTTGGTTTATTTGTTTGTTGTTTTTTTGGTTTGTTGGTTTGTTTGTTTGTTGGTTTGTTGGTTTTTTGGTTTGTGGTTTGTTTGTTTGTTGGTTTGTTGGTTTGTTGGTTCGTTGGTTTGTTAGTTTGTTGGCTCGTTGGTTTGTTGGTTTGTTGGTTTGTTGGTTTGTTGGTTTGTTGGTATGTTGGTTTGTTGGTTTGTTGGTTTGTTGGTTTGTTAGTTTGTTGGTTTGTTGGTTTGTTCGTTTGTTGGTTTGTTTGTTTGTTGGTTTGTTCGTTTGTTGGATTATTGGTTTGTTGGCTTGTTGGCTCGTTGGTTTGTTTGTTTGTTGGTTTGTTCGTTTGTTGGCTTGTTGGCTTGTTGGCTTGTTGGCTTGTTGGCTTTTTGGCTTGTTGGTTTGTTGGTTTGTTGGTTTGTTGGTTTGTTGGTTTGTTCGTTTGTTGGTTTGTTCGCTTGTTGGCTTGTTGGTTTGTTGGTTTGTTGGCTTGTTGTTTTGTTGGTTTGTTGGTTTGTTGGTTTATTGGTTTGTTGGCTTGTTGGTTTGTTGGTTTGTTGGTTTGTTGGTTTGTTGGTTTGTTAGTTTCTTGGTTTGTTGGTTTTTTGGTTTGTTGGCTTGTTGGTTTATTGGTTTGTTGGTTTGTTCGTTTGTTGCTTTTTTGGTTTGTTGGTTTGTTCGTTTGTTGGTTTGTTGGTTTGTTGGTTTGTTCGTTAGTTGGTTTTTTAATTTGTTGGTTTGTTGGTTTTTTGGTTTGTTGGTTTGTCGGCTTGTTTGTTTTGTTCGTTTGTTGGCTTGTTGGTTTGTTGGCTTGTTGGCTTGTTGGTTTGTTGGTTTGTTTGCTTGTTGGTTTTTTGGTTTGTTAGTTTGTTGGCTTGATCGTTTGTCGGTTTGTTGGTTTGTTGGTTTGTTGGTTTGTTGGTTTGTTGGTTTGTTGGTTAATTTATTTGTTGGTTTGTTGTTTTGTTGGTTTGTTGGTTCGTTTGTTTGTTAGTTTGTTGGTTTGTTGGTTTGTTGGTTTGTTGGTTTGTTGGTTAGTTTGTTTGTTGGTTTGTTGGTTTGTTGGCTTGTTTGTTTGTTGGTTTGTTCGTTTGTTGGTTTTTTGGTTTGTTGGCTTGTTGGCTTGTTGGTTTGTTGGTTTGTTGGCTTGTTGGTTTGTTGGTTTGTTGGTTTGTTCGTTTGTTGGTTTGTTGGCTTGTTGGTTTGTTGGTTTGTTGGTTTGTTGGTTTGTTGGTTTGCTGGTTTGTTGGTTTGTTGGTTTGTTGATTTATTTGTTTGTTGGTTTGTTGGTTTGTTGGTTTGTTGGCTTGTTGGTTTGTTGGTTTGTTGGTTTGTTCGTTTGTTTATTTGTTTGTTTGTTGGCTTGTTTGTTTGTTGGTTGGTTGGTTTGTTGGTTTTTTGGTTTGTTGGTTTGTTGGTTTGTTTGTTTGTTGGTTTGTTGGTTTATTGGTTTGTTGGTTTATTGGTTTGTTGGTTTTTTGGTTTGTTGGCTTGTTGGTTTGTTGTTTTGTTGGTTTGTTGGTTTGTTTATTTGTTCGTTTGTTGGTTTGTTGGCTTGTTGGTTTGTCGGTTTGTTGGTTTGTTGGTTTTTTTGTTTGTTTGTTTGTTGGCTTGTTGGTTTGTTGGTTTGTTGGTTTGTAGGTTTGTTGGTTTGTTGGTTTTTTGGTTTGTTGGCTTATTGGTTTGTTGGCTTGTTGGCTTGTTGGTTTGTTGGTTTTTTTGCTTGTTGGTTTTTGGTTTGTTGGTTTGTTGGCTTGTTAGTTTGTTGGTTTGTTGGTTTGTTGGTTTGTTGGTTTGTTGGTTTGTTGGTTTGTTGGTTTATTTGTTTGTTGTTTTTTTGGTTTGTTGGTTTGTTTGTTTGTTGGTTTGTTGGTTTTTTGGTTTGTGGTTTGTTTGTTTGTTGGTTTGTTGGTTTGTTCGTTTGTTGGTTTTTTGGTTTGTTGGCTTGTTGGCTTGTTGGCTTGTCGGTTTGTTGGTTTGTTGGTTTGTTGGTTTGTTGGTTTGTTGGTTTGTGGTTTGTTGGTTTGTTGGTTTGTTGGCTTGTTCGTTTGTTGGCTTGTTGGCATGTTGGTTTATTGGTTTGTTGGCTTGATGGATTGCTGGTTTGTTGGTTTGTGGTTTTGTTGGTTTTTTTGTTTGTTGGTTTGTTGGTTTGTTGGTTTGTTGGTTTGTTGGTTTGTTGGTTTGTTGGTTTGTTGTTTTGTTGGTTTGTTGGGTTGTTGGTTTGTTGGCTTGTTGGCTTGTTGGTTTGTTGGTTTTTTGATTTGTTGGTTTGTTGGTTTGTTGGTTTGTTGGTTTGTTGGTTTATTGGTTTGTTGGTTTATTGGTTTGTTGGTTTTTTGGTTTGTTGGCTTGTTGGTTTGTTGTTTTGTTGGTTTGTTGGTTTGTTTATTTGTTCGTTTGTTGGTTTGTTGGCTTTTTGGTTTGTCGGTTTGTTGGTTTGTTGGTTTTTTTGTTTGTTTGTTTGTTGGCTTGTTGGTTTGTTGGTTTGTTGGTTTGTAGGTTTGTTGGTTTGTTGGTTTTTTAGTTTGTTGGCTTATTGGTTTGTTGGCTTGTTGGATTGTTGGTTTGTTGGCTTTTTTGCTTGTTGGTTTTTGGTTTGTTGGTTTGTTGGCTTGTTAGTTTGTTGGTTTGTTGGTTTGTTGGTTTGTTGGTTTGTTGGTTTGTTGGTTTGTTGGTTTATTTGTTTGTTGTTTTTTTGGTTTGTTGGTTTGTTTGTTTGTTGGTTTGTTGGTTTTTTGGTTTGTGGTTTGTTTGTTTGTTGGTTTGTTGGTTTGTTCGTTTGTTGGTTTTTTGGTTTGTTGGCTTGTTGGCTTGTCGGTTTGTTGGTTTGTTGGTTTGTTGGTTTGTTGGTTTGTTGGTTTGTGGTTTGTTGGTTTGTTGGTTTGTTGGCTTGTTCGTTTGTTGGCTTGTTGGCATGTTGGTTTATTGGTTTGTTGGTTTGATGGATTGCTGGTTTGTTGGTTTGTGGTTTTGTTGGTTTTTTTGTTTGTTGGTTTGTTGGTTTGTTGGTTTGTTGGTTTGTTGGTTTGTTGGTTTGTTGTTTTGTTGGTTTGTTGGGTTGTTGGTTTGTTGGCTTGTTGGCTTGTTGGTTTGTTGGTTTTTTGATTTGTTGGTTTGTTGGTTTGTTGGTTTGTTGGTTTGTTGGTTTGTTGGTTTGTTGGTTTGTTGGTTTGTTGGTTTGTTGGTTTGTTGATTTGTTGGTTTGTTGGTTTGTTGATTTGTTCGTTTGTTGGTTTGTTGGTTTGTTGGTTTGTCAGCTTGTTTGTTTTGTTCGTTTGTTGGCTTGTTGGTTTGTTGGCTTGTTGGCTTGTTGGTTTGTTGGTTTGTTGGTTTGTTGGCTTGTTGGTTTGTTAGTTTGTTGGCTTGTTGATTTGTTGGTTTATTGTTTTTTTGGTGTGTTGGTTTGTTGATTTGTTGGTTTGTTGGTTTGTTGGTTTGTTTGTATGTTGGTTTGTTGGTTTGTTGGTTTGTTGGTTTGTTAGTTTGTTGGTTTGTTGGTTTGTTCGTTTGTTGGTTTGTTGGTTTGTTGGTTTGTTGGTTTGTTGGCTTGTTGGTTTGTTGGTTTGTTGGTTTGTTGGTTTGTTGGTTTGTTGTTTTGTTGGTTTTTTTGTTTGTTGGTTTTTTTGTTTGTGGTTTATTGGTTTGTTGTTTTGTTGGTTTTCTTGTTTGTTGGTTTTTTTGTTTGTTGATTTGTTGGTTTGTTGGTTTGTTGGTTTGTTGGTTTGTTGGTTTGTTGGTTTGTTGGTTTGTTGGTTTGTTGGTTTGTTGGTTTGTTGGTTTGTTGGTTTGTTGGTTTGTTGGTTTGTTGGTTTGTTGGTTTGTTGGTTTGTTGGTGTGTTGGTTTGTTGGTTTGTTTGTTTGTTGGTTTGTTCGGTTGTTGGTTTTTTGGTTTGTTGGCTTGTTGGCTTGTTGGTTTGTTGGTTTGTTGGTTTGTTGGCTTGTTGGTTTGTTAGTTTGTTGGTTTGTTGGTTTGTTCGTTTGTTGGTTTGTTGGTTTGTTGGCTTGTTGGTTTGTTGGTTTGTTGGTTTGCTGGTTTGTTGGTTTGTCGGTTTTTTGGTTTATTTGTTTGTTGGTTTGTTGGCTTGTTGGTTTTTTTGGGTTGTTGGTTTGTTGGTTTGTAGGTTTGTTGGTTTGTCGGTTTGTTGGTTTGTCGGTTTGATGGTTTGTTGGTTTGTTGGTTTGTTGGTTTGTTGGTTTGTTCGTCTGTTGGTTTGTTTGTTTGTTGGTTTCTTGGTTTGTTCGTTTGTTGGCTTGTTGGTTTGTTGGTTTGTTGGCTTGTTGATTTGTTGGTTTATTGTTTTTTTGGTGTGTTGGTTTGTTGATTTGTTGGTTTGTTGGTTTGTTGGTTTGTTTGTATGTTGGTTTGTTGGTTTGTTGGTTTGTTGGTTTGTTAGTTTGTTGGTTTGTTGGTTTGTTCGTTTGTTGGTTTGTTGGTTTGTTGGTTTGTTGGTTTGTTGGCTTGTTGGTTTGTTGGTTTGTTGGTTTGTTGGTTTGTTGGTTTGTTAGTTTCTTGGTTTGTTGGTTTTTTGGTTTGTTGGTTTGTTCGTCTGTTGGTTTGTTTGTTTGTTGGTTTCTTGGTTTGTTCGTTTGTTGGCTTGTTGGTTTGTTGGTTTGTTGGCTTGTTGATTTGTTGGTTTATTGTTTTTTTGGTTTGTTGGTTTGTTGATTTGTTGGTTTGTTGGTTTGTTGGTTTGTTGGTTCGTTGGTTTGTTGGTTTGTCGGTTTGATGGTTTGTTGGTTTGTTGGTTTGTTGGTTTGTTGGTTTGTTCGTCTGTTGGTTTGTTTGTTTGTTGGTTTCTTGGTTTGTTCGTTTGTTGGCTTGTTGGTTTGTTGGTTTGTTGGCTTGTTGATTTGTTGGTTTATTGTTTTTTTGGTTTGTTGGTTTGTTGATTTGTTGGTTTGTTGGTTTGTTGGTTTGTTGGTTCGTTGGTTTGTTAGTTTGTTGGTTTTTTGGTTTGTTGGTTTGTTTGTTTGTTGGTTTGTTCGTTTGTTGGATTATTGGTTTGTTGGCTTGTTGGCTCGTTGGTTTGTTTGTTTGTTGGTTTGTTCGTTTGTTGGCTTGTTGGCTTGTTGGCTTGTTGGCTTGTTGGCTTTTTGGCTTGTTGGTTTGTTGGTTTGTTGGTTTGTTGGTTTGTTGGTTTGTTCGTTTGTTGGTTTGTTCGCTTGTTGGCTTGTTGGTTTGTTGGTTTGTTGGCTTGTTGTTTTGTTGGTTTGTTGGTTTGTTGGTTTGTTGGCTTGTTGGTTTGTTGGTTTGTTGGTTTGTTGGTTTGTTGGTTTGTTAGTTTCTTGGTTTGTTGGTTTTTTGGTTTGTTGGCTTGTTGGTTTATCGGTTTGTTGGTTTGTTCGTTTGTTGCTTTTTTGGTTTGTTGGTTTGTTCGTTTGTTGGTTTGTTGGTTTGTTGGTTTGCTCGTTAGTTGGTTTTTTGGTTTGTTGGTTTGTTGGTTTTTTGGTTTGTTGGTTTGTCGGCTTGTTTGTTTTGTTCGTTTGTTGGCTTGTTGGTTTGTTGGCTTGTTGGCTTGTTGGTTTGTTGGTTTGTTTGCTTGTTGGTTTTTTGGTTTGTTAGTTTGTTGGCTTGATCGTTTGTCGGTTTGTTGGTTTGTTGGTTTGTTGGTTTGTTGGTTAATTTATTTGTTGGTTTGTTGTTTTGTTGGTTTGTTGGTTCGTTTGTTTGTTAGTTTGTTGGTTTGTTGGTTTGTTGGTTTGTTGGTTTGTTGGTTTGTTGGTTTGTTGGTTAGTTTGTTTGTTGGTTTGTTGGTTTGTTGGCTTGTTTGTTTGTTGGTTTGTTCGTTTGTTGGTTTTTTGGTTTGTTGGCTTGTTGGCTTGTTGGTTTGTTGGTTTGTTGGCTTGTTGGTTTGTTGGTTTGTTGGTTTGTTCGTTTGTTGGTTTGTTGGCTTGTTGGTTTGTTGGTTTGTTGGTTTGTTGGTTTGTTGGTTTGCTGGTTTGTTGGTTTGTTGGTTTGTTGATTTATTTGTTTGTTGGTTTGTTGGTTTGTTGGTTTGTTGGCTTGTTGGTTTGTTGGTTTGTTGGTTTGTTCGTTTGTTTATTTGTTTGTTTGTTGGTTTGTTGGTTTGTTGGTTTGTAGGTTTGTTGGTTTGTTGGTTTTTTGGTTTGTTGGCTTATTGGTTTGCTGGCTTGTTGGATTGTTGGTTTGTTGGTTTTTTTGCTTGTTGGTTTTTGGTTTGTTGGTTTGTTGGCTTGTTAGTTTGTTGGTTTGTTGGTTTGTTGGTTTGTTGGTTTGTTGGTTTGTTGGTTTGTTGGTTTGTTGGTTTATTTGTTTGTTGTTTTTTTGGTTTGTTGGTTTGTTTGTTTGTTGGTTTGTTGGTTTTTTGGTTTTTTGGTTTGTGGTTTGTTTGTTTGTTGGTTTGTTGGTTTGTTCGTTTGTTGGTTTTTTGGTTTGTTGGCTTGTTGGCTTGTCGGTTTGTTGGTTTGTTGGTTTGTTGGTTTGTTGGTTTGTTGGTTTGTGGTTTGTTGGTTTGTTGGTTTGTTGGCTTGTTCGTTTGTTGGCTTGTTGGCATGTTGGTTTATTGGTTTGTTGGTTTGATGGATTGCTGGTTTGTTGGTTTGTGGTTTTGTTGGTTTTTTTGTTTGTTGGTTTGTTGGTTTGTTGGTTTGTTGGTTTGTTGGTTTGTTGGTTTGTTGTTTTGTTGGTTTGTTGGGTTGTTGGTTTGTTGGCTTGTTGGCTTGTTGGTTTGTTGGTTTTTTGATTTGTTGGTTTGTTGGTTTGTTGGTTTGTTGGTTTGTTGGTTTGTTGGTTTGTTGGTTTGTTGGTTTGTTGGTTTGTTGGTTTGTTGGTTTGTTGATTTGTTCGTTTGTTGGTTTGTTGGTTTGTTCGTTTGTCGGCTTGTTTGTTTTGTTCGTTTGTTGGCTTGTTGGTTTGTTATCTTGTTGGTTTGTTGGTTTGTTGGTTTGTTGGCTTGTTGTTTTGTTAGTTTGTTGGTTTGTTGGTTTGTTCGTTTGTTGGTTTGTTGGTTTGTTGGCTTGTTGGTTTGTTGGTTTGTTGGTTTGCTGGTTTGTTGGTTTGTCGGTTTTTTGGTTTATTTTTTTGTTGGTTTGTTGGCTTGTTGGTTTTTTTGGGTTGTTGGTTTGTTGGTTTGTAGGTTTATTGGTTTGTCGGTTTGTTGGTTTGTCGGTTTGATGGTTTGTTGGTTTGTTGGTTTGTTGGTTTGTTCGTCTGTTGGTTTGTTTGTTTGTTGGTTTCTTGGTTTGTTCGTTTGTTGGCTTGTTGGTTTGTTGGTTTGTTGGCTTGTTGGTTTGTTGGTTTATTGTTTTTTTGGTTTGTTGGTTTGTTGATTTGTTGGTTTGTTGGTTTGTTGGTTTGTTGGTATGTTGGTTTGTTGGTTTGTTGGTTTGTTGGTTTGTTAGTTTGTTGGTTTGTTGGTTTGTTCGTTTGTTGGTTTGTTGGCTTGTTGGTTTGTTGGTTTGTTGGTTCGTTGGTTTGTTAGTTTGTTGGCTCGTTGGTTTGTTGGTTTGTTGGTTTGTTGGTTTGTTGGTTTGTTGGTATGTTGGTTTGTTGGTTTGTTGGTTTGTTGGTTTGTTAGTTTGTTGGTTTGTTGGTTTGTTCGTTTGTTGGTTTGTTTGTTTGTTGGTTTGTTCGTTTGTTGGATTATTGGTTTGTTGGCTTGTTGGCTCGTTGGTTTGTTTGTTTGTTGGTTTGTTCGTTTGTTGGCTTGTTGGCTTGTTGGCTTGTTGGCTTGTTGGCTTTTTGGCTTGTTGGTTTGTTGGTTTGTTGGTTTGTTGGTTTGTTGGTTTGTTCGTTTGTTGGTTTGTTCGCTTGTTGGCTTGTTGGTTTGTTGGTTTGTTGGCTTGTTGTTTTGTTGGTTTGTTGGTTTGTTGGTTTATTGGTTTGTTGGCTTGTTGGTTTGTTGGTTTGTTGGTTTGTTGGTTTGTTGGTTTGTTAGTTTCTTGGTTTGTTGGTTTTTTGGTTTGTTGGCTTGTTGGTTTATTGGTTTGTTGGTTTGTTCGTTTGTTGCTTTTTTGGTTTGTTGGTTTGTTCGTTTGTTGGTTTGTTGGTTTGTTGGTTTGTTCGTTAGTTGGTTTTTTAATTTGTTGGTTTGTTGGTTTTTTGGTTTGTTGGTTTGTCGGCTTGTTTGTTTTGTTCGTTTGTTGGCTTGTTGGTTTGTTGGCTTGTTGGCTTGTTGGTTTGTTGGTTTGTTTGCTTGTTGGTTTTTTGGTTTGTTAGTTTGTTGGCTTGATCGTTTGTCGGTTTGTTGGTTTGTTGGTTTGTTGGTTTGTTGGTTTGTTGGTTTGTTGGTTAATTTATTTGTTGGTTTGTTGTTTTGTTGGTTTGTTGGTTCGTTTGTTTGTTAGTTTGTTGGTTTGTTGGTTTGTTGGTTTGTTGGTTTGTTGGTTAGTTTGTTTGTTGGTTTGTTGGTTTGTTGGCTTGTTTGTTTGTTGGTTTGTTCGTTTGTTGGTTTTTTGGTTTGTTGGCTTGTTGGCTTGTTGGTTTGTTGGTTTGTTGGCTTGTTGGTTTGTTGGTTTGTTGGTTTGTTCGTTTGTTGGTTTGTTGGCTTGTTGTTTTGTTGGTTTGTTGGTTTGTTTATTTGTTGGTTTGCTGGTTTGTTGGTTTGTTGGTTTGTTGATTTATTTGTTTGTTGGTTTGTTGGTTTGTTGGTTTGTTGGCTTGTTGGTTTGTTGGTTTGTTGGTTTGTTCGTTTGTTTATTTGTTTGTTTGTTGGCTTGTTTGTTTGTTGGTTGGTTGGTTTGTTGGTTTTTTGGTTTGTTGGTTTGTTGGTTTGTTTGTTTGTTGGTTTGTTGGTTTATTGGTTTGTTGGTTTATTGGTTTGTTGGTTTTTTGATTTGTTGGCTTGTTGGTTTGTTGTTTTGTTGGTTTGTTGGTTTGTTTATTTGTTCGTTTGTTGGTTTGTTGGCTTGTTGGTTTGTCGGTTTGTTGGTTTGTTGGTTTTTTTGTTTGTTTGTTTGTTGGCTTGTTGGTTTGTTGGTTTGTTTGTTTGTAGGTTTGTTGGTTTGTTGGTTTTTTGGTTTGTTGGCTTATTGGTTTGTTGGCTTGTTGGCTTGTTGGTTTGTTGGTTTTTTTGCTTGTTGGTTTTTGGTTTGTTGGTTTGTTGGCTTGTTAGTTTGTTGGTTTGTTGGTTTGTTGGTTTGTTGGTTTGTTGGTTTGTTGGTTTGTTGGTTTGTTGGTTTATTTGTTTGTTGTTTTTTTGGTTTGTTGGTTTGTTTGTTTGTTGGTTTGTTGGTTTTTTGGTTTGTGGTTTGTTTGTTTGTTGGTTTGTTGGTTTGTTGGTTCGTTGGTTTGTTAGTTTGTTGGCTCGTTGGTTTGTTGGTTTGTTGGTTTGTTGGTTTGTTGGTTTGTTGGTATGTTGGTTTGTTGGTTTGTTGGTTTGTTGGTTTGTTAGTTTGTTGGTTTGTTGGTTTGTTCGTTTGTTGGTTTGTTTGTTTGTTGGTTTGTTCGTTTGTTGGATTATTGGTTTGTTGGCTTGTTGGCTCGTTGGTTTGTTTGTTTGTTGGTTTGTTCGTTTGTTGGCTTGTTGGCTTGTTGGCTTGTTGGCTTGTTGGCTTTTTGGCTTGTTGGTTTGTTGGTTTGTTGGTTTGTTGGTTTGTTGGTTTGTTCGTTTGTTGGTTTGTTCGCTTGTTGGCTTGTTGGTTTGTTGGTTTGTTGGCTTGTTGTTTTGTTGGTTTGTTGGTTTGTTGGTTTATTGGTTTGTTGGCTTGTTGGTTTGTTGGTTTGTTGGTTTGTTGGTTTGTTGGTTTGTTAGTTTCTTGGTTTGTTGGTTTTTTGGTTTGTTGGCTTGTTGGTTTATTGGTTTGTTGGTTTGTTCGTTTGTTGCTTTTTTGGTTTGTTGGTTTGTTCGTTTGTTGGTTTGTTGGTTTGTTGGTTTGTTCGTTAGTTGGTTTTTTAATTTGTTGGTTTGTTGGTTTTTTGGTTTGTTGGTTTGTCGGCTTGTTTGTTTTGTTCGTTTGTTGGCTTGTTGGTTTGTTGGCTTGTTGGCTTGTTGGTTTGTTGGTTTGTTTGCTTGTTGGTTTTTTGGTTTGTTAGTTTGTTGGCTTGATCGTTTGTCGGTTTGTTGGTTTGTTGGTTTGTTGGTTTGTTGGTTTGTTGGTTTGTTGGTTAATTTATTTGTTGGTTTGTTGTTTTGTTGGTTTGTTGGTTCGTTTGTTTGTTAGTTTGTTGGTTTGTTGGTTTGTTGGTTTGTTGGTTTGTTGGTTAGTTTGTTTGTTGGTTTGTTGGTTTGTTGGCTTGTTTGTTTGTTGGTTTGTTCGTTTGTTGGTTTTTTGGTTTGTTGGCTTGTTGGCTTGTTGGTTTGTTGGTTTGTTGGCTTGTTGGTTTGTTGGTTTGTTGGTTTGTTCGTTTGTTGGTTTGTTGGCTTGTTGGTTTGTTGGTTTGTTGGTTTGTTGGTTTGTTGGTTTGCTGGTTTGTTGGTTTGTTGGTTTGTTGATTTATTTGTTTGTTGGTTTGTTGGTTTGTTGGTTTGTTGGCTTGTTGGTTTGTTGGTTTGTTGGTTTGTTCGTTTGTTTATTTGTTTGTTTGTTGGCTTGTTTGTTTGTTGGTTGGTTGGTTTGTTGGTTTTTTGGTTTGTTGGTTTGTTGGTTTGTTTGTTTGTTGGTTTGTTGGTTTATTGGTTTGTTGGTTTATTGGTTTGTTGGTTTTTTGGTTTGTTGGCTTGTTGGTTTGTTGTTTTGTTGGTTTGTTGGTTTGTTTATTTGTTCGTTTGTTGGTTTGTTGGCTTGTTGGTTTGTCGGTTTGTTGGTTTGTTGGTTTTTTTGTTTGTTTGTTTGTTGGCTTGTTGGTTTGTTGGTTTGTTGGTTTGTAGGTTTGTTGGTTTGTTGGTTTTTTGGTTTGTTGGCTTATTGGTTTGTTGGCTTGTTGGCTTGTTGGTTTGTTGGTTTTTTTGCTTGTTGGTTTTTGGTTTGTTGGTTTGTTGGCTTGTTAGTTTGTTGGTTTGTTGGTTTGTTGGTTTGTTGGTTTGTTGGTTTGTTGGTTTGTTGGTTTATTTGTTTGTTGTTTTTTTGGTTTGTTGGTTTGTTTGTTTGTTGGTTTGTTGGTTTTTTGGTTTGTGGTTTGTTTGTTTGTTGGTTTGTTGGTTTGTTCGTTTGTTGGTTTTTTGGTTTGTTGGCTTGTTGGCTTGTTGGCTTGTCGGTTTGTTGGTTTGTTGGTTTGTTGGTTTGTTGGTTTGTTGGTTTGTGGTTTGTTGGTTTGTTGGTTTGTTGGCTTGTTCGTTTGTTGGCTTGTTGGCATGTTGGTTTATTGGTTTGTTGGCTTGATGGATTGCTGGTTTGTTGGTTTGTGGTTTTGTTGGTTTTTTTGTTTGTTGGTTTGTTGGTTTGTTGGTTTGTTGGTTTGTTGGTTTGTTGGTTTGTTGGTTTGTTGTTTTGTTGGTTTGTTGGGTTGTTGGTTTGTTGGCTTGTTGGCTTGTTGGTTTGTTGGTTTTTTGATTTGTTGGTTTGTTGGTTTGTTGGTTTGTTGGTTTGTTGGTTTATTGGTTTGTTGGTTTATTGGTTTGTTGGTTTTTTGGTTTGTTGGCTTGTTGGTTTGTTGTTTTGTTGGTTTGTTGGTTTGTTTATTTGTTCGTTTGTTGGTTTGTTGGCTTTTTGGTTTGTCGGTTTGTTGGTTTGTTGGTTTTTTTGTTTGTTTGTTTGTTGGCTTGTTGGTTTGTTGGTTTGTTGGTTTGTAGGTTTGTTGGTTTGTTGGTTTTTTAGTTTGTTGGCTTATTGGTTTGTTGGCTTGTTGGATTGTTGGTTTGTTGGCTTTTTTGCTTGTTGGTTTTTGGTTTGTTGGTTTGTTGGCTTGTTAGTTTGTTGGTTTGTTGGTTTGTTGGTTTGTTGGTTTGTTGGTTTGTTGGTTTGTTGGTTTATTTGTTTGTTGTTTTTTTGGTTTGTTGGTTTGTTTGTTTGTTGGTTTGTTGGTTTTTTGGTTTGTGGTTTGTTTGTTTGTTGGTTTGTTGGTTTGTTCGTTTGTTGGTTTTTTGGTTTGTTGGCTTGTTGGCTTGTCGGTTTGTTGGTTTGTTGGTTTGTTGGTTTGTTGGTTTGTTGGTTTGTGGTTTGTTGGTTTGTTGGTTTGTTGGCTTGTTCGTTTGTTGGCTTGTTGGCATGTTGGTTTATTGGTTTGTTGGTTTGATGGATTGCTGGTTTGTTGGTTTGTGGTTTTGTTGGTTTTTTTGTTTGTTGGTTTGTTGGTTTGTTGGTTTGTTGGTTTGTTGGTTTGTTGGTTTGTTGTTTTGTTGGTTTGTTGGGTTGTTGGTTTGTTGGCTTGTTGGCTTGTTGGTTTGTTGGTTTTTTGATTTGTTGGTTTGTTGGTTTGTTGGTTTGTTGGTTTGTTGGTTTGTTGGTTTGTTGGTTTGTTGGTTTGTTGGTTTGTTGGTTTGTTGGTTTGTTGATTTGTTGGTTTGTTGGTTTGTTGATTTGTTCGTTTGTTGGTTTGTTGGTTTGTTGGTTTGTCAGCTTGTTTGTTTTGTTCGTTTGTTGGCTTGTTGGTTTGTTGGCTTGTTGGCTTGTTGGTTTGTTGGTTTGTTGGTTTGTTGGCTTGTTGGTTTGTTAGTTTGTTGGTTTGTTGGTTTGTTCGTTTGTTGGTTTGTTGGTTTGTTGGCTTGTTGGTTTGTTGGTTTGTTGGTTTGCTGGTTTGTTGGTTTGTCGGTTTTTTGGTTTATTTGTTTGTTGGTTTGTTGGCTTGTTGGTTTTTTTGGGTTGTTGGTTTGTTGGTTTGTAGGTTTGTTGGTTTGTCGGTTTGTTGGTTTGTCGGTTTGATGGTTTGTTGGTTTGTTGGTTTGTTGGTTTGTTCGTCTGTTGGTTTGTTTGTTTGTTGGTTTCTTGGTTTGTTCGTTTGTTGGCTTGTTGGTTTGTTGGTTTGTTGGCTTGTTGGTTTATTGTTTTTTTGGTTTGTTGGTTTGTTGATTTGTTGGTTTGTTGGTTTGTTGGTTTGTTGGTATGTTGGTTTGTTGGTTTGTTGGTTTGTTGGTTTGTTAGTTTGTTGGATTGCTGGTTTGTTGGTTTGTGGTTTTGTTGGTTTTTTTGTTTGTTGGTTTGTTGGTTTGTTGGTTTGTTGGTTTGTTGGTTTGTTGGTTTGTTGGTTTGTTGTTTTGTTGGTTTGTTGGGTTGTTGGTTTGTTGGCTTGTTGGCTTGTTGGTTTGTTGGTTTTTTGATTTGTTGGTTTGTTGGTTTGTTGGTTTGTTGGTTTGTTGGTTTATTGGTTTGTTGGTTTATTGGTTTGTTGGTTTTTTGGTTTGTTGGCTTGTTGGTTTGTTGTTTTGTTGGTTTGTTGGTTTGTTTATTTGTTCGTTTGTTGGTTTGTTGGCTTTTTGGTTTGTCGGTTTGTTGGTTTGTTGGTTTTTTTGTTTGTTTGTTTGTTGGCTTGTTGGTTTGTTGGTTTGTTGGTTTGTAGGTTTGTTGGTTTGTTGGTTTTTTAGTTTGTTGGCTTATTGGTTTGTTGGCTTGTTGGATTGTTGGTTTGTTGGCTTTTTTGCTTGTTGGTTTTTGGTTTGTTGGTTTGTTGGCTTGTTAGTTTGTTGGTTTGTTGGTTTGTTGGTTTGTTGGTTTGTTGGTTTGTTGGTTTGTTGGTTTATTTGTTTGTTGTTTTTTTGGTTTGTTGGTTTGTTTGTTTGTTGGTTTGTTGGTTTTTTGGTTTGTGGTTTGTTTGTTTGTTGGTTTGTTGGTTTGTTCGTTTGTTGGTTTTTTGGTTTGTTGGCTTGTTGGCTTGTCGGTTTGTTGGTTTGTTGGTTTGTTGGTTTGTTGGTTTGCTGGTTTGTGGTTTGTTGGTTTGTTGGTTTGTTGGCTTGTTCGTTTGTTGGCTTGTTGGCATGTTGGTTTATTGGTTTGTTGGTTTGATGGATTGCTGGTTTGTTGGTTTGTGGTTTTGTTGGTTTTTTTGTTTGTTGGTTTGTTGGTTTGTTGGTTTGTTGGTTTGTTGGTTTGTTGGTTTGTTGTTTTGTTGGTTTGTTGGGTTGTTGGTTTGTTGGCTTGTTGGCTTGTTGGTTTGTTGGTTTTTTGATTTGTTGGTTTGTTGGTTTGTTGGTTTGTTGGTTTGTTGGTTTGTTGGTTTGTTGGTTTGTTGGTTTGTTGGTTTGTTGGTTTGTTGATTTGTTGGTTTGTTGGTTTGTTGATTTGTTCGTTTGTTGGTTTGTTGGTTTGTTGGTTTGTCAGCTTGTTTGTTTTGTTCGTTTGTTGGCTTGTTGGTTTGTTGGCTTGTTGGCTTGTTGGTTTGTTGGTTTGTTGGTTTGTTGGCTTGTTGGTTTGTTAGTTTGTTGGTTTGTTGGTTTGTTCGTTTGTTGGTTTGTTGGTTTGTTGGCTTGTTGGTTTGTTGGTTTGTTGGTTTGCTGGTTTGTTGGTTTGTCGGTTTTTTGGTTTATTTGTTTGTTGGTTTGTTGGCTTGTTGGTTTTTTTGGGTTGTTGGTTTGTTGGTTTGTAGGTTTGTTGGTTTGTCGGTTTGTTGGTTTGTCGGTTTGATGGTTTGTTGGTTTGTTGGTTTGTTGGTTTGTTCGTCTGTTGGTTTGTTTGTTTGTTGGTTTCTTGGTTTGTTCGTTTGTTGGCTTGTTGGTTTGTTGGTTTGTTGGCTTGTTGGTTTATTGTTTTTTTGGTTTGTTGGTTTGTTGATTTGTTGGTTTGTTGGTTTGTTGGTTTGTTGGTATGTTGGTTTGTTGGTTTGTTGGTTTGTTGGTTTGTTAGTTTGTTGGTTTGTTGGTTTGTTCGTTTGTTGGTTTGTTGGCTTGTTGGTTTGTTGGTTTGTTGGTTCGTTGGTTTGTTAGTTTGTTGGTTTTTTGGTTTGTTGGTTTGTTTGTTTGTTGGTTTGTTCGTTTGTTGGATTATTGGTTTGTTGGCTTGTTGGCTCGTTGGTTTGTTTGTTTGTTGGTTTGTTCGTTTGTTGGCTTGTTGGCTTGTTGGCTTGTTGGCTTGTTGGCTTTTTGGCTTGTTGGTTTGTTGGTTTGTTGGTTTGTTGGTTTGTTCGTTTATTGGTTTGTTCGCTTGTTGGCTTGTTGGTTTGTTGGTTTGTTGGCTTGTTGTTTTGTTGGTTTGTTGGTTTGTTGGTTTGTTGGCTTGTTGGTTTGTTGGTTTGTTGGTTTGTTGGTTTGTTGGTTTGTTAGTTTCTTGGTTTGTTGGTTTTTTGGTTTGTTGGCTTGTTGGTTTATCGGTTTGTTGGTTTGTTCGTTTGTTGCTTTTTTGGTTTGTTGGTTTGTTCGTTTGTTGGTTTGTTGGTTTGTTGGTTTGTTCGTTAGTTGGTTTTTTGGTTTGTTGGTTTGTTGGTTTTTTGGTTTGTTGGTTTGTCGGCTTGTTTGTTTTGTTCGTTTGTTGGCTTGTTGGTTTGTTGGCTTGTTGGCTTGTTGGTTTGTTTATTTGTTTGCTTGTTGGTTTTTTGGTTTGTTAGTTTGTTGGCTTGATCGTTTGTCGGTTTGTTGGTTTGTTGGTTTGTTGGTTTGTTGGTTAATTTATTTGTTGGTTTGTTGTTTTGTTGGTTTGTTGGTTCGTTTGTTTGTTAGTTTGTTGGTTTGTTGGTTTGTTGGTTTGTTGGTTTGTTGGTTTGTTGGTTTGTTGGTTAGTTTGTTTGTTGGTTTGTTGGTTTGTTGGCTTGTTTGTTTGTTGGTTTGTTCGTTTGTTGGTTTTTTGGTTTGTTGGCTTGTTGGCTTGTTGGTTTGTTGGTTTGTTGGCTTGTTGGTTTGTTGGTTTGTTGGTTTGTTGGTTTGTTCGTTTGTTGGTTTGTTGGCTTGTTGGTTTGTTGGTTTGTTGGTTTGTTGGTTTGCTGGTTTGTTGGTTTGTTGGTTTGTTGATTTATTTGTTTGTTGGTTTGTTGGTTTGTTGGCTTGTTGGTTTGTTGGTTTGTTGGTTTGTTCGTTTGTTTATTTGTTTGTTTGTTGGCTTGTTTGTTTGTTGGTTGGTTGGTTTGTTGGTTTTTTGGTTTGTTGGTTTGTTGGTTTGTTTGTTTGTTGGTTTGTTGGTTTATTGGTTTGTTGGTTTATTGGTTTGTTGGTTTTTTGGTTTGTTGGCTTGTTGGTTTGTTGTTTTGTTGGTTTGTTGGTTTGTTTATTTGTTCGTTTGTTGGTTTGTTGGCTTGTTGGTTTGTCGGTTTGTTGGTTTGTTGGTTTTTTTGTTTGTTTGTTTGTTGGCTTGTTGGTTTGTTGGTTTGTTTGTTTGTTGGTTTGTTGGTTTGTTCGTTTGTTGGTTTTTTGGTTTGTTGGCTTGTTGGCTTGTCGGTTTGTTGGTTTGTTGGTTTGTTGGTTTGTTGGTTTGTTGGTTTGTGGTTTGTTGGTTTGTTGGTTTGTTGGCTTGTTCGTTTGTTGGCTTGTTGGCATGTTGGTTTATTGGTTTGTTGGCTTGATGGATTGCTGGTTTGTTGGTTTGTGGTTTTGTTGGTTTTTTTGTTTGTTGGTTTGTTGGTTTGTTGGTTTGTTGGTTTGTTGGTTTGTTGGTTTGTTGGTTTGTTGTTTTGTTGGTTTGTTGGGTTGTTGGTTTGTTGGCTTGTTGGCTTGTTGGTTTGTTGGTTTTTTGATTTGTTGGTTTGTTGGTTTGTTGGTTTGTTGGTTTGTTGGTTTGTTGGTTTGTTGGTTTGTTGGTTTGTTGGTTTGTTGGTTTGTTGGTTTGTTGATTTGTTCGTTTGTTGGTTTGTTGGCTTGTTGGTTTGTTGGCTTGTTGGTTTGTATGCTTGTTGGTTTGTTGGTTTGTTGGTTTGTTGGTTTTTTGGTTTCTTGGTTTGTTGGTTTGTTGGTTTGTTGGTTTGTTGGTTTGTTGGTTTGTTGGTTTATTTGTTTGTTGTTTTTTTGGTTTGTTGGTTTGTTTGTTTGTTGGTTTGTTGGTTTTTTGGTTTGTGGTTTGTTTGTTTGTTGGTTTGTTGGTTTGTTCGTTTGTTGGTTTTTTGGTTTGTTGGCTTGTTGGCTTGTCGGTTTGTTGGTTTATTTGTTTGTTGGTTTGTTGTTTTGTTGGTTTAATGATTTGTTTGTTTGTTGGCTTGTTGGTTTGTTTGTCTGTTGGCTTGTTGGTTTGTGGTTTGTTGGTTTGTTCGTTTGTTGGTTTTTTGGTTTGGTGGCTTGTTGGCTTGTTGGTTTGTTTGTCTGTTGGCTTGTTGGTTTGTGGTTTGTTGGTTTGTTGGTTTGTTGGCTTGTTGGTTTGTTGGCTTGTTGGCATGTTGGTTTGTCGGTTTGTTCGTTTGTTGGATTGTTGGTTTGTTGATTTGTTGTTTTGTTGGTTTTTTTGTTTGTTGGTTTTTTTGTTTGTTGGTTTGTTGGTTTGTTGGTTTGTTGGTTTGTTGGTTTGTTGGTTTGTTGGTTTGTTGGTTTGTTGGTTTGTTGGTTTGTTGGTTTGTTGGTTTGTTGGTTTGTTTGTTTGTTGGTTTGTTCGTTTGTTGGTTTTTTGGTTTGTTGGCTTGTTGGCTTGTTGGTTTGTTGGTTTGTTGGCTTGTTGGTTCGTTAGTTTGTTGGTTTGTTGGTTTATTGGTTTGTTCGTTTGTTGGTTTGTTGGTTTGTTGGCTTGTTGGTTTGTTGGTTTGTTGGTTTGTTGGTTTGTTGGTTTGTTGGTTTGTCGGTTTGTTGGTTTGTCGGTTTGTTGGTTTGTTGGGTTGTTGGTTTGTTGGTTTGTTCGTTTGTTGGTTTGTGTGTTTGTTGGTTTGTTGGTTTGTTCGTTTGTTGGCTTGTTGGTTTGTTGGTTTGTTGGCTTATTGGTTTGTTGGTTTGTTGTTTTTTGGGTTTGTTGGTTTGTTGGTTTGTTGGTTTGTTGGTTTGTTGGTATGTTGGTTTGTTGGTTTGTTGGTTTGTTGGTTTGTTAGTTTGTTGGTTTGTTGGTTTGTTGGTTTGTTGGTTTGTTCGTTTGTTGGTTTGTTGGCTTGTTGGTTTGTTGGTTTGTTGGTTTGTTGGTTTGTTGGTTTGTTGGTTTGTTGGTTTGTTGGTTTGTTGGTTTGTTGGTTTGTTGGTTTGTTGGTTTGTTGGTTTGTTGGTTTGTTGGTTTGTTGGTTTTTTGGTTTGTTGGCTTGTTGGTTTGTTGGTTTGTTGGTTTGTTCATTTGTTGGTTTTTTGGTTTGGTGGTTTGTTCGTTTGTTGGTTTGTTGGTTGGTTAGTTTGTTCATTTGTTGGTTTTTTGGTTTGTTGGTTTGTTAGTTTGTTGGTTTGTTGGTTTGTTGGTTTGTTCGTTTGTTGGCTTGTTGGCTTGTTGGTTTGTTGGCTTGTTGGTTTGGTGGTTTGTTTGCTTGTTAATTTTTGGGTTTGTTGGTTTGTTGGTTTGTTCGTTTGTTGGTTTGTTGGTTTTTTTTTTGTCGGTTTGTTGGTTTGTTGTTTTGTTGGTTTTTTGGTTTGTTTGTTTGTTGGTTTGTTGGTTTTTTGGTTTGTTAGTTTGTTGGTTTGTTGGTTTGTTGGTTTGTTGGTTTGTTTGTTTGTTGGTGTATTCGTTTGTTGGCTTGTTGGATTGTTGGATTGTTGGCTTCTTGGCTTGTTGGCTTGTTGGTTTGTTTGCTTGTTGGTTTTTTGGTTTGTTAGTTTGTTGGCTTGATCGTTTGTCGGTTTGTTGGTTTGTTGGTTTGTTGGTTTGTTGGTTTGTTGGTTAATTTATTTGTTGGTTTGTTGTTTTGTTGGTTTGTTGGTTCGTTTGTTTGTTAGTTTGTTGGTTTGTTGCTTTGTTGGTTTGTTGGTTTGTTGGTTTGTTGGTTAGTTTGTTTGTTGGTTTGTTGGTTTGTTGGCTTGTTTGTTTGTTGGTTTGTTCGTTTGTTGGTTTTTTGGTTTGTTGGCTTGTTGGCTTGTTGGTTTGTTGGTTTGTTGGCTTGTTGGTTTGTTGGTTTGTTGGTTTGTTCGTTTGTTGGTTTGTTGGCTTGTTGGTTTGTTGGTTTGTTGGTTTGTTGGTTTGTTGGTTTGCTGGTTTGTTGGTTTGTTGGTTTGTTGATTTATTTGTTTGTTGGTTTGTTGGTTTGTTGGTTTGTTGGCTTGTTGGTTTGTTGGTTTGTTGGTTTGTTCGTTTGTTTATTTGTTTGTTTGTTGGCTTGTTTGTTTGTTGGTTGGTTGGTTTGTTGGTTTTTTGGTTTGTTGGTTTGTTGGTTTGTTTGTTTGTTGGTTTGTTGGTTTATTGGTTTGTTGGTTTATTGGTTTGTTGGTTTTTTGGTTTGTTGGCTTGTTGGTTTGTTGTTTTGTTGGTTTGTTGGTTTGTTTATTTGTTCGTTTGTTGGTTTGTTGGCTTGTTAGTTTGTCGGTTTGTTGGTTTGTTGGTTTTTTTGTTTGTTTGTTTGTTGGCTTGTTGGTTTGTTGGTTTGTTGGTTTGTAGGTTTGTTGGTTTGTTGGTTTTTTGGTTTGTTGGCTTATTGGTTTGTTGGCTTGTTGGCTTGTTGGTTTGTTGGTTTTTTTGCTTGTTGGTTTTTGGTTTGTTGGTTTGTTGGCTTGTTAGTTTGTTGGTTTGTTGGTTTGTTGGTTTGTTGGTTTGTTGGTTTGTTGGTTTGTTGGTTTATTTGTTTGTTGTTTTTTTGGTTTGTTGGTTTGTTTGTTTGTTGGTTTGTTGGTTTTTTGGTTTGTGGTTTGTTTGTTTGTTGGTTTGTTGGTTTGTTCGTTTGTTGGTTTTTTGGTTTGTTGGCTTGTTGGCTTGTCGGTTTGTTGGTTTGTTGGTTTGTTGGTTTGTTGGTTTGTTGGTTTGTGGTTTGTTGGTTTGTTGGTTTGTTGGCTTGTTCGTTTGTTGGCTTGTTGGCATGTTGGTTTATTGGTTTGTTGGCTTGATGGATTGCTGGTTTGTTGGTTTGTGGTTTTGTTGGTTTTTTTGTTTGTTGGTTTGTTGGTTTGTTGGTTTGTTGGTTTGTTGGTTTGTTGGTTTGTTGGTTTGTTGGTTTGTTGGTTTGTTGGGTTGTTGGTTTGTTGGCTTGTTGGCTTGTTGGTTTGTTGGTTTTTTGATTTGTTGGTTTGTTGGTTTGTTGGTTTGTTGGTTTGTTGGTTTGTTGGTTTGTTGGTTTGTTGGGTTGTTGGTTTGTTGGCTTGTTGGCTTGTTGGTTTGTTGGTTTTTTGATTTGTTGGTTTGTTGGTTTATTGGATTTGTTGGTTTGTTGGTTTATTGGTTTGTTGGTTTGTTGGTTTGTTGGTTTGTTGGTTTGTTGGTTTGTTGGTTTGTTGGTTTGTTGGTTTGTTCGTTTGTTGGTTTGTTGGTTTGTTGGTTTGTCGGCTTGTTTATTTTGTTCGTTTGTTGGCTTGTTGGTTTGTTGGCTTGTTGGCTTGTTGGTTTGTTGGTTTGTTGGTTTGTTGGCTTGTTGGTTTGTTAGTTTGTTGGTTTGTTGGTTTGTTCGTTTGTTGGTTTGTTGGTTTGTTGGCTTGTTGGTTTGTTGGTTTGTTGGTTTGCTGGTTTGTTGGTTTGTCGGTTTTTTGGTTTATTTGTTTGTTGGTTTGTTGGCTTGTTGGTTTTTTTGGGTTGTTGGTTTGTTGGTTTGTAGGTTTGTTGGTTTGTCGGTTTGTTGGTTTGTCGGTTTGATGGTTTGTTGGTTTGTTGGTTTGTTGGTTTGTTCGTCTGTTGGTTTGTTTGTTTGTTGGTTTCTTGGTTTGTTCGTTTGTTGGCTTGTTGGTTTGTTGGTTTGTTGGCTTGTTGGTTTGTTGGTTTATTGTTTTTTTGGTTTGTTGGTTTGTTGATTTGTTGGTTTGTTGGTTTGTTGGTTTGTTGGTATGTTGGTTTGTTGGTTTGTTGGTTTGTTGGTTTGTTAGTTTGTTGGTTTGTTGGTTTGTTGGTTTGTTGGCTTGTTCGTTTGTTGGCTTGTTGGCATGTTGGTTTATTGGTTTGTTGGCTTGATGGATTGCTGGTTTGTTGGTTTGTGGTTTTGTTGGTTTTTTTGTTTGTTGGTTTGTTGGTTTGTTGGTTTGTTGGTTTGTTGGTTTGTTGGTTTTTTTGTTTGTTGGTTTGTTGGTTTGTTGGTTTGTTTGTTTGTTGGTTTGTTTGTTTGTTGGTTTGTTGGCTTGTTGGTTTTTTTGGGTTGTTGGTTTGTTGGTTTGTAGGTTTGTTGGTTTGTCGGTTTGTTGGTTTGTCGGTTTGATGGTTTGTTGGTTTGTTGGTTTGTTGGTTTGTTCGTCTGTTGGTTTGTTTGTTTGTTGGTTTCTTGGTTTGTTCGTTTGTTGGCTTGTTGGTTTGTTGGTTTGTTGGCTTGTTGGTTTGTTGGTTTATTGTTTTTTTGGTTTGTTGGTTTGTTGATTTGTTGGTTTGTTGGTTTGTTGGTTTGTTGGTATGTTGGTTTGTTGGTTTGTTGGTTTGTTGGTTTGTTAGTTTGTTGGTTTGTTGGTTTGTTCGTTTGTTGGTTTGTTGGCTTGTTGGTTTGTTGGTTTGTTGGTTCGTTGGTTTGTTAGTTTGTTGGTTTTTTGGTTTGTTGGTTTGTTTGTTTGTTGGTTTGTTTGTTTGTTGGATTATTGGTTTGTTGGCTTGTTGGCTCGTTGGTTTGTTGGTTTGTTGGTTTGTTCGTTTGTTGGCTTGTTGGCTTGTTGGCTTGTTGGCTTGTTGACTTTTTGGCTTGTTGGTTTGTTGGTTTGCTGGTTTGTTGGTTTGTTGGTTTGTTCGTTTGTTGGTTTGTTCGCTTGTTGGCTTGTTGGTTTGTTGGTTTGTTGGCTTGTTGTTTTGTTGGTTTGTTGGTTTGTTGGTTTGTTGGCTTGTTGGTTTGTTGGTTTGTTGGTGTGTTGGTTTGTTGGTTTGTTAGTTTCTTGGTTTGTTGGTTTTTTGGTTTGTTGGCTTGTTGGTTTATCGGTTTGTTGGTTTGTTCGTTTGTTGCTTTTTTGGTTTGTTGGTTTGTTCGTTTGTTGGTTTGTTCGTTTGTTGGTTTGTTGGTTTGTTGGTTTGTTCGTTAGTTGGTTTTTTGGTTTGTTGGTTTGTTGGTTTTTTGGTTTGTTGGTTTGTCGGCTTGTTTGATTTGTTCGTTTGTTGGCTTGTTGGTTTGTTGGCTTGTTGGCTTGTTGGTTTGTTGGTTTGTTTGCTTGTTGGTTTTTTGGTTTGTTAGTTTGTTGGCTTGATCGTTTGTCGGTTTGTTGGTTTGTTGGTTTGTTGGTTTGTTGGTTAATTTATTTGTTGGTTTGTTGTTTTGTTGGTTCGTTGGTTCGTTTGTTTGTTAGTTTGTTGGTTTGTTGGTTTGTTGGTTTGTTGGTTTGTTGGTTTGTTGGTTAGTTTGTTTGTTGGTTTGTTGGTTTGTTGGCTTGTTTGTTTGTTGGTTTGTTCGTTTGTTGGTTTTTTGGTTTGTTGGCTTGTTGGCTTGTTGGTTTGTTGGTTTGTTGGCTTGTTGGTTTGTTGGTTTGTTAGTTTGTTCGTTTGTTGGTTTGTTGGCTTGTTGGTTTGTTGGTTTGTTGGTTTGTTGGTTTGTTGGTTTGCTGGTTTGTTGGTTTGTTGGTTTGTTGATTTATTTGTTTGTTGGTTTGTTGGTTTGTTGGTTTGTTGGCTTGTTGGTTTGTTGGTTTGTTGGTTTGTTCGTTTGTTTATTTGTTTGTTTGTTGGCTTGTTTGTTTGTTGGTTGGTTGGTTTGTTGGTTTTTTGGTTTGTTGGTTTGTTGGTTTGTTTGTTTGTTGGTTTGTTGGTTTATTGGTTTGTTGGTTTATTGGTTTGTTGGTTTTTTGGTTTGTTGGCTTGTTGGTTTGTTGTTTTGTTGGTTTGTTGGTTTGTTTATTTGTTCGTTTGTTGGTTTGTTGGCTTGTTAGTTTGTCGGTTTGTTGGTTTGTTGGTTTTTTTGTTTGTTTGTTTGTTGGCTTGTTGGTTTGTTGGTTTGTTGGTTTGTAGGTTTGTTGGTTTGTTGGTTTTTTGGTTTGTTGGCTTATTGGTTTGTTGGCTTGTTGGCTTGTTGGTTTGTTGGTTTTTTTGCTTGTTCGTTTTTGGTTTGTTGGTTTGTTGGCTTGTTAGTTTGTTGGTTTGTTGGTTAGTTGGTTTGTTGGTTTGTTGGTTTGTTGGTTTGTTGGTTTATTTGTTTGTTGTTTTTTTGGTTTGTTGGTTTGTTTGTTTGTTGGTTTGTTGGTTTTTTGGTTTGTGGTTTGTTTGTTTGTTGGTTTGTTGGTTTGTTCGTTTGTTGGTTTTTTGGTTTGTTGGCTTGTTGGCTTGTCGGTTTGTTGGTTTGTTGGTTTGTTGGTTTGTTGGTTTGTTGGTTTGTGGTTTGTTGGTTTGTTGGTTTGTTGGCTTGTTCGTTTGTTGGCTTGTTGGCATGTTGGTTTATTGGTTTGTTGGCTTGATGGATTGCTGGTTTGTTGGTTTGTGGTTTTGTTGGTTTTTTTGTTTGTTGGTTTGTTGGTTTGTTGGTTTGTTGGTTTGTTGGTTTGTTGGTTTGTTGGTTTGTTGTTTTGTTGGTTTGTTGGGTTGTTGGTTTGTTGGCTTGTTGGCTTGTTGGTTTGTTGGTTTTTTGATTTGTTTGTTTGTTGGTTTGTTGGTTTGTTGGTTTGTTGGTTTATTGGTTTGTTGGTTTATTGGTTTGTTGGTTTTTTGGTTTGTTGGCTTGTTGGTTTGTTGTTTTGTTGGTTTGTTGGTTTGTTTATTTGTTCGTTTGTTGGTTTGTTGGCTTGTTGGTTTGTCGGTTTGTTGGTTTGTTGGTTTTTTTGTTTGTTTGTTTGTTGGCTTGTTGGTTTGTTGGTTTGTTGGTTTGTTGGTTTTTTGGTTTGTTGGCTTATTGGTTTGTTGGCTTGTTGGATTGTTGGTTTGTTGGTTTTTTTGCTTGTTGGTTTTTGGTTTGTTGGTTTGTTGGCTTGTTAGTTTGTTGGTTTGTTGGTTTGTTGGTTTGTTGGTTTGTTGGTTTGTTGGTTTGTTGGTTTGTTGGTTTATTTGTTTGTTGTTTTTTTGGTTTGTTGGTTGGTTTGTTTGTTGGTTTGTTGGTTTTTTGGTTTGTGGTTTGTTTGTTTGTTGGTTTGTTGGTTTGTTCGTTTGTTGGTTTTTTGGTTTGTTGGCTTGTTGGCTTGTCGGTTTGTTGGTTTGTTGGTTTGTTGGTTTGTTGGTTTGTTGGTTTGTGGTTTGTTGGTTTGTTGGTTTGTTGGCTTGTTCGTTTGTTGGCTTGTTGGCATGTTGGTTTATTGGTTTGTTGGTTTGATGGATTGCTGGTTTGTTGGTTTGTGGTTTTGTTGGTTTTTTTTGTTTGTTGGTTTGTTGGTTTGTTGGTTTGTTGGTTTGTTGGTTTGTTGGTTTGTTGTTTTGTTGGTTTGTTGGGTTGTTGGTTTGTTGGGCTGTTGGCTTGTTGGTTTGTTGGTTTTTTGATATGTTGGTTTGTTGGTTTGTTGGTTTGTTGGTTTGTTGGCTTGTTGGTTTGTTGGCTTGTTGGTTTGTTGGTTTGTTGGTTTGTTGGTTTGTTGGCTTGTTGGTTTGTTAGTTTGTTGGTTTGTTGGTTTGTTCGTTTGTTGGTTTGTTGGTTTGTTGGCTTGTTGGTTTGTTGGTTTGTTGGTTTGCTGGTTTGTTGGTTTGTCGGTTTTTTGGTTTATTTGTTTGTTGGTTTGTTGGTTTGTTGGTTTGTTGGTTTGTAGGTTTGTTGGTTTGTCGGTTTGTTGGTTTGTCGGTTTGATGGTTTGTTGGTTTGTTGGTTTGTTGGTTTGTTCGTCTGTTGGTTTGTTTGTTTGTTGGTTTCTTGGTTTGTTCGTTTGTTGGCTTGTTGGTTTGTTGGTTTGTTGGCTTGTTGGTTTGTTGGTTTATTGTTTTTTTGGTTTGTTGGTTTGTTGATTTGTTGGTTTGTTGGTTTGTTGGTTTGTTGGTTTGTTAGTTTGTTGGTTTGTTGGTTTGTTCGTTTGTTGGTTTGTTGGCTTGTTGGTTTGTTGGTTTGTTGGTTCGTTGGTTTGTTAGTTTGTTGGTTTTTTGGTTTGTTGGTTTGTTTGTTTGTTGGTTTGTTCGTTTGTTGGATTATTGGTTTGTTGGCTTGTTGGCTCGTTGGTTTGTTTGTTTGTTGGTTTGTTCGTTTGTTGGCTTGTTGGCTTGTTGGCTTGTTGGCTTGTTGGCTTTTTGGCTTGTTGGTTTGTTGGTTTGTTGGTTTGTTGGTTTGTTGGTTTGTTCGTTTGTTGGTTTGTTCGCTTGTTGGCTTGTTGGTTTGTTGGTTTGTTGGCTTGTTGTTTTGTTGGTTTGTTGGTTTGTTGGTTTGTTGGCTTGTTGGTTTGTTGGTTTGTTGGTTTGTTGGTTTGTTGGTTTTTTAGTTTCTTGGTTTGTTGGTTTTTTGGTTTGTTGGCTTGTTGGTTTATCGGTTTGTTGGTTTGTTCGTTTGTTGCTTTTTTGGTTTGTTGGTTTGTTCGTTTGTTGGTTTGTTGGTTTGTTGGTTTGTTCGTTAGTTGGTTTTTTGGTTTGTTGGTTTGTTGGTTTTTTGGTTTGTTGGTTTGTCGGCTTGTTGGCTTGTTGGCTTGTTGGTTTGTTGGTTTGTTTGCTTGTTGGTTTTTTGGTTTGTTAGTTTGTTGGCTTGATCGTTTGTCGGTTTGTTGGTTTGTTGGTTTGTTGGTTTGTTGGTTAATTTATTTGTTGGTTTGTTGTTTTGTTGGTTTGTTGGTTCGTTTGTTTGTTAGTTTGTTGGTTTGTTGGTTTGTTGGTTTGTTGGTTTGTTGGTTTGTTGGTTAGTTTGTTTGTTGGTTTGTTGGTTTGTTGGCTTGTTTTTTTGTTGGTTTGTTCGTTTGTTGGTTTTTTGGTTTGTTGGCTTGTTGGCTTGTTGGTTTGTTGGTTTGTTGGCTTGTTGGTTTGTTGGTTTGTTGGTTTGTTCGTTTGTTGGTTTGTTGGCTTGTTGGTTTGTTGGTTTGTTGGTTTGTTGGTTTGTTGGTTTGCTGGTTTGTTGGTTTGTTGGTTTGTTGATTTTATTGTTTGTTGGTTTGTTGGTTTGTTGGTTTGTTGGCTTGTTGGTTTGTTGGTTTGTTGGTTTGTTCGTTTGTTTATTTGTTTGTTTGTTGGCTTGTTTGTTTGTTGGTTGGTTGGTTTGTTGGTTTTTTGGTTTGTTGGTTTGTTGGTTTGTTTGTTTGTTGGTTTGTTGGTTTATTGGTTTGTTGGTTTATTGGTTTGTTGGTTTTTTGGTTTGTTGGCTTGTTGGTTTGTTGTTTTGTTGGTTTGTTGGTTGGTTTATTTGTTCGTTTGTTGGTTTGTTGGTTTGTTGGCTTGTTGGTTTGTTAGTTTGTTGGTTTGTTGGTTTGTTCGTTTGTTGGTTTGTTGGTTTGTTGGCTTGTTGGTTTGTTGGTTTGTTGGTTTGCTGGTTTGTTGGTTTGTCGGTTTTTTGGTTTATTTGTTTGTTGGTTTGTTGGCTTGTTGGTTTTTTTGGGTTGTTGGTTTGTTGGTTTGTAGGTTTGTTGGTTTGTCGGTTTGTTGGTTTGTCGGTTTGATGGTTTGTTGGTTTGTTGGTTTGTTGGTTTGTTCGTCTGTTGGTTTGTTTGTTTGTTGGTTTCTTGGTTTGTTCGTTTGTTGGCTTGTTGGTTTGTTGGTTTGTTGGCTTGTTGGTTTGTTGGTTTATTGTTTTTTTGGTTTGTTGGTTTGTTGATTTGTTGGTTTGTTGGTTTGTTGGTTTGTTGGTTTGTTAGTTTGTTGGTTTGTTGGTTTGATCGTTTGTTGGTTTGTTGGCTTGTTGGTTTGTTGGTTTGTTGGTTCGTTGGTTTGTTAGTTTGTTGGTTTTTTGGTTTGTTGGTTTGTTTGTTTGTTGGTTTGTTCGTTTGTTGGATTATTGGTTTGTTGGCTTGTTGGCTCGTTGGTTTGTTTGTTTGTTGGTTTGTTCGTTTGTTGGCTTGTTGGCTTGTTGGCTTGTTGGCTTTTTGGCTTGTTGGTTTGTTGGTTTGTTGGTTTGTTGGTTTGTTGGTTTGTTCGCTTGTTGGCTTGTTGGTTTGTTGGTTTGTTGGCTTGTTGTTTTGTTGGTTTGTTGGTTTGTTGGTTTGTTGGCTTGTTGGTTTTTTGGTTTGTTGGTTTGTTGGTTTGTTGGTTTTTTAGTTTCTTGGTTTGTTGGTTTTTTGGTTTGTTGGCTTGTTGGTTTATCGGTTTGTTGGTTTGTTCGTTTGTTGCTTTTTTGGTTTGTTGGTTTGTTCGTTTGTTGGTTTGTTGGTTTGTTGGTTTGTTCGTTAGTTGGTTTTTTGGTTTGTTGGTTTGTTGGTTTTTTGGTTTGTTGGTTTGTCGGCTTGTTTGTTTTGTTCGTTTGTTGGCTTGTTGGTTTGTTGGCTTGTTGGCTTGTTGGTTTATTGGTTTGTTTGCTTGTTGGTTTTTTGGTTTGTTAGTTTGTTGGCTTGATCGTTTGTCGGTTTGTTGGTTTGTTGGTTTGTTGGTTTGTTGGTTAATTTATTTGTTGGTTTGTTGTTTTGTTGGTTTGTTGGTTCGTTTGTTTGTTAGTTTGTTGGTTTGTTGGTTTGTTGGTTTGTTGGTTTGTTGGTTTGTTGGTTAGTTTGTTTGTTGGTTTGTTGGTTTGTTGGCTTGTTTTTTTGTTGGTTTGTTCGTTTGTTGGTTTTTTGGTTTGTTGGCTTGTTGGCTTGTTGGTTTGTTGGTTTGTTGGCTTGTTGGTTTGTTGGTTTGTTGGTTTGTTCGTTTGTTGGTTTGTTGGCTTGTTGGTTTGTTGGTTTGTTGGTTTGTTGGTTTGTTGGTTTGCTGGTTTGTTGGTTTGTTGGTTTGTTGATTTTATTGTTTGTTGGTTTGTTGGTTTGTTGGTTTGTTGGCTTGTTGGTTTGTTGGTTTGTTGGTTTGTTCGTTTGTTTATTTGTTTGTTTGTTGGCTTGTTTGTTTGTTGGTTGGTTGGTTTGTTGGTTTTTTGGTTTGTTGGTTTGTTGGTTTGTTTGTTTGTTGGTTTGTTGGTTTATTGGTTTGTTGGTTTATTGGTTTGTTGGTTTTTTGGTTTGTTGGCTTGTTGGTTTGTTGTTTTGTTGGTTTGTTGGTTTGTTTATTTGTTCGTTTGTTGGTTTGTTGGCTTGTTGGTTTGTCGGTTTGTTGGTTTGTTGGTTTTTTTGTTTGTTTGTTTGTTGGATTGTTGGTTTGTTGGTTTGTTGGTTTGTAGGTTTGTTGGTTTGTTGGTTTTTTGGTTTGTTGGCTTATTGGTTTGTTGGCTTGTTGGCTTGTTGGTTTGTTGGTTTTTTTGCTTGTTGGTTTTTGGTTTGTTGGTTTGTTGGCTTGTTAGTTTGTTGGTTTGTTGGTTTGTTGGTTTGTTGGTTTGTTGGTTTGTTGGTTTGTTGGTTTATTTGTTTGTTGTTTTTTTGGTTTGTTGGTTTGTTTGTTTGTTGGTTTGTTGGTTTTTTGGTTTGTGGTTTGTTTGTTTGTTGGTTTGTTGGTTTGTTCGTTTGTTGGTTTTTTGGTTTGTTGGCTTGTTGGCTTGTCGGTTTGTTGGTTTGTTGGTTTGTTGGTTTGTTGGTTTGTTGGTTTGTGGTTTGTTGGTTTGTTGGTTTGTTGGCTTGTTCGTTTGTTGGCTTGTTGGCATGTTGGTTTATTGGTTTGTTGGCTTGATGGATTGCTGGTTTGTTGGTTTGTGGTTTTGTTGGTTTTTTTGTTTGTTGGTTTGTTGGTTTGTTGGTTTGTTGGTTTGTTGGTTTGTTGCTTTGTTGGTTTGTTGTTTTGTTGGTTTGTTGGGTTGTTGGTTTGTTGGCTTGTTGGCTTGTTGGTTTGTTGGTTTTTTGATTTGTTGGTTTGTTGGTTTGTTGGTTTGTTGGTTTGTTGGTTTGTTGGTTTGTTGGTTTGTTGGTTTGTTGGTTTGTTGGTTTGTTGATTTGTTCGTTTGTTGGTTTGTTGGCTTGTTGGTTTGTTGGCTTGTTGGTTTGTGTGCTTGTTGGTTTGTTGGTTTGTTGGTTTGTTGGTTTTTTGGTTTCTTGGTTTGTTGGTTTGTTGGTTTGTTGGTTTGTTGGTTTGTTGGTTTGTTGGTTTATTTGTTTGTTGTTTTTTTGGTTTGTTGGTTTGTTTGTTTGTTGGTTTGTTGGTTTTTTGGTTTGTGGTTTGTTTGTTTGTTGGTTTGTTGGTTTGTTCGTTTGTTGGTTTTTTGGTTTGTTGGCTTGTTGGCTTGTCGGTTTGTTGGTTTATTTGTTTGTTGGTTTGTTGTTTTGTTGGTTTGTTGATTTGTTTGTTTGTTGGCTTGTTGGTTTGTTTGTCTGTTGGCTTGTTGGTTTGTGGTTTGTTGGTTTGTTCGTTTGTTGGTTTTTTGGTTTGGTGGCTTGTTGGCTTGTTGGTTTGTTTGTCTGTTGGCTTGTTGGTTTGTGGTTTGTTGGTTTGTTGGTTTGTTGGCTTGTTGGTTTGTTGGCTTGTTGGCATGTTGGTTTGTCGGTTTGTTCGTTTGTTGGATTGTTGGTTTGTTGATTTGTTGTTTTGTTGGTTTTTTTGTTTGTTGGTTTTTTTGTTTGTTGGTTTGTTGGTTTGTTGGTTTGTTGGTTTGTTGGTTTGTTGGTTTGTTGGTTTGTTGGTTTGTTGGTTTGTTGGTTTGTTGGTTTGTTTGTTTGTTGGTTTGTTAGTTTGTTGGTTTTTTGGTTTGTTGGCTTGTTGGCTTGTTGGTTTGTTGGTTTGTTGGCTTGTTGGTTCGTTAGTTTGTTGGTTTGTTGGTTTGTTCGTTTGTTGGTTTGTTGGTTTGTTGGCTTGTTGGTTTGTTGGTTTGTTGGTTTGTTGGTTTGTTGGTTTGTTGGTTTGTCGGTTTGTTGGTTTGTCGGTTTGTTGGTTTGTTGGGTTGTTGGTTTGTTGGTTTGTTCGTTTGTTGGTTTGTGTGTTTGTTGGTTTGTTGGTTTGTTCGTTTGTTGGCTTGTTGGTTTGTTGGTTTGTTGGCTTATTGGTTTGTTGGTTTGTTGTTTTTTGGGTTTGTTGGTTTGTTGGTTTGTTGGTTTGTTGGTTTGTTGGTATGTTGGTTTGTTGGTTTGTTGGTTTGTTGGTTTGTTAGTTTGTTGGTTTGTTGGTTTGTTGGTTTGTTGGTTTGTTCGTTTGTTGGTTTGTTGGCTTGTTGGTTTGTTGGTTTGTTGGTTTGTTGGTTTGTTGGTTTGTTGGTTTGTTGGTTTGTTGGTTTGTTGGTTTGTTGGTTTGTTGGTTTGTTGGTTTGTTGGTTTGTTGGTTTTTTGGTTTGTTGGCTTGTTGGTTTGTTGGTTTGTTGGTTTGTTCGTTTGTTGGTTTTTTGGTTTGGTGGTTTGTTCGTTTGTTGGTTTGTTGGTTGGTTAGTTTGTTCATTTGTTGGTTTTTTGGTTTGTTGGTTTGTTGGTTTGTTAGTTTGTTGGTTTGTTGGTTTGTTCGTTTGTTGGCTTGTTGGTTTGTTGGCTTGGTGGCTTGTTGGTTTGGTGGTTTGTTTGCTTGTTAATTTTTGGGTTTGTTGGTTTGTTGGCTTGTTCGTTTGTTGGTTTGTTGGTTTTTTTTTTGTCGGTTTGTTGGTTTGTTGTTTTGTTGGTTTTTTGGTTCGTTTGTTTGTTGGTTTGTTGGTTTTTTGGTTTGTTGGTTTGTTGGTTTGTTGGTTTGTTGGTTTGTTGGTTTGTTTGTTTGTTGGTGTATTCGTTTGTTGGCTTGTTGGATTGTTGGATTGTTGGCTTGTTGGCTTGTTGGCTTGTTGGTTTGTTGGTTTGTTGGTTTGTTGGTTTGTTGGTTTGTTTGATTGTTGGTTTGTTTGTTTGTTGGCTTGCTAGTTTGTTGGTTTGTTGGTTTGTTGGTTTGTTGGTTTGTTTGTTTGTTGGTTTGTTTGTTTGTTGGCTTGTTGGCTTGTTGGCTTGTTGGCTTGTTGGCTTGTTGGTTTGTTGGTTTGTTGGTTTGTTGGTTTGTTGGTTTGTTGGGTTGTTTGATTGTTGGTTTGCTTGTTTGTTGGTTTGTTTGTTTGTGGCTTGTTGGCTTGTTGGTTTGTTGGCTTGTTGGTTTTTTGGTTTGTTGGTTTTTTGGTTTGTTGGCTTGTTGTTTTGTTGGTTTGTTGGTTTGTTGGTTTGTTGGTTTGTTGGTTTGTTGGTTGGTTCGTTTGTTGGTTTGTTTGTTTGTTGGTTTGTTCGTTTGTTGGCTTGTTGGTTTGTTGGTTTGTTGGCTTGTTGGTTTGTTGGTTTGTTGGTTTTTTGGTTTTTTGGTTTGTTGGTTTGTTGGTTTGTTGGTTTGTTGGTTTGTTGTTTTTTTGGTTTGTTGTTTTGTTGGTTTGTTGGTTTGTTGGTTTGTTCGTTTGTTGGTTTGTAGGTTTGTTGGCTTGTTGGTTTGTTGGTTTGTTGGTTTGTTGGTTTGTTGGTTTGTTGGTTTTTTGGTTTGTTGGCTTGCTGGTTTGTTGGTTTATTGGTTTGTTCGTTTGTTGGTTTTTTGGTTTGTTGGTTTGTTGGTTTGTTGGTTTTTTGGTTTGTTCGTTTGTTAATTTGTTGGCTTGTTGGCTTGTTGGTTTGTTGGTTTGTTGGTTTGTTGGTTTGTTGGTTTGTTGGTTTATTTGTTTGTTGGTTTGTTGGTTTGTTTGTTTGTTGGCTTGTTCTTTTGTTGGCTTGTTGGCTTGTTGGCTTGTTGGCTTGTTGGTGTGTTGATTTGTTGGTTTGTTGGTTTGTTGGTTTGTTCGTTTGTTGGTTTGTTCGCTTGTTGGCTTGTTGGTTTGTTGGTTTGTTGGCTTGTTGTTTTGTTGGTTTGTTGGTTTGTTGGCTTGTTGGTTTTTTGGTTTGTTGGTTTGTTGGTTTGTTGGTTTGTTGGTTTCTTGGTTTGTTGGTTTTTTGGTTTGTTGGATTGTTGGTTTATCGGTTTGTTGGTTTGTTCGTTTGTTGGTTTTTTGGTTTGTTGGTTTGTTGGTTTGTTGGTTTGTTGGTTTGTAAGTTTGTTCGTTTGTTGGTTTTTTGGTTTGTTGGTTTGTTGGTTTTTTGGTTTGTTGGTTTGTCGGCTTGTTTGTTTTGTTTGTTTGTTGGCTTGTTGGTTTGTTAGCTTGTTGGCTTGTTGGTTTGTTGGTTTGTTTGCTTGTTGGTTTTTTGGTTTGTTAGTTTGTTGGCTTTTTCGTTTGTTGGTTTGTTGGTTTGTTGATTTGTTGGTTAATTTGTTTGTTGGTTTGTTGTTTTGTTGGTTTGTTGATTCGTTTGTTTGTTAGTTTGTTGGTTTGTTGGTTTGTTGGTTTGTTGGTTTGTTGGTTTGTTTGTTTGTTGGTTTGTTGGTTTGTTGGCTTGTTTGTTTGTTGGTTTGTTCGTTTTTGGTTTTTTGGTTTGTTGGCTTGTTGGCTTGTTGGTTTGTTGGTTTGTTGGTTTGTTGGCTTGTTGGTTTTTTGGTTTGTTGGGTTGTTGGTTTGAAGGTTTGTTGGTTTCTTGGTTTGTTGGTTTTTTGGTTTGTTGGATTGTTGGTTTATCGGTTTGTTGGTTTGTTCGTTTGTTGGTTTTTTGGTTTGTTGGTTTGTTCGTTTGTTGGTTTGTTGGTTTGTTGGTTTGTTGGTTTGTTCGTTTGTTGGTTTTTTGGTTTGTTGGTTTGTTGGTTTTTTGGTTTGTTGGTTTGTCGGCTTGTTTGTTTTGTTTGTTTGTTGGCTTGTTGGTTTGTTAGCTTGTTGGCTTGTTGGTTTGTTGGTTTGTTTGCTTGTTGGTTTTTTGGTTTGTTAGTTTGTTGGCTTTTTCGTTTGTTGGTTTGTTGGTTTGTTGATTTGTTGGTTTGTTGGTTTGTTGGTTTGTTTGTTTGTTGGTTTGTTGGTTTGTTGGCTTGTTTGTTTGTTGGTTTGTTCGTTTTTGGTTTTTTGGTTTGTTGGCTTGTTGGCTTGTTGGTTTGTTGGTTTGTTGGTTTGTTGGTTTGTTGGTTTGTTGATTTGTTGGTTTGTTGGTGTGCTGGTTTGTTGGTTTGTTGGTTTGTTGATTTATTTGTTTATTGGTTTGTTGGCTTGTTGGTTTGTTGGCTTGTTGGTTTGTTGGTTTGTTGGTTTGTTTGTTTGTTGGTTTGTTCGTTTGTTGGCTTGTTGGTTTGTTGGTTGGTTGGTTTGTTGGTTTTTTGGTTTGTTGGTTTGTTGGTTTGTTGGTTTGTTGGTTTGTTGGTTTGTTGGTTTGTTGGTTTATTGGTTTGTTGGTTTTTTTGTTTGTTTGTTTGTTGGATTGTTGGTTTGTTGGTTTGTTGGTTTGTAGGTTTGTTGGTTTGTTGGTTTTTTGGTTTGTTGGCTTATTGGTTTGTTGGCTTGTTGGCTTGTTGGTTTGTTGGTTTTTTTGCTTGTTGGTTTTTGGTTTGTTGGTTTGTTGGCTTGTTAGTTTGTTGGTTTGTTGGTTTGTTGGTTTGTTGGTTTGTTGGTTTGTTGGTTTATTTGTTTGTTGTTTTTTTGGTTTGTTGGTTTGTTTGTTTGTTGGTTTGTTGGTTTTTTGGTTTGTGGTTTGTTTGTTTGTTGGTTTGTTGGTTTGTTCGTTTGTTGGTTTTTTGGTTTGTTGGCTTGTTGGCTTGTCGGTTTGTTGGTTTGTTGGTTTGTTGGTTTGTTGGTTTGTTGGTTTGTGGTTTGTTGGTTTGTTGGTTTGTTGGCTTGTTCGTTTGTTGGCTTGTTGGCATGTTGGTTTATTGGTTTGTTGGCTTGATGGATTGCTGGTTTGTTGGTTTGTGGTTTTGTTGGTTTTTTTGTTTGTTGGTTTGTTGGTTTGTTGGTTTGTTGGTTTGTTGGTTTGTTGGTTTGTTGGTTTGTTGTTTTGTTGGTTTGTTGGGTTGTTGGTTTGTTGGCTTGTTGGCTTGTTGGTTTGTTGGTTTTTTGATTTGTTGGTTTGTTGGTTTGTTGGTTTGTTGGTTTGTTGGTTTGTTGGTTTGTTGGTTTGTTGGTTTGTTGGTTTGTTGGTTTGTTGGTTTGTTGATTTGTTCGTTTGTTGGTTTGTTGGCTTGTTGGTTTGTTGGCTTGTTGGTTTGTGTGCTTGTTGGTTTGTTGGTTTGTTGGTTTGTTGGTTTTTTGGTTTCTTGGTTTGTTGGTTTATTTGTTTGTTGTTTTTTTGGTTTGTTGGTTTGTTTGTTTGTTGGTTTGTTGGTTTTTTGGTTTGTGGTTTGTTTGTTTGTTGGTTTGTTGGTTTGTTCGTTTGTTGGTTTTTTGGTTTGTTGGCTTGTTGGCTTGTCGGTTTGTTGGTTTATTTGTTTGTTGGTTTGTTGTTTTGTTGGTTTGTTGATTTGTTTGTTTGTTGGCTTGTTGGTTTGTTTGTCTGTTGGCTTGTTGGTTTGTGGTTTGTTGGTTTGTTCGTTTGTTGGTTTTTTGGTTTGGTGGCTTGTTGGCTTGTTGGTTTGTTTGTCTGTTGGCTTGTTGGTTTGTGGTTTGTTGGTTTGTTGGTTTGTTGGCTTGTTGGTTTGTTGGCTTGTTGGCATGTTGGTTTGTCGGTTTGTTCGTTTGTTGGATTGTTGGTTTGTTGATTTGTTGTTTTGTTGGTTTTTTTGTTTGTTGGTTTTTTTGTTTGTTGGTTTGTTGGTTTGTTGGTTTGTTGGTTTGTTGGTTTGTTGGTTTGTTGGTTTGTTGGTTTGTTGGTTTGTTGGTTTGTTGGTTTGTTTGTTTGTTGGTTTGTTAGTTTGTTGGTTTTTTGGTTTGTTGGCTTGTTGGCTTGTTGGTTTGTTGGTTTGTTGGCTTGTTGGTTCGTTAGTTTGTTGGTTTGTTGGTTTGTTCGTTTGTTGGTTTGTTGGTTTGTTGGCTTGTTGGTTTGTTGGTTTGTTGGTTTGTTGGTTTGTTGGTTTGTTGGTTTGTCGGTTTGTTGGTTTGTCGGTTTGTTGGTTTGTTGGGTTGTTGGTTTGTTGGTTTGTTCGTTTGTTGGTTTGTGTGTTTGTTGGTTTGTTGGTTTGTTCGTTTGTTGGCTTGTTGGTTTGTTGGTTTGTTGGCTTATTGGTTTGTTGGTTTGTTGTTTTTTGGGTTTGTTGGTTTGTTGGTTTGTTGGTTTGTTGGTTTGTTGGTATGTTGGTTTGTTGGTTTGTTGGTTTGTTGGTTTGTTAGTTTGTTGGTTTGTTGGTTTGTTGGTTTGTTGGTTTGTTCGTTTGTTGGTTTGTTGGCTTGTTGGTTTGTTGGTTTGTTGGTTTGTTGGTTTGTTGGTTTGTTGGTTTGTTGGTTTGTTGGTTTGTTGGTTTGTTGGTTTGTTGGTTTGTTGGTTTGTTGGTTTGTTGGTTTTTTGGTTTGTTGGCTTGTTGGTTTGTTGGTTTGTTGGTTTGTTCGTTTGTTGGTTTTTTGGTTTGGTGGTTTGTTCGTTTGTTGGTTTGTTGGTTGGTTAGTTTGTTCATTTGTTGGTTTTTTGGTTTGTTGGTTTGTTGGTTTGTTAGTTTGTTGGTTTGTTGGTTTGTTCGTTTGTTGGCTTGTTGGCTTGTTGGTTTGTTGGCTTGGTGGCTTGTTGGTTTGGTGGTTTGTTTGCTTGTTAATTTTTGGGTTTGTTGGTTTGTTGGCTTGTTCGTTTGTTGGTTTGTTGGTTTTTTTTTGTCGGTTTGTTGGTTTGTTGTTTTGTTGGTTTTTTGGTTTGTTTGTTTGTTGGTTTGTTGGTTTTTTGGTTTGTTGGTTTGTTGGTTTGTTGGTTTGTTGGTTTGTTGGTTTGTTTGTTTGTTGGTGTATTCGTTTGTTGGCTTGTTGGATTGTTGGATTGTTGGCTTGTTGGCTTGTTGGCTTGTTGGTTTGTTGGTTTGTTGGTTTGTTGGTTTGTTGGTTTGTTTGATTGTTGGTTTGTTTGTTTGTTGGCTTGCTAGTTTGTTGGTTTGTTGGTTTGTTGGTTTGTTGGTTTGTTGGTTTGTTTGTTTGTTGGTTTGTTCGTTTGTTGGCTTGTTGGCTTGTTGGCTTGCTGGCTTGTTGGCATGTTGGTTTGTTGGTTTGTTGGTTTGTTGGTTTGTTGGTTTGTTTGATTGTTGGTTTGCTTGTTTGTTGGTTTGTTTGTTTGTGGCTTGTTGGCTTGTTGGTTTGTTGGCTTGTTGGTTTTTTGGTTTGTTGGTTTTTTGGTTTGTTGGCTTGTTGTTTTGTTGGTTTGTTGGTTTGTTGGTTTGTTGGTTTGTTGGTTTGTTGGTTGGTTCGTTTGTTGGTTTGTTTGTTTGTTGGTTTGTTCGTTTGTTGGCTTGTTGGTTTGTTGGTTTGTTGGCTTGTTGGTTTGTTGGTTTGTTGGTTTTTTGGTTTTTTGGTTTGTTGGTTTGTTGGTTTGTTGGTTTGTTGGTTTGTTGTTTTTTTGGTTTGTTGTTTTGTTGGTTTGTTGGTTTGTTGGTTTGTTCGTTTGTTGGTTTGTAGGTTTGTTGGCTTGTTGGTTTGTTGGTTTGTTGGTTTGTTGGTTTGTTGGTTTGTTGGTTTTTTGGTTTGTTGGCTTGCTGGTTTGTTGGTTTATTGGTTTGTTCGTTTGTTGGTTTTTTGGTTTGTTGGTTTGTTGGTTTGTTGGTTTTTTGGTTTGTTCGTTTGTTAATTTGTTGGCTTGTTGGCTTGTTGGTTTGTTGGTTTGTTGGTTTGTTGGTTTGTTGGTTTGTTGGTTTATTTGTTTGTTGGTTTGTTGGTTTGTTTGTTTGTTGGCTTGTTCTTTTGTTGGCTTGTTGGCTTGTTGGCTTGTTGGCTTGTTGGTGTGTTGATTTGTTGGTTTGTTGGTTTGTTGGTTTGTTCGTTTGTTGGTTTGTTCGCTTGTTGGCTTGTTGGTTTGTTGGTTTGTTGGCTTGTTGTTTTGTTGGTTTGTTGGTTTGTTGGCTTGTTGGTTTTTTGGTTTGTTGGTTTGTTGGTTTGTTGGTTTGTTGGTTTCTTGGTTTGTTGGTTTTTTGGTTTGTTGGATTGTTGGTTTATCGGTTTGTTGGTTTGTTCGTTTGTTGGTTTTTTGGTTTGTTGGTTTGTTGGTTTGTTGGTTTGTTGGTTTGTAAGTTTGTTCGTTTGTTGGTTTTTTGGTTTGTTGGTTTGTTGGTTTTTTGGTTTGTTGGTTTGTCGGCTTGTTTGTTTTGTTTGTTTGTTGGCTTGTTGGTTTGTTAGCTTGTTGGCTTGTTGGTTTGTTGGTTTGTTTGCTTGTTGGTTTTTTGGTTTGTTAGTTTGTTGGCTTTTTCGTTTGTTGGTTTGTTGGTTTGTTGATTTGTTGGTTAATTTGTTTGTTGGTTTGTTGTTTTGTTGGTTTGTTGATTCGTTTGTTTGTTAGTTTGTTGGTTTGTTGGTTTGTTGGTTTGTTGGTTTGTTGGTTTGTTTGTTTGTTGGTTTGTTGGTTTGTTGGCTTGTTTGTTTGTTGGTTTGTTCGTTTTTGGTTTTTTGGTTTGTTGGCTTGTTGGCTTGTTGGTTTGTTGGTTTGTTGGCTTGTTGGTTTTTTGGTTTGTTGGGTTGTTGGTTTGTTGGTTTGTTGGTTTCTTGGTTTGTTGGTTTTTTAGTTTGTTGGATTGTTGGTTTATCGCTTTGTTGGTTTGTTCGTTTGTTGGTTTTTTGGTTTGTTGGTTTGTTCGTTTGTTGGTTTGTTGGTTTGTTGGTTTGTTGGTTTGTTCGTTTGTTGGTTTTTTGGTTTGTTGGTTTGTTGGTTTTTTGGTTTGTTGGTTTGTCGGCTTGTTTGTTTTGTTTGTTTGTTGGCTTGTTGGTTTGTTAGCTTGTTGGCTTGTTGGTTTGTTGGTTTGTTTGCTTGTTGGTTTTTTGGTTTGTTAGTTTGTTGGCTTTTTCGTTTGTTGGTTTGTTGGTTTGTTGATTTGTTGGTTTGTTGGTTTGTTGGTTTGTTTGTTTGTTGTTTTGTTGGTTTGTTGGCTTGTTTGTTTGTTGGTTTGTTCGTTTTTGGTTTTTTGGTTTGTTGGCTTGTTGGCTTGTTGGTTTGTTGGTTTGTTGGTTTGTTGGTTTGTTGGTTTGTTGATTTGTTGGTTTGTTGGTGTGCTGGTTTGTTGGTTTGTTGGTTTGTTGATTTATTTGTTTATTGGTTTGTTGGCTTGTTGGTTTGTTGGCTTGTTGGTTTGTTGGTTTGTTGGTTTGTTTGTTTGTTGGTTTGTTCGTTTGTTGGCTTGTTGGTTTGTTGGTTGGTTGGTTTGTTGGTTTTTTGGTTTGTTGGTTTGTTGGTTTGTTGGTTTGTTGGTTTGTTGGTTTGTTGGTTTATTGGTTTGTTGGTTTATTGGTTTGTTGGTTTTTGGGTTTGTTGGCTTGTTGGTTTGTTGTTTTGTTGGTTTGTTGGTTTGTTCGTTTGTTGGTTTGTTGGCTTGTTGGTTTGTCGGTTTGTTGGTTTGTTTGTTTGTTGGCTTGTTGGTTTGTTGGTTTGTTGGTTTGTTGGTTTGTTGGTTTGTTGGTTTGTTGGTTTGTTGGTTTTTTGGTTTGTTGGCTTGTTGGTTTGTTGGTTTGTTGGTTTGTTGGTTTATTGGTTTGTTTGTTTGTTGGTTTGTTCGTTTGTTGGTTTTTTGGTTTGTTGGTTTGTTGGTTTGTTGGTTTGTTGGTTTATTGGTTTGTTTGTTTGTTGGTTTGTTCGTTTGTTGGTTTTTTAGTTTGTTGGCTTGTTGGCTTGTTGGTCTGTTGGTTTGTTGGCTTGTTGGTTTGTTGGTTTGTTGGTTTGTTGGTTTGTTGGTTTGTTGGTTTGTTGGTTTGTTGGTTTGTTGGTTTGTTGGTTTGTTAGTTTGTTGGTTTGTTGGTTTGTTGGTTTGTTGGTTTGTTCGTTTGTTGGTTTGTTGGCTTGTTGGTTTGTTGGTTTGTTGGTTTGTTGGTTTGTTGGTTTGTTGGTTTGTTGGTTTGTTGGTTTGTTGGTTTGTTGGTTTGTTGGTTTGTTGGTTTGTTGGTTTGTTGGTTTGTTGGTTTTTTGGTTTGTTGGCTTGTTGGTTTGTTGGTTTGTTGGTTTGTTCGTTTGTTGGTTTTTTGGTTTGGTGGTTTGTTCATTTGTTGGTTTGTTGGTTGGTTAGTTTGTTCATTTGTTGGTTTTTTGGTTTGTTGGTTTGTTGGTTTGTTGGTTTGTTGGTTTGTTGGTTTGTTCGTTTGTTGGCTTGTTGGCTTGTTGGTTTGTTGGCTTGTTGGCTTGTTGGTTTGGTGGTTTGTTTGCTTGTTAATTTTTGGGTTTGTTGGTTTGTTGGCTTGTTCGTTTGTTGGTTTGTTGGTTTTTTTTTTGTCGGTTTGATGGTTTGTTGTTTTGTTGGTTTTTTGGTTTGTTTGTTTGTTGGTTTGTTGGTTTTTTGGTTTGTTGGTTTGTTGGTTTGTTGGTTTGTTGGTTTGTTTGTTTGTTGGTGTATTCGTTTGTTTGCTTGTTGGATTGTTGGATTGTTGGCTTGTTGGCTTGTTGGCTTGTTGGTTTGTTGGTTTGTTGGTTTGTTGGTTTGTTGGTTTGTTTGATTGTTGGTTTGTTTGTTTGTTGGCTTGCTAGTTTGTTGGTTTGTTGGTTTGTTGGTTTGTTGGTTTGTTTGTTTGTTGGTTTGTTCGTTTGTTGGCTTGTTGGCTTGTTGGCTTGTTGGCTTGTTGGCTTGTTGGTTTGTTGGTTTGTTGGTTTGTTGGTTTGTTGGTTTGTTTGATTGTTGGTTTGCTTGTTTGTTGGTTTGTTCGTTTGTTGGTTTGTTTGTTTGTTGGTTTGTTCGTTTGTTGGCTTGTTGGTTTGTTGGTTTGTTGGCTTGTTGGTTTGTTGGTTTGTTGGTTTTTTGGTTTTTTGGTTTGTTGGTTTGTTGGTTTGTTGGTTTGTTGGTTTGTTGTTTTTTTGGTTTGTTGTTTTGTTGGTTTGTTGGTTTGTTGGTTTGTTCGTTTGTTGGTTTGTTGGTTTGTTGGCTTGTTGGTTTGTTGGTTTGTTGGTTTGTTGGTTTGTTGGTTTGTTGGTTTGTTGGTTTTTTGGTTTGTTGGCTTGTTGGTTTGTTGGTTTATTGGTTTGTTCGTTTGTTGGTTTTTTGGTTTGTTGGTTTGCTGGTTTGTTGGTTTTTTGGTTTGTTCGTTTGTTAATTTGTTGGCTTGTTGGTTTGTTGGTTTGTTGGTTTGTTGGTTTGTTGGTTTGTTGGTTTATTGGTTTGTTGGTTTGTTGGTTTGTTTGTTTGTTGGCTTGTTCTTTTGTTGGCTTGTTGGCTTGTTGGCTTGTTGGCTTGTTGGTGTGTTGGTTTGTTGGTTTGTTGGTTTGTTGGTTTGTTGGTTTGTTCGTTTGTTGGTTTGTTCGCTTGTTGGCTTGTTGGTTTGTTGGTTTGTTGGCTTGTTGTTTTGTTGGTTTGTTGGTTTGTTGGCTTGTTGGTTTTTTGGTTTGTTGGTTTGTTGGTTTGTTGGTTTGTTGGTTTGTTGGTTTGTTGGTTTCTTGGTTTGTTGGTTTTTTGGTTTGTTGGATTGTTGGTTTATCGGTTTGTTGGTTTGTTCATTTGTTGGTTTTTTGGTTTGTTGGTTTGTTCGTTTGTTGGTTTGTTGGTTTGTTGGTTTGTTGGTTTGTTCGTTTGTTGGTTTTTTGGTTTGTTGGTTTGTTGGTTTTTTGGTTTGTTGGTTTGTCGGCTTGTTTGTTTTGTTTGTTTGTTGGCTTGTTGGTTTGTTAGCTTGTTGGCTTGTTGGTTTGTTGGTTTGTTTGCTTGTTGGTTTTTTGGTTTGTTAGTTTGTTGGCTTTTTCGTTTGTTGGTTTGTTGGTTTGTTGATTTGTTGGTTAATTTGTTTGTTGGTTTGTTGTTTTGTTGGTTTGTTGATTCGTTTGTTTGTTAGTTTGTTGGTTTGTTGGTTTGTTGGTTTGTTGGTTTGTTGGTTTGTTTGTTTGTTGGTTTGTTGGTTTGTTGGCTTGTTTGTTTGTTGGTTTGTTCGTTTTTGGTTTTTTGGTTTGTTGGCTTGTTGGCTTGTTGGTTTGTTGGTTTGTTGGTTTGTTGGTTTGTTGGTTTGTTGGTTTGTTGGTGTGCTGGTTTGTTGGTTTGTTGGTTTGTTGATTTATTTGTTTGTTGGTTTGTTGGCTTGTTGGTTTGTTGGCTTGTTGGTTTGTTGGTTTGTTGGTTTGTTTGTTTGTTGGTTTGTTCGTTTGTTGGCTTGTTGGTTTGTTGGTTGGTTGGTTTGTTGGTTTTTTGGTTTGTTGGTTTGTTGGTTTGTTGGTTTGTTGGTTTGTTGGTTTATTGGTTTGTTGGTTTATTGGTTTGTTGGTTTTTTGGTTTGTTGGCTTGTTGGTTTGTTGTTTTGTTGGTTTGTTGGTTTGTTCGTTTGTTGGTTTGTTGGCTTGTTGGTTTGTCGGTTTGTTGGTTTGTTTGTTTGTTGGCTTGTTGGTTTGTTGGTTTGTTGGTTTGTTGGTTTGTTGGTTTGTTGGTTTGTTGGTTTGTTGGTTTGTTGGTTTGTTGGTTTTTTGGTTTGTTGGCTTGTTGGTTTGTTGGCTTGTTGGCTTGTTGGTTTGTTGGTTTGTTTGCTTGTTGGTTTTTGGTTTGTTAGTTTGTTGGCTTGTTAGTTTGTTGGTTTGTTGGTTTGTTGGTTTGTTGGTTTTTTGGTTTATTTGTTTGTTGGTTTGTTGTTTTGTTGGTTTGTTGGTTTGTTTGCTTGTTGGTTTTTGGTTTGTTAGTTTGTTGGCTTGTTAGTTTGTTGGTTTGTTGGTTTGTTGGTTTGTTGGTTTATTTGTTTGTTGGTTTGTTGTTTTGTTGGTTTGTTGGTTTGTTTGTTTGTTGGTTTGTTGGTTTTTTGGTTTGTTGGTTTATTTGTTTGTTGGTTTGTTGGTTTGTTCGTTTGTTCGTTTTTTGGTTTGTTGGCTTGTTGGCTTGTTGGTTTGTTGGTTTGTTGGTTTGTTGGTTTGTGGTTTGTTGGTTTGTTGGTTTGTTGGCTTTTTCGTTTGTTGACTTGTTGGAATGTTGGTTTGTTGGTTCGTTGGTTTGATGGATTGATGGTTTGTTGGTTTGTTGTTTTGTTGGTTTTTTTGTTTGTTGGTTTGTTGGTTTGTTGGTTTGTTGGTTTGTTGGTTTGTTGGTTTATTGGTTTGTTTGTTTGTTGGTTTGTTCGTTTGTTGGTTTTTTGGTTTGTTGGCTTGTTGGCTTGTTGGTCTGTTGGTTTGTTGGCTTGTTGGTTTGTTGGTTTGTTGGTTTGTTGGTTTGTTGGTTTGTTGGTTTGTTGGTTTGTTGGTTTGTTCGTTTGTTGGTTTGTTGGCTTGTTGGCTTGTTGGTTTGTTGGTTTGTTGGTTTGTTGGTTTGTTGGTTTGTTGGTTTGTTGGTTTATTTGTTTGTTGGTTTGTCGGCTTGTTGGTTTGTTGGCTTGTTGGCTTGTTGGTTTGTTGGTTTGTTGGTTTATATGTTTGTTGGTTTGTTCGTTTGTTGGCTTGTTGGTTTGTTGGTTTGTTGGCTTGTTGGTTTGTTGGTTTGTTGGTTTGTTGGTTTTTTGGTTTGTTGGTTTGTTGGTTTGTTGGTTTGTTGGTTTGTTGTTTTGTTGGTTTGTTGGTTTGTTGGTTTGTTGGTTTGTTTGTTTGTTGGTTTGTTCATTTGTTGGCTTGTTGGTTTGTTGGTTTGTTGGTTTGTTGGTTTTTTGGTTTGTTGGTTTGTTGGTTTGTTGGTTTATTTGTTTGTTGGTTTTTTGTTTTGTTGGCTTGTTGGGTTGTTGGTTTGTTGGTTTGTTGGTTTGATGGTTTGTTGGTTTGTTCGTTTGTTGGTTTTTTGGTTTGGTGGCTTGTTGGCTTGTTGGTTTGTTTGTCTGTTGGCTTGTTGGTTTGTGGTTTTTTGGTTTGTTGGTTTGTTGGCTTGTTGGTTTGTTGGCTTGTTGGCATGTTGGTTTGTCGGTTTGTTGGTTTGTTGGATTGTTGGTTTGTTGGTTTGTTGTTTTGTTGGTTTTTTTGTTTGTTGGTTTTTTTGTTTGTTGGTTTGTTGGTTTGTTGGTTTGTTGGTTTGTTGGTTTGTTGGTTAGTTGGTTTGTTGGTTTGTTGGTTGTTGGTTTGTTGGTTTGTTGGTTTGTTGGTTTGTTGGTTTGTTGGTTTGTTGGTTTGTTGGTTTGTTTGTTTGTTTGTTTGTTGGTTTGTTTGTTTGTTGGTTTTTTAATTTGTTGGCTTGTTGGTTTGTTGGTTTGTTGGTTTGTTGGATTGTTGGTTTGTTAGTTTGTTGGTTTGTTGGTTTGTTCGTTTGTTGGTTTGTTGGTTTGTTGGCTTGTTGGTTTGTTGGTTTGTTGGTTTGTTGGTTTGTTGGTTTGCTGGTTTGTTGGTTTGTTGGTTTGTTGGTTTGTTGGTTCATTTGTTTTTTCATTTGTTGGTTTGTTGGTTTGTTGGCTTGTTGGTTTGTTGGTTTGTTGGTTTTTTGGGTTGTTGGTTTGTTGGTTTGTTGGTTTGTTGGTTTGTTGGTTTGTAGGTTTGTTAGTTTGTTGGTTTTTAGGTTTGTTGGTTTGTTCGTTTGTTGGCTTGTTTGTTTGTTGGTTTGTTCGTTTGTTGGCTTGTTGGTTTGTTGGCTTGTTGGTTTGTTGGTTTGTTGGTTTTTTGGTTTGTTGGTTTGTTGGTTTGTTGGTATGTTGGTTTGTTGGTTTGTTGATTTGTTGGTTTGTTGGTTTGCTGGTTTGTTGGTTTGTTCGATTGTTGGTTTGTTGGCTTGTTGGTTTGTTGGTTTGTTGGTTTGTTGGTTTGTTGGTTTGTTGGTTTGTTGGTTTGTTGGTTTGTTGGTTTGTTGGTTTGTTGGTTTGTTGGTTTGTTAGTTTGTTGGTTTGTTGGTTTTTTGGTTTGTTGGCTTGTTGGCTTGTTGGTTTGTTGGTTTGTTGGTTTGTTCGTTTGTTGGTTTTTTGGTTTGGTGGTTTGTTCGTTTGTTGGTTTGTTGGTTGGTTAGTTTGTTCGTTTGTTGGTTTTTTGGGTTGTTGGTTTGTTGGTTTGTTGGTTTTTTGGTTTGTTGGTTTGTTGGTTTGTTCGTTTGTTGGCTTGTTGGCTTGTTGGTTTGTTGGCTTGTTGGCTTGTTGGTTTGGTGGTTTGTTTGCTTGTTAATTTTTGGGTTTGTTGGTTTGTTGGCTTGTTCGTTTGTTGCTTTGTTGGTTTTTTTTGTTGGTTTGTTGATTAATTTGTTTGTTGGTTTGTTGTTTTGTTCGTTTGTTGGTTTGTTTGTTTGTTGGCTTGTTGGTTTGTTGGTTTGTTGGTTTGTTGGTTTGTTGGTTTGTTGGTTTGTTGGTTTGTTGGTTTTTTGGTTTGTTGGTTTGTTGGTTTTTGTTGGTTTGTTGGTTTATTTGTTTGTTGGTTTGTTGTTTTGTTGGCTTGTTGGTTTGTTTGTTTGTTTGTTGGTTTGTTTGTCTGTTGGCTTGTTGGTTTGTGGTTTGTTGGTTTGTTGGTTTGTTGGCTTGTTGGTTTGTTGGCTTGTTGGCATGTTGGTTTGTAGGTTTGTTGGTTTGTTGGATGGTTAGTTTGTTGATTTGATGTTTTGTTGGTTTTTTTGTTTGTTGGTTTTTTTGTTTGTTGGTTTGTTGGTTTGTTGGTTTGTTGGTTTGTTGGTTAGTTGGTTTGTTGGTTTGTTGGTTAGTTGGTTTGTTGGTTTGTGGGTTTGTTGGTTTGTTGGTTTGTTGGTTTGTTGGTTTGTTTGTTTGTTGGTTTGTTCGTTTGTTGGTCTTTTGGTTTGTTGGCTTGTTGGCTTGTTAATTTGTTGGTTTGTTGGTTTGTTGGCTTGTTGGTTTGTTAGTTTGTTGATTTGTTGGTTTGTTCGTTTGTTGGTTTGTTGGTTTGTTGGTTTGTTGGTTTGTTGGTTTGTTGGTTTGTTGGTTTGTTGGTTTGTTGGTTTGTTGGTTTGTTGGTTTGTTGGTTTGTTGGTTCATTTGTTTGTTGGTTTGTTGGCTTGTTGGTTTGTTGGCTTGTTGGTTTGTTGGCTTGTTGGTTTGTTGGTTTGTTTGTTTGTTGGTTTGTTCGTTTGTTGGCTTGTTGGTTTGTTGGTTTGTTGGCTTGTTGGTTTGTTGGTTTGTTGGTTTTTTTGGGTTGTTGGTTTTTTGGTTTGTTGGTTTGTTGGTTTGTTGGTTTGTTGGTTTGTCGGTTTGTTGGTTTGTTGGTTTGTAGGTTTGTTGGTTTGTTCGTTTGTTGGCTTGTTTGTTTGTTGGTTTGTTCATTTGTTGGCTTGTTGGTTTGTTGGCTTGTTGGTTTGTTGGTTTGTTGGTTTGTTGGTTTTTTGGTTTGTTGGTTTGTTTGTTTGTTGGTTTGTTGGTTTGTTGGTATGTTGGTTTGTTGCTTTGTTGGTTTGTTGGTTTGTTGGTTTGTTGGTTTGTTCATTTGTTCGTTTGTTGGTTTGTTGGTTTGTTGGTTCGTTGGTTTGTTGGCTTGTTAGTTTGTTGGTTTGTTGGTTTGTTGGTTTGTTGGTTTGTTGGCTTGTTGGTTTGTTGGTCTGTTGGTTTGTTCGTTTGTTGGTTTTTTGGTTTGTTGGTTTGTTGGCTTGTTGGTTTGTTGGCTTGTTGGCATGTTGGTTTGTCGGTTTGTTGGTTTGTTGGATTGTTGGTTTGTTGGTTTGTTGTTTTGTTGGTTTTTTTGTTTGTTGGTTTTTTTGTTTGTTGGTTTGTTGGTTTGTTGGTTTGTTGGTTTGTTGGTTTGTTGGTTAGTTGGTTTGTTGGTTTGTTGGTTGTTGGTTTGTTGGTTTGTTGGTTTGTTGGTTTGTTGGTTTGTTGGTTTGTTGGTTTGTTGGTTTGTTGGTTTGTTTGTTTGTTTGTTTGTTGGTTTGTTTGTTTGTTGGTTTTTTAATTTGTTGGCTTGTTGGTTTGTTGGTTTGTTGGTTTGTTGGATTGTTGGTTTGTTAGTTTGTTGGTTTGTTGGTTTGTTCGTTTGTTGGTTTGTTGGTTTGTTGGCTTGTTGGTTTGTTGGTTTGTTGGTTTGTTGGTTTGTTGGTTTGCTGGTTTGTTGGTTTGTTGGTTTGTTGGTTTGTTGGTTCATTTGTTTTTTCATTTGTTGGTTTGTTGGTTTGTTGGCTTGTTGGTTTGTTGGTTTGTTGGTTTTTTGGGTTGTTGGTTTGTTGGTTTGTTGGTTTGTTGGTTTGTTGGTTTGTAGGTTTGTTAGTTTGTTGGTTTTTAGGTTTGTTGGTTTGTTCGTTTGTTGGCTTGTTTGTTTGTTGGTTTGTTCGTTTGTTGGCTTGTTGGTTTGTTGGCTTGTTGGTTTGTTGGTTTGTTGGTTTTTTGGTTTGTTGGTTTGGTGGTTTGTTGGTATGTTGGTTTGTTGGTTTGTTGATTTGTTGGTTTGTTGGTTTGTTGGTTTGTTGGTTTGTTCGATTGTTGGTTTGTTGGCTTGTTGGTTTGTTGGTTTGTTGGTTTGTTGGTTTGTTGGTTTGTTGGTTTGTTGGTTTGTTGGTTTGTTGGTTTGTTGGTTTGTTGGTTTGTTAGTTTGTTGGTTTGTTGGTTTTTTGGTTTGTTGGCTTGTTGGCTTGTTGGTTTGTTGGTTTGTTGGTTTGTTCGTTTGTTGGTTTTTTGGTTTGGTGGTTTGTTCGTTTGTTGGTTTGTTGGTTGGTTAGTTTGTTCGTTTGTTGGTTTTTTGGGTTGTTGGTTTGTTGGTTTGTTGGTTTGTTGGTTTGTTGGTTTGTTGGTTTGTTGGTTTGTTGGTTCATTTGTTTGTTGGTTTGTTGGCTTGTTGGTTTGTTGGCTTGTTGGTTTGTTGGCTTGTTGGTTTGTTGGTTTGTTTGTTTGTTGGTTTGTTCGTTTGTTGGCTTGTTGGTTTGTTGGTTTGTTGGCTTGTTGGTTTGTTGGTTTGTTGGTTTTTTTGGGTTGTTGGTTTTTTGGTTTGTTGGTTTGTTGGTTTGTTGGTTTGTTGGTTTGTCGGTTTGTTGGTTTGTTGGTTTGTAGGTTTGTTGGTTTGTTCGTTTGTTGGCTTGTTTGTTTGTTGGTTTGTTCATTTGTTGGCTTGTTGGTTTGTTGGCTTGTTGGTTTGTTGGTTTGTTGGTTTGTTGGTTTTTTGGTTTGTTGGTTTGTTTGTTTGTTGGTTTGTTGGTTTGTTGGTATGTTGGTTTGTTGCTTTGTTGGTTTGTTGGTTTGTTGGTTTGTTGGTTTGTTCATTTGTTCGTTTGTTGGTTTGTTGGTTTGTTGGTTCGTTGGTTTGTTGGCTTGTTAGTTTGTTGGTTTGTTGGTTTGTTGGTTTGTTGGTTTGTTGGCTTGTTGGTTTGTTGGTCTGTTGGTTTGTTCGTTTGTTGGGTTTTTGGTTTGGTGGTTTGTTCGTTTGTTGGTTTGTTGGTTGGTTAGTTTGTTCGTTTGTTGGTTTTTTGGTTTTTTGGTTTGTTGGTTTGTTGGTTTTTTGATTTGTTGGTTTGTTGGTTTGTTCGTTTGTTGGCTTGTTGGCTTGTTGGTTTGTTGGCTTATTGGCTTGTTGGTTTGGTGGTTTGTTTGCTTGTTAATTTTTGGGTTTGTTGGTTTGTTGGCTTGTTCGTTTGTTGGTTTGTTGGTTTTTGTTTTGTTGGTTTGTTGATTAATTTGTTTGTTGGTTTGTTGTTTTGTTCGTTTGTTGGCTTGTTGGTTTGTTGGCTTGTTGGCATGTTGGTTTGTCGGTTTGTTGGTTTGTTGGATTGTTGGTTTGTTGGTTTGTTGTTTTGTTGGTTTTTTTGTTTGTTGGTTTTTTTGTTTGTTGGTTTGTTGGTTTGTTGGTTTGTTGGTTTGTTGGTTTGTGGGTTAGTTGGTTTGTTGGTTTGTTGGTTTGTTGGTTTGTTGGTTTGTTGGTCTGTTGGTTTGTTGGTTTGTTGGTTTGTTGGTTTGTTGGTTTGTTAGTTTGTTTGTTTGTTGGTTTGTTCGTTTGTTGGTTTTTTGGTTTGTTGGCTTATTGGCTTGTTGGTTTGTGTGTTTGTTGGTTTGTTGGCTTGTTAATTTGTTAGTTTGTTGGTTTGTTGGTTTGTTGGTTTGTTGGTCTGTTGGTTTGTTGGTTTGTTGGTTTGTTGGTTTGTTGGTATGTTGGTTTGTTGGTTTGTTGGTTTGTTGGTTTGTTGGTTTGTTGGTTTGTTGGTTTGTTCATTTGTTCGTTTGTTGGCTTGTTGGTTTGTTGGTTTGTTGGTTTGTTGGCTTGTTAGTATGTTGGTTTGTTGGTTTGTTGGTTTGTTGGTTTGTTGGCTTTTTGGTTTGTTGGTCTGTTGGTTTGTTCGTTTGTTGGTTTTTTGGTTTGGTGGTTTGTTCGTTTGTTGGTTTGTTGGTTGGTTAGTTTGTTCGTTTGTTGGTTTTTTGGTTTTTTGGTTTGTTGGTTTGTTGGTTTTTTGGTTTGTTGGTTTGTTGGTTTGTTCGTTTGTTGCCTTGTTGGCTTGTTGGTTTGTTGGCTTGTTGGCTTGTTGGTTTGGTGGTTTGTTTGCTTGTTAATTTTTGGGTTTGTTGGTTTGTTGGCTTGTTCGTTTGTTGGTTTGTTGGTTTTTGTTTTGTTGGTTTGTTGATTAATTTGTTTGTTGGTTTGTTGTTTTGTTCGTTTGTTGGCTTGTTGGTTTGTTGGCTTGTTGGCATGTTGGTTTGTCGGTTTGTTGGTTTGTTGGATTGTTGGTTTGTTGGTTTGTTGTTTTGTTGGTTTTTTTGTTTGTTGGTTTTTTTGTTTGTTGGTTTGTTGGTTTGTTGGTTTGTTGGTTTGTTGGTTTGTGGGTTAGTTGGTTTGTTGGTTTGTTGGTTTGTTGGTTTGTTGGTTTGTTGGTTTGTTGGTTTGTTGGTTTGTTGGTTTGTTGGTTTGTTGGTTTGTTGGTTTGTTTGTTTGTTAGTTTGTTCGTTTGTTGGTTTTTTGGTTTGTTGGCTTGTTGGCTTGTTGGTTTGTGTGTTTGTTGGTTTGTTGGCTTGTTAATTTGTTAGTTTGTTGGCTTGTTGGTTTGTTCGTTTGTTGGTTTGTTGGTTTGTTGGCTTGTTGCCTTGTTGGTTTGTTGGTTTGTTGGTTTGTGTGTTTGTTGGTTTGTTGGTTTGTTGGTTTGTTGGTTTGTTGGTTTGTTGGTTCATTTGTTTGTTGGCTTGTTGGCTTGTTGGTTTGTTGGCTTGTTGGTGTGTTGGTTTGTTTGTTTGTTGGTTTGTCCGTTTGTTGGCTTGTTGGTTTGTTGGTTTGTTGGCTTGTTGGTTTGTTGGTTTGTTGGTTTTTTTCGGTTGTTGGTTTGTTGGTTTGTCGGTTTGTTGGTTTGTTGGTTTGTAGGTTTGTTGGTTTGTTCGTTTGTTGGCTTGTTTGTTTGTTGGTTTGTTCGTTTGATGGCTTGTTGGTTTGTTGGCTTGTTGGTTTGTTGGTTTGTTGGTTTTTTGGTTTGTTGGTTTGTTGGTTTGTTGGTTTGTTGGTTTGTTGGTATGTTGGTTTGTTGGTTTGTTGGTTTGTTGGTTTGTTGGTTTGTTGGTTTGTTCGTTTGTTGGTTTGTTGGCTTGTTGGTTTGTTGGTTTGTTGGTTTGTTGGTTTGTTGGTTTGTTGGTTTGTTGGTTTGTTGGTTTGTTTGTTTGTTGGTTTGCTAGTTTGTTGGTTTTTTGGGTTTTTCGGTTTGTTGGCTTGTTGGTTTGTTGGTTTGTTGGTTTGTTCGTTTGTTGGTTTTTTGGTTTGGTGGTTTGTTCGTTTGTTGGTTTGTTGGTTGGTTAGTTTGTTCGTTTGTTGGTTTTTTGGTTTGTTGGTTTGTTGGTTTTTTGGTTTGTTGGTTTGTTGGTTTGTTGGTTTGTTCGTTTGTTGGCTTGTTGGCTTGTTGGTTTCTTGGCTTGTTGGCTTGTTGGTTTGGTGGTTTGTTTGCTTGTTAATTTTTGGGTTTGTTGGTTTGTTGGCTTGTTCGTTTGTTGGTTTGTTGGTTTTTTTTCTGTTGGTTTGTTGATTAATTTGTTTGTTGGTTTGTTGTTTTGTTCGTTTGTTGGTTTGTTTGTTTGTTGGTTTGTTGGTTTGTTGGTTTGTTGGTTTGTTGGTTTGTTGGTTTGTTGGTTTGTTTGTTTGTTGGTTTGTTGGTTTGTTGGTTTGTTGGTTTGTTGGTTTGTTGGTTTGTTGGTTTGTTGGTTTATTGGTTTGTTGGTTTGTTGGTTTGTTGGCTTGTTGGTTTGTTGGTTTGTTGGTTTGTTGGTTTGTTGGTTTGTTCGTTTGTTGGTTTGTTGGTTCATTTGTTTGTTGGTTTGTTGGCTTGTTGGTTTGTTGGCTTGTTGGTTTGTTGGTTTGTTGGTTTTTAGGTTTGGTGGTTTGTTCGTTTGTTGGTTTGTTGGTTGGTTAGTTTGTTCGTTTGTTGGTTTTTTGGTTTTTTGGTTTGTTGGTTTGTTGGTTTTTTGATTTGTTGGTTTGTTGGTTTGTTCGTTTGTTGGCTTGTTGGCTTGTTGGTTTGTTGGCTTATTGGCTTGTTGGTTTGGTGGTTTGTTTGCTTGTTAATTTTTGGGTTTGTTGGTTTGTTGGCTTGTTCGTTTGTTGGTTTGTTGGTTTTTGTTTTGTTGGTTTGTTGATTAATTTGTTTGTTGGTTTGTTGTTTTGTTCGTTTGTTGGTTTGTTTGTTTGTTGGTTTTTTGGTTTCTTGGTTTGTTGGTTTGTTGGTTTGTTCGTTTGTTGGTTTGTTGGTTTTTTTTCTGTTGGTTTGTTGATTAATTTGTTTGTTGGTTTGTTGTTTTGTTCGTTTGTTGGTTTGTTTGTTTGTTTGTTTTTTGGTTTGTTAGTTTGTTGGTTTGTTGGTTTGTTGGTTTGTTGGTATGTTGGTTTGTTGGTTTGTTGGTTTGTTGGTTTCTTGGTTTGTTTGTTTGTTCGTTTGTTGGTTTGTTGGCTTGTTGGTTTGTTGGTCTGTTGGTTTGTTCGTTTGTTGGTTTTTTGGTTTGGTGGTTTGTTCGTTTGTTGGTTTGTTGGTTGGTTAGTTTGTTCGTTTGTTGGTTTTTTGGTTTTTTGGTTTGTTGGTTTGTTGGTTTTTTGATTTCTTGGTTTGTTGGTTTGTTCGTTTGTTGGCTTGTTGGCTTGTTGGTTTGTTGGCTTATTGGCTTGTTGGTTTGGTGGTTTGTTTGCTTGTTAATTTTTGGGTTTGTTGGTTTGTTGGCTTGTTCGTTTGTTGGTTTGTTGGTTTTTGTTTTGTTGGTTTGTTGATTAATTTGTTTGTTGGTTTGTTGTTTTGTTCGTTTGTTGGCTTGTTGGTTTGTTGGCTTGTTGGCATGTTGGTTTGTCGGTTTGTTGGTTTGTTGGATTGTTGGTTTGTTGGTTTGTTGTTTTGTTGGTTTTTTTGTTTGTTGGTTTTTTGTTTGTTGGTTTGTTGGTTTGTTGGTTTGTTGGTTTGTGGGTTAGTTGGTTTGTTGGTTTGTTGGTTTGTTGGTTTGTTGATTTGTTGGTTTGTTGAATTGTTGGTTTGTTGGTTTGTTGGTTTGTTGGTTTGTTGGTTTGTTTGTTTGTTGGTTTGTTCGTTTGTTGGTTTTTTGGTTTTTTGGTTTGTTGGCTTGTTGGCTTTTTGGTTTGTGTGTTTGTTGGTTTGTTGGCTTGTTAATTTGTTAGTTTGTTGGTTTATTGGTTTGTTCGTTTGTTGGTTTGTTGGTTTGTTGGCTTGTTGGTTTGTTGGTTTGTTGGTTTGTTGGTTTGTTGGTTTGTTGGTTTGTTGGTTTGTTGGTTTGTTGGTTTGTTGGTTTGTTGGTTCATTTGTTTGTTGGTGTGTTGGCTTGTTGGTTTGTTGGCTTGTTGGTGTGTTGGTTTGTTTGTTGGTTGGTTTGTCCGTTTGTTGGCTTGTTGGTTTGTTGGTTTGTTGGCTTGTTGGTTTGTTGGTTTGTTGGTTTTTTTGGGTTGTTGGTTTGTTGGTTTGTTGGTTTATTGGTTTGTCGGTTTGTTGGTTTGTTGGTTTGTAGGTTTGTTGGTTTGTTCGTTTGTTGGCTTGTTTGTTTGTTGGTTTGTTCGTTTGTTGGCTTGTTGGTTTGTTGGCTTGTTGGTTTGTTGGTTTGTTGGTTTTTTGGTTTGTTGGTTTGTTGGTTTGTTGGTTTGTTGGTTTGTTGTTATGTTGGTTTGTTGGTTTGTTGGTTTGTTCGTTTGTTGGTTTGTTGGCTTGTTGGTTTGTTGGTTTGTTGGTTTGTTGGTTTGTTGGTTTGTTGGTTTGTTGGTTTGTTGGTTTGTTGGTTTGTTTGTTTGTTGGTTTGCTATTTTGTTGGTTTTTTGGGTTTTTTGGTTTGTTGGTTTGTTGGTTTGTTGGTTTGTTTGTTTGTTGGTTTGTTGGTTTGTTGGTTTGTTGGTTTGTTGGTTTGTTGGTTTGTTGGTTTGTTGGTTTGTTGGTTTGTTGGTTTGTTGGTTTGTTGGTTTGTTGGTTTGTTGGTTTGTTGGTTTGTTGGTTTGTTGGTTTGTTCGTTTGTTGGTTTGTTGGTTCATTTGTTTGTTGGTTTGTTGGCTTGTTGGTTTGTTGGCTTGTTGGTTTGTTGGTTTTTAGGTTTGGTGGTTTGTTCGTTTGTTGGTTTGTTGGTTGGTTAGTTTGTTCGTTTGTTGGTTTTTTGGTTTTTTGGTTTGTTGGTTTGTTGGTTTTTTGATTTGTTGGTTTGTTGGTTTGTTCGTTTGTTGGCTTGTTGGCTTGTTGGTTTGTTGGCTTATTGGCTTGTTGGTTTGGTGGTTTGTTTGCTTGTTAATTTTTGGGTTTGTTGGTTTGTTGGCTTGTTCGTTTGTTGGTTTGTTGGTTTTTGTTTTGTTGGTTTGTTGATTAATTTGTTTGTTGGTTTGTTGTTTTGTTCGTTTGTTGGTTTGTTTGTTTGTTGGTTTTTTGGTTTGTTGGTTTGTTGGTTTGTTGGTTTGTTCGTTTGTTGGTTTGTTGGTTTTTTTTCTGTTGGTTTGTTGATTAATTTGTTTGTTGGTTTGTTGTTTTGTTCGTTTGTTGGTTTGTTTGTTTGTTTGTTTTTTGGTTTGTTAGTTTGTTGGTTTGTTGGTTTGTTGGTTTGTTGGTATGTTGGTTTGTTGGTTTGTTGGTTTGTTGGTTTCTTGGTTTGTTGGTTTGTTCGTTTGTTGGTTTGTTGGCTTGTTGGTTTGTTGGTCTGTTGGTTTGTTCGTTTGTTGGTTTTTTGGTTTGGTGGTTTGTTCGTTTGTTGGTTTGTTGGTTGGTTAGTTTGTTCGTTTGTTGGTTTTTTGGTTTTTTGGTTTGTTGGTTTGTTGGTTTTTTGATTTCTTGGTTTGTTGGTTTGTTCGTTTGTTGGCTTGTTGGCTTGTTGGTTTGTTGGCTTATTGGCTTGTTGGTTTGGTGGTTTGTTTGCTTGTTAATTTTTGGGTTTGTTGGTTTGTTGGCTTGTTCGTTTGTTGGTTTGTTGGTTTTTGTTTTGTTGGTTTGTTGATTAATTTGTTTGTTGGTTTGTTGTTTTGTTCGTTTGTTGGCTTGTTGGTTTGTTGGCTTGTTGGCATGTTGGTTTGTCGGTTTGTTGGTTTGTTGGATTGTTGGTTTGTTGGTTTGTTGTTTTGTTGGTTTTTTTGTTTGTTGGTTTTTTGTTTGTTGGTTTGTTGGTTTGTTGGTTTGTTGGTTTGTGGGTTAGTTGGTTTGTTGGTTTGTTGGTTTGTTGGTTTGTTGATTTGTTGGTTTGTTGGTTTGTTGGTTTGTTGGTTTGTTGGTTTGTTGGTTTGTTGGTTTGTTTGTTTGTTGGTTTGTTCGTTTGTTGGTTTTTTGGTTTTTTGGTTTGTTGGCTTGTTGGCTTTTTGGTTTGTGTGTTTGTTGGTTTGTTGGCTTGTTAATTTGTTAGTTTGTTGGTTTATTGGTTTGTTCGTTTGTTGGTTTGTTGGTTTGTTGGCTTGTTGGTTTGTTGGTTTGTTGGTTTGTTGGTTTGTTGGTTTGTTGGTTTGTTGGTTTGTTGGTTTGTTGGTTTGTTGGTTTGTTGGTTCATTTGTTTGTTGGTGTGTTGGCTTGTTGGTTTGTTGGCTTGTTGGTGTGTTGGTTTGTTTGTTGGTTGGTTTGTCCGTTTGTTGGCTTGTTGGTTTGTTGGTTTGTTGGCTTGTTGGTTTGTTGGTTTGTTGGTTTTTTTGGGTTGTTGGTTTGTTGGTTTGTTGGTTTATTGGTTTGTCGGTTTGTTGGTTTGTTGGTTTGTAGGTTTGTTGGTTTGTTCGTTTGTTGGCTTGTTTGTTTGTTGGTTTGTTCGTTTGTTGGCTTGTTGGTTTGTTGGCTTGTTGGTTTGTTGGTTTGTTGGTTTTTTGGTTTGTTGGTTTGTTGGTTTGTTGGTTTGTTGGTTTGTTGTTATGTTGGTTTGTTGGTTTGTTGGTTTGTTCGTTTGTTGGTTTGTTGGCTTGTTGGTTTGTTGGTTTGTTGGTTTGTTGGTTTGTTGGTTTGTTGGTTTGTTGGTTTGTTGGTTTGTTGGTTTGTTTGTTTGTTGGTTTGCTATTTTGTTGGTTTTTTGGGTTTTTTGGTTTGTTGGCTTGTTGGTTTGTTGGTTTGTTGGTTTGTTCGTTTGTTGGTTTTTTGGTTTGGTGGTTTGTTCGTTTGTTGGTTTGTTGGTTGGTTAGTTTGTTCGTTTGTTGGTTTTTTGGTTCGTTGGTTTGTTGGTTTGTTGGTTTTTTGGTTTGTTGGTTTGTTGGTTTGTTGGTTTGTTCGTTTGTTGGCTTGTTGGCTTGTTGGTTTGTTGGCTTGTTGGCTTGTTATTTTGGTGGTTTTTTTGCTTGTTAACTTTTGGGTTTGTTGGTTTGTTGGCTTGTTCGTTTGTTGGTTTGTTGGTTTTTTTTTCTGTTGGTTTGTTGATTAATTTGTTTGTTGGTTTGTTGTTTTGTTCGTTTGTTGTTTTGTTCGTTTGTTGGTTTGTTTGTTTGTTGGTTTGTTGGTTTGTTGGTTTGTTGGTTTGTTGGTTTGTTGGTTTGTTGGTTTGTTGGTTTGTTGGTTTGTTGGTTTGTTGGTTTGTTGGTTTGTTGGTTTGTTGGTATGTTTGTTTGTTGGTTTGTTGGTTTGTTGGTTTGTTGGTTTGTTCATTTGTTCGTTTGTTGGCTTGTTGGTTTGTTGGTTTGTTGGTTTGTTGGCTTGTTAGTTTGTTGGTTTGTTGGTTTGTTGGTTTGTTGGTTTTTTGGCTTTTTGGTTTGTTGGTCTGTTGGTTTGTTCGTTTGTTGGTTTTTTGGTTTGGTGGTTTGTTCGTTTGTTGGTTTGTTGGTTGGTTAGTTTGTTCGTTTGTTGGTTTTTTGGTTTTTTGGTTTGTTGGTTTGTTGGTTTTTTGGTTTGTTGGTTTGTTGGTTTGTTCGTTTGTTGCCTTGTTGGCTTGTTGGTTTGTTGGCTTGTTGGCTTGTTGGTTTGGTGGTTTGTTTGCTTGTTAAATTTTGGGTTTGTTGGTTTGTTGGCTTGTTCGTTTGTTGGTTTGTTGGTTTTTGTTTTGTTGGTTTGTTGATTAATTTGTTTGTTGGTTTGTTGTTTTGTTCGTTTGTTGGCTTGTTGGTTTGTTGGCTTGTTGGCATGTTGGTTTGTCGGTTTGTTGGTTTGTTGGATTGTTGGTTTGTTGGTTTGTTGTTTTGTTGGTTTTTTTGTTTGTTGGTTTTTTTATTTGTTGGTTTGTTGGTTTGTTGGTTTGTTGGTTTGTTGGTTTGTTGGTTTGTGGGTTAGTTGGTTTGTTGGTTTGTTGGTTTGTTGGTTTGTTGGCTTGTTGGCTTGTTGGTTTGTGTGTTTGTTGGTTTGTTGGCTTGTTAATTTGTTAGTTTGTTGGTTTGTTGGTTTGTTCGTTTGTTGGTTTGTTGGTTTGTTGGCTTGTTGCCTTGTTGGTTTGTTGGTTTGTTGGTTTGTTGGTTTGTTGGTTTGTTGGTTTGTTGGTTTGTTGGTTTGTTGGTTCATTTGTTTGTTGGCTTGTTGGCTTGTTGGTTTGTTGGCTTGTTGGTGTGTTGGTTTGTTTGTTTGTTGGTTTGTCCGTTTGTTGGCTTGTGGGTTTGTTGGTTTGTTGGCTTGTTGGTTTGTTGGTTTGTTGGTTTTTTTGGGTTGTTGGTTTGTTGGTTTGTTGGTTTGTTGGTTTGTTGGTTTGTCGGTTTGTTGGTTTGTTGGTTTGTAGGTTTGTTGGTTTGTTCGTTTATTGGCTTGTTTGTTTGTTGGTTTGTTCGTTTGTTGGCTTGTTGGTTTGTTGGCTTGTTGGTTTGTTGGTTTGTTCGTTTTTTGGTTTGTTGGTTTGTTGGTTTGTTGGTTTGTTGGTTTGTTGGTATGTTGGTTTGTTGGTTTGTTGGTTTGTTGGTTTGTTGGTTTGTTGGTTTGTTCGTTTGTTGGTTTGTTGGTTTGTTGGCTTGTTGGTTTGTTGGTTTGTTGGTTTGTTGGTTTGTTGGTTTGTTGGTTTGTTGGTTTGTTTGTTTGTTGGTTTGCTAGTTTGTTGGTTTTTTGGGTTTTTTGGTTTGTTGGCTTGTTGGTTTGTTGGTTTGTTGGTTTGTTCGTTTGTTGGTTTTTTGGTTTGGTGGTTTGTTCGTTTGTTGGTTTGTTGGTTGGTTAGTTTGTTCGTTTGTTGGTTTTTTGGTTTGTTGGTTTGTTGGTTTGTTGGTTTTTTGGTTTGTTGGTTTGTTGGTTTGTTGGTTTGTTCGTTTGTTGGCTTGTTGGCTTGTTGGTTTCTTGGCTTGTTGGCTTGTTGGTTTGGTGGTTTGTTTGCTTGTTAATTTTTGGGTTTGTTGGTTTGTTGGCTTGTTCGTTTGTTGGTTTGTTGGTTTTTTTCTGTTGGTTTGTTGATTAATTTGTTTGTTGGTTTGTTGTTTTGTTCGTTTGTTGGTTTGTTTGTTTGTTGGTTTGTTGGTTTGTTGGTTTGTTGGTTTGTTGGTTTGTTGGTTTGTTGGTTTGTTGGTTTGTTGGTTTGTTGGTTTGTTGGTTTGTTGGTTTGTTGGTTTGTTGATTTGTTGGTTTGTTGGTTTGTTGGTTTGTTCGTTTGTTGGTTTGTTGGTTCATTTGTTTGTTGGTTTGTTGGCTTGTTGGTTTGTTGGCTTGTTGGTTTGTTGGTTTGTTTGTTTGTTGGTTTGTTCATTTGTTGGCTTGTTGGTTTGTTGGTTTGTTGGCTTGTTGGTTTGTTGGTTTGTTGGTTTTTTTGGGTTGTTGGTTTGTTGGTTTGTTGGTTTGTTGGTTTGTTGGTTTGTCGATTTGTTGGTTTGTTGGTTTGTAGGTTTGTTGGTTTGTTCGTTTGTTGGCTTGTTTGTTTGTTGGTTTGTTCGTTTGTTGGCTTGTTGGTTTGTTGGCTTGTTGGTTTGTTGGTTTGTTGGTTTTCTGGTTTGTTGGTTTGTTGGTTTGTTGGTTTGTTAGTTTGTTGGTATGTTGGTTTGTTGGTTTGTTGGTTTGTTGGTTTGTTGGTTTGTTGGTTTGTTCGTTTGTTGGTTTGTTGGCTTGTTGGTTTGTTGGTTTGTTGGTTTGTTGGTTTGTTGGTTTGTTGGTTTGTTGGTTTGTTGGTTTGTTGGTTTGTTGGTTTGTTAGTTCATTTGTTTGTTGGTTTGTTGGCTTGTTGGTTTGTTGGCTTGTTGGTTTGTTGGTTTGTTTGTTTGTTGGTTTGTTCGTTTGTTGGCTTGTTGGTTTGTTGGTTTGTTGGCTTGTTGGTTTGTTGGTTTGTTGGTTTTTTTGGGTTGTTGGTTTGTTGGTTTGTTGGTTTGTTGGTTTGTTGGTTTGTCAGTTTGTTGGTTTGTTGGTTTGTAGGTTTGTTGGTTTGTTCGTTTGTTGGCTTGTTTGTTTGTTGGTTTGTTCGTTTGTTGGCTTGTTGGTTTGTTGGCTTGTTGGTTTGTTGGTTTGTTGGTTTTTTGGTTTGTTGGTTTGTTGGTTTGTTGGTTTGTTGGTTTGTTGGTATATTGGTTTGTTGGTTTGTTGGTTTGTTGGCTTGTTGGTTTTTTGGTTTGTTGGTTTGTAGGTTTGTTGGTTTGTTGGTTTGTTGGTTTGTTGGTTTGTTGGTTTGCTAGTTTGTTGGTTTGTTGGTTTTTTGGTTTGTTGGCTTATTGGTTTGTTGGTTTGTTAGTTTGTTCGTTTGTTGGTTTTTTGGTTTGGTGGTTTGTTCGTTTGTTGGTTTGTTGGTTGGTTAGTTTGTTCGTTTGTTGGTTTTTTGGTTTGTTGGTTTGTTGGTTTGTTGGTTTTTTGGTTTGTTGGTTTGTTGGTTTGTTCGTTTGTTGGCTTGTTGGCTTGTTGGTTTGTTTGCTTGTTGGCTTGTTGGTTTGGTGGTTTGTTTGCTTGTTAATTTTTGGGTTTGTTGGCTTGTTCATTTGTTGGTTTGTTGGTTTTTTTTTGTTGGTTTGTTGATTAATTTGTTTGTTGGTTTGTTGTTTTGTTCGTTTGTTGGCGTGTTGGTTTGTTGGCTTGTTGGCATGTTGGTTTGTCGGTTTGTTGGTTTGTTGGATTGTTGGTTTGTTGGTTTGTTGTTTTGTTGGTTTTTTTGTTTGTTGGTTTATTTGTTTGTTGGTTTGTTGGTTTGTTGGTTTGTTGGTTTGTTGGTTTGTTGGTTATTTGGTTTGTTGGTTTGTTGGTTTGTTGGTTTGTTGATTTGTTGGTTTGTTGGTTTGTTGGTTTGTTGGTTTGTTTGTTTGTTGGTTTGTTCGTTTGTTGGTTTTTTGGTTTGTTGGCTTGTTGGCTTGTTGGTTTGTTGGTTTGTTGGTTTGTTGGCTTGTTGGTTTGTTAGTTTGTTGGTTTGTTGGTTTGTTCGTTTGTTGGTTTGTTGGTTTCTTGGCTTGTTGGTTTGTTGGTTTGTTGGTTTGTTGGTTTGTTGGTTTTTTGGTTTGTTGGTTTGTTGGTTTGTTGGTTCATTTGTTTGTTGGTTTGTTGGCTTGTTGGTTTGTTGGCTTGTTGGCTTGTTTGTTTGTTTGTTTGTTGGTTTGTCCGTTTGTTGGCTTCTTGGTTTGTTGGTTTGTTGGCTTGTTGGTTTGTTGGTTTGTTGGTTTTTTTGGGTTGTTGGTTTGTTGGTTTGTTGGTTTGTTGGTTTGTTGGTTTGTCGGTTTGTTGGTTTGTTGGTTTGTAGGTTTGTTGGTTTGTTCGTTTGTTGGGTTGTTTTTTTTGTTGGTTTGTTCGTTTGTTGGCTTGGTGGTTTGTTGGCTTGTTGGTTTGTTGGTTTGTTGGTTTTTTGGTTTTTTGGTTTGTTGGTTTGTTGGTTTGTTGGTTTGTTGGTATGTTGGTTTGTTGGTTTGTTGGTTTGTTGGTTTGTTGGTTTGTTCGTTTGTTGGTTTGTTGGCTTGTTGGTTTGTTGGTTTGTTGGTTTGTTGGTTTGTTGGTTTGTTGGTTTGTTGGTTTGTTGGTTTGTTGGTTTGCTAGTTTGTTGGTTTGTTAGTTTTTTGGTTTGTTGGCTTGTTGGTTTGTTGGTTTGTTCGTTTGTTGGTTTTTTGGTTTGGTGGTTTGTTCGTTTGTTGGTTTGTTGGTTGGTTAGTTTGTTCGTTTGTTGGTTTTTTTATTTGTTGGTTTGTTGGTTTGTTGGTTTTTTGGTTTGTTGGTTTGTTGGTTTGTTTGTTTGTTGGCTTGTTGTCTTGTTGGTTTTTTGGCTTGTTGGCTTGTTGGTTTGGTGGTTTGTTTGCTTGTTAGTTTTTGGGTTTGTTGGTTTGTTGGCTTAATCGTTTGTTGGTTTGTTGGTTTTTTTTTTGTTGGTTTGTTGATTAATTTGTTTGTTGGTTTGTTGTTTTGTTCGTTTGTTGGTTTGTTTGTTTGTTGGTTTGTTGGTTTGTTGGTTTGTTGGTTTGTTGGTTTGTTGGTTTTTTGGTTTGTTGGTTTGTTGGTTTGTTGGTTTGTTGGTTTGTTGGTTTGTTGGTTTGTTGGTTCATTTGTTTGTTGGTTTGTTGGCTTGTTGGTTTGTTGGCTTGTTGGTTTGTTGGTTTGTTTGTTTGTTGGTTTGTTCATTTGTTGGCTTGTTGGTTTGTTGGTTTGTTGGCTTGTTGGTTTGTTGGTTTGTTGGTTTTTTTGGGTTGTTGGTTTGTTGGTTTGTTGGTTTGTTGGTTTGTTGGTTTGTCGGTTTGTTGGTTTGTTGGTTTGTAGGTTTGTTGGTTTGTTCGTTTGTTGGCTTGTTTGTTTGTTGGTTTGTTTGTTTGTTGGCTTTTTGGTTTGTTGGCTTGTTGGTTTGTTGGTTTGTTGGTTTTTTGGTTTGTTGGTTTGTTGGTTTGTTGGTTTGTTGGTTTGTTGGTATGTTGGTTTGTTGGTTTATTGGTTTGTTGGTTTGTTGGTTTGTTGGTTTGTTGGTTTGTTGGTTTGTTCGTTTGTTGGTTTGTTGGCTTGTTGGTTTGTTGGTTTGTTGGTTTGTTGGTTTGTTGGTTTGTTGGTTTGTTGGTTTGTTGGTTTGCTAGTTTGTTGGTTTATTGGTTTTTTGGTTTGTTGGCTTGTTGGTTTGTTGGTTTGTTGGTTTGTTCGTTTGTTGGTTTTTTGGTTTGGTGGTTTGTTCGTTTGTTGGTTTGTTGGTTGGTTAGTTTGTTCGTTTGTTGGTTTTTTGGTTTGTTGATTTGTTAGTTTGTTGGTTTTTTGGTTTGTTGGTTTGTTTGTTTGTTCGTTTGTTGGCTTGTTGACTTGTTGGTTTGTTGGCTTGTTGGCTTGTTGGTTTGGTGGTTTGTTTGCTTGTTAATTTTTGGGTTTGTTGGTTTGTTGGCTTGTTCGTTTGTTGGTTTGTTGGTTTTTTTTTTGTTGGTTTGTTGGTTTTTTTTTTGTTGGTTTGTTGATTAGTTTGTTTGTTGGTTTGTTGTTTTGTTCGTTTGTTGGTTTGTTTGTTTGAGGGTTTGATGGTTTGTTGGTGTGTTGGTTTGTTGGTTTGTTGGTTTGTTGGTTTGTTGGTTTGTTGGTTTGTTGGTTTGTTGGTTTGTTTGTTTGTTGGTTTGTTCGTTTATTGGCTTGTTGGCTTGTTGGCTTGTTGGCTTGTTGGTTTGTTTATTTGTTGGTTTGTTGGTTTGTTGGTTTGTTTGATTGTTGGTTTGTTTGTTTGTTGGCTTGTTGGTTTGTTGGTTTGTTGGTTTGTTGGTTTGTTGGTTTGTTTGTTTGTTGGTTTGTTCGTTTGTTGGCTTGTTGGCTTGTTGGCTTGTTGGCTTGTTGGTTTGTTGGTTTGTTGGTTTGTTGGTTTGTTGGTTTGTTTGATTGTTGGTTTGTTTGTTTGTTGGCTTGTTGGCTTGTTGGTTTGTTGGCTTGTTGGTTTGTTTGTTTGTTGGTTTGTTCGTTTGTTGGTTTGTTGGTTGGTTAGTTTGTTCGTTTGTTGGTTTTTTGGTTTGTTGGTTTGTTGGTTTGTTGGTTTTTTGGTTTGTTGGCTTGTTGGTTTGTTCGTTTGTTGGCTTGTTGGTTTGTTAGCTTGTTGGCTTGTTGGTTTGGTGGTTTGTTTGCTTGTTAATTTTTGGGTTTGTTGGTTTGTTGGTTTGTTTTTTTTTGTTGGTTTGTTGGTTAATTTGTTTGTTGGTTTGTTGTTTTGTTGGTTTGTTGGTTTTTTTGTTTATTGGTTTGTTGGTTTGTTGGTTTGTTGGTTTGTTGGTTTGTTGGTTTGTTGGTTTGTTTGTTTGTTAGTTTGTTCGTTTGTTGGCTTGTTGGCTTGTTGGCTTGTTGGCTTGTTGGCTTGTTGGTTTGTTGGTTTGTTGGTTTGTTGATTTGTTGGTTTGTTTGATTGTTGGTTTGTTTGTTTTTGGCTTGTTGGTTTGTTGGTTTGTTGGTTTGTTGGTTTGTTGGTTTGTTTGTTTGTTGGTTTGTTCGTTTGTTGGGGTGTTGGCTTGTTGGCTTGTTGGCTTGTCGGCTTGTTGGTTTGTTGGTTTGTTGGTTTGTTGGTTTGTTGGTTTGTTGGTTTGTTGGTTTGTTGGTTTGTTTGATTGTTGGTTTGTTTGTTTGTTGGCTTGTTGGCTTGTTGGTTTGTTGGCTCGTTGGTTTGTTGGTTTGTTTGTTTTTTAGTTTGTTCGTGTGTTGGCTTGTTGGTTTGTTGGCTTGTTGGCTTGTTGGTTTGTTGGTTTGTTGGTTGGTTGGTTTGTTCGTTTGTTGGTTTTTTGGTTTGTTGGCTTGTTGGCTTGTTGGTATGTTGGTTTGTTGGTTTGTTGGTTTGTTCGTTTGTTCGTTTGTTCGTTTGTTGGCTTGTTGGTTTGTTGGCTTGTTGGCTTGTTGTTTTGTTGGTTTGTTGGTTTGTTGGTTTGTTGGTTTGTTGTTTTAATTGTTTGTTGGTTTATTGGTTTGTTGGTTTGTTGGTTTGTTTGATTGTTGGTTTTTTTGTTTATTGGCTTGTTGGTTTGTTGGTTTGTTGGTTTGTTGGTTTGTTCGTTTGTTCGTTTGTTGGCTTGTTGGTTTGTTGGCTTGTTGGCTTGTTGGTTTGTTGGTTTATTTGTTTGTTGGTTTGTTATTTTGTTGGTTTGTTTGTTTGTTGGTTTGTTGGTTTATTGGTTTCTTGGTTTTTTGGTTTGTTGGTTTGTTGGTTTGTTGGTTTGTTGGTTTGTTGGTTTGTTGCTTTGTTGGTTTGTTGGTTTGTTGGCTTGTTAGTTTGTTGGTTTGTTGATTTGTTGGTTTGTTGGTTTGTTGGTTTGATGGTTTGTTGGTTCGTTGTTTGTTGGCTTGTTGGTTTGTTGGTTTATTGGTTTGTTGGTTTGTTGCTTTATTTGTTTGTTGGTTTGTTGGTTTGTTGGTTTGTTGGTTTGTTGGCTTGTTGGTTTGTTGGCTTGTTGGTTTGTTCGTTTGTTGCATTGTTGGTTTGTTGGCTTGTCGTATTGTTGGTTTGTTGGTTTGTTGGTTTGTTGGTTTGTTGGTTTGTTGGTTTGTTGGTTTGTTGGTTTGTGTGTTTGTTGGTTTGTTGGTTTGCTGGTTTGTTGGTTTGTTGGTTTGTTGGTTTGTTGGTTTGTTGGTTTCTTGGTTTGTTGGGTTTTCGGTTTTTTGGTTTTTTGGTTTGTTGGCTTGTTGGTTTGTTGGTTTGTTGATTTCTTGGTTTGTTGGTTTGTTGGTATGTTGGTTTGTTGGTTTGTTGGTTTGTTGGTTTGTTGGTTTGTTAGCTTTTTGGTTTATTGGTTTGTTGGTTCGTTGGTTTGTTGGTTTGTTGGTTTGTTCGTTTGTTCGTTTGTTGGCTTGTTGGTTTGTTGGGTTGTTGAGTTGTTGGTTTGTTGGTTTGTTGGTTTGTTGGTTTGTTGGTTTGTTGGTTTGTTGGTTTGTCGGTTTGTTGGTTTGTTGGTTTTTGGTTTGTTGGTTTGTAGGTTTGTTCGTTTGTTGGCTTGTTGGTTTATTTGTTTGTTGGTTTGTTGGTTTGTTGGTTTGTTGGTTTGTTGGTTTGTTGGTTTGTTGGTTTGTTGGTTTGTTGATTTGTTCGTTTGTTGGTTTGTTGGCTTGTTGGTTTGTTGCTTTGTTGGTTTGTTCGTTTGTTGGTTTGTTGGTTTGTTGGCTTGTTGGTTTGTTGGTTTGTTGGTTTGTTGGTTTGTTGGTTCGTTGGTCTGTTGGTTTGTTGGTTTGTTCGTTTGTTCGTTTGTTGGCATGTTGGTTTGTTGGGTTGTTGAGTTGTTGGTTTGTTGGTTTGTTGGTTTGTTGGTTTGTTGGTTTGTAGGTTTGTTGGTTTGTTCGTTTGTTGTCTTGTTTGTTTGTTGGTTTGTTCGTTTGTTGGCTTGTTTGTTTGTTGGCTTGTTGGTTTGTTGGTTTGTTGGTTTGTTGGTATGTTGGTTTGTTGGTTTGTTGGTTTGTTGGTTTGTTGGTTTGTTGGTTTGTTGGTTTGTTCGTTTGTTGGTTTGTTGGCTTGTTGGTTTGTTGGTTTGTTGGTTTGTTGGTTTGTTGGTTTGTTGGTTTGTTGGTTTGTTGGTTTGGTAGTTTGGTGGTTTGCTAGTTTGTTGGTTTGTTAGTTTTTTTGGTTTGTTGGCTTGTTGGTTTGTTGGTTTGTTGGTTTGTTCGTTTGTTGGTTTTTTGGTTTGGAGGTTTGTTCGTTTGTTGGTTTGTTGGTTGGTTAGTTTGTTCGTTTGTTGGTTTTTTGGTTTGTTGGTTTGTTGTTTTGTTGGTTTTTTGGTTTGTTGGTTTGTTGGTTTGTTCGTTTGTTGGCTTGTTGTCTTGTTGGTTTTTTGGCTTGTTGGCTTGTTGGTTTGGTGGTTTGTTTGCTTGTTAATTTTTGGGTTTGTTGGTTTGTTGGCTCAATCCTTTGTTGGTTTGTTGGTTTTTTTTTGTTGGTTTGTTGGTTTGTTGTTTTGTTCGTTTGTTGGTTTGTTTGTTTGTTGGTTTGTTGGTTTGTTGGTTTGTTGATTTGTTGGTTTGTTGGTTTGTTGGTTTTTTGGTTTGTTGGTTTGTTGGTTTGTTGGTTTGTTGGTTTGTTGGTTTGTTGGTTTGTTGGTTTGTTGGTTCATTTGTTTGTTGGTTTGTTGGCTTGTTGGTTTGTTGGCTTGTTGGTTTGTTGGTTTATTTGTTTGTTGGTTTGTTCATTTGTTGGCTTGTTGGTTTGTTGGTTTGTTGGCTTGTTGGTTTGTTGGTTTGTTGGTTTTTTTGGGTTGTTGGTTTGTTGGTTTGTTGGTTTGTTGGTTTGTTGGTTTGTCGGTTTGTTGTTTTGTTGGTTTGTAGGTTTGTTGGTTTGTTCGTTTGTTGGCTTGTTTGTTTGTTGGTTTGTTTGTTTGTTGGCTTGTTGGTTTGTTGGCTTGTTGGTTTGTTGGTTTGTTGGTTTTTTGGTTTGTTGGGTTGTTGGTTTGTTGGTTTGTTGGTTTGTTGGTATGTTAGTTTGTTGGTTTATTGGTTTGTTGATTTGTTGGTTTGTTGGTTTGTTGGTTTGTTCGTTTGTTGGTTTTTTGGTTTGGTGGTTTGTTCGTTTGTTGGTTTTTTTATTTGTTGGTTTGTTGGTTTGTTGGTTTTTTGGTTTGTTGGTTTGTTGGTTTGTTCGTTTGTTGGCTTGTTGTCTTGTTGGTTTTTTGGCTTGTTGGCTTGTTGGTTTGGTGGTTTGTTTGCTTGTTAATTTTTGGGTTTGTTGGTTTGTTGGCTTAATCGTTTGTTGGTTTGTTGGTTTTTTTTTTGTTGGTTTGTTGATTAATTTGTTTGTTGGTTTGTTGTTTTGTTCGTTTGTTGGTTTGTTTGTTTGTTGGTTTGTTGGTTTGTTGGTTTGTTGGTTTGTTGGTTTGTTGGTTTTTTGGTTTGTTGGTTTGTTGGTTTGTTGGTTTGTTGGTTTGTTGGTTTGTTGGTTCGTTGGTTCATTTGTTTGTTGGTTTGTTGGCTTGTTGGTTTGTTGGCTTATTGGTTTGTTGGTTTGTTTGTTTGTTGGTTTGTTCATTTGTTGGCTTGTTGGTTTGTTGGTTTGTTGGTTTGTTGATTTTTTTGGGTTGTTGGTTTGTTGGTTTGTTGGTTTGTAGGTTTGTTGTTTTGTCGGTTTGTTGGTTTGTTGGTTTGTAGGTTTGTTGGTTTGTTCGTTTGTTGGCTTGTTTGTTTGTTGGTTTGTTTGTTTGTTGGCTTTTTGGTTTGTTGGCTTGTTGGTTTGTTGGTTTGTTGGTTTTTTGGTTTGTTGGTTTGTTGGTTTGTTGGTTTGTTGGTATGTTGGTTTGTTGGTTTATTGGTTTGTTGGTTTGTTGGTTTGTTGGTTTGTTCGTTTGTTGGTTTGTTGGCTTGTTGGTTTGTTGGTTTGTTGGTTTGCTGGTTTGTTGGTTTGTTGGTTTGTTGGTTTGTTGGTTTGTTGGTTTGCTAGTTTGTTGGTTTGTTGGTTTTTTGGTTTGTTGGCTTGTTGGTTTGTTGGTTTGTTGGTTTGTTCGTTTGTTGGTTTTTTGGTTTGGTGGTTTGTTCGTTTGTTGGTTTGTTGGTTGGTTAGTTTGTTCGTTTGTTGGTTTTTTGGTTTGTTGATTTGTTAGTTTGTTGGTTTTTTGGTTTGTTGGTTTGTTTGTTTGTTCGTTTGTTGGCTTGTTGACTTGTTGGTTTGTTGGCTTGTTGGCTTGTTGGTTTGGTGGTTTGTTTGCTTGTTAATTTTTGGGTTTGTTGGTTTGTTGGCTTGTTCGTTTGTTGGTTTGTTGGTTTTTTTTTGTTGGTTTGTTGATTAATTTGTTTGTTGGTTTGTTGTTTTGTTCGTTTGTTGGTTTGTTTGTTTGTTGGTTTGTTGGTTTGTTGGTTTGTTGGTTTGTTGGTTTGTTGGTTTTTTGGTTTGTTGGTTTGTTGGTTTGTTGGTTTGTTGGTTTGTTGGTTTGTTGGTTTGTTGGTTCGTTGGTTCATTTGTTTGTTGGTTTGTTGGCTTGTTGGTTTGTTGGCTTATTGGTTTGTTGGTTTGTTTGTTTGTTGGTTTGTTCATTTGTTGGCTTGTTGGTTTGTTGGTTTGTTGGTTTGTTGGTTTTTTTGGGTTGTTGGTTTTGTTGGTTTGTTGGTTTGTAGGTTTGTTGGTTTGTCGGTTTGTTGGTTTGTTGGTTTGTAGGTTTGTTGGTTTGTTCGTTTGTTGGCTTGTTTGTTTGTTGGTTTGTTTGTTTGTTGGCTTTTTGGTTTGTTGGCTTGTTGGTTTGTTGGTTTGTTGGTTTTTTGGTTTGTTGGTTTGTTGGTTTGTTGGTTTGTTGGTTTGTTGGTATGTTGGTTTGTTGGTTTATTGGTTTGTTGGTTTGTTGGTTTGTTGGTTTGTTGGTTTGTTGGTTTGTTCGTTTGTTGGTTTGTTGGCTTGTTGGTTTGTTGGTTTGTTGGTTTGCTGGTTTGTTGGTTTGTTGGTTTGTTGGTTTGTTGGTTTGTTGGTTTGCTAGTTTGTTGGTTTGTTGGTTTTTTGGTTTGTTGGCTTGTTGGTTTGTTGGTTTGTTGGTTTGTTCGTTTGTTGGTTTTTTGGTTTGGTGGTTTGTTCGTTTGTTGGTTTGTTGGTTGGTTAGTTTGTTCGTTTGTTGGTTTTTTGGTTTGTTAGTTTGTTGGTTTTTTGGTTTGTTGGTTTGTTTGTTTGTTCGTTTGTTGGCTTGTTGACTTGTTGGTTTGTTGGCTTGTTGGCTTGTCGGCTTGTTGGTTTGTTGGTTTGTTGGTTTGTTGGTTTGTTGGTTTGTTGGTTTGTTGGTTTGTTTGATTGTTAGTTTGTTTGTTTGTTGGCTTGTTGGCTTGTTGGTTTGTTTGCTCGTTGGTTTGTTGGTTTGTTTGTTTTTTAGTTTGTTCGTGTGTTGGCTTGTTGGTTTGTTGGCTTGTTGGCTTGTTGGTTTGTTGGTTTGTTGGTTTGTTGGTTTGTTCGTTTGTTGGTTTTTTGGTTTGTTGGCTTGTTGGCTTGTTGGTATGTTGGTTTGTTGGTTTGTTGGTTTGTTCGTTTGTTCGTTTGTTCGTTTGTTGGCTTGTTGGTTTGTTGGCTTGTTGGCTTGTTGTTTTGTTGGTTTGTTGGTTTGTTAGTTTGTTGGTTTGTTGTTTTAATTGTTTGTTGGTTTATTGGTTTGTTGGTTTGTTGGTTTGTTTGATTGTTGGTTTTTTTGTTTATTGGCTTGTTGGTTTGTTGGTTTGTTGGTTTGTTGGTTTGTTCGTTTGTTCGTTTGTTGGCTTGTTGGTTTGTTGGTTTATTTGTTTGTTGGTTTGTTATTTTGTTGGTTTGTTTGTTTGTTGGTTTGTTGGTTTATTGGTTTCTTGGTTTTTTGGTTTGTTGGTTTGTTGGTTTGTTGGTTTGTTGGTTTGTTGGTTTGTTGCTTTGTTGGTTTGTTGGTTTGTTGGCTTGTTAGTTTGTTGGTTTGTTGATTTGTTGGTTTGTTGGTTTGTTGGTTTGATGGTTTGTTGGTTCGTTGTTTGTTGGCTTGTTGGTTTGTTGGTTTATTGGTTTGTTGGTTTGTTGCTTTATTTGTTTGTTGGTTTGTTGGTTTGTTGGTTTGTTGGTTTGTTGGCTTGTTGGTTTGTTGGCTTGTTGGTTTGTTCGTTTGTTGCATTGTTGGTTTGTTGGCTTGTCGTATTGTTGGTTTGTTGGTTTGTTGGTTTGTTGGTTTGTTGGTTTGTTGGTTTGTTGGTTTGTTGGTTTGTTGGTTTGTGTGTTTGTTGGTTTGTTGGTTTGCTGGTTTGTTGGTTTGTTGGTTTGTTGGTTTGTTGGTTTGTTGGTTTCTTGGTTTTTTGGTTTTTTGGTTTTTTGGTTTGTTGGCTTGTTGGTTTGTTGGTTTGTTGATTTCTTAATTTGTTGGTTTGTTGGTATGTTGGTTTGTTGGTTTGTTGGTTTGTTGGTTTGTTGGTTTGTTAGTTTTTTGGTTTATTGGTTTGTTGGTTCGTTGGTTTGTTGGTTTGTTGGTTTGTTCGTTTGTTCGTTTGTTGGCTTGTTGGTTTGTTGGTTTGTTGGTTTTTGGTTTGTTGGTTTGTGGGTTTGTTCGTTTGTTGGTTTGTTGGTTTGTTTGATTGTTGGTTTGTTTGTTTGTTGGTTTGTTCGTTTGTTGGGGTGTTGGCTTGTTGGCTTGTTGGCTTGTCGGCTTGTTGGTTTGTTGGTTTGTTGGTTTGTTGGTTTGTTGGTTTGTTGGTTTGTTGGTTTGTTTGATTGTTAGTTTGTTTGTTTGTTGGCTTGTTGGCTTGTTGGTTTGTTGGCTCGTTGGTTTGTTGGTTTGTTTGTTTTTTAGTTTGTTCGTGTGTTGGCTTGTTGGTTTGTTGGCTTGTTGGCTTGTTGGTTTGTTGGTTTGTTGGTTTGTTGGTTTGTTCGTTTGTTGGTTTTTTGGTTTGTTGGCTTGTTGGCTTGTTGGTATGTTGGTTTGTTGGTTTGTTGGTTTGTTCGTTTGTTCGTTTGTTCGTTTGTTGGCTTGTTGGTTTGTTGGCTTGTTGGCTTGTTGTTTTGTTGGTTTGTTGGTTTGTTGGTTTGTTGGTTTGTTGTTTTAATTGTTTGTTGGTTTATTGGTTTGTTGGTTTGTTGGTTTGTTTGATTGTTGGTTTTTTTGTTTATTGGCTTGTTGGTTTGTTGGTTTGTTGGTTTGTTGGTTTGTTCGTTTGTTCGTTTGTTGGCTTGTTGGTTTGATGGCTTGTTGGCTTGTTGGTTTGTTGGTTTATTTGTTTGTTGGTTTGTTATTTTGTTGGTTTGTTGGTTTGTTGGTTGGTTAGTTTGTTCGTTTGTTGGTTTTTTTATTTGTTGGTTTGTTGGTTTGTTGGTTTTTTGGTTTGTTGGTTTGTTGGTTTGTTCGTTTGTTGGCTTGTTGTCTTGTTGGTTTTTTGGCTTGTTGGCTTGTTGGTTTGGTGGTTTGTTTGCTTGTTAATTTTTGGGTTTGTTGGTTTGTTGGCTTAATCGTTTGTTGGTTTGTTGGTTTTTTTTTTGTTGGTTTGTTGATTAATTTGTTTGTTGGTTTGTTGTTTTGTTCGTTTGTTGGTTTGTTTGTTTGTTGGTTTGTTGGTTTGTTGGTTTGTTGGTTTGTTGGTTTGTTGGTTTTTTGGTTTGTTGGTTTGTTGGTTTGTTGGTTTGTTGGTTTGTTGGTTTGTTGGTTCGTTGGTTCATTTGTTTGTTGGTTTGTTGGCTTGTTGGTTTGTTGGCTTATTGGTTTGTTGGTTTGTTTGTTTGTTGGTTTGTTCATTTGTTGGCTTGTTGGTTTGTTGGTTTGTTGGTTTGTTGGTTTTTTTGGGTTGTTGGTTTGTTGGTTTGTTGGTTTGTAGGTTTGTTGGTTTGTCGGTTTGTTGGTTTGTTGGTTTGTAGGTTTGTTGGTTTGTTGGTTTGTTGGCTTGTTTGTTTGTTGGTTTGTTTGTTTGTTGGCTTTGTGGTTTGTTGGCTTGTTGGTTTGTTGGTTTGTTGGTTTGTTCGTTTGTTGGTTTGTTGGCTTGTTGGTTTGTTGGTTTGTTGGTTTGCTGGTTTGTTGGTTTGTTGGTTTGTTGGTTTGTTGGTTTGTTGGTTTGCTAGTTTGTTGGTTTGTTGGTTTTTTGGTTTGTTGGCTTAATGGTTTGTTGGTTTATTGGTTTCTTGGTTTTTTGGTTTGTTGGTTTGTTGGTTTGTTGGTTTGTTGGTTTGTTGGTTTGTTGCTTTGTTGGTTTGTTGGTTTGTTGGCTTGTTAGTTTGTTGGTTTGTTGATTTGTTGGTTTGTTGGTTTGTTGGTTTGATGGTTTGTTGGTTCGTTGTTTGTTGGCTTGTTGGTTTGTTGGTTTATTGGTTTGTTGGTTTGTTGCTTTATTTGTTTGTTGGTTTGTTGGTTTGTTGGTTTGTTGGTTTGTTGGCTTGTTGGTTTGTTGGCTTGTTGGTTTGTTCGTTTGTTGCATTGTTGGTTTGTTGGCTTGTCGTATTGTTGGTTTGTTGGTTTGTTGGTTTGTTGGTTTGTTGGTTTGTTGGTTTGTTGGTTTGTTGGTTTGTTGGTTTGTGTGTTTGTTGGTTTGTTGGTTTGCTGGTTTGTTGGTTTGTTGGTTTGTTGGTTTGTTGGTTTGTTGGTTTCTTGGTTTTTTGGTTTTTTGGTTTTTTGGTTTGTTGGCTTGTTGGTTTGTTGGTTTGTTGATTTCTTGGTTTGTTGGTTTGTTGGTATGTTGGTTTGTTGGTTTGTTGGTTTGTTGGTTTGTTGGTTTGTTAGTTTTTTGGTTTATTGGTTTGTTGGTTCGTTGGTTTGTTGGTTTGTTGGTTTGTTCGTTTGTTCGTTTGTTGGCTTGTTGGTTTGTTGGGTTGTTGAGTTGTTGGTTTGTTGGTTTGTTGGTTTGTTGGTTTGTTGGTTTGTTGGTTTGTCGGCTTGTTGGTTTGTTGGTTTTTGGTTTGTTGGTTTGTGGGTTTGTTCGTTTGTTGGCTTGTTGGTTTATTTGTTTGTTGGTTTGTTGGTTTGTTGGTTTGTTGGTTTGTTGGTTTGTTGGTTTGTTGGTTTGTTGGTTTGTTGGTTTGTTGATTTGTTCGTTTGTTGGTTTGTTGGCTTGTTGGTTTGTTGCTTTGTTGGTTTGTTCGTTTGTTGGTTTGTTGGTTTGTTGGCTTGTTGGTTTGTTGGTTTGTTGGTTTGTTGGTTTGTTGGTTCGTTGGTCTGTTGGTTTGTTGGTTTGTTCGTTTGTTCGTTTGTTGGCATGTTGGTTTGTTGGGTTGTTGAGTTGTTGGTTTGTTGGTTTGTTGGTTTGTTGGTTTGTTGGTTTGTTGGTTTGTAGGTTTGTTGGTTTGTTCGTTTGTTGTCTTGTTTGTTTGTTGGTTTGTTCGTTTGTTGGCTTGTTTGTTTGTTGGCTTGTTGGTTTGTTGGTTTGTTGGTTTTTTGGTTTTTTGGTTTGTTGGTTTGTTGGTTTGTTGGTTTGTTGGTATGTTGGTTTGTTGGTTTGTTGGTTTGTTGGTTTGTTGGTTTGTTGGTTTGTTGGTTTGTTCGTTTGTTGGTTTGTTGGCTTGTTGGTTTGTTGGTTTGTTGGTTTGTTGGTTTGTTGGTTTGTTGGTTTGTTGGTTTGGTGGTTTGCTAGTTTGTTGGTTTGTTAGTTTTTTTGGTTTGTTGGCTTGTTGGTTTGTTGGTTTGTTGGTTTGTTCGTTTGTTGGTTTTTTGGTTTGGAGGTTTGTTCGTTTGTTGGTTTGTTGGTTGGTTAGTTTGTTCGTTTGTTGGGTTTTTGGTTTGTTGGTTTGTTGTTTTGTTGGTTTTTTGGTTTGTTGGTTTGTTGGTTTGTTCGTTTGTTGGCTTGTTGTCTTGTTGGTTTTTTGGCTTGTTGGCTTGTTGGTTTGGTGGTTTGTTTGCTTGTTAATTTTTGGGGTTGTTGGTTTGTTGGCTCAATCCTTTGTTGGTTTGTTGGTTTTTTTTTGTTGGTTTGTTGGTTTGTTGTTTTGTTCGTTTGTTGGTTTGTTTGTTTGTTGGTTTGTTGGTTTGTTGGTTTGTTGATTTGTTGGTTTGTTGGTTTGTTGGTTTTTTGGTTTGTTGGTTTGTTGGTTTGTTGGTTTGTTGGTTTGTTGGTTTGTTGGTTTGTTGGTTTGTTGGTTTGTTGGTTTGTTGGTTCATTTGTTTGTTGGTTTGTTGGCTTGTTGGTTTCTTGGCTTGTTGGTTTGTTGGTTTATTTGTTTGTTGGTTTGTTCATTTGTTGGCTTGTTGGTTTGTTGGTTTGTTGGCTTGTTGGTTTGTTGGTTTGTTGGTTTTTTTGGGTTGTTGGTTTGTTGGTTTGTTGGTTTGTTGGTTTGTCGGTTTGTTGTTTTGTTGGTTTGTAGGTTTGTTGGTTTGTTCGTTTGTTGGCTTGTTTGTTTGTTGGTTTGTTTGTTTGTTGGCTTGTTGGTTTGTTGGCTTGTTGGTTTGTTGGTTTGTTGGTTTTTTGGTTTGTTGGGTTGTTGGTTTGTTGGTTTGTTGGTTTGTTGGTATGTTAGTTTGTTGGTTTATTGGTTTGTTGATTTGTTGGTTTGTTGGTTTGTTGGTTTGTTCGTTTGTTGGTTTTTTGGTTTGGTGGTTTGTTCGTTTGTTGGTTTGTTGGTTGGTTAGTTTGTTCGTTTGTTGGTTTTTTTATTTGTTGGTTTGTTGGTTTGTTGGTTTTTTGGTTTGTTGGTTTGTTGGTTTGTTCGTTTGTTGGCTTGTTGTCTTGTTGGTTTTTTGGCTTGTTGGCTTGTTGGTTTGGTGGTTTGTTTGCTTGTTAATTTTTGGGTTTGTTGGCTTAATCGTTTGTTGGTTTGTTGGTTTTTTTTTTGTTGGTTTGTTGATTAATTTGTTTGTTGGTTTGTTGTTTTGTTCGTTTGTTGGTTTGTTTGTTTGTTGGTTTGTTGGTTTGTTGGTTTGTTGGTTTGTTGGTTTGTTGGTTTTTTGGTTTGTTGGTTTGTTGGTTTGTTGGTTTGTTGGTTTGTTGGTTTGTTGGTTTGTTGGTTCGTTGGTTCATTTGTTTGTTGGTTTGTTGGCTTGTTGGTTTGTTGGCTTATTGGTTTGTTGGTTTGTTTGTTTGTTGGTTTGTTCATTTGTTGGCTTGTTGGTTTGTTGGTTTGTTGGTTTGTTGGTTTTTTTGGGTTGTTGGTTTGTTGGTTTGTTGGTTTGTAGGTTTGTTGGTTTGTCGGTTTGTTGGTTTGTTGGTTTGTAGGTTTGTTGGTTTGTTCGTTTGTTGGCTTGTTTGTTTGTTGGTTTGTTTGTTTGTTGGCTTTGTGGTTTGTTGGCTTGTTGGTTTGTTGGTTTGTTGGTTTTTTGGTTTGTTGGTTTGTTGGTTTGTTGGTTTGTTGGTTTGTTGGTATGTTGGTTTGTTGGTTTATTGGTTTGTTGGTTTGTTGGTTTGTTGGTTTGTTGGTTTGTTGGTTTGTTCGTTTGTTGGTTTGTTGGCTTGTTGGTTTGTTGGTTTGTTGGTTTGCTGGTTTGTTGGTTTGTTGGTTTGTTGGTTTGTTGGTTTGTTGGTTTGTTGGTTTGCTAGTTTGTTGGTTTGTTGGTTTTTTGGTTTGTTGGCTTGTTGGTTTGTTGGTTTGTTGGTTTGTTCGTTTGTTGGTTTTTTGGTTTGGTGGTTTGTTCGTTTGTTGGTTTGTTGGTTGGTTAGTTTGTTCGTTTGTTGGTTTTTTGGTTTGTTGATTTGTTAGTTTGTTGGTTTTTTGGTTTGTTGGTTTGTTTGTTTGTTCGTTTGTTGGCTTGTTGACTTGTTGGTTTGTTGGCTTGTTGGCTTGTTGGTTTGGTGGTTTGTTTGCTTGTTAATTTTTGGGTTTGTTGGTTTGTTGGCTTGTTCGTTTGTTGGTTTGTTGGTTTTTTTTTGTTGGTTTGTTGATTAATTTGTTTATTGGTTTGTTGTTTTGTTCGTTTGTTGGTTTGTTTGTTTGTTGGTTTGTTGGTTTGTTGGTTTGTTGGTTTGTTGGTTTGTTGGTTTTTTGGTTTGTTGGTTTGTTGGTTTGTTGGTTTGTTGGTTTGTTGGTTCGTCGGTTCATTTGTTTGTTGGTTTGTTGGCTTGTTGGTTTGTTGGCTTATTGGTTTGTTGGTTTGTTTGTTTGTTGGTTTGTTCATTTGTTGGCTTGTTGGTTTGTTGGTTTGTTGGTTTGTTGGTTTGTTGGTTTTTTTGGGTTGTTGGTTTGTTGGTTTGTTGGTTTGTAGGTTTGTTGGTTTGTCGGTTTGTTGGTTTGTTGGTTTGTAGGTTTGTTGGTTTGTTCGTTTGTTGGCTTGTTTGTTTGTTGGTTTGTTTGTTTGTTGGCTTTTTGGTTTGTTGGCTTGTTGGTTTGTTGGTTTGTTGGTTTTTTGGTTTGTTGGTTTGTTGGTTTGTTGGTTTGTTGGTTTGTTGGTATGTTGGTTTGTTGGTTTATTGGTTTGTTGGTTTGTTGGTTTGTTGGTTTGTTGGTTTGTTGGTTTGTTCGTTTGTTGGTTTGTTGGCTTGTTGGTTTGTTGGTTTGTTGGTTTGCTGGTTTGTTGGTTTGTTGGTTTGTTGGTTTGTTGGTTTGTTGGTTTGCTAGTTTGTTGGTTTGTTGGTTTTTTGGTTTGTTGGCTTGTTGGTTTGTTGGTTTGTTGGTTTGTTCGTTTGTTGGTTTTTTGGTTTGGTGGTTTGTTCGTTTGTTGGTTTGTTGGTTGGTTAGTTTGTTCGTTTGTTGGTTTTTTGGTTTGTTGATTTGTTAGTTTGTTGGTTTTTTGGTTTGTTGGTTTGTTTGTTTGTTCGTTTGTTGGCTTGTTGACTTGTTGGTTTGTTGGCTTGTTGGCTTGTTGGTTTGGTGGTTTGTTTGCTTGTTAATTTTTGGGTTTGTTGGTTTGTTGGCTTGTTCGTTTGTTGGTTTGTTGGTTTTTTTTTTGTTGGTTTGTTGGTTTTTTTTTGTTGGTTTGTTGATTAGTTTGTTTGTTGGTTTGTTGTTTTGTTCGTTTGTTGGTTTGTTTGTTTGAGGGTTTGATGGTTTGTTGGTTTGTTGGTTTGTTGGTTTGTTGGTTTGTTGGTTTGTTGGTTTGTTGGTTTGTTGGTTTGTTGGTTTGTTGGTTTGTTTGTTTGTTGGTTTGTTCGTTTATTGGCTTCTTGGCTTGTTGGCTTGTTGGCTTGTTGGCTTGTTGGTTTGTTTATTTGTTGGTTTGTTGGTTTGTTGGTTTGTTTGATTGTTTGTTTGTTGGCTTGTTGGCTTGTTGGTTTGTTGGCTTGTTGGTTTGTTTGTTTGTTGGTTTGTTCGTTTGTTGGTTTGTTTGATTGTTGGTTTGTTGGCTTGTTGGCTTGTTGGTTTGTTGGCTTGTTGGTTTGTTTGTTTGTTGGTTTGTTCGTTTGTTGGTTTGTTGGTTGGTTAGTTTGTTCGTTTGTTGGTTTTTTGGTTTGTTGGTTTGTTGGTTTGTTGGTTTTTTGGTTTGTTGGCTTGTTTGTTTGTTCGTTTGATGGCTTGTTGGTTTGTTAGCTTGTTGGCTTGTTGGTTTGGTGGTTTGTTTGCTTGTTAATTTTTGGTTTTGTTGGTTTGTTGGTTTGTTTTTTTTTGTTGGTTTGTTGGTTAATTTGTATGTTGGTTTGTTGTTTTGTTGGTTTGTTGGTTTGTTTGTTTATTGGTTTGTTGGTTTGTTGGTTTGTTGGTTTGTTGGTTTGTTGGTTTGTTGGTTTGTTGGTTTGTTTGTTTGTTAGTTTGTTCGTTTGTTGGCTTGTTGGCTTATTGGCTTGTTGGCTTGTTGGCTTGTTGGTTTGTTGGTTTGTTGGTTTGTTGATTTGTTGGTTTGTTTGATTGTTGGTTTGTTTGTTTTTGGCTTGTTGGTTTGTTGGTTTGTTGGTTTGTTGGTTTGTTGGTTTGTTTGTTTGTTGGTTTGTTCGTTTGTTGGGGTGTTGGCTTGTTGGCTTGTTGGCTTGTCGGCTTGTTGGTTTGTTGGTTTGTTGGTTTGTTGGTTTGTTGGTTTGTTGGTTTGTTGGTTTGTTTGATTGTTGGTTTGTTTGTTTGTTGGCTTGTTGGCTTGTTGGTTTGTTGGCTCGTTGGTTTGTTGGTTTGTTTGTTTTTTAGTTTGTTCGTGTGTTGGCTTGTTGGTTTGTTGGCTTGTTGGCTTGTTGGTTTGTTGGTTTGTTGGTTTGTTGGTTTGTTCGTTTGTTGGTTTTTTGGTTTGTTGGCTTGTTGGCTTGTTGGTATGTTGGTTTGTTGGTTTGTTGGTTTGTTCGTTTGTTCGTTTGTTCGTTTGTTGGCTTGTTGGTTTGTTGGCTTGTTGGCTTGTTGTTTTTTTGGTTTGTTGGTTTGTTGGTTTGTTGGTTTGTTGTTTTAATTGTTTGTTGGTTTATTGGTTTGTTGGTTTGTTGGTTTGTTTGATTGTTGGTTTTTTTTTTTATTGGCTTGTTGGTTTGTTGGTTTGTTGGTTTGTTGGTTTGTTCGTTTGTTCGTTTGTTGGCTTGTTAGTTTGTTGGCTTGTTGGCTTGTTGGTTTGTTGGTTTATTTGTTTGTTGGTTTGTTATTTTGTTGGTTTGTTTGTTTGTTGGTTTGTTGGTTTATTGGTTTCTTGGTTTTTTGGTTTGTTGGTTTGTTGGTTTGTTGGTTTGTTGGTTTGTTGGTTTGTTGGTTTGTTGCTTTGTTGGTTTGTTGGTTTGTTGGCTTGTTAGTTTGTTGGTTTGTTGATTTGTTGGTTTGTTGGTTTGTTGGTTTGATGGTTTGTTGGTTCGTTGTTTGTTGGCTTGTTGGTTTGTTTGTTTATTGGTTTGTTGGTTTGTTGCTTAATTTGTTTGTCGGTTTGTTGGTTTGTTGGTTTGTTGGTTTGTTGGCTTGTTGGTTTGTTGGCTTGTTGGTTTGTTCGTTTGTTGCATTGTTGGTTTGTTGGCTTGTCGTATTGTTGGTTTGTTGGTTTGTTGGTTTGTTGGTTTGTTGGTTTGTTGGTTTGTTGGTTTTGTTGGTTTGTTGGTTTGTGTGTTTGTTGGTTTGTTGGTTTGTTGGTTTGTTGGTTTGTTGGTTTGTTGGTTTGTTGGTTTGTTGGTTTGTTGGTTTGTTGGTTTGTTGGTTTTTGGTTTGTTGGTTTGTTGGTTTGTTCGTTTGATGGCTTGTTGGTTTATTTGTTTGTTGGTTTGTTGGTTTGTTGGTTTGTTGGTTTGTTGGTTTGTTGGTTTGTTGGTTTGTTGGTTTGTTGATTTGTTCGTTTGTTGGTTTGTTGGCTTGTTGGTTTGTTGCTTTGTTGGTTTGTTCGTTTGTTGGTTTGTTGGTTTGTTGGCTTGTTGGTTTGTTGGTTTGTTGGTTTGTTGGTTTGTTCGTTTGTTCGTTTGTTGGCTTGTTGGTTTGTTGGCTTGTTGGCTTGTTGGTTTGTTGGTTTATTTGTTTGTTGGTTTGTTATTTTGTTGGTTTGTTTGTTTGTTGGTTTGTTGGTTTATTGGTTTCTTGGTTTTTTGGTTTGTTGGTTTGTTGGTTTGTTGGTTTGCTGGTTTGTTGGTTTGTTGCTTTGTTGGTTTGTTGGTTTGTTGGCTTGTTAGTTTGTTGGTTTGTTGATTTGTTGGTTTGTTGGTTTGTTGGTTTGATGGTTTGTTGGTTCGTTGTTTGTTGGCTTGTTGGTTTGTTGGTTTATTGGTTTGTTGGTTTGTTGCTTTATTTGTTTGTTGGTTTGTTGGTTTGTTGGTTTGTTGGTTTGTTGTTTTAATTGTTTGTTGGTTTATTGGTTTGTTGGTTTGTTGGTTTGTTTGATTGTTGGCTTTTTGGTTTGTTGGCTTGTTGGTTTGTTGGTTTGTTGGTTTTTTTGGGTTGTTGGTTTGTTGGTTTGTTGGTTTGTAGGTTTGTTGGTTTGTCGGTTTGTTGGTTTGTTGGTTTGTAGGTTTGTTGGTTTGTTCGTTTGTTGGCTTGTTTGTTTGTTGGTTTGTTTGTTTGTTGGCTTTTTGGTTTGTTGGCTTGTTGGTTTGTTGGTTTGTTGGTTTTTTGGTTTGTTGGTTTGTTGGTTTGTTGGTATGTTGGTTTGTTGGTTTATTGGTTTGTTGGTTTGTTGGTTTGTTGGTTTGTTGGTTTGTTGGTTTGTTCGTTTGTTGGTTTGTTGGCTTGTTGGTTTGTTGGTTTGTTGGTTTGCTGGTTTGTTGGTTTGTTGGCTTGTTGGTTTGTTGGTTTGTTGGTTTGCTAGTTTGTTGGTTTGTTGGTTTTTTGGTTTGTTGGCTTGTTGGTTTGTTGGTTTGTTGGTTTGTTCGTTTGTTGGTTTTTTGGTTTGGTGGTTTGTTCGTTTGTTGGTTTGTTGGTTGGTTAGTTTGTTCGTTTGTTGGTTTTTTGGTTTGTTGATTTGTTAGTTTGTTGGTTTTTTGGTTTGTTGGTTTGTTTGTTTGTTCGTTTGTTGGCTTGTTGACTTGTTGGTTTGTTGGCTTGTTGGCTTGTTGGTTTGGTGGTTTGTTTGCTTGTTAATTTTTGGGTTTGTTGGTTTGTTGGCTTGTTCGTTTGTTGGTTTGTTGGTTTTTTTTTTGTTGGTTTGTTGGTTTTTTTTTGTTGGTTTGTTGATTAGTTTGTTTGTTGGTTTGTTGTTTTGTTCGTTTGTTGGTTTGTTTGTTTGAGGGTTTGATGGTTTGTTGGTTTGTTGGTTTGTTGGTTTGTTGGTTTGTTGGTTTGTTGGTTTGTTGGTTTGTTGGTTTGTTTGTTTGTTGGTTTGTTCGTTTATTGGCTTCTTGGCTTGTTGGCTTGTTGGATTGTTGGCTTGTTGGTTTGTTTATTTGTTGGTTTGTTGGATTGTTGGTTTGTTTGATTGTTGGTTTGTTTGTTTGTTGGCTTGTTGGTTTGTTGGTTTGTTGGTTTGTTGGTTTGTTTGTTTGTTGGTTTGTTCGTTTGTTGGCTTGTTGGCTTGTTGGCTTGTTGGCTTGTTGGTTTGTTGGTTTGTTGGTTTGTTGGTTTGTTGGTTTGTTTGATTGTTGGTTTGTTTGTTTGTTGGCTTGTTGGCTTGTTGGTTTGTTGGCTTGTTGGTTTGTTTGTTTGTTGGTTTGTTCGTTTGTTGGTTTGTTGGTTGGTTAGTTTGTTCGTTTGTTGGTTTTTTGGTTTGTTGGTTTGTTGGTTTGTTGGTTTTTTGGTTTGTTGGCTTGTTGGTTTGTTCGTTTGTTGGCTTGTTGGTTTGTTAGCTTGTTGGCTTGTTGGTTTGGTGGTTTGTTTGCTTGTTAATTTTTGGGTTTGTTGGTTTGTTGGTTTGTTTTTTTTTGTTGGTTTGTTGGTTAATTTGTTTGTTGGTTTGTTGTTTTGTTGGTTTGTTGGTTTGTTTGTTTATTGGTTTGTTGGTTTGTTGGTTTGTTGGTTTGTTGGTTTGTTGGTTTGTTGGTTTGTTGGTTTGTTTGTTTGTTAGTTTGTTCGTTTGTTGGCTTGTTGGCTTATTAGCTTGTTGGCTTGTTGGCTTGTTGGTTTGTTGGTTTGTTGGTATGTTGATTTGTTGGTTTGTTTGATTGTTGGTTTGTTTGTTTTTGGCTTGTTGGTTTGTTGGTTTGTTGGTTTGTTGGTTTGTTGGTTTGTTTGTTTGTTGGTTTGTTCGTTTGTTGGGGTGTTGGCTTGTTGGCTTGTTGGCTTGTCGGCTTGTTGGTTTGTTGGTTTGTTGGTTTGTTGGTTTGTTGGTTTGTTGGTTTGTTGGTTTGTTTGATTGTTGGTTTGTTTGTTTGTTGGCTTGTTGGCTTGTTGGTTTGTTGGCTCGTTGGTTTGTTGGTTTGTTTGTTTTTTAGTTTGTTCGTGTGTTGGCTTGTTGGTTTGTTGGCTTGTTGGCTTGTTGGTTTGTTGGTTTGTTGGTTTGTTGGTTTGTTGGTTTGTTCGTTTGTTGGTTTTTTGGTTTGTTGGCTTGTTGGCTTGTTGGTATGTTGGTTTGTTGGTTTGTTGGTTTGTTCGTTTGTTCGTTTGTTCGTTTGTTCGTTTGTTGGCTTGTTGGTTTGTTGGCTTGTTGGCTTGTTGTTTTGTTGGTTTGTTGGTTTGTTGGTTTGTTGGTTTGTTGTTTTAATTGTTTGTTGGTTTATTGGTTTGTTGGTTTGTTGGTTTGTTTGATTGTTGGTTTTTTTTTTTATTGGCTTGTTGGTTTGTTGGTTTGTTGGTTTGTTGGTTTGTTCGTTTGTTCGTTTGTTGGCTTGATAGTTTGTTGGCTTGTTGGCTTGTTGGTTTGTTGGTTTATTTGTTTGTTGGTTTGTTATTTTGTTGGTTTGTTTGTTTGTTGGTTTGTTGGTTTATTGGTTTCTTGGTTTTTTGGTTTGTTGGTTTGTTGGTTTGTTGGTTTGTTGGTTTGTTGGTTTGTTGCTTTGTTGGTTTGTTGGTTTGTTGGCTTGTTAGTTTGTTGGTTTGTTGATTTGTTGGTTTGTTTGTTTGTTGGTTTGATGGTTTGTTGGTTCGTTGTTTGTTGGCTTGTTGGTTTGTTGGTTTATTGGTTTGTTGGTTTGTTGCTTTATTTGTTTGTTGGTTTGTTGGTTTGTTGGTTTGTTGGTTTGTTGGTTTGTTGGCTTGTTGGTTTGTTGGCTTGTTGGTTTGTTCGTTTGTTGCATTGTTGGTTTGTTGGCTTGTCGTATTGTTGGTTTGTTGGTTTGTTGGTTTGTTGGTTTGTTGGTTTGTTGGTTTGTTGGTTTGTTGGTTTGTGTGTTTGTTGGTTTGTTGGTTTGTTGGTTTGTTGGTTTGTTGGTTTGTTGGTTTGTTGGTTTGTTGGTTTGTTGGTTTGTTGGTTTTTGGTTTGTTGGTTTGTTGGTTTGTTCGTTTGATGGCTTGTTGGTTTATTTGTTTGTTGGTTTGTTGGTTTGTTGGTTTGTTGGTTTGTTGGTTTGTTGGTTTGTTGGTTTGTTGGTTTGTTGATTTGTTCGTTTGTTGGTTTGTTGGCTTGTTGGTTTGTTGCTTTGTTGGTTTGTTCGTTTGTTGGTTTGTTAGTTTGTTGGCTTGTTGGTTTGTTGGTTTGTTGGTTTGTTGGTTTGTTCGTTTGTTCGTTTGTTGGCTTGTTGGTTTGTTGGCTTGTTGGCTTGTTGGTTTGTTGGTTTATTTGTTTGTTGTTTTGTTATTTTGTTGGTTTGTTTGTTTGTTGGTTTGTTGGTTTATTGGTTTCTTGGTTTTTTGGTTTGTTGGTTTGTTGGTTTGTTGGTTTGTTGGTTTGTTGGTTTGTTGCTTTGTTGGTTTGTTGGTTTGTTGGCTTGTTAGTTTGTTGGTTTGTTGATTTGTTGGTTTGTTGGTTTGTTGGTTTGATGGTTTGTTGGTTCGTTGTTTGTTGGCTTGTTGGTTTGTTGGTTTATTGGTTTGTTGGTTTGTTGCTTTATTTGTTTGTTGGTTTGTTGGTTTGTTGGTTTGTTGGTTTGTTGTTTTAATTGTTTGTTGGTTTATTGGTTTGTTGGTTTGTTGGTTTGTTTGATTGTTGGTTTTTTTGTTTATTGGCTTGTTGGTTTGTTGGTTTGTTGGTTTGTTGGTTTGTTCGTTTGTTCGTTTGTTGGCTTGTTGGTTTGTTGGCTTGTTGGCTTGTTGGTTTGTTGGTTTATTTGTTTGTTGGTTTGTTTGTTTGTTGGTTTGTTGGTTTATTGGTTTCTTGGTTTTTTGGTTTGTTGGTTTGTTGGTTTGTTGGTTTGTTGGTTTGTTGGTTTGTTGCTTTGTTGGTTTGTTGGTTTGTTGGTTTGTTGGCTTGTTAGTTTGTTGGTTTGTTGATTTGTTGGTTTGTTGGTTTGTTGGTTTGATGGTTTGTTGGTTCGTTGTTTGTTGGCTTGTTGGTTTGTTGGTTTATTGGTTTGTTGGTTTGTTGCTTTATTTGTTTGTTGGTTTGTTGGTTTGTTGGTTTGTTGGTTTGTTGGCTTGTTGGTTTGTTGGCTTGTTGGTTTGTTCGTTTGTTGCATTGTTGGTTTGTTGGCTTGTCGTATTGTTGGTTTGTTGGTTTGTTGGTTTGTTGGTTTGTTGGTTTGTTGGTTTGTTGGTTTGTGTGTTTGTTGGTTTGTTGGTTTGTTGGTTTGTTGGTTTGTTGGTTTGTTGGTTTGTCGGTTTGTTGGTTTGTTGGTTTTTGGTTTGTTGGTTTGTTGGTTTGTTGGTTTGTTCGTTTGTTGGCTTGTTGGTTTATTTGTTTGTTGGTTTGTTGGCTTGTTGGTTTGTTCGTTTGTTGCATTGTTGGTTTGTTGGCTTGTCGTATTGTTGGTTTGTTGGTTTGTTGGTTTGTTGGTTTGTTGGTTTGTTGGTTTGTTGGTTTGTTGGTTTGTTGGTTTGTTGGTTTGTTGGTTTGTTGGTTTGTGTGTTTGTTGGTTTGTTGGTTTGTTGGTTTGTTGGTTTGTTGGTTTGTTGGTTTGTTGGTTTGTCGGTTTGTTGGTTTGTTGGTTTTTGGTTTGTTGGTTTGTTGGTTTGTTCGTTTGTTGGCTTGTTGGTTTATTCGTTTGTTGGCTTGTTGGTTTATTTGTTTGTTGGTTTGTTGGTTTGTTGGTTTGTTGGTTTGTTGGTTTGTTGGTTTGTTGGTTTGTTGGTTTGTTGGTTTGTTGGTTTGTTGGTTTGTTGGTTTGTTGATTTGTTCGTTTGTTGGTTTGTTGGCTTGTTGGTTTGTTGGCTTGTTGGTTTGTTCGTTTGTTGCATTGTTGGTTTGTTGGCTTGTCGTATTGTTGGTTTGTTGGTTTGTTGGTTTGTTGGTTTATTGGTTTGTTGGTTTGTGTGTTTGTTGGTTTGTTGGTTTGTTGGTTTGTTGGTTTGTTGGTTTGTTGGTTTGTTGGTTTGTTGGTTTGTTGGTTTGTTGGTTTTTGGTTTGTTGGTTTGTTGGTTTGTTCGTTTGATGGCTTGTTGGTTTATTTGTTTGTTGGTTTGTTGGTTTGTTGGTTTGTTGGTTTGTTGGTTTGTTGGTTTGTTGGTTTGTTGGTTTGTTGATTTGTTCGTTTGTTGGTTTGTTGGCTTGTTGGTTTGTTGCTTTGTTGGTTTGTTCGTTTGTTGGTTTGTTAGTTTGTTGGCTTGTTGGTTTGTTGGTTTGTTGGTTTGTTGGTTTGTTCGTTTGTTCGTTTGTTGGCTTGTTGGTTTGTTGGCTTGTTGGCTTGTTGTTTTGTTGGTTTGTTGGTTTGTTGGTTTGTTGGTTTGTTGTTTTAATTGTTTGTTGGTTTATTGGTTTGTTGGTTTTTGGTTTGTTGGTTTGTTGGTTTGTTCGTTTGATGGCTTGTTGGTTTATTTGTTTGTTGGTTTGTTGGTTTGTTGGTTTGTTGGTTTGTTGGTTTGTTGGTTTGTTGGTTTGTTGGTTTGTTGATTTGTTCGTTTGTTGGTTTGTTGGCTTGTTGGTTTGTTGCTTTGTTGGTTTGTTCGTTTGTTGGTTTGTTAGTTTGTTGGCTTGTTGGTTTGTTGGTTTGTTGGTTTGTTGGTTTGTTCGTTTGTTCGTTTGTTGGCTTGTTGGTTTGTTGGCTTGTTGGCTTGTTGGTTTGTTGGTTTATTTGTTTGTTGTTTTGTTATTTTGTTGGTTTGTTTGTTTGTTGGTTTGTTGGTTTATTGGTTTCTTGGTTTTTTGGTTTGTTGGTTTGTTGGTTTGTTGGTTTGTTGGTTTGTTGGTTTGTTGCTTTGTTGGTTTGTTGGTTTGTTGGCTTGTTAGTTTGTTGGTTTGTTGGTATGTTGATTTGTTGGTTTGTTTGATTGTTGGTTTGTTTGTTTTTGGCTTGTTGGTTTGTTGGTTTGTTGGTTTGTTGGTTTGTTGGTTTGTTTGTTTGTTGGTTTGTTCGTTTGTTGGGGTGTTGGCTTGTTGGCTTGTTGGCTTGTCGGCTTGTTGGTTTGTTGGTTTGTTGGTTTGTTGGTTTGTTGGTTTGTTGGTTTGTTGGTTTGTTGGTTTGTTTGATTGTTGGTTTGTTTGTTTGTTGGCTTGTTGGCTTGTTGGTTTGTTGGCTCGTTGGTTTGTTGGTTTGTTTGTTTTTTAGTTTGTTCGTGTGTTGGCTTGTTGGTTTGTTGGCTTGTTGGCTTGTTGGTTTGTTGGTTTGTTGGTTTGTTGGTTTGTTCGTTTGTTGGTTTTTTGGTTTGTTGGCTTGTTGGCTTGTTGGTATGTTGGTTTGTTGGTTTGTTGGTTTGTTCGTTTGTTCGTTTGTTCGTTTGTTCGTTTGTTGGCTTGTTGGTTTGTTGGCTTGTTGGCTTGTTGTTTTGTTGGTTTGTTGGTTTGTTGGTTTGTTGGTTTGTTGTTTTAATTGTTTGTTGGTTTATTGGTTTGTTGGTTTGTTGGTTTGTTTGATTGTTGGTTTTTTTTTTTATTGGTTTGTTGGTTTGTTGGTTTGTTGGTTTGTTGGTTTGTTCGTTTGTTCGTTTGTTGGCTTGTTAGTTTGTTGGCTTGTTGGCTTGTTGGTTTGTTGGTTTATTTGTTTGTTGGTTTGTTATTTTGTTGGTTTGTTTGTTTGTTGGTTTGTTGGTTTATTGGTTTCTTGGTTTTTTGGTTTGTTGGTTTGTTGGTTTGTTGGTTTGTTGGTTTGTTGGTTTGTTGCTTTGTTGGTTTGTTGGTTTGTTGGCTTGTTAGTTTGTTGGTTTGTTGATTTGTTGGTTTGTTTGTTTGTTGGTTTGATGGTTTGTTGGTTCGTTGTTTGTTGGCTTGTTGGTTTGTTGGTTTATTGGTTTGTTGGTTTGTTGCTTTATTTGTTTGTTGGTTTGTTGGTTTGTTAGTTTGTTGGTTTGTTGGCTTGTTGGTTTGTTGGCTTGTTGGTTTGTTGGTTTGTTGGTTTGTTGGTTTGTTGGTTTGTTGGTTTGTTGGTTTGTTGGTTTGTTGGTTTGTTGGTTTGTGTGTTTGTTGGTTTGTTGGTTTGTTGGTTTGTTGGTTTGTTGGTTTGTTGGTTTGTTGGTTTGTTGGTTTGTTGGTTTGTTGGTTTTTGGTTTGTTGGTTTGTTGGTTTGTTCGTTTGATGGCTTGTTGGTTTATTTGTTTGTTGGTTTGTTGGTTTGTTGGTTTGTTGGTTTGTTGGTTTGTTGGTTTGTTGGTTTGTTGGTTTGTTGATTTGTTCGTTTGTTGGTTTGTTGGCTTGTTGGTTTGTTGCTTTGTTGGTTTGTTCGTTTGTTGGTTTGTTAGTTTGTTGGCTTGTTGGTTTGTTGGTTTGTTGGTTTGTTGGTTTGTTCGTTTGTTCGTTTGTTGGCTTGTTGGTTTGTTGGCTTGTTGGCTTGTTGGTTTGTTGGTTTATTTGTTTGTTGTTTTGTTATTTTGTTGGTTTGTTTGTTTGTTGGTTTGTTGGTTTATTGGTTTCTTGGTTTTTTGGTTTGTTGGTTTGTTGGTTTGTTGGTTTGTTGGTTTGTTGGTTTGTTGCTTTGTTGGTTTGTTGGTTTGTTGGCTTGTTAGTTTGTTGGTTTGTTGATTTGTTGGTTTGTTGGTTTGTTGGTTTGATGGTTTGTTGGTTCGTTGTTTGTTGGCTTGTTGGTTTGTTGGTTTATTGGTTTGTTGGTTTGTTGCTTTATTTGTTTGTTGGTTTGTTGGTTTGTTGGTTTGTTGGTTTGTTGGTTTGTTGGTTTGTTGTTTTAATTGTTTGTTGGTTTATTGGTTTGTTGGTTTGTTGGTTTGTTTGATTGTTGGTTTTTTTGTTTATTGGCTTGTTGGTTTGTTGGTTTGTTGGTTTGTTGGTTTGTTCGTTTGTTCGTTTGTTGGCTTGTTGGTTTGTTGGCTTGTTGGCTTGTTGGTTTGTTGGTTTATTTGTTTGTTGGTTTGTTTGTTTGTTGGTTTGTTGGTTTATTGGTTTCTTGGTTTTTTGGTTTGTTGGTTTGTTGGTTTGTTGGTTTGTTGGTTTGTTGGTTTGTTGCTTTGTTGGTTTGTTGGTTTGTTGGCTTGTTAGTTTGTTGGTTTGTTGATTTGTTGGTTTGTTGGTTTGTTGGTTTGATGGTTTGTTGGTTCGTTGTTTGTTGGCTTGTTGGTTTGTTGGTTTATTGGTTTGTTGGTTTGTTGCTTTATTTGTTTGTTGGTTTGTTGGTTTGTTGGTTTGTTGGTTTGTTGGCTTGTTGGTTTGTTGGCTTGTTGGTTTGTTCGTTTGTTGCATTGTTGGTTTGTTGGCTTGTCGTATTGTTGGTTTGTTGGTTTGTTGGTTTGTTGGTTTGTTGGTTTGTTGGTTTGTTGGTTTGTGTGTTTGTTGGTTTGTTGGTTTGTTGGTTTGTTGGTTTGTTGGTTTGTTGGTTTGTCGGTTTGTTGGTTTGTTGGTTTTTGGTTTGTTGGTTTGTTGGTTTGTTGGTTTGTTCGTTTGTTGGCTTGTTGGTTTATTTGTTTGTTGGTTTGTTGGCTTGTTGGTTTGTTCGTTTGTTGCATTGTTGGTTTGTTGGCTTGTCGTATTGTTGGTTTGTTGGTTTGTTGGTTTGTTGGTTTGTTGGTTTGTTGGTTTGTTGGTTTGTTGGTTTGTTGGTTTGTTGGTTTGTGTGTTTGTTGGTTTGTTGGTTTGTTGGTTTGTTGGTTTGTTGGTTTGTTGGTTTGTTGGTTTGTCGGTTTGTTGGTTTGTTGGTTTTTGGTTTGTTGGTTTGTTGGTTTGTTCGTTTGTTGGCTTGTTGGTTTATTTGTTTGTTGGTTTGTTGGTTTGTTGGTTTGTTGGTTTGTTGGTTTGTTGGTTTGTTGGTTTGTTGGTTTGTTGGTTTGTTGGTTTGTTGGTTTGTTGATTTGTTCGTTTGTTGGTTTGTTGGCTTGTTGGTTTGTTGGCTTGTTGGTTTGTTCGTTTGTTGCATTGTTGGTTTGTTGGCTTGTCGTATTGTTGGTTTGTTGGTTTGTTGGTTTGTTGGTTTATTGGTTTGTTGGTTTGTGTGTTTGTTGGTTTGTTGGTTTGTTGGTTTGTTGGTTTGTTGGTTTGTTGGTTTGTTGGTTTGTTGGTTTGTTGGTTTGTTGGTTTGTTGGTTTTTGGTTTGTTGGTTTGTTGGTTTGTTCGTTTGATGGCTTGTTGGTTTATTTGTTTGTTGGTTTGTTGGTTTGTTGGTTTGTTGGTTTGTTGGTTTGTTGGTTTGTTGGTTTGTTGGTTTGTTGATTTGTTCGTTTGTTGGTTTGTTGGCTTGTTGGTTTGTTGCTTTGTTGGTTTGTTCGTTTGTTGGTTTGTTAGTTTGTTGGCTTGTTGGTTTGTTGGTTTGTTGGTTTGTTGGTTTGTTGGTTTGTTCGTTTGTTCGTTTGTTGGCTTGTTGGTTTGTTGGCTTGTTGGCTTGTTGGTTTGTTGGTTTATTTGTTTGTTGTTTTGTTATTTTGTTGGTTTGTTTGTTTGTTGGTTTGTTGGTTTATTGGTTTCTTGGTTTTTTGGTTTGTTGGTTTGTTGGTTTGTTGGTTTGTTGGTTTGTTGGTTTGTTGCTTTGTTGGTTTGTTGGTTTGTTGGCTTGTTAGTTTGTTGGTTTCTTGATTTGTTGGTTTGTTGGTTTGTTGGTTTGATGGTTTGTTGGTTCGTTGTTTGTTGGCTTGTTGGTTTGTTGGTTTATTGGTTTGTTGGTTTGTTGCTTTATTTGTTTGTTGGTTTGTTGGTTTGTTGGTTTGTTGGTTTGTTGTTTTAATTGTTTGTTGGTTTATTGGTTTGTTGGTTTGTTGGTTTGTTTGATTGTTGGTTTTTTTGTTTATTGGCTTGTTGGTTTGTTGGTTTGTTGGTTTGTTGGTTTGTTCGTTTGTTCGTTTGTTGGCTTGTTGGTTTGTTGGCTTGTTGGCTTGTTGGTTTGTTGGTTTATTTGTTTGTTGGTTTGTTTGTTTGTTGGTTTGTTGGTTTATTGGTTTCTTGGTTTTTTGGTTTGTTGGTTTGTTGGTTTGTTGGTTTGTTGGTTTGTTGGTTTGTTGCTTTGTTGGTTTGTTGGTTTGTTGGCTTGTTAGTTTGTTGGTTTGTTGATTTGTTGGTTTGTTGGTTTGTTGGTTTGATGGTTTGTTGGTTCGTTGTTTGTTGGCTTGTTGGTTTGTTGGTTTATTGGTTTGTTGGTTTGTTGCTTTATTTGTTTGTTAGTTTGTTGGTTTGTTGGTTTGTTGGTTTGTTGGCTTGTTGGTTTGTTGGCTTGTTGGTTTGTTCGTTTGTTGCATTGTTGGTTTGTTGGCTTGTCGTATTGTTGGTTTGTTGGTTTGTTGGTTTGTTGGTTTGTTGGTTTGTTGGTTTGTTGGTTTGTTGGTTTGTGTGTTTGTTGGTTTGTTGGTTTGTTGGTTTGTTGGTTTGTTGGTTTGTTGGTTTGTCGGTTTGTTGGTTTGTTGGTTTTTGGTTTGTTGGTTTGTTGGTTTGTTCGTTTGTTGGCTTGTTGGTTTATTTGTTTGTTGGTTTGTTGGCTTGTTGGTTTGTTCGTTTGTTGCATTGTTGGTTTGTTGGCTTGTCGTATTGTTGGTTTGTTGGTTTGTTGGTTTGTTGGTTTGTTGGTTTGTTGGTTTGTTGGTTTGTTGGTTTGTTGGTTTGTTGGTTTGTTGGTTTGTGTGTTTGTTGGTTTGTTGGTTTGTTGGTTTGTTGGTTTGTTGGTTTGTTGGTTTGTTGGTTTGTCGGTTTGTTGGTTTGTTGGGTTTTGGTTTGTTGGTTTGTTGGTTTGTTCGTTTGTTGGCTTGTTGGTTTATTTGTTTGTTGGTTTGTTGGTTTGTTGGTTTGTTGGTTTGTTGGTTTGTTGGTTTGTTGGTTTGTTGGTTTGTTGGTTTGTTGGTTTGTTGGTTTGTTGGTTTGTTGATTTGTTCGTTTGTTGGTTTGTTGGCTTGTTGGTTTGGTGCTTTGTTGGTTTGTTCGTTTGTTGGTTTGTTGGTTTGTTGGCTTGTTGGTTTGTTGGTTTGTTGGTTTGTTGGTTTGTTCGTTTGTTCGTTTGTTGGCTTGTTGGTTTGTTGGCTTGTTGGCTTGTTGGTTTGTTGGTTTATTTGTTTGTTGGTTTGTTATTTTGTTGGTTTGTTTGTTTGTTGGTTTGTTGGTTTATTGGTTTCTTGGTTTTTTGGTTTGTTGGTTTGTTGGTTTGTTGGTTTGTTGGTTTGTTGGTTTGTTGCTTTGTTGGTTTGTTGGTTTGTTGGCTTGTTAGTTTGTTGGTTTGTTGATTTGTTGGTTTGTTGGTTTGTTGGTTTGATGGTTTGTTGGTTCGTTGTTTGTTGGCTTGTTGGTTTGTTGGTTTATTGGTTTGTTGGTTTGTTGCTTTATTTGTTTGTTGGTTTGTTGGTTTGTTGGTTTGTTGGTTTGTTGTTTTAATTGTTTGTTGGTTTATTGGTTTGTTGGTTTGTTGGTTTGTTTGATTGTTGGTTTTTTTGTTTATTGGCTTGTTGGTTTGTTGGTTTGTTGGTTTGTTGGTTTGTTCGTTTGTTCGTTTGTTGGCTTGTTGGTTTGTTGGCTTGTTGGCTTGTTGGTTTGTTGGTTTATTTGTTTGTTGGTTTGTTTGTTTGTTGGTTTGTTGGTTTATTGGTTTCTTGGTTTTTTGGTTTGTTGGTTTGTTGGTTTGTTGGTTTGTTGGTTTGTTGGTTTGTTGCTTTGTTGGTTTGTTGGTTTGTTGGCTTGTTAGTTTGTTGGTTTGTTGATTTGTTGGTTTGTTGGTTTGTTGGTTTGATGGTTTGTTGGTTCGTTGTTTGTTGGCTTGTTGGTTTGTTGGTTTATTGGTTTGTTGGTTTGTTGCTTTATTTGTTTGTTGGTTTGTTGGTTTGTTGGTTTGTTGGCTTGTTGGTTTGTTGGCTTGTTGGTTTGTTCGTTTGTTGCATTGTTGGTTTGTTGGCTTGTCGTATTGTTGGTTTGTTGGTTTGTTGGTTTGTTGGTTTGTTGGTTTGTTGGTTTGTTGGTTTGTGTGTTTGTTGGTTTGTTGGTTTGTTGGTTTGTTGGTTTGTTGGTTTGTTGGTTTGTCGGTTTGTTGGTTTGTTGGTTTTTGGTTTGTTGGTTTGTTGGTTTGTTCGTTTGTTGGCTTGTTGGTTTATTTGTTTGTTGGTTTGTTGGCTTGTTGGTTTGTTCGTTTGTTGCATTGTTGGTTTGTTGGCTTGTCGTATTGTTGGTTTGTTGGTTTGTTGGTTTGTTGGTTTGTTGGTTTGTTGGTTTGTTGGTTTGTTGGTTTGTTGGTTTGTTGGTTTGTGTGTTTGTTGGTTTGTTGGTTTGTTGGTTTGTTGGTTTGTTGGTTTGTTGGTTTGTTGGTTTGTCGGTTTGTTGGTTTGTTGGTTTTTGGTTTGTTGGTTTGTTGGTTTGTTCGTTTGTTGGCTTGTTGGTTTATTTGTTTGTTGGTTTGTTGGTTTGTTGGTTTGTTGGTTTGTTGGTTTGTTGGTTTGTTGGTTTGTTGGTTTGTTGGTTTGTTGGTTTGTTGGTTTGTTGGTTTGTTGGTTTGTTGGTTTGTTGATTTGTTCGTTTGTTGGTTTGTTGGCTTGTTGGTTTGTTGGCTTGTTGGTTTGTTCGTTTGTTGCATTGTTGGTTTGTTGGCTTGTCGTATTGTTGGTTTGTTGGTTTGTTGGTTTGTTGGTTTGTTGGTTTGTTGGTTTGTTGGTTTGTTGGTTTGTTGGTTTGTGTGTTTGTTGGTTTGTTGGTTTGTTGGTTTGTTGGTTTGTTGGTTTGTTGGTTTGTTGGTTTGTTGGTTTGTTGGTTTGTTGGTTTTTGGTTTGTTGGTTTGTTGGTTTGTTCGTTTGATGGCTTGTTGGTTTATTTGTTTGTTGGTTTGTTGGTTTGTTGGTTTGTTGGTTTGTTGGTTTGTTGGTTTGTTGGTTTGTTGGTTTGTTGATTTGTTCGTTTGTTGGTTTGTTGGCTTGTTGGTTTGTTGCTTTGTTGGTTTGTTCGTTTGTTGGTTTGTTAGTTTGTTGGCTTGTTGGTTTGTTGGTTTGTTGGTTTGTTGGTTTGTTCGTTTGTTCGTTTGTTGGCTTGTTGGTTTGTTGGCTTGTTGGCTTGTTGGTTTGTTGGTTTATTTGTTTGTTGTTTTGTTATTTTGTTGGTTTGTTTGTTTGTTGGTTTGTTGGTTTATTGGTTTCTTGGTTTTTTGGTTTGTTGGTTTGTTGGTTTGTTGGTTTGTTGGTTTGTTGGTTTGTTGGTTTGTTGCTTTGTTGGTTTGTTGGTTTGTTGGCTTGTTAGTTTGTTGGTTTGTTGATTTGTTGGCTTGTTGGTTTGTTGGTTTGATGGTTTGTTGGTTCGTTGTTTGTTGGCTTGTTGGTTTGTTGGTTTATTGGTTTGTTGGTTTGTTGCTTTATTTGTTTGTTGGTTTGTTGGTTTGTTGGTTTGTTGGTTTGTTGTTTTAATTGTTTGTTGGTTTATTGGTTTGTTGGTTTGTTGGTTTGTTTGATTGTTGGTTTTTTTGTTTATTGGCTTGTTGGTTTGTTGGTTTGTTGGTTTGTTGGTTTGTTCGTTTGTTCGTTTGTTGGCTTGTTGGTTTGTTGGCTTGTTGGCTTGTTGGTTTGTTGGTTTATTTGTTTGTTGGTTTGTTTGTTTGTTGGTTTGTTGGTTTATTGGTTTCTTGGTTTTTTGGTTTGTTGGTTTGTTGGTTTGTTGGTTTGTTGGTTTGTTGGTTTGTTGCTTTGTTGGTTTGTTGGTTTGTTGGCTTGTTAGTTTGTTGGTTTGTTGATTTGTTGGTTTGTTGGTTTGTTGGTTTGATGGTTTGTTGGTTCGTTGTTTGTTGGCTTGTTGGTTTGTTGGTTTATTGGTTTGTTGGTTTGTTGCTTTATTTGTTTGTTGGTTTGTTGGTTTGTTGGTTTGTTGGTTTGTTGGCTTGTTGGTTTGTTGGCTTGTTGGTTTGTTCGTTTGTTGCATTGTTGGTTTGTTGGCTTGTCGTATTGTTGGTTTGTTGGTTTGTTGGTTTGTTGGTTTGTTGGTTTGTTGGTTTGTTGGTTTGTGTGTTTGTTGGTTTGTTGGTTTGTTGGTTTGTTGGTTTGTTGGTTTGTTGGTTTGTCGGTTTGTTGGTTTGTTGGTTTTTGGTTTGTTGGTTTGTTGGTTTGTTCGTTTGTTGGCTTGTTGGTTTATTTGTTTGTTGGTTTGTTGGCTTGTTGGTTTGTTCGTTTGTTGCATTGTTGGTTTGTTGGCTTGTCGTATTGTTGGTTTGTTGGTTTGTTGGTTTGTTGGTTTGTTGGTTTGTTGGTTTGTTGGTTTGTTGGTTTGTTGGTTTGTTGGTTTGTGTGTTTGTTGGTTTGTTGGTTTGTTGGTTTGTTGGTTTGTTGGTTTGTTGGTTTGTTGGTTTGTCGGTTTGTTGGTTTGTTGGTTTTTGGTTTGTTGGTTTGTTGGTTTGTTCGTTTGTTGGCTTGTTGGTTTATTTGTTTGTTGGTTTGTTGGTTTGTTGGTTTGTTGGTTTGTTGGTTTGTTGGTTTGTTGGTTTGTTGGTTTGTTGGTTTGTTGGTTTGTTGGTTTGTTGGTTTGTTGGTTTGTTGGTTTGTTGATTTGTTCGTTTGTTGGTTTGTTGGCTTGTTGGTTTGTTGCTTTGTTGGTTTGTTCGTTTGTTGGTTTGTTGGTTTGTTGGCTTGTTGGTTTGTTGGTTTGTTGGTTTGTTGGTTTGTTCGTTTGTTCGTTTGTTGGCTTGTTGGTTTGTTGGCTTGTTGGCTTGTTGGTTTGTTGGTTTATTTGTTTGTTGGTTTGTTATTTTGTTGGTTTGTTTGTTTGTTGGTTTGTTGGTTTATTGGTTTCTTGGTTTTTTGGTTTGTTGGTTTGTTGGTTTGTTGGTTTGTTGGTTTGTTGGTTTGTTGCTTTGTTGGTTTGTTGGTTTGTTGGCTTGTTAGTTTGTTGGTTTGTTGATTTGTTGGTTTGTTGGTTTGTTGGTTTGATGGTTTTTTGGTTCGTTGTTTGTTGGCTTATTGGTTTGTTGGTTTATTGATTTGTTGGTTTGTTGCTTTATTTGTTTGTTGGTTTGTTGGTTTGTTGGTTTGTTGGTTTGTTGTTTTAATTGTTTGTTGGTTTATTGGTTTGTTGGTTTGTTGGTTTGTTTGATTGTTGGTTTTTTTGTTTATTGGCTTGTTGGTTTGTTGGTTTGTTGGTTTGTTGGTTTGTTTGTTTGTTCGTTAGTTGGCTTGTTGGTTTGTTGGCTTGTTGGCTTGTTGGTTTGTTGGTTTATTTGTTTGTTGGTTTGTTATTTTGTTGGTTTGTTTGTTTGTTGGTTTGTTGGTTTATTGGTTTCTTGGTTTTTTGGTTTGTTGGTTTGTTGGTTTGTTGGTTTGTTGGTTTGTTGGTTAGTTGGTTTGTTGATTTGTTGCTTTGTTGGTTTGTTGGTTTGTTGGCTTGTTAGTTTGTTGGTTTGTTGATTTGTTGGTTTGTTGGTTTGTTGGTTTGATGGTTTGTTGGTTCGTTGTTTGTTGGCTTGTTGGTTTGTTGGTTTATTGGTTTGTTGGTTTGTTGCTTTATTTGTTTGTCGGTTTGTTGGTTTGTTGGTTTGTTGGTTTGTTGGCTTGTTGGTTTGTTGGCTTGTTGGTTTGTTCGTTTGTTGCATTGTTGGTTTGTTGGCTTGTCGTATTGTTGGTTTGTTGGTTTGTTGGTTTGTTGGTTTGTTGGTTTGTGTGTTTGTTAGCTTGTTGGTTTGTTCGTTTGTTGCATTGTTGGTTTGTTGGCTTGTCGTATTGTTGGTTTGTTGGTTTGTTGGTTTGTTGGTTTGTTGGTTTGTTGGTTTGTTAGTTTGTTGGTTTGTGTGTTTGTTGGTTTGTTGGTTTGTTGGTTTGTTGGTTTGTTGGTTTGTTGGTTTGTCGGTTTGTTGGTTTGTTGGTTTGTTGGTTTTTGGTTTGTTGGTTTGTTGGTTTGTTCGTTTGTTGGCTTGTTGGTTTATTTGTTTGTTGGTTTGTTGGTTTGTTGGTTTGTTGGTTTGTTGGTTTGTTGGTTTGTTGGTTTGTTGGTTTGTTGGTTTGTTGATTTGTTCGTTTGTTGGTTTGTTGGCTTGTTGGTTTGTTGCTTTGTTGGTTTGTTCGTTTGTTGGTTTGTTGGTTTGTTGGCTTGTTGGTTTGTTGGTTTGTTGGTTTGTTGGTTTGTTGGTTCGTTGGTCTGTTGGTTTGTTGGTTTGTTCGTTTGTTCGTTTGTTGGCTTGTTGGTTTGTTGGGTTGTTGATTTGGTGGTTTGTTGGTTTGTTGGTTTGTTGGTTTGTTGGTTTGTTGGTTTGTAGGTTTGTTGGTTTGTTCGTTTGTTGTCTTGTTTGTTTGTTGGTTTGTTCGTTTGTTGGCTTGTTTGTTTGTTGGCTTGTTGGTTTGTTGGTTTGTTGGTTTTTTGGTTTTTTGGTTTGTTGGTTTGTTGGTTTGTTGGTTTGTTGGTATGTTGGTTTGTTGGTTTGTTCGTTTGTTCGTTTGTTGGCTTGTTGGTTTGTTGGCTTGTTGGCTTGTTGGTTTGTTGGTTTATTTGTTTGTTGGTTTGTTATTTTGTTGGTTTGTTAGTTTTTTGGTTTGTTGGTTTGTTGGTTTGTTGGTTTGTTGGTTTGTTGGTTTGTTGCTTTGTTGGTTTGTTGGTTTGTTGGCTTGTTAGTTTGTTGGTTTGTTGATTTGTTGGTTTGTTGGTTTGTTGGTTTGATGGTTTGTTGGTTCGTTGTTTGTTGGCTTGTTGGTTTGTTGGTTTGTTGCTTTGTTGGTTTGTAGGTTTGTTGGTTTGTTCGTTTGTTGGCTTGTTTGTTTGTGGGCTTGTTGGTTTGTTGGTTTGTTGGTTTTTTGGTTTTTTGGTTTGTTGGTTTGTCGGTTTGTTGGTTTGTTGGTTTGTTGGTTTGTTGGTTTGTTCGTTTGTTCGTTTGTTGGCTTGTTGGTTTGTTGGCTTGTTGGCTTGTTGGTTTGTTGGTTTATTTGTTTGTTGGTTTGTTATTTTGTTGGTTTGTTGGGTTTTTGGTTTGTTGGTTTGTTGGTTTGTTGGTTTGTTGGTTTGTTGCTTTGTTGGTTTGTTGGTTTGTTGGCTTGTTAGTTTGTTGGTTTGTTGATTTGTTGGTTTGTTGGTTTGTTGGTTTGATGGTTTGTTGGTTCGTTGTTTGTTAGCTTGTTGGTTTGTTGGTTTATTGGTTTGTTGGTTTGTTGCTTTATTTGTTTGTTGGTTTGTTGGTTTGTTGGTTTGTTGGTTTGTTGTTTTAATTGTTTGTTGGTTTATTGGTTTGTTGGTTTGTTGGTTTGTTTGATTGTTGGTTTTTTTGTTTATTGGCTTGTTGGTTTGTTGGTTTGTTGGTTTGTTGGTTTGTTCGTTTGTTCGTTTGTTGGCTTGTTGGTTTGTTGGCTTGTTGGCTTGTTGGTTTGTTGGTTTATTTGTTTGTTGGTTTGTTATTTTGTTGGTTTGTTTGTTTGTTGGTTTGTTGGTTTATTGGTTTCTTGGTTTTTTGGTTTGTTGGTTTGTTGGTTTGTTGGTTTGTTGGTTTGTTGGTTTGTTGCTTTGTTGGTTTGTTGGTTTGTTGGCTTGTTAGTTTGTTGGTTTGTTGATTTGTTGGTTTGTTGGTTTGTTGGTTTGGTGGTTTGTTGGTTCGTTGTTTGTTGGCTTGTTGGTTTGTTGGTTTATTGGTTTGTTGGTTTGTTGCTTTATTTGTTTGTTGGTTTGTTGGTTTGTTGGTTTGTTTGTTTGTTGGCTTGTTGGTTTTTTGGCTTGTTGGTTTGTTCGTTTGTTGCATTGTTGGTTTGTTGGCTTGTCGTATTGTTGGTTTGTTGGTTTGTTGGTTTGTTGGTTTGTTGGTTTGTTGGTTTGTTGGTTTGTTGGTTTGTGTGTTTGTTGGTTTGTTGGTTTGTTGGTTTGTTGGTTTGTTGGTTTGTTGGTTTGTCGGTTTGTTGGTTTGTTGGTTTTTGGTTTGTTGGTTTGTTGGTTTGTTCGTTTGTTGGCTTGTTGGTTTATTTGTTTGTTGGTTTGTTGGTTTGTTGGTTTGTTGGTTTGTTGGTTTGTTGGTTTGTTGGTTTGTTGGTTTGTTGGTTTGTTGATTTGTTCGTTTGTTGGTTTGTTGGCTTGTTGGTTTGTTGCTTTGTTGGTTTGTTCGTTTGTTGGTTTGTTGGTTTGTTGGCTTGTTGGTTTGTTGGTTTGTTGGTTTGTTGGTTTGTTTGTTCGTTGGTCTGTTGGTTTGTTGGTTTGTTCGTTTGTTCGTTTGTTGGCTTGTTGGTTTGTTGGGTTGTTGAGTTGTTGGTTTGTTGGTTTGTTGGTTTGTTGGTTTGTTGGTTTGTTGGTTTGTTGGTTTGTAGGTTTGTTGGTTTGTTCGTTTGTTGTCTTGTTTGTTTGTTGGTTTGTTCGTTTGTTGGCTTGTTTGTTTGTTGGCTTGTTGGTTTGTTGGTTTGTTGGTTTTTTGGTTTTTTGGTTTGTTGGTTTGTTGGTTTGTTGGTTTGTTGGTATGTTGGTTTGTTGGTTTGTTGGTTTGTTGGTTTGTTGGTTTGTTGGTTTGTTGGTTTGTTCGTTTGTTGGTTTGTTGGCTTGTTGGTTTGTTGGTTTGTTGGTTTGTTGGTTTGTTGGTTTGTTGGTTTGTTGGTTTGCTAGTTTGTTGGTTTGTTAGTTTTTTGGTTTGTTGGCTTGTTGGTTTGTTGGTTTGTTGGTTTGTTCGTTTGTTAGTTTTTTGGTTTGGTGGTTTGTTCGTTTGTTGGTTTGTTGGTTGGTTAGTTTGTTCGTTTGTTGGTTTTTTGGTTTGTTGGTTCGTTGGTTTGTTGGTTTTTTGGTTTGTTGGTTTGTTGGTTTGTTCGTTTGTTGGCTTGTTGTCTTGTTGGTTTTTTGGCTTGTTGGCTTGTTGGTTTGGTGGTTTGTTTGCTTGTTAATTTTTGGGTTTGTTGGTTTGTTGGCTTAATCCTTTGTTGGTTTGTTGTTTTTTTTTTGTTCGTTTGTTGGTTTGTTTGTTTGTTGGTTTGTTGGTTTGTTAATTTGTTGATTTGTTGGTTTGTTGGTTTGTTGGTTTTTTGGTTTGTTGGTTTGTTGCTTTGTTGGTTTGTTGGTTTGTTGGTTTGTTGGTTTGTTGGATCATTTGTTTGTTGGTTTGTTGGCTTGTTGGTTTGTTGGCTTGTTGGTTTGTTGGTTTGTTTGTTTGTTGGTTTGTTCATTTGTTGGCTTGTTGGTTTGTTGGTTTGTTGGCTTGTTGGTTTGTTGGTTTGTTGGTTTTTTTGGGTTGTTGGTTTGTTGGTTTGTTGGTTTGTTGGTTTGTCGGTTTGTTGGTTTGTTGGTTTGTAGGTTTGTTGGTTTGTTCTTTTGTTGGCTTGTTTGTTTGTTGGTTTGTTTGTTTGTTGGCTTGTTGGTTTGTTAGCTTGTTGGTTTGTTGGTTTGTTGGTTTTTTGGTTTGTTGGTTTGTTGGTTTGTTGGTTTGTTGGTTTGTTGGTATGTTAGTTTGTTGGTTTATTGGTTTGCTGATTTGTTGGTTTGTTGGTTTGTTGGTTTTTTGGTTTGTTGGTTTGTTGGTTTTTTCGTTTGTTGGCTTGTTGTCTTGTTGGTTTTTTGGCTTGTTCGCTTGTTGGTTTGGTGGTTTGTTTGCTTGTTAATTTTTGGGTTTGTTGGTTTGTTGGCTTAATCGTTTGTTGGTTTGTTGGTTTTTTTTTTGTTGGTTTGTTGATTAATTTGTTTGTTGGTTTGTTGTTTTGTTCGTTTGTTGGTTTGTTTGTTTGTTGGTTTGTTGGTTTGTTGGTTTGTTGGTTTGTTGGTTTGTTGGTTTTTTGGTTTGTTGGTTTGTTGGTTTGTTGGTTTGTTGGTTTGTTGGTTTGTTGGTTTGTTGGTTCATTTGTTTGTTGGTTTGTTGGCTTGTTGGTTTGTTGGCTTGTTGGTTTGTTGGTTTGTTTGTTTGTTGGTTTGTTCATTTGTTGGCTTGTTGGTTTGTTGGTTTGTTGGCTTGTTGGTTTGTTGGTTTGTTGGTTTTTTTGGGTTGTTGGTTTGTTGGTTTGTTGGTTTGTTGGTTTGTTGGTTTGTCGGTTTGTTGGTTTGTTGGTTTGTAGGTTTGTTGGTTTGTTCGTTTGTTGGCTTGTTTGTTTATTGGTTTGTTTGTTTGTTGGCTTTTTGGTTTGTTGGCTTGTTGGTTTGTTGGTTTGTTGGTTTTTTGGTTTGTTGGTTTGTTGGTTTGTTGGTTTGTTGGTTTGTTGGTATGTTGGTTTGTTGGTTTATTGGTTTGTTGGTTTGTTGGTTTGTTGGTTTGTTGGTTTGTTGGTTTGTTCGTTTGTTGGTTTGTTGGCTTGTTGGTTTGTTGGTTTGTTGGTTTGTTGGTTTGTTGGTTTGTTGGTTTGTTGGTTTGTTGGTTTGTTGGTTTGTTGGTTTGCTAGTTTGTTGGTTTGTTGGTTTTTTGGTTTGTTGGCTTGTTGGTTTGTTGGTTTGTTGGTTTGTTCGTTTGTTGGTTTTTTGGTTTGGTGGTTTGTTCGTTTGTTGGTTTGTTGGTTGGTTAGTTTGTTCGTTTGTTGGTTTTTTGGTTTGTTGATTTGTTAGTTTGTTGGTTTTTTGGTTTGTTGGTTTGTTTGTTTGTTCGTTTGTTGGCTTGTTGACTTGTTGGTTTGGTGGTTTGTTTGCTTGTTAATTTTTGGGTTTGTTGGTTTGTTGGCTTGTTCGTTTGTTGGTTTGTTGGTTTTTTTTTTGTTGGTTTGTTGGTTTTTTTTTTTGTTGGTTTGTTGATTAGTTTGTTTGTTGGTTTGTTGTTTTGTTCGTTTGTTGGTTTGTTTGTTTGAGGGTTTGATGGTTTGTTGGCTTGTTGGTTTGCTTATTTGTTGGTTTGTTGGTTTGTTGGTTTGTTTGATTGTTGGTTTGTTTGTTTGTTGGCTTGTTGGTTTGTTGGTTTGTTGGTTTGTTGGTTTGTTGGTTTGTTGGTTTGTTTGTTTGTTTGTTTGTTGGTTTGTTCGTTTGTTGGCTTGTTGGCTTGTTGGCTTGTTGGCTTGTTGGTTTGTTGGTTTGTTGGTTTGTTGGTTTGTTGGTTTGTTTGATTGTTGGTTTGTTTGTTTGTTGGCTTGTTGGTTTTTTGGTTTGTTGGTTTGTTGGTTTGTTGGTTTGTTGGTTTGTTGGTTTGTTGGTTTGTTGGTTCATTTGTTTGTTGGTTTGTTGGCTTGTTGGTTTGTTGGCTTGTTGGTTTGTTGGTTTGTTGGTTTGTTGGTTTGTTGGTTTGTTGGTTTGTCGGTTTGTTGGTTTGTTGGTTTGTAGGTTTGTTGGTTTGTTCTTTTGTTGGCTTGTTTGTTTGTTGGTTTGTTTGTTTGTTGGCTTGTTGGTTTGTTAGCTTGTTGGTTTGTTGGTTTGTTGGTTTTTTGGTTTGTTGGTTTGTTGGTTTGTTGGTTTGTTGGTTTGTTGGTATGTTAGTTTGTTGGTTTATTGGTTTGCTGATTTGTTGGTTTGTTGGTTTGTTGGTTTTTTGGTTTGTTGGTTTCTTGGTTTTTTCGTTTGTTGGCTTGTTGTCTTGTTGGTTTTTTGGCTTGTTCGCTTGTTGGTTTGGTGGTTTGTTTGCTTGTTAATTTTTGGGTTTGTTGGTTTGTTGGCTTAATCGTTTGTTGGTTTGTTGGTTTTTTTTTTGTTGGTTTGTTGATTAATTTGTTTGTTGGTTTGTTGTTTTGTTCGTTTGTTGGTTTGTTTGTTTGTTGGTTTGTTGGTTTGTTGGTTTGTTGGTTTGTTGGTTTGTTGGTTTTTTGGTTTGTTGGTTTGTTGGTTTGTTGGTTTGTTGGTTTGTTGGTTTGTTGGTTTGTTGGTTCATTTGTTTGTTGGTTTGTTGGCTTGTTGGTTTGTTGGCTTGTTGGTTTGTTGGTTTGTTTGTTTGTTGGTTTGTTCATTTGTTGGCTTGTTGGTTTGTTGGTTTGTTGGCTTGTTGGTTTGTTGGTTTGTTGGTTTTTTTGGGTTGTTGGTTTGTTGGTTTGTTGGTTTGTTGGTTTGTTGGTTTGTCGGTTTGTTGGTTTGTTGGTTTGTAGGTTTGTTGGTTTGTTCGTTTGTTGGCTTGTTTGTTTGTTGGTTTGTTTGTTTGTTGGCTTTTTGGTTTGTTGGCTTGTTGGTTTGTTGGTTTGTTGGTTTTTTGGTTTGTTGGTTTGTTGGTTTGTTGGTTTGTTGGTTTGTTGGTATGTTGGTTTGTTGGTTTATTGGTTTGTTGGTTTGTTGGTTTGTTGGTTTGTTGGTTTGTTGGTTTGTTCGTTTGTTGGTTTGTTGGCTTGTCGGTTTGTTGGTTTGTTGGTTTGTTGGTTTGTTGGTTTGTTGGTTTGTTGGTTTGTTGGTTTGTTGGTTTGCTAGTTTGTTGGTTTGTTGGTTTTTTGGTTTGTTGGCTTGTTGGTTTGTTGGTTTGTTGGTTTGTTCGTTTGTTGGTTTTTTGGTTTGGTGGTTTGTTCGTTTGTTGGTTTGTTGGTTGGTTAGTTTGTTCGTTTGTTGGTTTTTTGGTTTGTTGATTTGTTAGTTTGTTGGTTTTTTGGTTTGTTGGTTTGTTTGTTTGTTCGTTTGTTGGCTTGTTGACTTGTTGGTTTGGTGGTTTGTTTGCTTGTTAATTTTTGGGTTTGTTGGTTTGTTGGCTTGTTCGTTTGTTGGTTTGTTGGTTTTTTTTTTGTGGGTTTGTTGGTTTTTTTTTTTGTTGGTTTGTTGATTAGTTTGTTTGTTGGTTTGTTGTTTTGTTCGTTTGTTGGTTTGTTTGTTTGAGGGTTTGATGGTTTGTTGGCTTGTTGGTTTGCTTATTTGTTGGTTTGTTGGTTTGTTGGTTTGTTTGATTGTTGGTTTGTTTGTTTGTTGGCTTGTTGGTTTGTTGGTTTGTTGGTTTGTTGGTTTGTTGGTTTGTTGGTTTGTTTGTTTGTTTGTTTGTTGGTTTGTTCGTTTGTTGGCTTGTTGGCTTGTTGGCTTGTTGGCTTGTTGGTTTGTTGGTTTGTTGGTTTGTTGGTTTGTTGGTTTGTTTGATTGTTGGTTTGTTTGTTTGTTGGCTTGTTGGCTTGTTGGTTTGTTGGCTTGTTGGTTTGTTTGTTTGTTGGTTTGTTCGTTTGTTGGTTTGTTGGTTGGTTAGTTTGTTCGTTTGTTGGTTTTTTGGTTTGTTGGTTTGTTGGTTTGTTGATTTTTTGGTTTGTTGGCTTGTTGGTTTGTTCGCTTGTTGGCTTGTTGGTTTGTTACCTTGTTGGCTTGTTGGTTTGGTGGTTTGTTTGCTTGTTAATTTTTGGGTTTGTTGGTTTGTTGGTTTGTTTTTTTTTGTTGGTTTGTTGGTTAATTTGTTTGTTGGTTTGTTGTTTTGTTGGTTTGTTGGTTTGTTTGTTTATTGGTTTGTTAGTTTGTTGGTTTGTTGGTTTGTTGGTTTGTTGGTTTGTTGGTTTGTTTGTTTGTTAGTTTGTTCGTTTGTTGGCTTATTGGCTTATTGGCTTGTTGGCTTGTTGGCTTGTTGGTTTGTTGGTTTGTTGGTTTGTTGATTTGTTGGTTTGTTTGATTGTTGGTTTGTTTGTTTTTGGCTTGTTGGTTTGTTGGTTTGTTGGTTTGTTGGTTTGTTGGTTTGTTTGTTTGTTGGTTTGTTCGTTTGTTGGGGTGTTGGCTTGTTGGCTTGTTGGCTTGTCGGCTTGTTGTTTTGTTGGTTTGTTGGTTTGTTGGTTTGTTGGTTTGTTGGTTTGTTGGTTTGTTGGTTTGTTTGATTGTTGGTTTGTTTGTTTGTTGGCTTGTTGGCTTGTTGGTTTGTTGGCTCGTTGGTTTGTTGGTTTGTTTGTTTTTTAGTTTGTTCGTGTGTTGGCTTGTTGGTTTGTTGGCTTGTTGGCTTGTTGGTTTGTTGGTTTGTTGGTTTGTTGGTTTGTTCGTTTGTTGGTTTTTTGGTTTGTTGGCTTGTTGGCTTGTTGGTATGTTGGTTTGTTGGTTTGTTGGTTTGTTCGTTTGTTCGTTTGTTCGTTTGTTGGCTTGTTGGTTTGTTGGCTTGTTGGCTTGTTGTTTTGTTGGTTTGTTGGTTTGTTGGTTTGTTGGTTTGTTGTTTTAATTGTTTGTTGGTTTATTGGTTTGTTGGTTTGTTGGTTTGTTTGATTGTTGGTTTTTTTGTTTATTGGCTTGTTGGTTTGTTGGTTTGTTGGTTTGTTGGTTTGTTCGTTTGTTCGTTTGTTGGCTTGTTGGTTTGTTGGCTTGTTGGCTTGTTGGTTTGTTGGTTTATTTGTTTGTTGGTTTGTTATTTTGTTTGTTTGTTTGTTTGTTGGTTTGTTGGTTTATTGGTTTCTTGGTTTTTTGGTTTGTTGGTTTGTTGGTTTGTTGGTTTGTTGGTTTGTTGGTTTGTTGCTTTGTTGGTTTGTTGGTTTGTTGGCTTGTTAGTTTGTTGGTTTGTTGATTTGTTGGTTTGTTGGTTTGTTGGTTTGATGGTTTGTTGGTTCGTTGTTTGTTGGCTTGTTGGTTTGTTGGTTTATTGGTTTGTTGGTTTGTTGCTTTATTTGTTTGTTGGTTTGTTGGTTTGTTGGTTTGTTGGTTTGTTGGCTTGTTGGTTTGTTGGCTTGTTGGTTTGTTCGTTTGTTGCATTGTTGGTTTGTTGGTATGTTGGTTTGTTGGTTTGTTGGTTTGTTGGTTTGTTGGTTTGTTGGTTTGTTGGTTTGTTGGTTTGTTCGTTTGTTGGTTTGTTGGCTTGTTGGTTTGTTGGTTTGTTGGTTTGTTGGTTTGTTGGTTTGTTGGTTTGTTGGTTTGTTGGTTTGTTGGTTTGCTAGTTTGTTGGTTTGTTAGTTTTTTGGTTTGTTGGCTTGTTGGTTTGTTGGTTTGTTGGTTTGTTCGTTTGTTAGTTTTTTGGTTTGGTGGTTTGTTCGTTTGTTGGTTTGTTGGTTGGTTAGTTTGTTCGTTTGTTGGTTTTTTGGTTTGTTGGTTTGTTGGTTTGTTGGTTTTTTGGTTTGTTGGTTTGTTGGTTTGTTGGTTTGTTCGTTTGTTGGCTTGTTGTCTTGTCGGTTTTTTGGCTTGTTGGCTTGTTGGTTTGGTGGTTTGTTTGCTTGTTAATTTTTGGGTTTGTTGGTTTGTTGGCTTAATCCTTTGTTGGTTTGTTGTTTTTTTTTGTTGGTTTGTTGGTTTCTTGTTTTGTTCGTTTGTTGGTTTGTTTGTTTGTTGGTTTGTTGGTTTGTTGGTTTGTTGATTTGTTGGTTTGTTGGTTTGTTGGTTTTTTGGTTTGTTGGTTTGTTGCTTTGTTGGTTTGTTGGTTTGTTGGTTTGTTGGTTTGTTGGTTCATTTGTTTGTTGGTTTGTTGGCTTGTTGGTTTGTTGGCTTGTTGGTTTGTTGGTTTGTTTGTTTGTTGGTTTGTTCATTTGTTGGCTTGTTGGTTTGTTGGTTTGTTGGCTTGTTGGTTTGTTGGTTTGTTGGTTTTTTTGGGTTGTTGGTTTGTTGGTTTGTTGGTTTGTTGGTTTGTCGGTTTGTTGGTTTGTTGGTTTGTAGGTTTGTTGGTTTGTTCTTTTGTTGGCTTGTTTGTTTGTTGGTTTGTTTGTTTGTTGGCTTGTTGGTTTGTTAGCTTGTTGGTTTGTTGGTTTGTTGGTTTTTTGGTTTGTTGGTTTGTTGGTTTGTTGGTTTGTTGGTTTGTTGGTATGTTAGTTTTTTGGTTTATTGGTTTGCTGATTTGTTGGTTTGTTGGTTTGTTGGTTTTTTGGTTTGTTGGTTTGTTGGTTTTTTCGTTTGTTGGCTTGTTGTCTTGTTGGTTTTTTGGCTTGTTCGCTTGTTGGTTTGGTGGTTTGTTTGCTTGTTAATTTTTGGGTTTGTTGGTTTGTTGGCTTAATCGTTTGTTGGTTTGTTGGTTTTTTTTTTGTTGGTTTGTTGATTAATTTGTTTGTTGGTTTGTTGTTTTGTTCGTTTGTTGGTTTGTTTGTTTGTTGGTTTGTTGGTTTGTTGGTTTGTTGGTTTGTTGGTTTGTTGGTTTTTTGGTTTGTTGGTTTGTTGGTTTGTTGGTTTGTTGGTTTGTTGGTTTGTTGGTTTGTTGGTTCATTTGTTTGTTGGTTTGTTGGCTTGTTGGTTTGTTGGCTTGTTGGTTTGTTGGTTTGTTTGTTTGTTGGTTTGTTCATTTGTTGGCTTGTTGGTTTGTTGGTTTGTTGGCTTGTTGGTTTGTTGGTTTGTTGGTTTTTTTGGGTTGTTGGTTTGTTGGTTTGTTGGTTTGTTGGTTTGTTGGTTTGTCGGTTTGTTGGTTTGTTGGTTTGTAGGTTTGTTGGTTTGTTCGTTTGTTGGCTTGTTTGTTTGTTGGTTTGTTTGTTTGTTGGCTTTTTGGTTTGTTGGTTTGTTGGTTTTTTGGGTTGTTGGTTTGTTGGTTTGTTGGTTTGTTGGTTTGTTGGTATGTTGGTTTGTTGGTTTATTGGTTTGTTGGTTTGTTGGTTTGTTGGTTTGTTCGTTTGTTGGTTTGTTGGCTTGTTGGTTTGTTGGTTTGTTGGTTTGTTGGTTTGTTGGTTTGTTGGTTTGTTGGTTTGTTGGTTTGTTGGTTTGCTAGTTTGTTGGTTTGTTGGTTTTTTGGTTTGTTGGCTTGTTGGTTTGTTGGTTTGTTGGTTTGTTCGTTTGTTGGTTTTTTGGTTTGGTGGTTTGTTCGTTTGTTGGTTTGTTGGTTGGTTAGTTTGTTCGTTTGTTGGTTTTTTGGTTTGTTGATTTGTTAGTTTGTTGGTTTTTTGGTTTGTTGGTTTGTTTGTTTGTTCGTTTGTTGGCTTGTTGACTTGTTGGTTTGGTGGTTTGTTTGCTTGTTAATTTTTGGGTTTGTTGGTTTGTTGGCTTGTTCGTTTGTTGGTTTGTTGGTTTTTTTTTTGTTGGTTTGTTGGTTTTTTTTTTTGTTGGTTTGTTGATTAGTTTGTTTGTTGGTTTGTTGTTTTGTTCGTTTGTTGGTTTGTTTGTTTGAGGGTTTGATGGTTTGTTGGTTTGTTGGTTTGTTGGTTTGTTGGTTTGTTGGTTTGTTGGTTTGTTGGTTTGTTGGTTTGTTTGTTTGTTGGTTTGTTCGTTTATTGGCTTGTTGGCTTGTTGGCTTGTTGGCTTGTTGGCTTGTTGGTTTGCTTATTTGTTGGTTTGTTGGTTTGTTGGTTTGTTTGATTGTTGGTTTGTTTGTTTGTTGGCTTGTTGGTTTGTTGGTTTGTTGGTTTGTTGGTTTGTTGGTTTGTTGGTTTGTTTGTTTGTTTGTTTGTTGGTTTGTTCGTTTGTTGGCTTGTTGGCTTGTTGGCTTGTTGGCTTGTTGGTTTGTTGGTTTGTTGGTTTGTTGGTTTGTTGGTTTGTTTGATTGTTGGTTTGTTTGTTTGTTGGCTTGTTGGCTTGTTGGTTTGTTGGCTTGTTGGTTTGTTTGTTTGTTGGTTTGTTCGTTTGTTGGTTTGTTGGTTGGTTAGTTTGTTCGTTTGTTGGTTTTTTGGTTTGTTGGTTTGTTGGTTTGTTGGTTTTTTGGTTTGTTGGCTTGTTGGTTTGTTCGTTTGTTGGCTTGTTGGTTTGTTAGCTTGTTGGCTTGTTGGTTTGGTGGTTTGTTTGCTTGTTAATTTTTGGGTTTGTTGGTTTGTTGGTTTGTTTTTTTTTGTTGGTTTGTTGGTTAATTTGTTTGTTGGTTTGTTGTTTTGTTGGTTTGTTGGTTTATTTGTTTATTGGTTTGTTAGTTTGTTGGTTTGTTGGTTTGTTGGTTTGTTGGTTTGTTGGTTTGTTGGTTTGTTTGTTTGTTAGTTTGTTCGTTTGTTGGCTTATTGGCTTATTGGCTTGTTGGCTTGTTGGCTTGTTGGTTTGTTGGTTTGTTGGTTTGTTGATTTGTTGGTTTGTTTGATTGTTGGTTTGTTTGTTTTTGGCTTGTTGGTTTGTTGGTTTGTTGGTTTGTTGGTTTGTTTGTTTGTTGGTTTGTTCGTTTGTTGGGGTGTTGGCTTGTTGGCTTGTTGGCTTGTCGGCTTGTTGGGTTGTTGGTTTGTTGGTTTGTTGGTTTGTTGGTTTGTTGGTTTGTTGGTTTGTTTGATTGTTGGTTTGTTTGTTTGTTGGCTTGTTGGCTTGTTGGTTTGTTGGCTCGTTGGTTTGTTGGTTTGTTTGTTTTTTAGTTTGTTCGTGTGTTGGCTTGTTGGTTTGTTGGCTTGTTGGCTTGTTGGTTTGTTGGTTTGTTGGTTTGTTGGTTTGTTCGTTTGTTGGTTTTTTGGTTTGTTGGCTTGTTGGCTTGTTGGTATGTTGGTTTGTTGGTTTGTTGGTTTGTTCGTTTGTTCGTTTGTTCGTTTGTTGGCTTGTTGGTTTGTTGGCTTGTTGGCTTGTTGTTTTGTTGGTTTGTTGGTTTGTTGGTTTGTTGGTTTGTTGTTTTAATTGTTTGTTGGTTTATTGGTTTGTTGGTTTGTTGGTTTGTTTGATTGTTGGTTTTTTTGTTTATTGGCTTGTTGGTTTGTTGGTTTGTTGGTTTGTTGGTTTGTTCGTTTGTTCGTTTGTTGGCTTGTTGGTTTGTTGGCTTGTTGGCTTGTTGGTTTGTTAGTTTATTTGTTTGTTGGTTTGTTATTTTGTTGGTTTGTTTGTTTGTTGGTTTGTTGGTTTATTGGTTTCTTGGTTTTTTGGTTTGTTGGTTTGTTGGTTTGTTGGTTTGTTGGTTTGTTGGTTTGTTGCTTTGTTGGTTTGTTGGTTTGTTGGCTTGTTAGTTTGTTGGTTTGTTGATTTGTTGGTTTGTTGGTTTGTTGGTTTGATGGTTTGTTGGTTCGTTGTTTGTTGGCTTGTTGGTTTGTTGGTTTATTGGTTTGTTGGTTTGTTGCTTTATTTGTTTGTTGGTTTGTTGGTTTGTTGGTTTGTTGGTTTGTTGGCTTGTTGGTTTGTTGGCTTGTTGGTTTGTTCGTTTGTTGCATTGTTGGTTTGTTGGCTTGTCGTATTGTTGGTTTGTTGGTTTGTTGGTTTGTTGGTTTGTTGGTTTGTTGGTTTGTGTGTTTGTTGTTTTGTTGGTTTGTTGGTTTGTTGGTTTGTTGGTTTGTTGGTTTGTTGGTTTGTTGGTTTCTTGGTTTGTTGGTTTTTTGGTTTTTTGGTTTTTTGGTTTGTTGGCTTGTTGGTTTGTTGGTTTGTTGATTTCTTGGTTTGTTGGTTTGTTGGTATGTTGGTTTGTTGGTTTGTTGGTTTGTTGGTTTGTTGGTTTGTTAGTTTGTTGGTTTATTGGTTTGTTGGTTCGTTGGTTTGTTGGTTTGTTGGTTTGTTCGTTTGTTCGTTTGTTGGCTTGTTGGTTTGTTGGGTTGTTGAGTTGTTGGTTTGTTGGTTTGTTGGTTTGTTGGTTTGTTGGTTTGTCGGTTTGTTGGTTTGTTGGTTTTTGGTTTGTTGGTTTGTTGGTTTGTTCGTTTGTTGGCTTGTTGGTTTATTTGTTTGTTGGTTTGTTGGTTTGTTGGTTTGTTGGTTTGTTGGTTTGTTGGTTTGTTGGTTTGTTGATTTGTTCGTTTGTTGGTTTGTTGGCTTGTTGGTTTGTTGCTTTGTTGGTTTGTTCGTTTGTTGGTTTGTTGGTTTATTGGCTTGTTGGTTTGTTGGTTTGTTGGTTTGTTGGTTTGTTGGTTCGTTGGTCTGTTGGTTTGTTGGTTTGTTCGTTTGTTCGTTTGTTGGCTTGTTGGTTTGTTGGGTTGTTGAGTTGTTGTTTTGTTGGTTTGTTGGTTTGTTGGTTTGTTGGTTTGTTGGTTTGTAGGTTTGTTGGTTTGTTGGTTTGTTCGTTTGTTGTCTTGTTTGTTTGTTGGTTTGTTCGTTTGTTTGCTTGTTTGTTTGTTGGCTTGTTGGTTTTTTGGTTTGTTGGTTTTTTGGTTTTTTGGTTTGTTGGTTTGTTGGTTTGTTGGTTTGTTGGTATGTTGGTTTGTTGGTTTGTTGGTTTGTTGGTTTGTTGGTTTGTTGGTTTTTTGGTTTGTTGGTTTGTTCGTTTGTTGGTTTGTTGGCTTGTTGGTTTGTTGGTTTGTTGGTTTGTTGGTTTGTTGGTTTGTTGGTTTGTTGGTTTGTTGGTTTGCTAGTTTGTTGGTTTGTTAGTTTTTTGGTTTGTTGGCTTGTTGGTTTGTTGGTTTGTTGGTTTGTTCGTTTGTTGGTTTTTTGGTTTGGTGGTTTGTTCGTTTGTTGGTTTGTTGGTTGGTTAGTTTGTTCGTTTGTTGGTTTTTTGGTTTGTTGGTTTGTTGGTTTGTTGGTTTTTTGGTTTGTTGGTTTGTTGGTTTGTTGGTTTGTTCGTTTGTTGGCTTGTTGTCTTGTTGGTTTTTTGGCTTGTTGGCTTGTTGGTTTGGTGGTTTGTTTGCTTGTTAATTTTTGGGTTTGTTGGTTTGTTGGCTTAATCCTTTGTTGGTTTGTTGGTTTTTTTTTTTGTTGGTTTGTTGGTTTGTTGTTTTGTTCGTTTGTTGGTTTGTTTGTTTGTTGGTTTGTTGGTTTGTTGGTTTGTTGATTTGTTGGTTTGTTGGTTTGTTGGTTTTTTGGTTTGTTGGTTTGTTGGTTTGTTGGTTTGTTGGTTTGTTGGTTTGTTGGTTTGTTGGTTTGTTGGTTTGTTGGTTCATTTGTTTGTTGGTTTGTTGGCTTGTTGGTTTGTTGGTTTGTTGGTTTGTTGGTTTGTTTGTTTGTTGGTTTGTTCATTTGTTGGCTTGTTGGTTTGTTGGTTTGTTGGCTTGTTGGTTTGTTGGTTTGTTGGTTTTTTTGGGTTGTTGGTTTGTTGGTTTGTTGGTTTGTTGGTTTGTTGGTTTGTCGGTTTGTTGGTTTGTTGGTTTGTAGGTTTGTTGGTTTGTTCGTTTGTTGGCTTGTTTGTTTTTTGGTTTGTTTGTTTGTTGGCTTGTTGGTTTGTTGGCTTGTTGGTTTGTTGGTTTGTTGGTTTTTTGGTTTGTTGGTTTGTTGGTTTGTTGGTTTGTTGGTTTGTTGGTATGTTAGTTTGTTGGTTTATTGGTTTGTTGATTTGTTGGTTTTTTGGTTTGTTGGTTTGTTGGTTTGTTCGTTTGTTGGTTTGTTGGCTTGTTGGTTTGTTGGTTTTTTGGTTTGTTGGTTTGTTGGTTTGTTGGTTTGTTGGTTTGTTGGTTTGTTGGTTTGTTGGTTCATTTGTTTGTTGGTTTGTTGGCTTGTTGGTTTGTTGGCTTGTTGGTTTGTTGGTTTGTTTGTTTGTTGGTTTGTTCATTTGTTGGCTTGTTGGTTTGTTGGTTTGTTGGCTTGTTAGTTTGTTGGTTTGTTGGTTTTTTTGGGTTGTTGGTTTGTTGGTTTGTTGGTTTGTTGGTTTGTTGGTTTGTCGGTTTGTTGGTTTGTTGGTTTGTAGGTTTGTTGGTTTGTTCGTTTGCTGGCTTGTTTGTTTGTTGGTTTGTTTGTTTGTTGGCTTGTTGGTTTGTTGGTTTGTTGGTTTGTTGGTTTGTTGGTTTGTTGGTTTGTTGGTTTGTTTGATTGTTGGTTTGTTTGTTTGTTGGCTTGTTGGTTTGTTGGTTTGTTGGTTTGTTGGTTTGTTGGTTTGTTTGTTTGTTGGTTTGTTGGTTTTTTGGTTTGTTGGTTTGTTGGTTTGTTGGTTTGTTGGTTTGTTGGTTTGTTGGTTTGTTGGTTCATTTGTTTGTTGGTTTGTTGGCTTGTTGGTTTGTTGGCTTGTTGGTTTGTTGGTTTGTTTGTTTGTTGGTTTGTTCATTTGTTGGCTTGTTGGTTTGTTGGTTTGTTGGCTTGTTAGTTTGTTGGTTTGTTGGTTTTTTTGGGTTGTTGGTTTGTTGGTTTGTTGGTTTGTTGGTTTGTTGGTTTGTCGGTTTGTTGGTTTGTTGGTTTGTAGGTTTGTTGGTTTGTTCGTTTGCTGGCTTGTTTGTTTGTTTGTTTGTTTGTTTGTTGGCTTGTTGGTTTGTTGGTTTGTTGGTTTGTTGGTTTGTTGGTTTGTTGGTTTGTTGGTTTGTTGGTTTGTTTGATTGTTGGTTTGTTTGTTTGTTGGCTTGTTGGTTTGTTTGTTTGTTGGTTTGTTCGTTTGTTGGTTTGTTGGTTGGTTAGTTTGTTCGTTTGTTGGTTTTTTGGTTTGTTGGTTTGTTGGTTTGTTGGTTTTTTGGTTTGTTGGCTTGTTGGTTTGTTCGTTTGTTGGCTTGTTGGTTTGTTAGCTTGTTGGCTTGTTGGTTTGGTGGTTTGTTTGCTTGTTAATTTTGGGTTTGTTGGTTTGTTGGTTTTTTTTTTTGTTGGTTTGTTGGTTAATTTGTTTGTTGGTTTGTTGTTTTGTTGGTTTGTTGGTTTGTTTGTTTATTGGTTTGTTGGTTTGTTGGTTTGTTGGTTTGTTGGTTTGTTGGTTTGTTGGTTTGTTGGTTTGTTTGTTTGTTAGTTTGTTCGTTTGTTGGCTTGTTGGCTTATTGGCTTGTTGGCTTGTTGGCTTGTTGGTTTGTTGGTTTGTTGGTTTGTTGATTTGTTGGTTTGTTTGATTGTTGGTTTGTTTGTTTTTGGCTTGTTGGTTTTTTTTTTTTGTTGGTTTGTTGGTTAATTTGTTTGTTGGTTTGTTGTTTTGTTGGTTTGTTGGTTTGTTTGTTTATTGGTTTGTTGGTTTGTTGGTTTGTTGGTTTGTTGGTTTGTTGGTTTGTTGGTTTGTTGGTTTGTTTGTTTGTTAGTTTGTTCGTTTGTTGGCTTGTTGGCTTATTGGCTTGTTGGCTTGTTGGCTTGTTGGTTTGTTGGTTTGTTGGTTTGTTGATTTGTTGGTTTGTTTGATTGTTGGTTTGTTTGTTTTTGGCTTGTTGGTTTGTTGGTTTGTTGGTTTGTTGGTTTGTTGGTTTGTTGGTTTGTTGGTTTGTTGGTTTGTTTGTTTGTTAGTTTGTTCGCTTGTTGGCTTGTTGGCTTATTGGCTTGTTGGCTTGTTGGCTTGTTGGTTTGTTGGTTTGTTGGTTTGTTGATTTGTTGGTTTGTTTGATTGTTGGTTTGTTTGTTTTTGGCTTGTTGGTTTGTTGGTTTGTTGGTTTGTTGGTTTGTTTGTTTGTTGGTTTGTTCGTTTGTTGGGGTGTTGGCTTGTTGGCTTGTTGGCTTGTTGGCTTGTTGTTTTGTTGGTTTGTTGGTTTGTTGGTTTGTTGGTTTGTTGTTTTAATTGTTTGTTGGTTTATTGGTTTGTTGGTTTGTTGGTTTGTTTGATTGTTGGTTTTTTTGTTTATTGGCTTGTTGGTTTGTTGGTTTGTTGGTTTGTTGGTTTGTTCGTTTGTTCGTTTGTTGGCTTGTTGGTTTGTTGGCTTGTTGGCTTGTTGGTTTGTTGGTTTATTTGTTTGTTGGTTTGTTATTTTGTTGGTTTGTTTGTTTGTTTGTTTGTTGGTTTATTGGTTTCTTGGTTTTTTGGTTTGTTGGTTTGTTGGTTTGTTGGTTTGTTGGTTTGTTGGTTTGTTGCTTTGTTGGTTTGTTGGTTTGTTGGCTTGTTAGTTTGTTGGTTTGTTGATTTGTTGGTTTGTTGGTTTGTTGGTTTGATGGTTTGTTGGTTCGTTGTTTGTTGGCTTGTTGGTTTGTTGGTTTATTGGTTTGTTGGTTTGTTGCTTTATTTGTTTGTTGGTTTGTTGGTTTGTTGGTTTGTTGGTTTGTTGGCTTGTTGGTTTGTTGGCTTGTTGGTTTGTTCGTTTGTTGCATTGTTGGTTTGTTGGCTTGTCGTATTGTTGGTTTGTTGGTTTGTTGGTTTGTTGGTTTGTTGGTTTGTTGGTTTGTGTGTTTGTTGTTTTGTTGGTTTGTTGGTTTGTTGGTTTGTTGGTTTGTTGGTTTGTTGGTTTGTTGGTTTCTTGGTTTGTTGGTTTTTTGGTTTTTTGGTTTTTTGGTTTGTTGGCTTGTTGGTTTGTTGGTTTGTTGATTTCTTGGTTTGTTGGTTTGTTGGTATGTTGGTTTGTTGGTTTGTTGGTTTGTTGGTTTGTTGGTTTGTTAGTTTGTTGGTTTATTGGTTTGTTGGTTCGTTGGTTTGTTGGTTTGTTGGTTTGTTCGTTTGTTCGTTTGTTGGCTTGTTGGTTTGTTGGGTTGTTGAGTTGTTGGTTTGTTGGTTTGTTGGTTTGTTGGTTTGTTGGTTTGTTGGTTTGTCGGTTTGTTGGTTTGTTGGTTTTTGGTTTGTTGGTTTGTTGGTTTGTTCGTTTGTTGGCTTGTTGGTTTATTTGTTTGTTGGTTTGTTGGTTTGTTGGTTTGTTGGTTTGTTGGTTTGTTGGTTTGTTGGTTTGTTGGTTTGTTGATTTGTTCGTTTGTTGGTTTGTTGGCTTGTTGGTTTGTTGCTTTGTTGGTTTGTTCGTTTGTTGGTTTGTTGGTTTGTTGGCTTGTTGGTTTGTTGGTTTGTTGGTTTGTTGGTTTGTTGGTTCGTTGGTCTGTTGGTTTGTTGGTTTGTTCGTTTGTTCGTTTGTTGGCTTGTTGGTTTGTTGGGTTGTTGAGTTGTTGTTTTGTTGGTTTGTTGGTTTGTTGGTTTGTTGGTTTGTTGGTTTGTAGGTTTGTTGGTTTGTTGGTTTGTTCGTTTGTTGTCTTGTTTGTTTGTTGGTTTGTTCGTTTGTTTGCTTGTTTGTTTGTTGGCTTGTTGGTTTTTTGGTTTGTTGGTTTTTTGGTTTTTTGGTTTGTTGGTTTGTTGGTTTGTTGGTTTGTTGGTATGTTGGTTTGTTGGTTTGTTGGTTTGTTGGTTTGTTGGTTTGTTGGTTTTTTGGTTTGTTGGTTTGTTCGTTTGTTGGTTTGTTGGCTTGTTGGTTTGTTGGTTTGTTGGTTTGTTGGTTTGTTGGTTTGTTGGTTTGTTGGTTTGTTGGTTTGCTAGTTTGTTGGTTTGTTAGTTTTTTGGTTTGTTGGCTTGTTGGTTTGTTGGTTTGTTGGTTTGTTCGTTTGTTGGTTTTTTGGTTTGATGGTTTGTTCGTTTGTTGGTTTGTTGGTTGGTTAGTTTGTTCGTTTGTTGGTTTTTTGGTTTGTTGGTTTGTTGGTTTGTTGGTTTTTTGGTTTGTTGGTTTGTTGGTTTGTTGGTTTGTTCGTTTGTTGGCTTGTTGTCTTGTTGGTTTTTTGGCTTGTTGGCTTGTTGGTTTGGTGGTTTGTTTGCTTGTTAATTTTTGGGTTTGTTGGTTTGTTGGCTTAATCCTTTGTTGGTTTGTTGGTTTTTTTTTTGTTGGTTTGTTGGTTTGTTGTTTTGTTCGTTTGTTGGTTTGTTTGTTTGTTGGTTTGTTGGTTTGTTGGTTTGTTGATTTGTTGGTTTGTTGGTTTGTTGGTTTTTTGGTTTGTTGGTTTGTTGGTTTGTTGGTTTGTTGGTTTGTTGGTTTGTTGGTTTGTTGGTTCATTTGTTTGTTGGTTTGTTGGCTTGTTGGTTTGTTGGTTTGTTGGTTTGTTGGTTTGTTTGTTTGTTGGTTTGTTCATTTGTTGGCTTGTTGGTTTGTTGGTTTGTTGGCTTGTTGGTTTGTTGGTTTGTTGGTTTTTTTGGGTTGTTGGTTTGTTGGTTTGTTGGTTTGTTGGTTTGTTGGTTTGTTGGTTTGTCGGTTTGTTGGTTTGTTGGTTTGTAGGTTTGTTGGTTTGTTCGTTTGTTGGCTTGTTTGTTTGTTGGTTTGTTTGTTTGTTGGCTTGTTGGTTTGTTGGCTTGTTGGTTTGTTGGTTTGTTGGTTTTTTGGTTTGTTGGTTTGTTGGTTTGTTGGTTTGTTGGTTTGTTGGTATGTTAGTTTGTTGGTTTATTGGTTTGTTGATTTGTTGGTTTTTTGGTTTGTTGGTTTGTTGGTTTGTTGGTTTGTTGGTTTGTTGGTTTGTTGGTTTGTTGGTTCATTTGTTTGTTGGTTTGTTGGCTTGTTGGTTTGTTGGCTTGTTGGTTTGTTGGTTTGTTTGTTTGTTGGTTTGTTCATTTGTTGGCTTGTTGGTTTGTTGGTTTGTTGGCTTGTTAGTTTGTTGGTTTGTTGGTTTTTTTGGGTTGTTGGTTTGTTGGTTTGTTGGTTTGTTGGTTTGTTGGTTTGTCGGTTTGTTGGTTTGTTGGTTTGTAGGTTTGTTGGTTTGTTCGTTTGCTGGCTTGTTTGTTTGTTGGTTTGTTTGTTTGTTGGCTTGTTGGTTTGTTGGTTTGTTGGTTTGTTGGTTTGTTGGTTTGTTGGTTTGTTGGTTTGTTTGATTGTTGGTTTGTTTGTTTGTTGGCTTGTTGGTTTGTTGGTTTGTTGGTTTGTTGGTTTGTTGGTTTGTTTGTTTGTTGGTTTGTTGGTTTTTTGGTTTGTTGGTTTGTTGGTTTGTTGGTTTGTTGGTTTGTTGGTTTGTTGGTTTGTTGGTTCATTTGTTTGTTGGTTTGTTGGCTTGTTGGTTTGTTGGCTTGTTGGTTTGTTGGTTTGTTTGTTTGTTGGTTTGTTCATTTGTTGGCTTGTTGGTTTGTTGGTTTGTTGGCTTGTTAGTTTGTTGGTTTGTTGGTTTTTTTGGGTTGTTGGTTTGTTGGTTTGTTGGTTTGTTGGTTTGTTGGTTTGTCGGTTTGTTGGTTTGTTGGTTTGTAGGTTTGTTGGTTTGTTCGTTTGCTGGCTTGTTTGTTTGTTTGTTTGTTTGTTTGTTGGCTTGTTGGTTTGTTGGTTTGTTGGTTTGTTGGTTTGTTGGTTTGTTGGTTTGTTGGTTTGTTTGATTGTTGGTTTGTTTGTTTGTTGGCTTGTTGGTTTGTTTGTTTGTTGGTTTGTTCGTTTGTTGGTTTGTTGGTTGGTTAGTTTGTTCGTTTGTTGGTTTTTTGGTTTGTTGGTTTGTTGGTTTGTTGGTTTTTTGGTTTGTTGGCTTGTTGGTTTGTTCGTTTGTTGGCTTGTTGGTTTGTTAGCTTGTTGGCTTGTTGGTTTGGTGGTTTGTTTGCTTGTTAATTTTGGGTTTGTTGGTTTGTTGGTTTTTTTTTTTTGTTGGTTTGTTGGTTAATTTGTTTGTTGGTTTGTTGTTTTGTTGGTTTGTTGGTTTGTTTGTTTATTGGTTTGTTGGTTTGTTGGTTTGTTGGTTTGTTGGTTTGTTGGTTTGTTGGTTTGTTGGTTTGTTTGTTTGTTAGTTTGTTCGTTTGTTGGCTTGTTGGCTTATTGGCTTGTTGGCTTGTTGGCTTGTTGGTTTGTTGGTTTGTTGGTTTGTTGATTTGTTGGTTTGTTTGATTGTTGGTTTGTTTGTTTTTGGCTTGTTGGTTTGTTGGTTTGTTGGTTTGTTGGTTTGTTTGTTTGTTGGTTTGTTCGTTTGTTGGGGTGTTGGCTTGTTGGCTTGTTGGCTTGTCGGCTTGTTGGTTTGTTGGTTTGTTGGTTTGTTGGTTTGTTGGTTTGTTGGTTTGTTGGTTTGTTTGATTGTTGGTTTGTTTGTTTGTTGGCTTGTTGGCTTGTTGGTTTGTTGGCTCGTTGGTTTGTTGGTTTGTTTGTTTTTTAGTTTGTTCGTGTGTTGGCTTGTTGGTTTGTTGGCTTGTTGGCTTGTTGGTTTGTTGGTTTGTTGGTTTGTTGGTTTGTTCGTTTGTTGGTTTTTTGGTTTGTTGGCTTGTTGGCTTGTTGGTATGTTGGTTTGTTGGTTTGTTGGTTTGTTCGTTTGTTCGTTTGTTCGTTTGTTGGCTTGTTGGTTTGTTGGCTTGTTGGCTTGTTGTTTTGTTGGTTTGTTGGTTTGTTGGTTTGTTGGTTTGTTGTTTTAATTGTTTGTTGGTTTATTGGTTTGTTGGTTTGTTGGTTTGTTTGATTGTTGGTTTTTTTGTTTATTGGCTTGTTGGTTTGTTGGTTTGTTGGTTTGTTGGTTTGTTCGTTTGTTCGTTTGTTGGTTTGTTGGTTTGTTGGCTTGTTGGCTTGTTGGTTTGTTGGTTTATTTGTTTGTTGGTTTGTTATTTTGTTGGTTTGTTTGTTTGTTGGTTTGTTGGTTTATTGGTTTCTTGGTTTTTTGGTTTGTTGGTTTGTTGGTTTGTTGGTTTGTTGGTTTGTTGGTTTGTTGGTTTGTTGGTTTGTTGGTTTGTTGGCTTGTTAGTTTGTTGGTTTGTTGATTTGTTGGTTTGTTGGTTTGATGGTTTGATGGTTTGTTGGTTTGTTGTTTGTTGGCTTGTTGGTTTGTTGGTTTATTGGTTTGTTGGTTTGTTGTTTTATTTGTTTGTTGGTTTGTTGGTTTGTTGGTTTGTTGGGTTGTTGGTTTGTTGGCTTGTTGGTTTGTTCGTTTGTTGCAGTGTTGGTTTGTTGGCTTGTCGTATTGTTGGTTTGTTGGTTTGTTGGTTTGTTGGTTTGTTGGTTTGTTGGTTTGTTGGTTTGTTGGTTTGTTGGTTTGTGTGTTTGTTGGTTTGTTGGTTTGTTGGTTTGTTGGTTTGTTGGTTTGTTGGTTTGTTGGTTTGTTGGTTTCTTGGTTTGTTGGTTTTTTGGTTTTTTGGTTTTTTGGTTTGTTGGTTTGTTGGTTTGTTAGTTTGTTGGTTTGTTGGTTTGTTGGTTCGTTGGTTTGTTGGTTTGTTGGTTTGTTCGTTTGTTCGTTTGTTGGCTTCTTGGTTTGTTGGGTTGTTGAGTTGTTGGTTTGTTGGTTTGTTGGTTTGTTGGTTTGTTGGTTTGTTGGTTTGTCGGTTTGTTGGTTTGTTGGTTTTTGGTTTGTTGGTTTGTTGGTTTGTTCGTTTGTTGGCTTGTTGGTTTATTTGTTTGTTGGTTTGTTGGTTTGTTGGTTTGTTGGTTTGTTGGTTTGTTGGTTTGTTGGTTTGTTGGTTTGTTGGTTTGTTGGTTTGTTGGTTTGTTGGTTTGTTGATTTGTTCATTTGTTGGTTTGTTGGCTTGTTGGTTTGTTGCTTTGTTGGTTAGTTCGTTTGTTGGTTTGTTGGTTTGTTGGCTTGTTGGTTTGTTGGTTTGTTGGTTTGTTGGTTTGTTGGTTCGTTGGTTTGTTGGTTTGTTGGTTTGTTCGTTTGTTCGTTTGTTGGCTTTTGGTTTGTTGGGTTGTTGAGTTGTTGGTTTGTTGGTTTGTTGGTTTGTTGGTTTGTTGGTTTGTTGGTTTGTTGGTTTGTTGGTTTGTTGGTTTGTTGGTTTGTAGGTTTGTTGGTTTGTTCGTTTGTTGTCTTGTTTGTTTGTTGGTTTGTTCGTTTTTTGGCTTGTTTGTTTGTTGGCTTGTTGGTTTGTTGGTTTGTTGGTTTTTTGGTTTTTTGGTTTGTTGGTTTGTTGGTTTGTTGGTTTCTTGGTATGTTGGTTTGTTGGTTTGTTGGTTTGTTGGTTTGTTGGTTTGTTGGTTTGTTGGTTTGTTGGTTTGTTCATTTGTTGGTTTGTTGGCTTGTTGGTTTGTTGGTTTGTTGGTTTGTTGGTTTGTTGGTTTGTTGGTTTGTTGGTTTGTTGGTTTGTTGGTTTGCTAGTTTGTTGGTTTGTTAGTTTTTTGGTTTGTTGGCTTGTTGGTTTGTTGGTTTGTTGGTTTGTTCGTTTGTTGGTTTTTTGGTTTGGTGGTTTGTTCGTTTGTTGGTTTGTTGGTTGGTTAGTTTGTTCGTTTGTTGGTTTTTTGGTTTGTTGGTTTGTTAGTTTGTTGGTTTTTTGGTTTGTTGGTTTGTTGGTTTGTTCGTTTGTTGGCTTGTTGTCTTGTTGGTTTTTTGGCTTGTTGGCTTGTTGGTTTGGTGGTTTGTTTGCTTGTTAATTTTTAGGTTTGTTGGTTTGTTGGCTTAATCCTTTGTTGGTTTGTTGGTTTTTTTTTGTTGGTTTGTTGGTTATTTGTTTTGTTCGTTTGTTGGTTTGTTTGTTTGTTGGTTTGTTGGTTTGTTGGTTTGTTGGTTTGTTGGTTTGTTGGTTTGTTGGTTTTTTGGTTTGTTGGTTTGTTGGTTTGTTGGTTTGTTGGTTTGTTGGTTTGTTGGTTCATTTGTTTGTTGGTTTGTTGGCTTGTTGGTTTGCTGGCTTGTTGGTTTGTTGGTTTGTTTGTTTGTTGGTTTGTTCATTTGTTGGCTTGTTGGTTTGTTGGTTTGTTGGCTTGTTGGTTTGTTGGTTTGTTGGTTTTTTTGGGTTGTTGGTTTGTTGGTTTGTTGGTTTGTTGGTTTGTTGGTTTGTTGGTTTGTCGGTTTGTTGGTTTGTTGGTTTGTAGGTTTGTTGGTTTGTTCGTTTGTTGGCTTGTTTGTTTGTTGGTTTGTTTGTTTGTTGGCTTGTTGGTTTGTTGGCTTGTTGGTTTGTTGGTTTGTTGGTTTTATGGTTTGTTGGTTTGTTGGTTTGTTGGTTTGTTGGTTTGTTGGTATGTTAGTTTGTTGGTTTATTGGTTTGTTGGTTTGTTGGTTTGTTGGTTTGTTGGTTTGTTGGTTTGTTCGTTTGTTGGTTTGTTGGCTTGTTGGTTTGTTGGTTTGTTGGTTTGTTGGTTTGTTGGTTTGTTGGTTTGTTGGTTTGTTGGTTTGTTGGTTTGTTGGTTTGCTAGTTTGTTTGTTTGTTGGTTTTTTGGTTTGTTGGCTTGTTGGTTTGTTGGTTTGTTGGTTTGTTCGTTTGTTGGTTTTTTGGTTTGGTGGTTTGTTCGTTTGTTGGTTTGTTGGTTGGTTAGTTTGTTCGTTTGTTGGTTTTTTGGTTTGTTGGTTTGTTGGTTTGTTGGTTTTTTTGGTTTGTTGGTTTGTTTGTTTGTTCGTTTGTTGGCTTGTTGACTTGTTGGTTTGTTGGCTTGTTGGTTTGTTGGTTTGTTGGTTTGTTGGTTCGTTGGTTTGTTGGTTTGTTGGTTTGTTGGTTTGTTGATTTGTTCGTTTGTTGGTTTGTTGGCTTGTTGGTTTGTTGCTTTGTTGGTTTGTTCGTTTGTTGGTTTGTTGGTTTGTTGGCTTGTTGGTTTGTTGGTTTGTTGGTTTGTTGGTTTGTTGGTTCGTTGGTTTGTTGGTTTGTTGGTTTGTTCGTTTGTTCGTTTGTTGGCTTGTTGGTTTGTTGGGTTGTTGAGTTGTTGGTTTGTTGGTTTGTTGGTTTGTTGGTTTGTTGGTTTGTAGGTTTGTTGGTTTGTTCGTTTGTTGGTTTGTTTGTTTGTTCGTTTGTTGGCTTGTTTACTTGTTGGTTTGTTGGCTTGTTGGTTTGTTGGTTTGTTGGTTTGTTGGTTCGTTGGTTTGTTGGTTTGTTGGTTTGTTGGTTTGTTGATTTGTTCGTTTGTTGGTTTGTTGGCTTGTTGGTTTGTTGCTTTGTTGGTTTGTTCGTTTGTTGGTTTGTTGGTTTGTTGGCTTGTTGGTTTGTTGGTTTGTTGGTTTGTTGGTTTGTTGGTTCGTTGGTTTGTTGGTTTGTTGGTTTGTTCGTTTGTTCGTTTGTTGGCTTGTTGGTTTGTTGGGTTGTTGAGTTGTTGGTTTGTTGGTTTGTTGGTTTGTTGGTTTGTTGGTTTGTTGGTTTGTTGGTTTGTAGGTTTGTTGGTTTGTTAGTTTGTTGTCTTGTTTGTTTGTTGGTTTGTTCGTTTGTTGGCTTGTTTGTTTGTTGGCTTGTTGGTTTGTTGGTTTGTTGGTTTTTTGGTTTTTTGGTTTGTTGGTTTGTTGGTTTATTGGTTTGTTGGTTTTTTGGTTTGTTGGTTTGTTGGTTTGTTGGTTTGTTGGTTTGTTCGTTTGTTGGTTTGTTGGCTTGTTGGTTTGTTGGTTTGTTGGTTTGTTGGTTTGTTGGTTTGTTGGTTTGTTGGTTTGTTGGTTTGTTGGTTTGCTAGTTTGTTGGTTTGTTAGTTTTTTGGTTTGTTGGCTTGTTGGTTTGTTGGTTTGTTGGTTTGTTCGTTTGTTGGTTTTTTGGTTTGGTGGTTTGTTCGTTTGTTGGTTTGTTGGTTGGTTAGTTTGTTCGTTTGTTGGTTTTTTGGTTTGTTGGTTTGTTGGTTTGTTTATTTTTTGGTTTGTTGGTTTGTTGGTTTGTTCGTTTGTTGGCTTGTTGTCTTGTTGGTTTTTTGGCTTGTTGGCTTGTTGGTTTGGTGGTTTGTTTGCTTGTTAATTTTTGGGTTTGTTGATTTGTTGGCATAATCGTTTGTTGGTTTGTTGGTTTTTTTTTTGTTGGTTTGTTGGTTTGTTGTTTTGTTCGTTTGTTGGTTTGTTTGTTTGTTGGTTTGTTGGTTTGTTGGTTTGTTGGTTTGTTGGTTTGTTGGTTTTTTGGTTTGTTGGTTTGTTGGTTTGTTGGTTTGTTGGTTTGTTGGTTTGTTGGTTTGTTGGTTTGTTGGTTCATTTGTTTGTTGGTTTGTTGGCTTGTTGGTTTGTTGGCTTGTTGGTTTGTTGGTTTGTTTGTTTGTTGGTTTGTTCATTTGTTGGCTTGTTGGTTTGTTGGTTTGTTGGCTTGTTGGTTTGTTGGTTTGTTGGTTTTTTTGGGTTGTTGGTTTGTTGGTTTGTTGGTTTGTTGGTTTGTCGGTTTGTTGGTTTGTTGGTTTGTAGGTTTGTTGGTTTGTTCGTTTGTTGGCTTTTTTGTTTGTTGGTTTGTTTGTTTGTTGGCTTGTTGGTTTGTTGGCTTGTTGGTTTGTTGGTTTGTTGGTTTTTTGGTTTGTTGGTTTGTTGGTTTGTTGGTTTGTTGGTATGTTAGTTTGTTGGTTTATTGGTTTGTTGGTTTGTTGGTTTGTTGGTTTGTTGGTTTGTTGGTTTGTTCGTTTGTTGGTTTGTTGGCTTGTTGGTTTGTTGGTTTGTTGGTTTGTTGGTTTGTTGGTTTGTTGGTTTGTTGGTTTGTTGGTTTGCTAGTTTGTTGGTTTGTTGGTTTTTTGGTTTGTTGGCTTGTTGGTTTGTTGGTTTGTTGGTTTGTTCGTTTGTTGGTTTTTTGGTTTGGTGGTTTGTTCGTTTGTTGGTTTGTTGGTTGGTTAGTTTGTTCGTTTGTTGGTTTTTTGGTTTGTTGGTTTGTTGGTTTGTTGGTTTTTTGGTTTGTTGGTTTGTTTGTTTGTTCGTTTGTTGGCTTGTTGACTTGTTGGTTTGTTGGCTTGTTGGCTTGTTGGTTTGGTGGTTTGTTTGCTTGTTAATTTTTGGGTTTGTTGGTTTGTTGGCTTGTTCGTTTGTTGGTTTGTTGGTTTTTTTTTTTGTTGGTTTGTTGGGTTTTTTTTTGTTGGTTTGTTGATTAGTTTGTTTGTTGGTTTGTTGTTTTGTTCTTTTGTTGGTTTGTTTGTTTGAGGGTTTGTTGGTTTGTTGGTTTGTTGGTTTGTTGGTTTGTTGGTTTGTTGGTTTGTTGGTTTGTTTGTTTGTTGGTTTGTTCGTTTATTGGCTTGTTGGCTTGTTGGCTTGTTGGCTTGTTGGTTTGTTTATTTGTTGGTTTGTTGGTTTGTTGGTTTGTTTGATTGTTGGTTTGTTTGTTTGTTGGCTTGTTGGTTTGTTGGTTTGTTGGTTTGTTGGTTTGTTGGTTTGTTTTTTTGTTGGTTTGTTCGTTTGTTGGCTTGTTGGCTTGTTGGTTTGTTGGCTTGTTGGTTTGTTGGTTTGTTGGTTTGTTGGTTGGTTTGATTGTTGGTTTGTTTGTTTGTTGGCTTGTTGGCTTGTTGGTTTGTTGGCTTGTTGGTTTGTTGGTTTGTTTGTTTGTTGGTTTGTTCGTTTGTTGGTTTGTTGGTTGGTTAGTTTGTTCGTTTGTTGGTTTTTTGGTTTGTTGGTTTGTTGGTTTGTTGGTTTTTTGGTTTGTTGGCTTGTTGGTTTGTTCGTTTGTTGGCTTGTTGGTTTGTTAGCTTGTTGGCTTGTTGGTTTGGTGGTTTGTTGGCTTGTTAATTTTTGGGTTTGTTGGTTTGTTGACTTGTTCGTTTGTTGGTTTGTTGGTTTTTTTTTTTTTGTTGGTTTGTTGGTTAATTTGTTTGTTGGTTTGTTGTTTTGTTGGTTTGTTGGTTTGTTTGTTTATTGGTTTGTTGGTTTGGTGGTTTGTTGGTTTGTTGGTTTGTTGGTTTGTTTGTTTGTTAGTTTGTTCGTTTGTTGGCTTGTTGGCTTATTGGCTTGTTGGCTTGTTGGCTTGTTGGTTTGTTGGTTTGTTGGTTTGTTGATTTATTGGTTTGTTTGATTGTTGGTTTGTTTGTTTTTGGCTTGTTGGTTTGTTGGTTTGTTGGTTTGTTGGTTTGTTTGTTTGTTGGCTTGTTCGTTTGTTGGGGTGTTGGCTTGTTGGCTTGTTGGCTTGTCGGCTTGTTGGTTTGTTGGTTTGTTGGTTTGTTGGTTTGTTGGTTTGTTGGTTTGTTGGTTTGTTTGATTGTTGGTTTGTTTGTTTGTTGGCTTGTTGGCTTGTTGGTTTGTTGGCTCGTTGGTTTGTTGGTTTGTTTGTTTTTTAGTTTGTTCGTTTGTTGGCTTGTTGGTTTGTTGGCTTGTTGGCTTGTTGGTTTGTTGGTTTGTTGGTTTGTTGGTTTGTTCGTTTGTTGGTTTTTTGGTTTGTTGGCTTGTTGGCTTGTTGGTATGTTGGTTTGTTGGTTTGTTGGTTTGTTCGTTTGTTCGTTTGTTCGTTTGTTGGCTTGTTGGTTTGTTGGCTTGTTGGCTTGTTGTTTTGTTGGTTTGTTGGTTTGTTGGTTTGTTGGTTTGTTGTTTTGTTTGTTTGTTTGTTTATTGGTTTGTTGGTTTGTTGGTTTGTTTGATTGTTGGTTTTTTTGTTTGTTGGCTTGTTGGTTTGTTGGTTTGTTGGTTTGTTGGTTTGTTCGTTTGTTCGTTTGTTGGCTTGTTGGTTTGTTGGCTTGTTGGCTTGTTGGTTTGTTGGTTTATTTGTTTGTTGGTTTGTTATTTTGTTGGTTTGTTTGTTTGTTGGTTTGTTGGTTTATTGGTTTCTTGGTTTTTTGGTTTGTTGGTTTGTTGGTTTGGTGGTTTGTTGGTTTATTGGTTTGTTGGTTTGTTGGCTGGTTAGTTTGTTGGTTTGTTGATTTGTTGGTTTGTTGGTTTGTTGGTTTGATGGTTTGTTGGTTTGTTGTTTGTTGGCTTGTTGGTTTGTTGGTTTATTAGTTTGTTGGTTTGTTGCTTTATTTGTTTGTTGGTTTGTTGGTTTGTTGGTTTGTTGGCTTGTTGGTTTGTTGGCTTGTTGGTTTGTTCGTTTGTTGCATTGTTGGTTTGTTGGTTTGTTGGATTGTCGGATTGTTGGTTTGTTGGTTTGTTGGTTTGTTGGTTTGTTGGTTTGTTGGTTTGTTGGTTTGTTGGTTTGTGTGTTTGTTGGTTTGTTGGTTTGTTGGTTTGTTGGTTTGTTGGTTTGTTGGTTTGTTGGTTTGTTGGTTTGTTGGTTTGTTGGTTTTTTGGTTTTTTGGTTTTTTGGTTTGTTGGCTTGTTGGTTTGTTGGTTTGTTGATTTCTTGGTTTGTTGGTTTGTTGGTATGTTGGTTTGTTGGTTTGTTGGTTTGTTGGTTTGTTGGTTTGTTGGTTTGTTGGTTTGTTGGTTTGTTGGTTCGTTGGTTTGTTGGTTTGTTGGTTTGTTGGTTTGTTGGCTTGTTGGTTTGTTGGTTTGTTGGTTTTTTTGGGTTGTTGGTTTGTTGGTTTGTTGGTTTGTTGGTTTGTTGGTTTGTTGGTTTGTCGGTTTGTTGGTTTGTTGGTTTGTAGGTTTGTTGGTTTGTTCGTTTGTTGGCTTGTTTGTTTGTTGGTTTGTTTGTTTGTTGGCTTGTTGGTTTGTTGGCTTGTTGGTTTGTTGGTTTGTTGGTTTTATGGTTTGTTGGTTTGTTGGTTTGTTGGTTTGTTGGTTTGTTGGTATGTTAGTTTGTTGGTTTATTGGTTTGTTGGTTTGTTGGTTTGTTGGTTTGTTGGTTTGTTGGTTTGTTGGTTTGTTCGTTTGTTGGTTTGTTGGCTTGTTGGTTTGTTGGTTTGTTGGTTTGTTGGTTTGTTGGTTTGTTGGTTTGTTGGTTTGTTGGTTTGTTGGTTTGTTGGTTTGCTAGTTTGTTTGTTTGTTGGTTTTTTGGTTTGTTGGCTTGTTGGTTTGTTGGTTTGTTGGTTTGTTCGTTTGTTGGTTTTTTGGTTTGGTGGTTTGTTCGTTTGTTGGTTTGTTGGTTGGTTAGTTTGTTCGTTTGTTGGTTTTTTGGTTTGTTGGTTTTTTGGTTTGTTGGTTTGTTTGTTTGTTCGTTTGTTGGCTTGTTGACTTGTTGGTTTGTTGGCTTGTTGGTTTGTTGGTTTGTTGGTTTGTTGGTTCGTTGGTTTGTTGGTTTGTTGGTTTGTTGGTTTGTTGATTTGTTCGTTTGTTGGTTTGTTGGCTTGTTGGTTTGTTGCTTTGTTGGTTTGTTCGTTTGTTGGTTTGTTGGTTTGTTGGCTTGTTGGTTTGTTGGTTTGTTGGTTTGTTGGTTTGTTGGTTCGTTGGTTTGTTGGTTTGTTGGTTTGTTCGTTTGTTCGTTTGTTGGCTTGTTGGTTTGTTGGGTTGTTGAGTTGTTGGTTTGTTGGTTTGTTGGTTTGTTGGTTTGTTGGTTTGTTGGTTTGTAGGTTTGTTGGTTTGTTCGTTTGTTGGTTTGTTTGTTTGTTCGTTTGTTGGCTTGTTTACTTGTTGGTTTGTTGGCTTGTTGGTTTGTTGGTTTGTTGGTTTGTTGGTTCGTTGGTTTGTTGGTTTGTTGGTTTGTTGTTTTGTTGATTTGTTCGTTTGTTGGTTTGTTGGCTTGTTGGTTTGTTGCTTTGTTGGTTTGTTCGTTTGTTGGTTTGTTGGTTTGTTGGCTTGTTGGTTTGTTGGTTTGTTGGTTTGTTGGTTTGTTGGTTCGTTGGTTTGTTGGTTTGTTGGTTTGTTCGTTTGTTCGTTTGTTGGCTTGTTGGTTTGTTGGGTTGTTGAGTTGTTGGTTTGTTGGTTTGTTGGTTTGTTGGTTTGTTGGTTTGTTGGTTTGTAGGTTTGTTGGTTTGTTAGTTTGTTGTCTTGTTTGTTTGTTGGTTTGTTCGTTTGTTGGCTTGTTTGTTTGTTGGCTTGTTGGTTTGTTGGTTTGTTGGTTTTTTGGTTTGTTGGCTTGTTGGTTTGTTGGTTTGTTGGTTTGTTGGTTTGTTGGTTTGTTGGTTTGTTGGTTTGTTGGTTTGTTGGTTTGTTGGTTTGTTGGTTTGCTAGTTTGTTGGTTTGTTAGTTTTTTGGTTTGTTGGCTTGTTGGTTTGTTGGTTTGTTGGTTTGTTCGTTTGTTGGTTTTTTGGTTTGGTGGTTTGTTCGTTTGTTGGTTTGTTGGTTGGTTAGTTTGTTCGTTTGTTGGTTTTTTGGTTTGTTGGTTTGTTGGTTTGTTTGTTTTTTGGTTTGTTGGTTTGTTGGTTTGTTCGTTTGTTGGCTTGTTGTCTTGTTGGTTTTTTGGCTTGTTGGCTTGTTGGTTTGGTGGTTTGTTTGCTTGTTAATTTTTGGGTTTGTTGGTTTGTTGGCTTAATCGTTTGTTGGTTTGTTGGTTTTTTGTTTGTTGGTTTGTTGGTTTGTTGTTTTGTTCGTTTGTTGGTTTGTTTGTTTGTTGGTTTGTTGGTTTGTTCGTTTGTTGCATTGTTGGTTTGTTGCTTTATTTGTTTGTTGGTTTGTTGGTTTGTTGGTTTGTTGGCTTGTTGGTTTGTTGGCTTGTTGGTTTGTTCGTTTGTTGCATTGTTGGTTTGTTGGTTTGTTGGCTTGTCGGATTGTTGGTTTGTTGGTTTGTTGGTTTGTTGGTTTGTTGGTTTGTTGGTTTGTTGGTTTGTTGGTTTGTGTGTTTGTTGGTTTGTTGGTTTGTTGGTTTGTTGGTTTGTTGGTTTGTTGGTTTGTTGGTTTGTTGGTTTCTTGGTTTGTTGGTTTTTTGGTTTTTTGGTTTTTTGGTTTGTTGGCTTGTTGGTTTGTTGGTTTGTTGATTTCTTGGTTTGTTGGTTTGTTGGTATGTTGGTTTGTTGGTTTGTTGGTTTGTTGGTTTGTTGGTTTGTTGGTTTGTTGGTTTGTTGGTTTGTTGGTTCGTTGGTTTGTTGGTTTGTTGGTTTGTTGGTTTGTTGGCTTGTTGGTTTGTTGGTTTGTTGGTTTTTTTGGGTTGTTGGTTTATTGGTTTGTTGGTTTGTTGGTTTGTTGGTTTGTCGGTTTGTTGGTTTGTTGGTTTGTAGGTTTGTTGGTTTGTTCGTTTGTTGGCTTGTTTATTTGTTGGTTTGTTTGTTTGTTGGCTTGTTGGTTTGTTGGCTTGTTGGTTTGTTGGTTTGTTGGTTTTATGGTTTGTTGGTTTGTTGGTTTGTTGGTTTGTTGGTTTGTTGGTATGTTAGTTTGTTGGTTTATTGGTTTGTTGGTTTGTTGGTTTGTTGGTTTGTTGGTTTGTTGGTTTGTTCGTTTGTTGGTTTGTTGGCTTGTTGGTTTGTTGGTTTGTTGGTTTGTTGGTTTGTTGGTTTGTTGGTTTGTTGGTTTGTTGGTTTGTTGGTTTGTTGGTTTGCTAGTTTGTTTGTTTGTTGGTTTTTTGGTTTGTTGGCTTGTTGGTTTGTTGGTTTGTTGGTTTGTTCGTTTGTTGGTTTTTTGGTTTGGTGGTTTGTTCGTTTGTTGGTTTGTTGGTTGGTTAGTTTGTTCGTTTGTTGGTTTTTTGGTTTGTTGGTTTGTTGGTTTGTTGGTTTTTTGGTTTGTTGGTTTGTTTGTTTGTTCGTTTGTTGGCTTGTTGACTTGTTGGTTTGTTGGCTTGTTGGTTTGTTGGTTCGTTGGTTTGTTGGTTTGTTGGTTTGTTGGTTTGTTGATTTGTTCGTTTGTTGGTTTGTTGGCTTGTTGGTTTGTTGCTTTGTTGGTTTGTTCGTTTGTTGGTTTGTTGGTTTGTTGGCTTGTTGGTTTGTTGGTTTGTTGGTTTGTTGGTTTGTTGGTTCGTTGGTTTGTTGGTTTGTTGGTTTGTTCGTTTGTTCGTTTGTTGGCTTGTTGGTTTGTTGGGTTGTTGAGTTGTTGGTTTGTTGGTTTGTTGGTTTGTTGGTTTGTTGGTTTGTTGGTTTGTAGGTTTGTTGGTTTGTTCGTTTGTTGGTTTGTTTGTTTGTTCGTTTGTTGGCTTGTTTACTTGTTGGTTTGTTGGCTTGTTGGTTTGTTGGTTTGTTGGTTTGTTGGTTCGTTGGTTTGTTGGTTTGTTGGTTTGTTGGTTTGTTGATTTGTTCGTTTGTTGGTTTGTTGGCTTGTTGGTTTGTTGCTTTGTTGGTTTGTTCGTTTGTTGGCTTGTTTGTTTGTTGGCTTGTTGGTTTGTTGGTTTGTTGGTTTTTTGGTTTTTTGGTTTGTTGGTTTGTTGGTTTATTGGTTTGTTGGTTTTTTGGTTTGTTGGTTTGTTGGTTTGTTGGTTTGTTGGTTTGTTCGTTTGTTGGCTTGTTGGTTTGTTGGTTTGTTGGTTTGTTGGTTTGTTGGTTTGTTGGTTTGTTGGTTTGTTGGTTTGTTGGTTTGCTAGTTTGTTGGTTTGTTAGTTTTTTGGTTTGTCGGCTTGTTGGTTTGTTGGTTTGTTGGTTTGTTCGTTTGTTGGTTTTTTGGTTTGGTGGTTTGTTCGTTTGTTGGTTTGTTGGTTGGTTAGTTTGTTCGTTTGTTGGTTTTTTGGTTTGTTGGTTTGTTGGTTTGTTTGTTTTTTGGTTTGTTGGTTTGTTGGTTTGTTCGTTTGTTGGCTTGTTGTCTTGTTGGTTTTTTGGCTTGTTGGTTTGGTGGTTTGTTTGCTTGTTAATTTTTGGGTTTGTTGGTTTGTTGGCCTAATCGTTTGTTGGTTTGTTGGTTTTTTTTTTGTTGGTTTGTTGGTTTGTTGTTTTGTTCGTTTGTTGGTTTGTTTGTTTGTTGGTTTGTTGGTTTGTTGGTTTGTTGGTTTGTTGGTTTGTTGGTTTGTTGGTTTTTTGGTTTGTTGGTTTGTTGGTTTGTTGGTTTGTTGGTTTGTTGGTTTGTTGGTTTGTTGGTTTGTTGGTTTGTTGGTTCATTTGTTTGTTGGTTTGTTGGCTTGTTGGTTTGTTGGCTTGTTGGTTTGTTGGTTTGTTTGTTTGTTGGTTTGTTCATTTGTTGGCTTGTTGGTTTGTTGGTTTGTTGGCTTGTTGGTTTGTTGGTTTGTTGGTTTTTTTGGGTTGTTGGTTTGTTGGTTTGTTGGTTTGTTGGTTTGTTGGTTTGTCGGTTTGTTGGTTTGTTGGTTTGTAGGTTTGTTGGTTTGTTCGTTTGTTGGCTTTTTTGTTTGTTGGTTTGTTTGTTTGTTGGCTTGTTGGTTTGTTGGCTTGTTGGTTTGTTGGTTTGTTGGTTTTTTGGTTTGTTGGTTTGTTGGTTTGTTGGTTTGTTGGTATGTTAGTTTGTTGGTTTATTGGTTTGTTGGTTTGTTGGTTTGTTGGTTTGTTGGTTTGTTGGTTTGTTCGTTTGTTGGTTTGTTGGCTTGTTGGTTTGTTGGTTTGTTGGTTTGTTGGTTTGTTGGTTTGTTGGTTTGTTGGTTTGTTGGTTTGCTAGTTTGTTGGTTTGTTGGTTTTTTGGTTTGTTGGCTTGTTGGTTTGTTGGTTTGTTGGTTTGTTCGTTTGTTGGTTTTTTGGTTTGGTGGTTTGGTGGTTTGTTCGTTTGTTGGTTTGTTGGTTGGTTAGTTTGTTCGTTTGTTGGTTTTTTGGTTTGTTGGTTTGTTGGTTTGTTGGTTTGTTGGTTTTTTGGTTTGTTGGTTTGTTTGTTTGTTCGTTTGTTGGCTTGTTGACTTGTTGGTTTGTTGGCTTGTTGGCTTGTTGGTTTGGTGGTTTGTTTGCTTGTTAATTTTTGGGTTTGTTGGTTTGTTGGCTTGTTCGTTTGTTGGTTTGTTGGTTTTTTTTTTTGTTGGTTTGTTGGGTTTTTTTTTGTTGGTTTGTTGATTAGTTTGTTTGTTGGTTTGTTGTTTTGTTCTTTTGTTGGTTTGTTTGTTTGAGGGTTTGTTGGTTTGTTGGTTTGTTGGTTTGTTGGTTTGTTGGTTTGTTGGTTTGTTGGTTTGTTTGTTTGTTGGTTTGTTCGTTTATTGGCTTGTTGGCTTGTTGGCTTGTTGGCTTGTTGGTTTGTTTATTTGTTGGTTTGTTGGTTTGTTGGTTTGTTTGATTGTTGGTTTGTTTGTTTGTTGGCTTGTTGGTTTGTTGGTTTGTTGGTTTGTTGGTTTGTTGGTTTGTTTGTTTGTTGGTTTGTTCGTTTGTTGGCTTGTTGGCTTGTTGGTTTGTTGGCTTGTTGGTTTGTTGGTTTGTTGGTTTGTTGGTTTGTTTGATTGTTGGTTTGTTTGTTTGTTGGCTTGTTGGCTTGTTGGTTTGTTGGCTTGTTGGTTTGTTGGTTTGTTTGTTTGTTGGTTTGTTCGTTTGTTGGTTTGTTGGTTGGTTAGTTTGTTCGTTTGTTGGTTTTTTGGTTTGTTGGTTTGTTGGTTTGTTGGTTTTTTGGTTTGTTGGCTTGTTGGTTTGTTCGTTTGTTGGCTTGTTGGTTTGTTAGCTTGTTGGCTTGTTGGTTTGGTGGTTTGTTGGCTTGTTAATTTTTGGGTTTGTTGGTTTGTTGACTTGTTCGTTTGTTGGTTTGTTGGTTTGTTTTTTTTTGTTGGTTTGTTGGTTAATTTGTTTGTTGGTTTGTTGTTTTGTTGGTTTGTTGGTTTGTTTGTTTATTGGTTTGTTGGTTTGGTGGTTTGTTGGTTTGTTGGTTTGTTGGTTTGTTTGTTTGTTAGTTTGTTCGTTTGTTGGCTTGTTGGCTTATTGGCTTGTTGGCTTGTTGGCTTGTTGGTTTGTTGGTTTGTTGGTTTGTTGATTTATTGGTTTGTTTGATTGTTGGTTTGTTTGTTTTTGGCTTGTTGGTTTGTTGGTTTGTTGGTTTGTTGGTTTGTTTGTTTGTTGGCTTGTTCGTTTGTTGGGGTGTTGGCTTGTTGGCTTGTTGGCTTGTCGGCTTGTTGGTTTGTTGGTTTGTTGGTTTGTTGGTTTGTTGGTTTGTTGGTTTGTTGGTTTGTTTGATTGTTGGTTTGTTTGTTTGTTGGCTTGTTGGCTTGTTGGTTTGTTGGCTCGTTGGTTTGTTGGTTTGTTTGTTTTTTAGTTTGTTCGTTTGTTGGCTTGTTGGTTTGTTGGCTTGTTGGCTTGTTGGTTTGTTGGTTTGTTGGTTTGTTGGTTTGTTCGTTTGTTGGTTTTTTGGTTTGTTGGCTTGTTGGCTTGTTGGTATGTTGGTTTGTTGGTTTGTTGGTTTGTTCGTTTGTTCGTTTGTTCGTTTGTTGGCTTGTTGGTTTGTTGGCTTGTTGGCTTGTTGTTTTGTTGGTTTGTTGGTTTGTTGGTTTGTTGGTTTGTTGTTTTGTTTGTTTGTTTGTTTATTGGTTTGTTGGTTTGTTGGTTTGTTTGATTGTTGGTTTTTTTGTTTGTTGGCTTGTTGGTTTGTTGGTTTGTTGGTTTGTTGGTTTGTTCGTTTGTTCGTTTGTTGGCTTGTTGGTTTGTTGGCTTGTTGGCTTGTTGGTTTGTTGGTTTATTTGTTTGTTGGTTTGTTATTTTGTTGGTTTGTTTGTTTGTTGGTTTGTTGGTTTATTGGTTTCTTTGTTTTTTGGTTTGTTGGTTTGTTGGTTTGTTGGTTTGTTGGTTTGTTGGTTTGTTGGTTTGTTGGCTTGTTAGTTTGTTGGTTTGTTGATTTGTTGGTTTGTTGGTTTGTTGGTTTGATGGTTTGTTGGTTTGTTGTTTGTTGGCTTGTTGGTTTGTTGGTTTATTGGTTTGTTGGTTTGTTGCTTTATTTGTTTGTTGGTTTGTTGGTTTGTTGGTTTGTTGGCTTGTTGGTTTGTTGGCTTGTTGGTTTGTTCGTTTGTTGCATTGTTGGTTTGTTGGTTTGTTGGCTTGTCGGATTGTTGGTTTGTTGGTTTGTTGGTTTGTTGGTTTGTTGGTTTGTTGGTTTGTTGGTTTGTTGGTTTGTGTGTTTGTTGGTTTGTTGGTTTGTTGGTTTGTTGGTTTGTTGGTTTGTTGGTTTGTTGGTTTGTTGGTTTCTTGGTTTGTTGGTTTTTTGGTTTTTTGGTTTTTTGGTTTGTTGGCTTGTTGGTTTGTTGGTTTGTTGATTTCTTGGTTTGTTGGTTTGTTGGTATGTTGGTTTGTTGGTTTGTTGGTTTGTTGGTTTGTTGGTTTGTTGGTTTGTTGGTTTGTTGGTTTGTTGGTTCGTTGGTTTGTTGGTTTGTTGGTTTGTTCGTTTGTTCGTTTGTTGGCTTGTTGGTTTGTTGGGTTGTTGATTTGTTGGTTTGTTGGTTTGTTGGTTTGTTGGTTTGTTGGTTTGTTGGTTTGTCGGTTTGTTGGTTTGTTGGTTTTTGGTTTGTTGGTTTGTTGGTTTGCTCGTTTGTTGGCTTGTTGGTTTATTTGTTTGTTGGTTTGTTGGTTTGTTGGTTTGTTGGTTTGTTGGTGTGTTGGTTTGTTGGTTTGTTGGTTTGTTGATTTGTTCGTTTGTTGGTTTGTTGGCTTGTTGGTTTGTTGCTTTGTTGGTTTGTTCGTTTGTTGGTTTGTTGGTTTGTTGGCTTGTTGGTTTGTTGGTTTGTTGGTTTGTTGGTTTGTTGGTTTGTTGGTTTGTTGGTTTTTTGGTTTGTTGGTTTGTTGGTTTGTTGGTTTGTTGGTTTATTTGTTTGTTGGTTTGTTCTTTTGTTGGTTTGTTTGTTTGTTGGCTTGTTGGGTTGTTGGTTTGTTGGTTTGTTGGTTTGATGGTTTGTTGGTTTGTTCTTTTGTTGGTTTTTTGGTTTGGTGTCTTGTTGGCTTGTTGGTTTGTTTGTCTGTTGGCTTGTTGGTTTGTGGTTTGTTGGTTTGTTGGTTTGTTGGCTTGTTGGTTTGTTGGCTTGTTGGCATGTTGGTTTGTCGGTTTGTTGGTTTGTTGGATTGTTGGTTTTTTGGTTTGTTGGTTTGTTGTTTTGTTGGTTTTTTTGTTTGTTGGTTTTTTTGTTTGTTGGCTTGTTGGTTTGTTGGTTTGTTGGTTTGTTGGTTTGTTGGTTTGTTGGTTTGTTGGTTTGTTGGTTTGTTGGTTTTTTGGTTTGTTGGTTTGTTGGTTTGTTGGTTTGTTTGTTTGTTGATTTGTTAATTTGTTGGTTTTTTGGTTTGTTGGCTTGTTGGCTTGTTGGTTTGTTGGTTTGTTGGTTTGTTGGCTTGTTGGTTTGTTAGTTTGTTGGTTTGTTGGTTTGTAGGTTTGGTGGTTTGTTGGTTTGTTGGTTTGTTGGTTTGTTTGTTTATTTGTTTGTTGGTTTGTTGGCTTGTTGGTTTGTTGGCTTGTTGGTTTGTTGGTTTGTTTGTTTGTTGGTTTGTTCGTTTGTTGGCTTGTTGGTTTGTTGGTTTGTTGGCTTGTTGGTTTGTTGGTTTGTTGGTTTTTTTGGGTTGTTGGTTTGTTGGTTTGTGGGTTTGTTGGTTTGTCGGTTTGTTGGTTTGTTGGTTTGTTGGTTTGTTGGTTTGTTCGTTTGTTGGTTTGTTTGTTTGTTGGTTTGTTCGTTTGTTGGCTTGTTGGTTTGTTGGTTTGTTGGCTTGTTGGCTTGTTGGTTTGTTGGTTTGTTGGTTTCTTGGTTTGTTGGTTTGTTGGTTTGTTGGTTTGTTGGTTTGTTGGGTTGTTGGTTTGTTGGTTTGTTGGTTTTTTGGTTTGTTGGCTTGTTGGTTTGTTGGTTTGTTGGTTTGTTCGTTTGTTGGTTTTTTGGTTTGGTGGTTTGTTCGTTTGTTGGTTTGTTGGTTTGTTGGTTTGTTGGTTTGTTGGTTTGTTGGTTTGTTGGTTTCTTGGTTTAATGGTTTGTTGGTTTGTTGGTTTGTTGGTTTGTTGGTTTGTTGGTTTGTTGGTTTGTTGGTTTTTTGGTTTGTTGGCTCGTTGGTTTGTTGGTTTGTTGGTTTGTTCGTTTGTTGGTTTTTTGGTTTGGTGGTTTGGTCGTTTGTTGGTTTGTTCGTTTATTGGCTTGTTGGCTTGTTGGCTTATTGGCTTGTTGGTTTGTTTGTTTGTTGGTTTGTTGGTTTGTTGGTTTGTTGGTTTGTTTGATTGTTGGTTTGTTTGTTTGTTGGCTTGTTGGTTTGTTGGTTTGTTGGTTTGTTGGTTTGTTGGTTTGTTTGTTTGTTGGTTTGTTCGTTTGTTGGCTTGTTGGCTTGTTGGCTTGTTGGTTTGTTGGTTTGTTGGTTTGCTGGTTTGTTTGATTGTTGGTTTGTTTGTTTGTTGGCTTGTTCGTTTATTGGCTTGTTGGCTTGTTGGCTTGTTGGCTTGTTGGTTTGTTTATTTGTTGGTTTGTTGGTTTGTTGGTTTGTTGGTTTGTTTGATTGTTGGTTTGTTTGTTTGTTGGCTTGTTGGTTTGTTGGTTTGTTGGTTTGTTGGTTTGTTGCTTTGTTGGTTTTTTGGTTTGTTGGCTTGTTGGTTTGTTGGTTTGTTGGTTTGTTCGTTTGTTGGTTTTTTGGTTTGGTGGTTTGTTCGTTTGTTGGTTTGTTCGTTTATTGGCATGTTGGCTTGTTGGCTTGTTGGCTTGTTGGTTTGTTTATTTGTTGGTTTGTTGGTTTGTTGGTTTGTTTGATTGTTGGTTTGTTTGTTTGTTGGCTTGTTGGTTTGTTGGTTTGTTGGTTTGTTGGTTTGTTTGTTTGTTGGTTTGTTCGTTTGTTGGCTTGTTGGCTTGTTGGCTTGTTGGCTTGTTGGCTTGTTGGTTTGTTGGTTTGTTGGTTTGTTGGTTTGTTTGATTGTTGGTTTGTTTGTTTGTTGGCTTGTTGGCTTGTTGGTTTGTTGGCTTGTTGGTTTGTTGGTTTGTTTGTTTGTTGGTTTGTTCGTTTGTTGGTTTGTTGGTTGGTTAGTTTGTTCGTTTGTTGGTTTTTTGGTTTGTTGGTTTGTTGGTTTGTTGGTTTTTTGGTTTGTTGGCTTGTTGGTTTGTTCGTTTGTTGGCTTGTTGGTTTGTTAGCTTGTTGGCTTGTTGGTTTGGTGGTTTGTTTGCTTGTTAATTTTTGGGTTTGTTGGTTTGTTGACTTGTTCGTTTGTTGGTTTGTTGGTGTTTTTTTTTTGTTGGTTAGTTGGTTAATTTGTTTGTTGGTATGTTGGTTTGTTGGTTTGTTGGTTTGTTGGTTTGTTTGTTTGTTGGTTTGTTCGTTTGTTGGCTTGTTGGCTTGTTGGCTTGTTGGTTTGTTGGTTTGTTGGTTTGCTGGTTTGTTTGATTGTTGGTTTGTTTGTTTGTTGGCTTGTTCGTTTATTGGCTTGTTGGCTTGTTGGCTTGTTGGCTTGTTGGTTTGTTTATTTGTTGGTTTGTTGGTTTGTTGGTTTGTTTGATTGTTGGTTTGTTTGTTTGTTGGCTTGTTGGTTTGTTGGTTTGTTGGTTTGTTGGTTTGTTGCTTTGTTGGTTTTTTGGTTTGTTGGCTTGTTGGTTTGTTGGTTTGTTGGTTTGTTCGTTTGTTGGTTTTTTGGTTTGGTGGTTTGTTCGTTTGTTGGTTTGTTCGTTTATTGGCATGTTGGCTTGTTGGCTTGTTGGCTTGTTGGTTTGTTCATTTGTTGGTTTGTTGGTTTGTTGGTTTGTTTGATTGTTGGTTTGTTTGTTTGTTGGCTTGTTGGTTTGTTGGTTTGTTGGTTTGTTTGTTTGTTGGTTTGTTCGTTTGTTGGCTTGTTGGCTTGTTGGCTTGTTGGCTTGTTGGCTTGTTGGTTTGTTGGTTTGTTGGTTTGTTGGTTTGTTTGATTGTTGGTTTGTTTGTTTGTTGGCTTGTTGGCTTGTTGGTTTGTTGGCTTGTTGGTTGGTTAGTTTGTTCGTTTGTTGGTTTTTTGGTTTGTTGGTTTGTTGGTTTGTTGGTTTTTTGGTTTGTTGGCTTGTTGGTTTGTTCGTTTGTTGGCTTGTTGGTTTGTTAGCTTGTTGGCTTGTTGGTTTGGTGGTTTGTTTGCTTGTTAATTTTTGGGTTTGTTGGTTTGTTGACTTGTTCGTTTGTTGGTTTGTTGGTGTTTTTTTTTTTGTTGGTTAGTTGGTTAATTTGTTTGTTGTTATGTTGGTTTGTTGGTTTGTTGGTTTGTTCGTTTGTTCGTTTGTTGTTTTGTTTGTTTGTTGGTTTATTGGTTTGTTGGTTTGTTGGTTTGTTTGATTGTTGGTTTTTTTGTTTGTTGGCTTGTTGGTTTGTTGGTTTGTTGGTTTGTTGGTTTGTTCGTTTGTTCGTTTGTCGGCTTGTTGGTTTGTTGGTATGTTGGCTTGTTGGTTTGTTGGTTTATTTGTTTGTTGGTTTGTTATTTTGTTGGTTTGTTTGTTTGTTGGTTTGTTGGTTTATTGGTTTCTTGGTTTTTTGGTTTGTTGGTTTGTTGGTTTGTTGGTTTGTTGGTTGTTGGTTTGTTGGTTTGTTGGTTTGTTGGTTTGTTGGCTTGTTAGTTTGTTGGTTTGTTGATTTGTTGGTTTGTTGGTTTCTTGGTTTGTTGGTTTGATGGTTTGTTGGTTTGTTGTTTGTTGGCTTGTTGGTTTGTTGGTTTATTGGTTTGTTGGTTTGTTGCTTTATTTGTTTGTTGGTTTGTTGGTTTGTTGGTTTGTTGGTTTGTTGGTTTGTTGGTTTGTTGGTTTGTTGGTTTGTTGGTTTGTTGGTTTGTTGGTTTGTTGGTTTGTTGGTTTGTTGGTTTGTTGGTTTGTTGGTTTGTTGGTTTCTTGGTTTGTTGGTTTTTTATTTTTTTGGTTTTTTGGTTTGTTGGCTTGTTGGTTTGTTGGTTTGTTGATTTCTTGGTTTGTTGGTTTGTTGGTATGTTGGTTTGTTGGTTTGTTGGTTTGTTGGTTTGTTGGTTTGTTGGTTTGTTGGTTTGTTGGTTTGTTGGTTTGTTGGTTCGTTGGTTTGTTGGTTTGTTGGTTTGTTTGTTTGTTCGTTTGTTGGCTTGTTGGTTTGTTGGGTTGTTGGCTTGTTGGTTTGTTGGTTTGTTGGTTTGTTGGTTTGTTGGTTTGTTGGTTTGTCGGTTTGTTGGTTTGTTGGTTTGTTGGTTTGTTGGTTTGTTGGTTTGTTCGTTTGTTGGCTTGTTGGTTTATTTGTTTGTTGGTTTGTTGGTTTGTTGGTTTGTTGGTGTGTTGGTTTGTTGGTTTGTTGGTTTGTTGATTTGTTCGTTTGTTGGTTTGTTGGCTTGTTGGTTTGTTGCTTTGTTGGTTTGTTCGTTTGTTGGTTTGTTGGTTTGTTGGCTTGTTGGTTTGTTGGTTTGTTGGTTTGTTGGTTTGTTGGTTTGTTGGTTTGTTGGTTTTTTGGTTTGTTGGTTTGTTGGTTTGTTGGTTTGTTGGTTTATTTGTTTGTTGGTTTGTTCTTTTGTTGGTTTGTTTGTTTGTTGGCTTGTTGGGTTGTTGGTTTGTTGGTTTGTTGGTTTGATGGTTTGTTGGTTTGTTCTTTTGTTGGTTTTTTGGTTTGGTGGCTTGTTGGCTTGTTGGTTTGTTTGTCTGTTGGCTTGTTGGTTTGTGGTTTGTTGGTTTATTGGTTTGTTGGTTTGTTGGCTTGTTGGTTTGTTGGCTTGTTGGCATGTTGGTTTGTCGGTTTGTTGGTTTGTTGGATTGTTGGTTTGTTGGTTTATTGGTTTGTTGGTTTGTTGGTTTGTTCGTTTGTTGGTTTGTTTGTTTGTTAGTTTGTTCGTTTGTTGGCTTGTTGGTTTGTTGGTTTGTTGGCTTGTTGGTTTGTTGGTTTGTTGGTTTCTTGGTTTGTTGGTTTGTTGGTTTGTTGGTTTGTTAGTTTGTTGGGTTGTTGGTTTGTTGGTTTGTTGGTTTTTTGGTTTGTTGGCTTGTTGGTTTGTTGGTTTGTTGGTTTGTTCGTTTGTTGGTTTTTTTGTTTGGTGGTTTGTTCGTTTGTTGGTTTGTTGGTTTGTTGGTTTGTTGGTTTGTTGGTTTGTTGGTTTCTTGGTTTAATGGTTTGTTGGTTTGTTGGTTTGTTGGTTTGTTGGTTTGTTGGTTTGTTGGTTTGTTGGTTTGTTGGTTTGTTGGTTTTTTGGTTTGTTGGCTTGTTGGTTTGTTGGTTTGTTGGTTTGTTCGTTTGTTGGTTTTTTGGTTTGGTGGTTTGTTCGTTTGTTGGTTTGTTCGTTTATTGGCTTGTTGGCTTGTTGGCTTGTTGGCTTGTTGGCTTGTTGGTTTGTTTATTTGTTGGTTTGTTGGTTTGTTGGTTTGTTTGATTGTTGGTTTGTTTGTTTGTTGGCTTGTTGGTTTGTTGGTTTGTTGGTTTGTTGGTTTGTTGGTTTGTTTGTTTGTTGGTTTGTTCGTTTGTTGGCTTGTTGGCTTGTTGGCTTGTTGACTTGTTGGCTTGTTGGTTTGTTGGTTTGTTGGTTTGTTGGTTTGTTGGTTTGTTGGTTTGTTGGTTTGTTTGATTGTTGGTTTGTTTGTTTGTTGGCTTGTTCGTTTATTGGCTTGTTGGCTTGTTGGCTTGTTGGCTTGTTGGTTTGTTTATTTGTTGGTTTGTTGGTTTGTTGGTTTGTTTGATTGTTGGTTTGTTTGTTTGTTGGCTTGTTGGTTTGTTGGTTTGTTGGTTTGTTGGTTTTTTGGTTTGTTGGCTTGTTGGTTTGTTGGTTTGTTGGTTTGTTCGTTTGTTGGTTTTTTGGTTTGGTGGTTTGTTCGTTTGTTGGTTTGTTCGTTTATTGGCTTGTTGGCTTGTTGGCTTGTTGGCTTGTTGGTTTGTTTATTTGTTGGTTTGTTGGTTTGTTGGTTTGTTTGATTGTTGGTTTGTTTGTTTGTTGGCTTGTTGGTTTGTTGGTTTGTTGGTTTGTTGGTTTGTTGGTTTGTTTGTTTGTTGGTTTGTTCGTTTGTTGGCTTGTTGGCTTGTTGGCTTGTTGGCTTGTTGGTTTGTTAGTTTGTTGGTTTGTTGGTTTGTTGGTTTGTTGGTTTGTTTGATTGTTGGTTTGTTTGTTTGTTGGCTTGTTGGCTTGTTGGTTTGTTGGCTTGTTGGTTTGTTGGTTTGTTTGTTTGTTGGTTTGTTCGTTTGTTGGTTTGTTGGTTGGTTAGTTTGTTCGTTTGTTGGCTTGTTGGCTTGTTGGCTTGTTGGCTTGTTGGTTTGTTAGTTTGTTGGTTTGTTGGTTTGTTGGTTTGTTGGTTTGTTTGTTTGTTGGTTTGTTCGTTTGTTGGCTTGTTGGCTTGTTGGCTTGTTGGCTTGTTGGTTTGTTAGTTTGTTGGTTTGTTGGTTTGTTGGTTTGTTGGTTTGTTTGATTGTTGGTTTGTTTGTTTGTTGGCTTGTTGGCTTGTTGGTTTGTTGGTTTGTTGGTTTGTTGGTTTTTTGGTTTGTTGGCTTGTTGGTTTGTTCGTTTGTTGGCTTGTTGGTTTGTTAGCTTGTTGGCTTGTTGGTTTGGTGGTTTGTTTGCTTGTTAATTTTTGGGTTTGTTGGTTTGTTGACTTGTTCGTTTGTTGGTTTGTTGGTTTTTTTTTTTGTTGGTTTGTTGGTTAATTTGTTTGTTGGTATGTTAGTTTGTTGGTTTGTTGGTTTGTTCGTTTGTTCGTTTGTTGTTTTGTTTGTTTGTTGGTTTATTGGTTTGTTGGTTTGTTGGTTTGTTTGATTGTTGGTTTTTTTGTTTGTTGGCTTGTTGGTTTGTTGGTTTGTTGGTTTGTTGGTTTGTTCGTTTGTTCGTTTGTTGGCTTGTTGGTTTGCTGGCTTGTTGGCTTGTTTGTTTGTTGGTTTATTTGTTTGTTGGTTTGTTATTTTGTTGGTTTGTTTGTTTGTTGGTTTGTTGGTTTATTGGTTTCTTGGTTTTTTGGTTTGTTGGTTTGTTGGTTTGTTGGTTTGTTGGTTTGTTGGTTTGTTGGTTTGTTGGTTTGTTGGTTTGTTGGCTTGTTAGTTTGTTGGTTTGTTGATTTGTTGGTTTGTTGGTTTGTTGGTTTGATGGTTTGTTGGTTTGTTGTTTGTTGGCTTGTTGGTTTGTTGGTTTATTGGTTTGTTGGTTTGTTGCTTTATTTGTTTGTTGGTTTGTTGGTTTGTTGGTTTGTTGGTTTGTTGGTTTGTTGGTTTGTTGGTTTGTTGGTTTGTTGGTTTGTTGGTTTGTTGGTTTGTTGGTTTGTTGGTTTGTTGGTTTGTTGGTTTTTTGGTTTTTTAGTTTTTTGGTTTGTTGGCTTGTTGGTTTGTTGGTTTGTTGATTTCTTGGTTTGTTGGTTTATTGGTATGTTGGTTTGTTGGTTTGTTGGTTTGTTGGTTTGTTGGTTTGTTGGTTTGTTGGTTTGTTGGTTTGTTGGTTTGTTGGTTTGTTGGTTCGTTGGTTTGTTGGTTTGTTGGTTTGTTCATTTGTTCGTTTGTTGGCTTGTTGGTTTGTTGGGTTGTTGGCTTGTTGGTTTGTTGGTTTGTTGGTTTGTTGGTTTGTTGGTGTGTTGGTTTGTTGGTTTGTCGGTTTGTTGGTTTGTTGGTTTGTTGGTTTGTTGGTTTGTTGGTTTGTTCGTTTGTTGGCGTGTTGGTTTATTTGTTTGTTGGTTTGTTGGTTTGTTGGTTTGTTGGTTTGTTGGTGTGTTGGTTTGTTGGTTTGTTGGTTTGTTGATTTGTTCGTTTGTTGGTTTGTTGGCTTGTTGGTTTGTTGCTTTGTTGGTTTGTTCGTTTGTTGGTTTGTTGGTTTGTTGGCTTGTTGGTTTGTTGGTTTGTTGGTTTGTTGGTTTGTTGGTTTGTTGGTTTGTTGGTTTTTTGGTTTGTTGGTTTGTTGGTTTGTTGGTTTGATGGTTTATTTGTTTGTTGGTTTGTTCTTTTGTTGGTTTGTTTGTTTGTTGGCTTGTTGGGTTGTTGGTTTGTTGGTTTGTTGGTTTGTTGGTTTGTTTGTTTGTTGATTTGTTAATTTGTTGGTTTTTTGGTTTGTTGGCTTGTTGGTTTGTTGGTTTGTTGGTTTGTTGGTTTGTTCGTTTGTTGGTTTGATGGCTTGTTGGTTTGTTGGTTTGTTGGTTTGTTGGTTTGTTGGTTTCTTGGTTTAATGGTTTGTTGGTTTGTTGGTTTGTTGGTTTTTTGGTTTGTTGGCTTGTTGGTTTGTTGGTTTGTTGGTTTGTTCGTTTGTTGGTTTTTTGGTTTGGTGGTTTGTTCGTTTGTTGGTTTGTTGGTTTGTTGGTTTGTTGGTTTGTTGGTTTTTTGGTTTGTTGGTGTGTTGGTTTGTTCGTTTGTTGGCTTGTTGGCTTGTTGGTTTGTTGGCTTGTTGGCTTGTTAGTTTGAAGGTTTGTTTGCTTGTTAATTTTTGGGTTTGTTGGTTTGTTGGCTTGTTCGTTTGTTGGTTTGTTAGTTTTTTTTTTTTGTTGGTTTGTTTGTTAATTTGTTTGTTGGTTTTGTGTTTTGTTGGTTTGTTGGTTTGTTGGTTTGTTGGTTTTTTGGTTTGTTCGTTTGTTGGTTTGTTTGTTTGTTGGTTTGTTCGTTTGTTGGCTTGTTGGTTTGTTGGTTTGTTGGCTTGTTGGTTTGTTGGTTTGTTGGTTTCTTGGTTTGTTGGTTTGTTGGTTTGTTAGTTTGTTGGTTTGTTGGTTTGTTGGTTTGTTGGTTTTTTGGTTTGTTGGCTTGTTGGTTTGTTGGTTTGTTGGTTTGTTCGTTTGTTGGTTTTTTGATTTGGTGGTTTGTTCGTTTGTTGGTTTGTTGGTTTATTGGTTTGTTGGTTTGTTGGTTTTTTGGTTTGTTGGTTTGTTGGTTTGTTCGTTTGTTGGCTTGTTGGCTTGTTGGTTTGTTGGCTTGTTGGCTTGTTGGTTTGGTGGTTTATTTGCTTGTTAATTTTTGGGTTTGTTGGTTTGTTGGCTTGTTCGTTTGTTGGTTTGTTGGTTTTTTTTTGTTGGTTTGTTGGTTAATTTGTTTGTTGGTTTTGTGTTTTGTTGATTTGTTGGTTTGTTTGTTTGTTGGTTTGTTGGTTTGTTGGTTTGTTGATTTGTTGGTTTGTTGGTTTGTTGGTTTGTTTGTTTGTTGGTTTGTTCGTTTGTTGGCTTGTTGGTTTGTTGGCTTGTTGGCTTGTTCGTTTGTTGGTTTGTTGCTTTATTTGTTTGTTGGTTTGTTGGTTTGTTGGTTTGTTGGTTTGTTGGTTTGTTGGTTTGTTGGTTTGTTGGTTTGTTGGTTTGTTGGTTTGTTGGTTTGTTGGTTTGTTGGTTTTTTGGTTTTTTAGTTTTTTGGTTTGTTGGCTTGTTGGTTTGTTGGTTTGTTGATTTCTTGGTTTGTTGGTTTATTGGTATGTTGGTTTGTTGGTTTGTTGGTTTGTTGGTTTGTTGGTTTGTTGGTTTGTTGGTTTGTTGGTTTGTTGGTTTGTTGGTTTGTTGTTTCGTTGGTTTGTTGGTTTGTTGGTTTGTTCATTTGTTCGTTTGTTGGCTTGTTGGTTTGTTGGGTTGTTGGCTTGTTGGTTTGTTGGTTTGTTGGTTTGTTGGTTTGTTGGTTTGTTGGTTTGTTGGTTTGTCGGTTTGTTGGTTTGTTGGTTTGTTGGTTTGTTGGTTTGTTGGTTTGTTCGTTTGTTGGCGTGTTGGTTTATTTGTTTGTTGGTTTGTTGGTTTGTTGGTTTGTTGGTGTGTTGGTTTGTTGGTTTGTTGGTTTGTTGATTTGTTCGTTTGTTGGTTTGTTGGCTTGTTGGTTTGTTGCTTTGTTGGTTTGTTCGTTTGTTGGTTTGTTGGTTTGTTGGCTTGTTGGTTTGTTGGTTTGTTGGTTTGTTGGTTTGTTGGTTTGTTGGTTTGTTGGTTTGTTGGTTTGTTGGTTTTTTGGTTTGTTGGTTTGTTGGTTTGTTGGTTTCATGGTTTATTTGTTTGTTGGTTTGTTCTTTTGTTGGTTTGTTTGTTTGTTGGCTTGTTGGGTTGTTGGTTTGTTGGTTTGTTGGTTTGTTGGTTTGTTTGTTTGTTGATTTGTTAATTTGTTGGTTTTTTGGTTTGTTGGCTTGTTGGCTTGTTGGTTTGTTGGTTTGTTGGTTTGTTCGTTTGTTGGTTTGATGGCTTGTTGGTTTGTTGGTTTGTTGGTTTGTTGGTTTGTTGGTTTCTTGGTTTAATGGTTTGTTGGTTTGTTGGTTTGTTGGTTTTTTGGTTTGTTGGCTTGTTGGTTTGTTGGTTTGTTGGTTTGTTCGTTTGTTGGTTTTTTGGTTTGGTGGTTTGTTCGTTTGTTGGTTTGTTGGTTTGTTGGTTTGTTGGTTTGTTGGTTTTTTGGTTTGTTGGTGTGTTGGTTTGTTCGTTTGTTGGCTTGTTGGCTTGTTGGTTTGTTGGCTTGTTGGCTTGTTAGTTTGAAGGTTTGTTTGCTTGTTAATTTTTGGGTTTGTTGGTTTGTTGGCTTGTTCGTTTGTTGGTTTGTTAGTTTTTTTTTTTGTTGGTTTGTTTGTTAATTTGTTTGTTGGTTTTGTGTTTTGTTGGTTTGTTGGTTTGTTGGTTTGTTGGTTTTTTGGTTTGTTCGTTTGTTGGTTTGTTTGTTTGTTGGTTTGTTCGTTTGTTGGCTTGTTGGTTTGTTGGTTTGTTGGCTTGTTGGTTTGTTGGTTTGTTGGTTTCTTGGTTTGTTGGTCTGTTGGTTTGTTAGTTTGTTGGTTTGTTGGTTTGTTGGTTTGTTGGTTTTTTGGTTTGTTGGCTTGTTGGTTTGTTGGTTTGTTGGTTTGTTCGTTTGTTGGTTTTTTGATTTGGTGGTTTGTTCGTTTGTTGGTTTGTTGGTTTATTGGTTTGTTGGTTTGTTGGTTTTTTGGTTTGTTGGTTTGTTGGTTTGTTCGTTTGTTGGCTTGTTGGCTTGTTGGTTTGTTGGCTTGTTGGCTTGTTGGTTTGGTGGTTTATTTGCTTGTTAATTTTTGGGTTTGTTGGTTTGTTGGCTTGTTCGTTTGTTGGTTTGTTGGTTTTTTTTTGTTGGTTTGTTGGTTAATTTGTTTGTTGGTTTTGTGTTTTGTTGATTTGTTGGTTTGTTTGTTTGTTGGTTTGTTGGTTTGTTGGTTTGTTGATTTGTTGGTTTGTTGGTTTGTTGGTTTGTTTGTTTGTTGGTTTGTTCGTTTGTTGGCTTGTTGGTTTGTTGGCTTGTTGGCTTGTTGGTTTGTTGGTTTGTTGGTTTGTTGGTTTGTTGGTTTGTTGGTTTGTTGGTTTGTTTGATTGTTGGTTTGTTTGTTTGTTGGTTTGTTGGTTTGTTGGTTTGTTGGTTTGTTGGTTTGTTGGTTTGTTGGTTTGTTGGTTTGTTTGATTGTTGGTTTGTTTGTTTGTTGGCTTGTTGGCTTGTTGGTTTGTTGGCTTGTTGGTTTTTTGGTTTGTTGGTTTTTTGGTTTGTTGGCTTGTTGGCTTGTTGGTTTGTTGGTTTGTTGGTTTGTTGGTTTGTTGGTTTGTTGGTTTGTTGGTTTGTTGGTTTGTTGGTTTGTTGGTTTGTTCGTATGTTGGTTTGTTTGTTTGTTGGTTTGTTGGTTTGTTGGTTTGTTGGTTTGTTGGTTTGTTGGTTTGTTGGTTTGTTGGTTTGTTGGTTTGTTGGTTTGTTGGTTTGTTGGTTTGTTGGTTTGTTTGTTTGTTCGTTTGTTGGTTTGTTGGCTTGTTGGTTTGTTGGTTTGTTGGTTTGTTGGTTTGTTGGTTTGTTGGTTTGTTGCTTTGTTTGTTTGTTGGTTTGTTGCTTTGTTGGTTTGTTGGTTTATTGGTTTTTTGGTTTGTTGGCTTGTTGGTTTGTTGGTTTGTTGGTTTGTTCGTTTGTTGGTTTTTTGGTTTGGTGGTTTGTTCGTTTGTTGGTTTGTTGGTTGGTTAGTTTGTTCGTTTGTTGGTTTTTTGGTTTGTTGGTTTGTTGGTTTGTTGGTTTTTTGGTTTGTTGGCTTGTTGGTTTGTTCGTTTGTTGGCTTGATGGTTTGTTTTTTTTGTTGGTTTGTTTGTTAATTTGTTTGTTACTTTGTTGTTTTGTTGGTTTTTTGGTTTGTTTGTTTGTTGGTTTGTTGGTTTGTTGTTTTGTTGGTTTGTTGGTTTAGTGGTTTGTTTGTTTGTTGGTTTGTTCGTTGGTTGGCTTGTTGGCTTGTTGGCTTGTTGGCTTGTTGATTTGTTGGTTTGTTGGTTTGTTGGTTTGTTGGTTTGTTGGTTTGTTTGATTGTTGGTTTGTTTGTTTGTTGGTTTGTTGGTTTGTTTGTTTGTTGGTTTGTTGGTTTGTTGGTTTGTTGGTTTGTTGGTTTGTTGGTTTGTTGGTTTGTTGGTTTGTTGGTTTGTTGGTTTGTTGGTTTGTTGGTTTGTTGGTTTGTTGGTTTGTTGGTTTGTTTGTTTGTTGGTTTGTTCGTTTGTTGGCTTGTTGGCTTGTTGGCTTGTTGGCTTGTTGGTTTGTTGGTTTGTTGGTTTGTTGGTTTGTTGGTTTGTTGGTTTGTTGGTTTGTTTGATTGTTGGTTTGTTTGTTTGTTGGCTTGTTGGTTTGTTAGTTTGTTGGTTTGTTGGTTTGTTGGTGTGTTGGTTTGTTTGATTGTTGGTTTGTTTGTTTGTTGGCTTGTTGGCTTGTTCGTTTGTTGGCTTGTTGGTTTGTTGGCTTGTTGGTTTGTTGGTTTGTTCGTTTTTTAGTTTGTTCGTTTGTTGGCTTGTTGGTTGTTGGCTTGTTGGCTTGTTGGTTTGTTGGTTTGTTGGTTTGTTGGTTTGTTGGTTTGTTGGTTTGTTTGATTGTTGGTTTGTTGCTTTGTTGGTTTGTTGGTTTGTTGCTATGTTGGTTTGTTGGTTTATTGGTTTTTTGGTTTGTTGGCTTGTTGGTTTGTTGGTTTGTTGGTTTGTTGGTTTGTTCGTTTGTTGGTTTTTTGGTTTGGTGGTTTGTTCGTTTGTTGGTTTGTTGGTTGGTTAGTTTGTTCGTTTGTTGGTTTTTTGGTTTGTTGGTTTGTTGGTTTGTTGGTTTTTTGGTTTGTTGGCTTGTTGGTTTGTTCGTTTGTTGGCTTGTTGGTTTGTTTTTTTTGTTGGTTTGTTTGTTAATTTGTTTGTTACTTTGTTGTTTTGTTGGTTTGTTGGTTTGTTTGTTTGTTGGTTTGTTGGTTTGTTGTTTTGTTGGTTTGTTGGTTTCTTGGTTTGTTTGTTTGTTGGTTTGTTCGTTTGTTGGCTTGTTGGCTTGTTGGCTTGTTGGCTTGTTGATTTGTTGGTTTGTTGGTTTGTTGGTTTGTTGGTTTGTTGGTTTGTTTGATTGTTGGTTTGTTTGTTTGTTGGTTTGTTGGTTTGTTTGTTTGTGGTTTGTTGGTTTGTTGGTTTGTTGGTTTGTTGGTTTGTTGGTTTGTTGGTTTGTTGGTTTGTTGGTTTGTTGGTTTGTTGGTTTGTTGGTTTGTTGGTTTGTTGGTTTGTTTGTTTGTTGGTTTGTTCGTTTGTTGGCTTGTTGGCTTGTTGGCTTATTGGCTTGTTGGTTTGTTGGTTTGTTGGTTTGTTGGTTTGTTGGTTTGTTGGTTTGTTGGTTTGTTGGTTTGTTTGATTGTTGGTTTGTTTGTTTGTTGGCTTGTTGGTTTGTTGGTTTGTTGGTTTGTTGGTTTGTTGGTTTGTTGGTTTGTTGGTTTGTTGGTTTGTTGGTTTGTTTGATTGTTGGTTTGTTTGTTTGTTGGCTTGTTGGCTTGTTCGTTTGTTGGCTTGTTGGTTTGTTGGCTTGTTGGTTTGTTGGTTTGTTCGTTTTTTAGTTTGTTCGTTTGTTGGCTTGTTGGTTGTTGGCTTGTTGGCTTGTTGGTTTGTTGGCTTGTTGGTTTGTTGGTTTGTTCGTTTGTTGGTTTTTTGGTTTGTTGGCTTGTTGGCTTGTTGGTATGTTGGTTTGTTGGTTTGTTGGTTTGTTCGTTTGTTCGTTAGTTGGCTTGCTCGTTTGTTGGCTTGTTGGCTTGTTGTTTTATTGGTTTGTTGGTTTGTTGGTTTGTTGTTTTGTTGGTTTGTTGGTTTGTTGGTTTGTTAGTTTGTTGGTTTGTTGGTTTGTTGGTTTGTTGTTTTGTTGGTTTGTTTGTTTATTGGTTTGTTGGTTTGTTGGTTTGTTGGTTTGTTGGTTTGTTGGTTTGTTGGTTTGTTGGTTTTTTGGTTTGTTGGTTTGTTGGTTTATTGGTTTGTTGGTTTGTTGGTTTGTTTGATTGTTGGTTTGTTTGTTTGTTGGCTTGTTGTTTTGTTGGTTTGTTGGTTTGTTGGTTTGTTGGTTTGTTGGTTTGTTTGTTTGTTGGTTTGTTGGTTTGTTGGTTTGTTGGTTTGTTGGTTTATTGGTTTGTTTGTTGGTTTGTTTGTTTGTTGGTTTGTTCGTTTGTTGGCTTGTTGGCTTGTTGGCTTATTGGCTTGTTGGTTTGTTGGTTTGTTGGTTTGTTGGTTTGTTGGTTTGTTGGTTTTTTGGTTTGTTGGTTTGTTGGTTTGTTGGTGTGTTGGTTTGTTGGTTTGTTGGTATGTTGGTTTGTTGGTTTGTTGGTTTGTTGGCTTGTTGGTTTGTTGCTTTGTTGGTTTGTTGGTTTGTTGGTTTGTTGGTTTGTTGGCTTGTTGGTTTGTTGGTTTGTTGGTTTGTTGGTTTGTTGGTTTGTTGGTTTGTTGTTTTGTTGGTTTGTTGGTTTTTTGGTTTGTTGGTTTGTTGGTTTGTTGGTTTGTTGGTTTATTTGTTTGTTGGTTTGTTCTTTTGTTGGTTTGTTGGTTTGTTTGTTTGTTGGTTTGTTGGTTTTTTGGTTTGTTGGTTTGTTGTTTTGTTGGTTTGTTTGTTTGTTGGCTTGTTGGGTTGTTGGTTTGTTGGTTTGTTGGTTTGATGGTTTGTTGGTTTGTTCTTTTGTTGGTTTTTTGGTTTGGTGGCTTGTTGGCTTGTTGGTTTGTTTGTCTGTTGGCTTGTTGGTTTGTGGTTTGTTGGTTTGTTGGTTTGTTGGTTTGTTGGTTTGTTGGCTTGTTGGCATGTTGGTTTGTCGGTTTGTTGGCTTGTTGTTTTGTCGGTTTGTTGGTTTGTTGGTTTGTTGGTTTGTTGGTTTGTTGGTTTGTTGGTTTTTTTGTTTGTTGTTTTGTTGGTTTGTTGGTTTGTTGGTTTGTTGGTTTGTTGGTTTATTGGTTTGTTGGTTTGTTAGTTTGTTTGATTGTAGGTTTGTTTGTTTGTTGGCTTGTTGGTTTGTTGGTTTGTTGGTTTGTTGTTTTGTTGGTTTGTTGGTTTGTTTGTTTGTTGGTTTGTTGGTTTGTTGGTTTGTTGGTTTGTTGGTTTATTGGTTTGTTTGTTTTTTGGTTTGTTCGTTTGTTGGCTTGTTGGCTTGTTGGCTTGTTGGCTTTTTGGTTTGTTTGTTTGTTGGTTTGTTGGTTTGTTGGTTTGTTGGTTTGTTGGTTTGTTGATTTATTGGTTTGTTGGTTTGTTGGTTTGTTGGTTTGTTGGTTTGTTGGTTTGTTGTTTGTTGGTTTGTGGTTTTTTGGTTTGTTGGTTCGTTGGTTTGTTGGTTTGTTGGTTTGTTCGTTTGTTCGTTTGTTGGCTTGTTAATTTGTTGGGTTGTTGGCTTGTTGGTTTGTTGGTTTGTTGGTTTGTTGGTTTGTTGGTTTGCCGGTTTATGGTTTGTTGGTTTGTTGGTTTGTTGGTTTGTTGGTTTGTTGGTTTGTTGGTTTGTTCGTTTGTTCTTTTGTTGGTTTATTGGTTTCTTTTTTTGTTGGTTTGTTGGTTTGTTGGTGTGTTGGTTTGTTGGTTTGTTGGTTTGTTGATTTGTTCGTTTGTTGGTTTGTTGGCTTGTTGGTTTGTTGCTTTGTTGGTTTGTTGGTTTGTTGGTTTGTTGGTTTGTTGGCTTGTTGGTTTGTTGGTTTGTTGGTTTGTTGGTTTGTTGGTTTGTTGGTTTGTTGGTTTGTTGGTTTTTTGGTTTGTTGGTTTGTTGGTTTGTTGGTTTGTTGGTTTATTTGTTTGTTGGTTTGTTCTTTTGTTGGTTTGTTGGTTTGTTTGTTTGTTGGTTTGTTTGTTTTTTGGTTTGTTGGTTTGTTGGTTTGTTGGTTTGTTGGTTTATTTGTTTGTTGGTTTGTTGTTTTGTTGGTTTGTTTGTTTGTTGGCTTGTTGGGTTGTTGCTTTGTTGGTTTGTTGGTTTGATGGTTTGTTGGTTTGTTCTTTTGTTGGTTTTTTGGTTTGGTGGCTTGTTGGCTTGTTGGTTTGTTTGTCTGTTGGCTTGTTGGTTTGTGGTTTGTTTGTTTGTTGGTTTGTTGGTTTGTTGGTTTGTTGGCTTGTTGGCATGTTGTTTTGTCGGTTTGTTGGTTTGTTGGATTGTTGGTTTGTTGGTTTGTTGGTTTGTTGTTTTGTTGGTTTTTTGTTTGTTGCTTTTTTTGTTTGTTGGTTTGTTGGTTTGTTGGTTTGTTGGTTTGTTGGTTTGTTGGTTTGTTGGTTTGTTGGTTTGTTGGTTTGTTGGTTTGTTGGTTTGTTGGTTTTTTGGTTTGTTGGTTTGTTGGTTTGTTGGTTTGTTTGTTTATTGGTTTGTTAATTTGTTGGTTTTTTGGTTTGTTGGCTTGTTGGCTTGTTGGTTTGTTGGTTTGTTGGTTTGTTGGCTTGTTGGTTTGTTAGTTTGTTGGTTTGTTGGTTTGTTCGTTTGTTGGTTTGTTGGTTTGTTGGCTTGTTGGTTTGTTGGTTTGTTGGTTTGTTGGTTTGTTGGTTTGTTGGTTTGTTGGTTTGTTGGTTCATTTGTTTGTTGGTTTGTTGGCTTGTTGGTTTGTTGGCTTGTTGGTTTGTTGGTTTGTTTGTTTGTTGGTTTGTTCGTTTGTTGGCTTGTTGGTTTGTTGGTTTGTTGGCTTGTTCGTTTGTTGGTTTGTTGGTTTTTTTGGGTTGTTGGTTAATTTGTTTGTTGGTTTTGTGTTTTGTTTGTTTGTCGGTTTGTTTGTTTGTTGGTTTGTTGGTTTGTTGGTTTGTTGATTTGTTGGTTTGTTGGTTTGTTGGTTTGTTTGTTTGTTGGTTTGTTCGTTTGTTGCCTTGTTGGCTTGTTGGCTTGTTGGCTTGTTGGCTTGTTGGTTAGTTGTTTTGTTGGTTTGTTGGTTTGTTGGTTTGTTGGTTTGTTGGTTTGTTTGATTGTTGGTTTGTTTGTTTGTTGGCTTGTTGGTTTGTTGGTTTGTTGGTTTGTTGGTTTGTTGGTTTGTTGGTTTGTTTGTTTGTTGGTTTGTTCGTTTGTTGGCTTGTTGGCTTGTTGGCTTGTTGGCTTGTTGGTTTGTTGGTTTGTTGGTTTGTTGGTTTGTTGGTTTGTTTGATTGTTTGTTTGTTTGTTTGTTGGCTTGTTGGCTTATTGGTTTGTTGGCTTGTTGGTTTTTTGGTTTGTTGGTTTTTTGGTTTGTTGGCTTGTTGGCTTGTTGGTTTGTTAGTTTGTTGGTTTGTTGGTTTGTTGGTTTGTTGGTTTGTTGGTTTGTTGGTTTGCTCGTTTGTTTGTTTGTTGGCTTGTTGGCTTGTTGGTTTGTTGGCTTGTTGTTTTGTTGGCTTGTTGGTTTGTTGGTTTGTTCGTTTTTTAGTTTGTTCGTTTGTTGGCTTGTTGGTTTGTTGGCTTGTTGGCTTGTTGGTTTGTTGGCTTGTTGGTTTGTTGGTTTGTTCGTTTGTTGGTTTTTTGGTTTGTTTGCTTGTTGGCTTGTTGGTATGTTGGTTTGTTGGTTTGTTGGTTTGTTCGTTTGTTCGTTTGTTGGCTTGTTGGTTTGTTAACTTGTTGGCTTGTTGTTTTGTTGGTTTGTTGGTTTGTTGGTTTGTTGGTTTGTTGGTTTGTTGGTTTGTTGGTTTGTTGTTTTGTTGGTTTGTTTGTTTATTGGTTTGTTGGTTTGTTGGTTTGTTGGTTTGTTGGTTTGTTGGTTTGTTGGTTTGTTGGTTTGTTGGTTTGTTGGTTTGTTGGTTTATTGGTTTGTTGGTTTGTTGGTTTGTTTGATTGTTGGTTTGTTTGTTTGTTGTCTTGTTGGTTTGTTGGTTTGTTGGTTTGTTGGTTTGTTGGTTTGTTGGTTTGTTTGTTTGTTGGTTTGTTGGTTTGTTGGTTTGTTGGTTTATTGGTTTGTTTGTTTGTTGGTTTGTTCGTTTGTTGACTTGTTGGCTTGTTGGCTTGTTGGCTTGTTGGTTTGTTGGTTTGTTGGTTTGTTGGTTTGTTGGTTTGTTGGTTTGTTGGTTTGTTGGTTTGTTGATATGTTGGTTTGTTGGTTTGTTGGTATGTTGGTTTGTTGGTTTGTTGGTTTGTTGGTTTGTTGGTTTGTTGGTTTGTTGGTTTGTTGGTTTGTTGGTTCGTTGGTTTGTTGGTTTGTTGGTTTGTTCGTTTGTTCGTTTGTTGGCTTGTTAATTTGTTGGGTTGTTGGCTTGTTGGTTTGTTGGTTTGTTGGTTTGTTGGTTTGTCGGTTTGTTGGTTTGTTGGTTTGTTGGTTTGTTGGTTTGTTGGTTTGTTCGTTTGTTGGTTTGTTGGTTCATTTGTTTGTTAATTTGTTGGTTTGTTGGTTTGTTGGTTGGTTGGTGTGTTGGTTTGTTGGTTTGTTGGTTTGTTGATTTGTTCGTTTGTTGGTTTGTTGGCTTGTTGGTTTGTTGCTTTGTTGGTTTGTTGGTTTGTTGGTTTGTTGGTTTGTTGGCTTGTTGGTTTGTTGGTTTGTTGGTTTGTTGGTTTGTTGGTTTGTTGGTTTGTTGGTTTTTTGGTTTGTTGGTTTGTTGGTTTGTTGGTTTGTTGGTTTATTTGTTTGTTGGTTTGTTGGTTTGTTGGTTTGTTGGTTTGTTGGTTTGTTGGTTTGTTGGTTTGTTGGTTTGTTGGTTTATTTGTTTGTTGGTTTGTTGGCTTCTTGGTTTGTTGGCTTGTTGGTTTGTTGGTTTGTTTGTTTGTTGGTTTGTTCGTTTGTTGGCTTGTTGGTTTGTTGGTTTGTTGGCTTGTTGTTTTGTTGGTTTGTTGGTTTTTTTGGGTTGTTGGTTTGTTGGTTTGTTGGTTTGTTGGTTTGTCGGTTTGTTGGTTTGTTGGTTTGTTGGTTTGTTGGTTTGTTCGTTTGTTGGTGTGTTTGTTTGTTGGTTTGTTCGTTTGTTGGCTTTTTGGTTTGTTGGTTTGTTGGCTTGTTGGTTTGTTGGTTTGTTGGTTTGTTGGTTTCTCGGTTTGTTGGTTTGTTGGTTTGTTGGTTTGTTGGTTTGTTGGTTTGTTGGTTTGTTGGTTTGTTGGTTTGTTGCTTTTTTGGTTTTTTGGCTTGTTGGTTTGTTGGTTTGTTGGTTTGTTCGTTTGTTGGTTTTTTGGATTGGTGGTTTGTTCGTTTGTTGGTTTGTTGGTTTGTTGGTTTGTTGGCTTGTTAGTTTGTTGGTTTGTTCGTTTGTTGGTTTTTTGGTTTGTTGGTTTGTTGGTTTTGTGTTTTGTTGGTGTTGTTGGTTTGTTTTTTTGTTGGTTTGTTGGTTTGTTGGTTTGTTGATATGTTGGTTTGTTGTTTTATTTGTTTGTTGGTTTGTTGGCTTGTTGGTTTCTTGGCTTGTTGGTTTTTTGGTTTGTTTGTTTGTTGGTTTGCTGGTTTGTTGGTTTGTGGTTTGTTGGTTTGTTTGATTGTTGGTTTGTTTGTTTGTTGTTTTGTTTGTTTGTTGATTTGTTAATTTGTTGGTTTTTTGGTTTGTTGGCTTGTTGGCTTGTTGGTTTGTTGGTTTGTTTGTTTGTTGGTTTGTTGGTTTGTTGGTTTGTTGGTTTATTGGTTTGTTTGTTTGTTGGTTTGTTCGTTTGTTGGCTTGTTGGCTTGTTGGCTTGTTGGCTTGTTGGTTTGTTGGTTTGTTGGTTTGTTGGTTTGTTGGTTTGTTGGTTTGTTGGTTTGTTGGTTTGTTGGTTTGTTGGTTTGTTGATATGTTGGTTTGTTGGTTTGTTGGTATGTTGGTTTGTTGGTTTGTTGGTTTGTTGGTTTGTTGGTTTGTTGGTTTGTTGGTTTGTTGGTTTGTTGGTTCGTTGGTTTGTTGGTTTGTTGGTTTGTTCGTTTGTTCGTTTGTTGGCTTGTTAATTTGTTGGGTTGTTGGCTTGTTGGTTTGTTGGTTTGTTGGTTTGTTGGTTTGTCGGTTTGTTGGTTTGTTGGTTTGTTGGTTTGTTGGTTTGTTGGTTTGTTCGTTTGTTGGTTTGTTGGTTCATTTGTTTGTTGGTTTGTTGGTTTGTTGGTTTGTTGGTTGGTTGGTGTGTTGGTTTGTTGGTTTGTTGGTTTGTTGGTTTGTTGGTTTGTTGGTTTGTTGGTTTGTTGGCTTGTTGGTTTGTTGGTTTTTTGGTTTGTTGGTTTGTTGGTTTGTTGGTTTGTTGGTTTATTTGTTTGTTGGTTTGTTGGTTTGTTGGTTTGTTGGTTTGTTGGGTTGTTGGTTTTTTGGTTTGTTGGTTTGTTGGTTTGTTGGTTTGTTGGTTTATTTGTTTGTTGGTTTGTTGGTTTGTTGGTTTGTTGGTTTGTTGGTTTGTTGGTTTGTTGGTTTGTTGGTTTGTTGGTTTATTTGTTTGTTGGTTTGTTGGCTTGTTGGTTTGTTGGCTTGTTGGTTTGTTGGTTTGTTTGTTTGTTGGTTTGTTCGTTTGTTGGCTTGTTGGTTTGTTGGTTTGTTGGCTTGTTGTTTTGTTGGTTTGTTGGTTTTTTTGGGTTGTTGGTTTGTTGGTTTGTTGGTTTGTTGGTTTGTCGGTTTGTTGGTTTGTTGGTTTGTTGGTTTGTTGGTTTGTTCGTTTGTTGGTGTGTTTGTTTGTTGGTTTGTTCGTTTGTTGGCTTTTTGGTTTGTTGGTTTGTTGGCTTGTTGGTTTGTTGGTTTGTTGGTTTGTTGGTTTCTTGGTTTGTTGGTTTGTTGGTTTGTTGGTTTGTTGGTTTGTTGGTTTGTTGGTTTGTTGCTTTTTTGGTTTTTTGGCTTGTTGGTTTGTTGGTTTGTTGGTTTGTTCGTTTGTTGGTTTTTTGGTTTGGTGGTTTGTTCGTTTGTTGGTTGGTTGGTTTGTTGGTTTGTTGGCTTGTTGGTTTGTTGGTTTGTTCGTTTGTTGGTTTTTTGGTTTGTTGGTTTGTTGGTTTTGTGTTTTGTTGGTGTTGTTGGTTTGTTTGTTTGTTGGTTTGTTGGTTTGTTGGTTTGTTGATATGTTGGTTTGTTGTTTTATTTGTTTGTTGGTTTGTTGGCTTGTTGGTTTCTTGGCTTGTTGGTTTTTTGGTTTGTTTGTTTGTTGGTTTGCTGGTTTGTTGGTTTGTTGGTTTGTTGGTTTGTTTGATTGTTGGTTTGTTTGTTTGTTGTTTTGTTTGTTTGTTGATTTGTTAATTTGTTGGTTTTTTGGTTTGTTGGCTTGTTGGCTTGTTGGTTTGTTGGTTTGTTGGTTTGTTGGCTTGTTGGTTTGTTAGTTTGTTGGTTTGTTGGTTTGTTCGTTTGTTGGTTTGTTGGTTTATTGGCTTGTTAGTTTGTTGGTTTGTTGGTTTGGTGGTTTGTTGGTTTGTTGGTTTGTTGGTTTGTTGTTTTATTTGTTTGTTGGTTTTTTTGTTTGTTGGTTTGCTGGTTTGTTGGTTTGTTGGTTTGTTGGTTTGTTGGTTTGTTGGTTTGTTGGTTTGTTGGTTTGTTGGTTTTTTGGTTTGTTGGCTTGTTGGCTTGTTGGTTTGTTGGTTTGTTGGTTTGTTGGCTTGTTGGTTTGTTAGTTTGTTAGTTTGTTGGTTTGTTCGTTTGTTGGTTTGTTGGTTTGTTGGCTTGTTGGTTTGTTGGTTTGTTGGTTTGTTAGTTTGTTGGTTTGTTGGTTTGTTGGTTTATTTGTTTGTTGGTTTGTTGGCTTGTTGGTTTGTTGGCTTGTTGGTTTGTTGGTTTGTTTGTTTGTTGGTTTGTTCATTTGTTGGCTTGTTGGTTTGTTGGTTTGTTGGCTTGTTGTTTTGTTGGTTTGTTGGTTTTTTTGGGTTGTTGGTTTGTTGGTTTGTTGGTTTGTTCGTTTGTTGGTGTGTTTGTTTGTTGGTTTGTTCGTTTGTTGGCTTTTTGGTTTGTTGGTTTGTTGGCTTGTTGGTTTGTTGGTTTGTTGGTTTGTTGGTTTCTTGGTTTGTTTGTTTGTTGGTTTGTTGGTTTGTTGGTTTGTTGGTTTGTTGGTTTGTTGCTTTTTTGGTTTTTTGGCTTGTTGGTTTGTTGGTTTGTTGGTTTGTTCGTTTGTTGGTTTTTTGGTTTGGTGGTTTGTTCGTTTGTTGGTTTGTTGGTTTGTTGGTTTGTTGGTTTGTTGGTTTGTTGGTTTGTTGGTTTGTTGGTTTGTTTGTTTGTTGGTTTGTTGGTTTGTTGGTTAGTTGGTTTATTGGTTCGTTGGTTTGTTGGTTTATTGGTTTGTTCGTTTGTTCGTTTGTTGGCTTGTTAATTTGTTGGGTTGTTGGCTTGTTGGTTTGTTGGTTTGTTGGTTTGTTGGTTTGTCGGTTTCTTGGTTTGTTGGTTTGTTGGTTTGTTGGTTTGTTGGTTTGTTCGTTTGTTGGTTTGTTGGTTCATTTGTTTGTTGGTTTGTTGGTTTGTTGGTTTGTTGGTTGGTTGGTGTGTTGGTTTGTTGGTTTGTTGGTTTGTTGATTTGTTCGTTTGTTGGTTTGTTGGCTTGTTGGTTTGTTGCTTTGTTGGTTTGTTGGTTTGTTGGTTTGTTGGTTTGTTGGCTTGTTGGTTTGTTGGTTTGTTGGTTTGTTGGTTTGTTGGTCTGTTGGTTTGTTGGTTTTTTGGTTTATTGGTTTGTTGGTTTGTTGGTTTGTTGGTTTATTTGTTTGTTGGTTTGTTGGTTTGTTGGTTTGTTGGTTTGTTGGTTTGTTGGTTTGTTGGTTTGTTGGTTTGTTGGTTTATTTGTTTGTTGGTTTGTTGGCTTGTTGGTTTGTTGGCTTGTTGGTTTGTTGGTTTGTTTGTTTGTTGGTTTGTTCGTTTGTTGGCTTGTTGGTTTGTTGGTTTGTTGGCTTGTTGTTTTGTTGGTTTGTTGGTTTTTTTGGGTTGTTGGTTTGTTGGTTTGTTGGTTTGTTGGTTTGTCGGTTTGTTGGTTTGTTGGTTTGTTGGTTTGTTGGTTTGTTCGTTTGTTGGTGTGTTTGTTTGTTGGTTTGTTCGTTTCTTGGCTTTTTGGTTTGTTGGTTTGTTGGCTTGTTGGTTTGTTGGTTTGTTGGTTTGTTGGTTTCTTGGTTTGTTGGTTTGTTGGTTTGTTGGTTTGTTGGTTTGTTGGTTTGTGGGTTTGTTGCTTTTTTGTTTTTTTGGCTTGTTGGTTTGTTGGATTGTTGGTTTGTTCGTTTGTTGGTTTTTTGGTTTGGTGGTTTGTTCGTTTGTTGGTTTGTTGGTTTGTTGGTTTGTTGGTTTGTTGGCTTGTTGGTTTGTTGGTTTGTTCGTTTGTTGGTTTTTTGGTTTGTTGGTTTGTTGGTTTTGTGTTTTGTTGGTGTTGTTGGTTTGTTTGTTTGTTGGTTTGTTGGTTTGTTGGTTTGTTGATATGTTGGGTTGTTGTTTTATTTGTTTGTTGGTTTGTTGGCTTGTTGGTTTCTTGGCTTGTTGGTTTTTTGGTTTGTTTGTTTGTTGGTTTGCTGGTTTGTTGGTTTGTTGGTTTGTTGGTTTGTTTGATTGTTGGTTTGTTTGTTTGTTGTTTTGTTTGTTTGTTGATTTGTTAATTTGTTGGTTTTTTGGTTTGTTGGCTTGTTGGCTTGTTGGTTTGTTGGTTTGTTTGTTTGTTGGTTTGTTGGTTTGTTGGTTTGTTGGTTTATTGGTTTGTTTGTTTGTTGGTTTGTTCGTTTGTTGGCTTGTTGGCTTGTTGGCTTCTTGGCTTGTTGGTTTGTTGGTTTGTTGGTTTGTTGGTTTGTTGGTTTGTTGGTTTGTTGGTTTGTTGGTTTGTTGGTTTGTTGGTTTGTTGATATGTTGGTTTGTTGGTTTGTTGGTATGTTGGTTTGTTGGTTTGTTGGTTTGTTGGTTTGTTGGTTTGTTGGTTGTTTGGTTTGTTGGTTTGTTGGTTTGTTGGTTTGTTGGTTTGTTCGTTTGTTGGTTTGTTGGTTCATTTGTTTGTTGGTTTGTTGGTTTGTTGGTTTGTTGGTTGGTTGGTGTGTTGGTTTGTTGGTTTGTTGGTTTGTTGATTTGTTCGTTTGTTGGTTTGTTGGCTTGTTGGTTTGTTGCTTTGTTGGTTTGTTGGTTTGTTGGTTTGTTGGTTTGTTGGTTTGTTGGCTTGTTGGTTTGTTGGTTTGTTGGTTTGTTGGTTTGTTGGTTTGTTGGTTTGTTGGTTTTTTGGTTTGTTGGTTTGTTGGTTTGTTGGTTTGTTGGTTTGTCGGTTTGTTGGTTTGTTGGTTTGTTGGTTTGTTGGTTTGTTGGTTTGTTCGTTTGTTGGTTTGTTGGTTCATTTGTTTGTTGGTTTGTTGGTTTGTTGGTTTGTTGGTTGGTTGGTGTGTTGGTTTGTTGGTTTGTTGGTTTGTTGATTTGTTCGTTTGTTGGTTTGTTGGCTTGTTGGTTTGTTGCTTTGTTGGTTTGTTGGTTTGTTGGTTTGTTGGTTTGTTGGTTTGTTGGCTTGTTGGTTTGTTGGTTTGTTGGTTTGTTGGTTGGTTGGTTTGTTGGTTTGTTGGTTTTTTGGTTTGTTGGTTTGTTGGTTTGTTGGTTTGTTGGTTTGTTGGTTTATTTGTTTGTTGGTTTGTTGGTTTGTTGGTTTGTTGGTTTGTTGGTTTGTTGGTTTGTTGGTTTGTTGGTTTATTTGTTTGTTGGTTTGTTGGCTTGTTGGTTTGTTGGCTTGTTGGTTTGTTGGTTTGTTTGTTTGTTGGTTTGTTCGTTTGTTGGCTTGTTGGTTTGTTGGTTTGTTGGCTTGTTGTTTTGTTGGTTTGTTGGTTTTTTTGGGTTGTTGGTTTTTTGGTTTGTTGGTTTGTTGGTTTGTTGGTTTGTTCGTTTGTTGGCTTTTTGGTTTGTTGGTTTGTTGGCTTGTTGGTTTGTTGGTTTGTTGGTTTGTTGGTTTCTTGGTTTGTTGGTTTGTTGGTTTGTTGGTTTGTTGGTTTGTTGGTTTGTTGCTTTTTTGGTTTTTTGGCTTGTTGGTTTGTTGGTTTGTTGGTTTGTTCGTTTGTTGGTTTTTTGGTTTGGTGGTTTGTTCGTTTGTTGGTTTGTTGGTTTGTTGGTTTGTTGGCTTGTTGGTTTGTTGGTTTGTTCGTTTGTTGGTTTTTTGGTTTGTTGGTTTGTTGGTTTTGCGTTTTGTTGGTGTTTTTGGTTTGTTTGTTTGTTGGTTTGTTGGTTTGTTGGTTTGTTGATATGTTGGTTTGTTGTTTTATTTGTTTGTTGGTTTGTTGGCTTGTTGGTTTCTTGGCTTGTTGGTTTTTTGGTTTGTTTGTTTGTTGGTTTGCTGGTTTGTTGGTTTGTTGGTTTGTTGGTTTGTTTGATTGTTGGTTTGTTTGTTTGTTGTTTTGTTTGTTTGTTGATTTGTTAATTTGTTGGTTTTTTGGTTTGTTGGCTTGTTGGCTTGTTGGTTTGTTGGTTTGTTGGTTTGTTGGCTTGTTGGTTTGTTAGTTTGTTGGTTTGTTGGTTTGTTCGTTTGTTGGTTTGTTGGTTTATTGGCTTGTTAGTTTGTTGGTTTGTTGGTTTGGTGGTTTGTTGGTTTGTTGGTTTGTTGGTTTGTTCGTTTGTTCGTTTGTTGGCTTGTTAATTTGTTGGGTTGTTGGCTTGTTGGTTTGTTGGTTTGTTGGTTTGTTGGTTTGTCGGTTTGTTGGTTTGTTGGTTTGTTGGTTTGTTGGTTTGTTGGTTTGTTCGTTTGTTGGTTTGTTGGTTCATTTGTTTGTTGGTTTGTTGGTTTGTTGGTTTGTTGGTTGGTTGGTGTGTTGGTTTGTTGGTTTGTTGGTTTGTTGATTTGTTCGTTTGTTGGTTTGTTGGCTTGTTGGTTTGTTGCTTTGTTGGTTTGTTGGTTTGTTGGTTTGTTGGTTTGTTGGCTTGTTGGTTTGTTGGTTTGTTGGTTTGTTGGTTTGTTGGTTTGTTGGTTTATTGGTTTTTTGGTTTGTTGGTTTGTTGGTTTGTTGGTTTGTTGGTTTATTTGTTTGTTGGTTTGTTGGTTTGTTGGTTTGTTGGTTTGTTGGTTTGTTGGTTTGTTGGTTTGTTGGTTTGTTGGTTTATTTGTTTGTTGGTTTGTTGGCTTGTTGGTTTGTTGGCTTGTTGGTTTGTTGGTTTGTTTGTTTGTTGGTTTGTTCGTTTGTTGGCTTGTTGGTTTGTTGGTTTGTTGGCTTGTTGTTTTGTTGGTTTGTTGGTTTTTTTGGGTTGTTGGTTTGTTGGTTTGTTGGTTTGTTGGTTTGTCGGTTTGTTGGTTTGTTGGTTTGTTGGTTTGTTGGTTTGTTCGTTTGTTGGTGTGTTTGTTTGTTGGTTTGTTCGTTTCTTGGCTTTTTGGTTTGTTGGTTTGTTGGCTTGTTGGTTTGTTGGTTTGTTGGTTTGTTGGTTTGTTGGTTTGTTGGTTTGTTGGTTTGTTGGTTTGTTGGTTTGTTGGTTTGTTGGTTTGTGGGATTGTTGCTTTTTTGGTTTTTTGGCTTGTTGGTTTGTTGGTTTGTTGGTTTGTTCGTTTGTTGGTTTTTTGGTTTGGTGGTTTGTTCGTTTGTTGGTTTGTTGGTTTGTTGGTTTGTTGGCTTGTTGGTTTGTTGGTTTGTTCGTTTGTTGGTTTTTTGGTTTGTTGGTTTGTTGGTTTTGTGTTTTGTTGGTGTTGTTGGTTTGTTTGTTTGTTGGTTTGTTGGTTTGTTGGTTTGTTGATATGTTGGGTTGTTGTTTTATTTGTTTGTTGGTTTGTTGGCTTGTTGGTTTCTTGGCTTGTTGGTTTTTTGGTTTGTTTGTTTGTTGGTTTGCTGGTTTGTTGGTTTGTTGGTTTGTTGGTTTGTTTGATTGTTGGTTTGTTTGTTTGTTGTTTTGTTTGTTTGTTGATTTGTTAATTTGTTGGTTTTTTGGTTTGTTGGCTTGTTGGCTTGTTGGTTTGTTGGTTTGTTTGTTTGTTGGTTTGTTGGTTTGTTGGTTTGTTGGTTTATTGGTTTGTTTGTTTGTTGGTTTGTTCGTTTGTTGGCTTGTTGGCTTGTTGGCTTGTTGGCTTGTTGGTTTGTTGGTTTGTTGGTTTGTTGGTTTGTTGGTTTGTTGGTTTGTTGGTTTGTTGGTTTGTTGGTTTGTTGATATGTTGGTTTGTTGGTTTGTTGGTATGTTGGTTTGTTGGTTTGTTGGTTTGTTGGTTTGTTGGTTTGTTGGTTTGTTGGTTTGTTGGTTTGTTGGTTTGTTCGTTCGTTGGTTTGTTGGTTTGTTGGTTTGTTCGTTTGTTCGTTTGTTGGCTTGTTAATTTGTTGGGTTGTTGGCTTGTTGGTTTGTTGGTTTGTTGGTTTGTTGGTTTGTCGGTTTGTTGGTTTGTTGGTTTGTTGGTTTGTTGGTTTGTTGGTTTGTTCGTTTGTTGGTTTGTTGGTTCATTTGTTTGTTGGTTTGTTGGTTTGTTGGTTGGTTGGTGTGTTGGTTTGTTGGTTTGTTGGTTTGTTGATTTGTTCGTTTGTTGGTTTGTTGGCTTGTTATTTTGTTGCTTTGTTGGTTTGTTGGTTTGTTGGTTTGTTGGTTTGTTGGTTTGTTGGCTTGTTGGTTTGTTGGTTTGTTGGTTTGTTGGTTTGTTGGTTTGTTGGTTTGTTGGTTTTTTGGTTTGTTGGTTTGTTGGTTTGTTGGTTTGTTGGTTTATTTGTTTGTTGGTTTGTTGGTTTGTTGGTTTGTTGGTTTGTTGGTTTGTTGGTTTGTTGGTTTGTTGGTTTGTTGGTTTATTTGTTTGTTGGTTTGTTGGCTTGTTGGTTTGTTGGCTTGTTGGTTTGTTGGTTTGTTTGTTTGTTGGTTTGTTCGTTTGTTGGCTTGTTGGTTTGTTGGTTTGTTGGCTTGTTGTTTTGTTGGTTTGTTGGTTTTTTTGGGTTGTTGGTTTGTTGGTTTGTTGGTTTGTTGGTTTGTCGGTTTGTTGGTTTGTTGGTTTGTTGGTTTGTTGGTTTGTTCGTTTGTTGGCTTTTTGGTTTGTTGGTTTGTTGGCTTGTTGGTTTGTTGGTTTGTTGGTTTGTTGGTTTCTAGGTTTGTTGGTTTGTTGGTTTGTTGGTTTGTTGGTTTGTTGGTTTGTTGGTTTGTTGCTTTTTTGGTTTTTTGGCTTGTTGGTTTGTTGGTTTGTTGGTTTGTTCGTTTGTTGGTTTTTTGGTTTGGTGGTTTGTTCGTTTGTTGGTTTGTTGGTTTGTTGGTTTGTTGGCTTGTTGGTTTGTTGGTTTGTTCGTTTGTTGGTTTTTTGGTTTGTTGGTTTGTTGGTTTTGTGTTTTGTTGGTGTTGTTGGTTTGTTTGTTTGTTGGTTTGTTGGTTTGTTGGTTTGTTGATATGTTGGTTTGTTGTTTTATTTGTTTGTTGGTTTGTTGGCTTGTTGGTTTCTTGGCTTGTTGGTTTTTTGGTTTGTTTGTTTGTTGGTTTGCTGGTTTGTTGGTTTGTTGGTTTGTTGGTTTGTTTGATTGTTGGTTTGTTTGTTTGTTGTTTTGTTTGTTTGTTGATTTGTTAATTTGTTGGTTTTTTGGTTTGTTGGCTTGTTGGCTTGTTGGTTTGTTGGTTTGTTGGTTTGTTGGCTTGTTGGTTTGTTAGTTTGTTGGTTTGTTGGTTTGTTCGTTTGTTGGTTTGTTGGTTTATTGGCTTGTTAGTTTGTTGGTTTGTTGGTTTGGTGGTTTGTTGGTTTGTTGGTTTGTTGGTTTGTTGGTTTGTTGTTTTATTTGTTTGTTGGTTTTTTTGTTTGTTGGTTTGTTGGTTTGTTGGTTTGTTGGTTTGTTGGTTTGTTGGTTTGTTGGTTTGTTGGTTTGTTGGTTTGTTGGTTTGTTTGTTTATTGGTTTGTTGGTTTGTTGGTTTGTTGGCTTGTTGGTTTGTTGGTTTGTTGGTTTGTTGGTTTGTTGGTTTGTTGGTTTATTGGTTTTTTGGTTTGTTGGTTTGTTGGTTTGTTGGTTTGTTGGTTTATTTGTTTGTTGGTTTGTTGGTTTGTTGGTTTGTTGGTTTGTTGGTTTGTTGGTTTGTTGGTTTGTTGGTTTGTTGGTTTATTTGTTTGTTGGTTTGTTGGCTTGTTGGTTTGTTGGCTTGTTGGTTTGTTGGTTTGTTTGTTTGTTGGTTTGTTCGTTTGTTGGCTTGTTGGTTTGTTGGTTTGTTGGCTTGTTGTTTTGTTGGTTTGTTGGTTTTTTTGGGTTGTTGGTTTGTTGGTTTGTTGGTTTGTTGGTTTGTCGGTTTGTTGGTTTGTTGGTTTGTTGGTTTGTTGGTTTGTTCGTTTGTTGGTGTGTTTGTTTGTTGGTTTGTTCGTTTCTTGGCTTTTTGGTTTGTTGGTTTGTTGGCTTGTTGGTTTGTTGGTTTGTTGGTTTGTTGGTTTCTTGGTTTGTTGGTTTGTTGGTTTGTTGGTTTGTTGGTTTGTTGGTTTGTGGGTTTGTTGCTTTTTTGGTTTTTTGGCTTGTTGGTTTGTTGGTTTGTTGGTTTGTTCGTTTGTTGGTTTTTTGGTTTGGTGGTTTGTTCGTTTGTTGGTTTGTTGGTTTGTTGGTTTGTTGGCTTGTTGGTTTGTTGGTTTGTTCGTTTGTTGGTTTTTTGGTTTGTTGGTTTGTTGGTTTTGTGTTTTGTTGGTGTTGTTGGTTTGTTTGTTTGTTGGTTTGTTGGTTTGTTGGTTTGTTGATATGTTGGGTTGTTGTTTTATTTGTTTGTTGGTTTGTTGGCTTGTTGGTTTCTTGGCTTGTTGGTTTTTTGGTTTGTTTGTTTGTTGGTTTGCTGGTTTGTTGGTTTGTTGGTTTGTTGGTTTGTTTGATTGTTGGTTTGTTTGTTTGTTGTTTTGTTTGTTTGTTGATTTGTTAATTTGTTGGTTTTTTGGTTTGTTGGCTTGTTGGCTTGTTGGTTTGTTGGTTTGTTTGTTTGTTGGTTTGTTGGTTTGTTGGTTTGTTGGTTTATTGGTTTGTTTGTTTGTTGGTTTGTTCGTTTGTTGGCTTGTTGGCTTGTTGGATTGTTGGCTTGTTGGTTTGTTGGTTTGTTGGTTTGTTGGTTTGTTGGTTTGTTGGTTTGTTGGTTTGTTGGTTTGTTGGTTTGTTGGTTTGTTGATATGTTGGTTTGTTGGTTTGTTGGTATGTTGGTTTGTTGGTTTGTTGGTTTGTTGGTTTGTTGGTTTGTTGGTTTGTTGGTTTGTTGGTTTGTTGGTTTGTTGGTTTGTTGGTTTGTTGGTTTGTTGGTTTGTTCGTTTGTTCGTTTGTTGGCTTGTTAATTTGTTGGGTTGTTGGCTTGTTGGTTTGTTGGTTTGTTGGTTTGTTAGTTTGTTGGTTTGTTGGTTTGGTGGTTTGGTGGTTTGGTGGTTTGTTGGTTTGTTGGTTTGTTGGTTTGTTGTTTTATTTGTTTGTTGGTTTTTTTGTTTGTTGGTTTGTTGGTTTGTTGGTTTGTTGGTTTGTTAGTTTGTTGGTTTGTTGGTTTGTTGGTTTGTTGGTTTGTTGGTTGGTTGGTGTGTTGGTTTGTTGGTTTGTTGGTTTGTTGATTTGTTCGTTTGTTGGTTTGTTGGCTTGTTGGTTTGTTGCTTTGTTGGTTTGTTGGTTTGTTGGTTTGTTGGTTTGTTGGCTTGTTGGTTTGTTGGTTTGTTGGTTTGTTGGTTTGTTGGTTTGTTGGTTTATTGGTTTTTTGGTTTGTTGGTTTGTTGGTTTGTTGGTTTGTTGGTTTATTTGTTTGTTGGTTTGTTGGTTTGTTGGTTTGTTGGTTTGTTGGTTTGTTGGTTTGTTGGTTTGTTGGTTTGTTGGTTTATTTGTTTGTTGGTTTGTTGGCTTGTTGGTTTGTTGGCTTGTTGGTTTGTTGGTTTGTTTGTTTGTTGGTTTGTTCGTTTGTTGGCTTGTTGGTTTGTTGGTTTGTTGGCTTGTTGTTTTGTTGGTTTGTTGGTTTTTTTGGGTTGTTGGTTTGTTGGTTTGTTGGTTTGTTGGTTTGTCGGTTTGTTGGTTTGTTGGTTTGTTGGTTTGTTGGTTTGTTCGTTTGTTGGTGTGTTTGTTTGTTGGTTTATTCGTTTCTTGGCTTTTTGGTTTGTTGGTTTGTTGGCTTGTTGGTTTGTTGGTTTGTTGGTTTGTTGGTTTCTTGGTTTGTTGGTTTGTTGGTTTGTTGGTTTGTTGGTTTGTTGGTTTGTGGGTTTGTTGCTTTTTTGGTTTTTTGGCTTGTTAGTTTGTTGGTTTGTTGGTTTGTTCGTTTGTTGGTTTTTTGGTTTGGTGGTTTGTTCGTTTGTTGGTTTGTTGGTTTGTTGGTTTGTTGGCTTGTTGGTTTGTTGGTTTGTTCGTTTGTTGGTTTTTTGGTTTGTTGGTTTGTTGGTTTTGTGTTTTGTTGGTGTTGTTGGTTTCTTTGTTTGTTGGTTTGTTGGTTTGTTGATATGTTGGGTTGTTGTTTTATTTGTTTGTTGGTTTGTTGGCTTGTTGGTTTCTTGGCTTGTTGGTTTTTTGGTTTGTTTGTTTGTTGGTTTGCTGGTTTGTTGGTTTGTTGGTTTGTTGGTTTGTTTGATTGTTGGTTTGTTTGTTTGTTGTTTTGTTTGTTTGTTGATTTGTTAATTTGTTGGTTTTTTGGTTTGTTGGCTTGTTGGCTTGTTGGTTTGTTGGTTTGTTTGTTTGTTGGTTTGTTGGTTTGTTGGTTTGTTGGTTTATTGGTTTGTTTGTTTGTTGGTTTGTTCGTTTGTTGGCTTGTTGGCTTGTTGGCTTGTTGGCTTGTTGGCTTGTTGGTTTGTTGGTTTGTTGGTTTGTTGGTTTGTTGGTTTGTTGGTTTGTTGGTTTGTTGGTTTGTTGGTTTGTTGATATGTTGGTTTGTTGGTTTGTTGGTATGTTGGTTTGTTGGTTTGTTGGTTTGTTGGTTTGTTGGTTTGTTGGTTTGTTGGTTTGTTGGTTTGTTGGTTTGTTGGTTCGTTGGTTTGTTGGTTTGTTGGTTTGTTCGTTTGTTCGTTTGTTGGCTTGTTAATTTGTTGGGTTGTTGGCTTGTTGGTTTGTTGGTTTGTTGGTTTGTTGGTTTGTCGGTTTGTTGGTTTGTTGGTTTGTTGGTTTGTTGGTTTGTTGGTTTGTTCGTTTGTTGGTTTGTTGGTTCATTTGTTTGTTGGTTTGTTGGTTTGTTGGTTTGTTGGTTGGTTGGTGTGTTGGTTTGTTGGTTTGTTGGTTTGTTGATTTGTTCGTTTGTTGGTTTGTTGGCTTGTTGGTTTGTTGCTTTGTTGGTTTGTTGGTTTGTTGGTTTGTTGGTTTGTTGGTTTGTTGGCTTGTTGGTTTGTTGGTTTGTTGGTTTGTTGGTTTGTTGGTTTGTTGGTTTGTTGGTTTTTTGGTTTGTTGGTTTGTTGGTTTGTTGGTTTGTTGGTTTATTTGTTTATTTGTTTGTTGGTTTGTTGGTTTGTTGGTTTGTTGGTTTGTTGGTTTGTTGGTTTGTTGGTTTGTTGGTTTGTTGGTTTATTTGTTTGTTGGTTTGTTGGCTTGTTGGTTTGTTGGCTTGTTGGTTTGTTGGTTTGTTTGTTTGTTGGTTTGTTCGTTTGTTGGCTTGTTGGTTTGTTGGTTTGTTGGCTTGTTGTTTTGTTGGTTTGTTGGTTTTTTTGGGTTGTTGGTTTGTTGGTTTGTTGGTTTGTTGGTTTGTCGGTTTGTTGGTTTGTTGGTTTGTTGGTTTGTTGGTTTGTTCGTTTGTTGGCTTTTTGGTTTGTTGGTTTGTTGGCTTGTTGGTTTGTTGGTTTGTTGGTTTGTTGGTTTCTTGGTTTGTTGGTTTGTTGGTTTGTTGGTTTGTTGGTTTGTTGGTTTGTTGCTTTTTTGGTTTTTTGGCTTGTTGGTTTGTTGGTTTGTTGGTTTGTTCGTTTGTTGGTTTTTTGGTTTGGTGGTTTGTTCGTTTGTTGGTTTGTTGGTTTGTTGGTTTGTTGGCTTGTTGGTTTGTTGGTTTGTTCGTTTGTTGGTTTTTTGGTTTGTTGGTTTGTTGGTTTTGTGTTTTGTTGGTGTTGTTGGTTTGTTTGTTTGTTGGTTTGTTGGTTTGTTGGTTTGTTGATATGTTGGTTTGTTGTTTTATTTGTTTGTTGGTTTGTTGGCTTGTTGGTTTCTTGGCTTGTTGGTTTTTTGGTTTGTTTGTTTGTTGGTTTGCTGGTTTGTTGGTTTGTTGGTTTGTTGGTTTGTTTGATTGTTGGTTTGTTTGTTTGTTGTTTTGTTTGTTTGTTGATTTGTTAATTTGTTGGTTTTTTGGTTTGTTGGCTTGTTGGCTTGTTGGCTTGTTGGTTTGTTGGTTTGTTGGTTTGTTGGCTTGTTGGTTTGTTAGTTTGTTGGTTTGTTGGTTTGTTGGTTTGTTGGTTTATTGGCTTGTTAGTTTGTTGGTTTGTTGGTTTGGTGGTTTGTTGGTTTGTTGGTTTGTTGGTTTGTTGTTTTATTTGTTTGTTGGTTTTTTTGTTTGTTGGTTTGTTGGTTTGTTGGTTTGTTGGTTTGTTGGTTTGTTGGTTTGTTGGTTTGTTGGTTTGTTGGTTTGTTGGTTTGTTGGTTTGTTGGTTTTTTGGTTTGTTGGTTTGTTGGTTTGTTGGTTTGTTTGTTTATTGGTTTGTTAATTTGTTGATTTTTTGGTTTGTTGGCTTGTTGGCTTGTTGGTTTGTTGGTTTGTTGGTTTGTTGGCTTGTTGGTTTGTTAGTTTGTTATTTTGTTGGTTTGTTCGTTTGTTGGTTTGTTGGTTTGTTGGCTTGTTGGTTTGTTGGTTTGTTAGTTTGTTGGTTTGTTGGTTTGTTGGTTTATTTGTTTGTTGGTTTGTTGGTTTGTTGGCTTGTTGGTTTGTTGGTTTGTTTGTTTGTTGGTTTGTTCGTTTGTTGGCTTGTTGGTTTGTTGGTTTGTTGGCTTGTTGTTTTGTTGGTTTGTTGGTTTTTTTGGGTTGTTGGTTTGTTGGTTTGTTGGTTTGTTGGTTTGTCGGTTTGTTGGTTTGTTGGTTTCTTGGTTTGTTGGTTTGTTCGTTTGTTGGTGTGTTTGTTTGTTGGTTTGTTCGTTTGTTGGCTTTTTGGTTTGTTGGTTTGTTGGCTTGTTGGTTTGTTGGTTTGTTGGTTTGTTGGTTTCTTGGTTTGTTGGTTTGTTGGTTTGTTGGTTTGTTGGTTTGTTGGTTTGTTGGTTTGTTGCTTTTTTGGTTTTTTGGCTTGTTGGTTTGTTGGTTTGTTGGTTTGTTCGTTTGTTGGTTTTTTGGTTTGGTGGTTTGTTCGTTTGTTGGTTTGTTGGTTTGTTGGTTTGTTGGCTTGTTGGTTTGTTGGTTTGTTCGTTTGTTGGTTTTTTGGTTTGTTGGTTTGTTGGTTTTTTTGGTTTGTTGGTTTGTTGGTTTGTTCGTTTGTTAGCTTATTGGCTTGTTGGTTTGTTGGCTTTTTGGCTTGTTGGTTTGGTGGTTTGTTGGCTTGTTAATTTTTGGGTTTGTTGGTTTGTTGGCTTGTTCGTTTGTTGGTTTGTGGTTTTTTTTTTGTTGGTTTGTTGGTTAATTTGTTTGTTGGTTTTGTGTTTTGTTGGTGTTGTTGGTTTGTTTGTTTGTTGGTTTGTTGGTTTGTTGGTTTGTTGATATGTTGGTTTGTTGGTTTGTTGGTTTGTTTGTTTGTTGGTTTGTTCGTTTGTTGCCTTGTTGGCTTGTTGGCTTGTTGGCTTGAGGGTTTGTTGTTTTGTTGGTTTGTTGGTTTGTTGGTTTGTTTGATTGTTGGTTTGTTTGTTTGTTGGCTTGTTGGTTTGTTGGTTTGTTTGTTTGTTGGTTTGTTGGTTTGTTTGTTTGTTGGCTTGTTGGCTTGTTGGCTTGTTGGTTTGTTGGTTTGTTGGTTTGTTGATTTGTTGGTTTGTTTGATTGTTGGTTTGTTTGTTTGTTGGCTTGTTGGCTTGTTGGTTTGTTGGCTTGTTGGTTTTTTGGTTTGTTGGTTTTTTCGTTTGTTGGCTTGTAGGCTTGTTGGTTTGTTAGTTTGTTGGTTTGTTGGTTTATTGGTTTGTAGGTTTGTTGGTTTGTTGGTTTGTTCGTTTGTTGGTTTGTTTGTTTGTTGGTTTGTTGGTTTGTTGGTTTGTTAGTTTGTTGGTTTGTTGGTTTGTTTGTTTGTTGGTTTGTTGATTTGTTGGTTTGTTGGTTTGTTGGTTTGTTGGTTTGTTGCTTTGTTGGTTTGTTGGCTTGTTGGTTTGTTGGCTTGTTGGCTTGTTGGTTTGTTGGCTTGTTGGTTTTTTGGTTTGTTGGTTTTTTGGTTTGTTGGCTTGTTGGCTTGTTGGTTTGTTAGTTTGTTGGTTTGTTGGTTTGTTGGTTTGTAGGTTTGTTGGTTTGTTGGTTTGTTGGTTTGTTGGTTTGTTGGTTTGTTGGTTTGTTTGTTTGTTGGTTTGTTGGTTTGTTGGTTTGTTAGTTTGTTGGTTTGTTGGTTTGTTGCTTTGTTGGTTTGTTGGTTTGGTGGTTTGTTGGTTTGTTGGTTTGTTGGTTTGTTGGTTTGTTGGTTTGTTGCTTTGTTGATTTGTTGGTTTGTTGGCTTGTTGGTTTGTTGGTTTGTTGGTTTGTTGGTTTGTTGGTTTGTTGGTTTGTTGGTTTGTTGGTTTTTTGGTTTGTTGGTTTGTTGGTTTGTTTGTTTGTTGATTTGTTAATTTGTTGGTTTTTTGGTTTGTTGGCTTGTTGGCTTGTTAATTTGTTGGTTTGTTGGTTTGTTGGCTTGTTGGTTTGTTAGTTTGTTGGTTTGTTGGTTTGTTCGTTTGTTGGTTTGTTGGTTTGTTGGCTTGTTGGTTTGTTGGTTTGGTGGTTTGTTGGTTTGTTGGTTTGTTGGTTTGTTGTTTTATTTGTTTGTTGGTTTGTTGGCTTGTTGGTTTCTTGGCTTGTTGGTTTGTTGGTTTGTTTGTTTGTTGGTTTGCTGGTTTGTTGGTTTGTTGGTTTGTTGGTTTGTTTGATTGTTGGTTTGTTTGTTTGTTGTTTTGTTTGTTTGTTGATTTGTTAATTTGTTGGTTTTTTGGTTTGTTGGCTTGTTGGCTTGTTGGTTTGTTGGTTTGTTGGTTTGTTGGCTTGTTGGTTTGTTAGTTTGTTGGTTTGTTGGTTTGTTCGTTTGTTGGTTTGTTGGTTTATTGGCTTGTTAGTTTGTTGGTTTGTTGGTTTGGTTGTTTGTTGGTTTGTTGGTTTGTGGGTTTGTTGTTTTATTTGTTTGTTGGTTTTTTTGTTTGTTGGTTTGTTGGTTTGTTGGTTTGTTGGTTTGTTGGTTTGTTGGTTTGTTGGTTTGTTGGTTTGTTGGTTTGTTGGTTTGTTGGTTTGTTGGTTTGTTGGTTTGTTGGTTTTTTGGTTTGTTGGTTTGTTGGTTTGTTGGTTTGTTTGTTTATTGGTTTGTTAATTTGTTGATTTTTTGGTTTGTTGGCTTGTTGGCTTGTTGGTTTGTTGGTTTGTTGGTTTGTTGGCTTGTTGGTTTGTTAGTTTGTTAGTTTGTTGGTTTGTTCGTTTGTTGGTTTGTTGGTTTGTTGGCTTGTTGGTTTGTTGGTTTGTTGGTTTGTTAGTTTGTTGGTTTGTTGGTTTGTTGGTTTATTTGTTTGTTGGTTTGTTGGCTTGTTGGTTTGTTGGCTTGTTGGTTTGTTGGTTTGTTTGTTTGTTGGTTTGTTCGTTTGTTGGCTTGTTGGTTTGTTGGTTTGTTGGCTTGTTGTTTTGTTGGTTTGTTGGTATTTTTGGGTTGTTGGTTTGTTGGTTTGTTGGTTTGTTGGTTTGTCGGTTTGTTGGTTTGTTGGTTTCTTGGTTTGTTGGTTTGTTCGTTTGTTGGTGTGTTTGTTTGTTGGTTTGTTCGTTTGTTGGCTTTTTGGTTTGTTGGTTTGTTGGCTTGTTGGTTTGTTGGTTTGTTGGTTTGTTGGTTTGTTGGTTTGTTGGTTTGTTGGTTTGTTGGTTTGTTGGTTTGTTGGTTTGTTGCTTTTTTGGTTTTTTGGCTTGTTGGTTTGTTGGTTTGTTCGTTTGTTGGTTTTTTGGTTTGGTGGTTTGTTCGTTTGTTGGTTTGTTGGTTTGTTGGTTTGTTGGTTTGTTGGCTTGTTGGTTTGTTGGTTTGTTCGTTTGTTGGTTTTTTGGTTTGTTGGTTTGTTGGTTTTTTGGTTTGTTGGTTTGTTGGTTTGTTCGTTTGTTAGCTTATTGGCTTGTTGGTTTGTTGGCTTTTTGGCTTGTTGGTTTGGTGGTTTGTTGGCTTGTTAATTTTTGGGTTTCTTGGTTTGTTGGTTTGTTCGTTTGTTGGTGTGTTTGTTTGTTGGTTTGTTCGTTTGTTGGCTTTTTGGTTTGTTGGTTTGTTGGTTTGTTGATATGTTGGTTTGTTGGTTTGTTGGTTTGTTTGTTTGTTGGTTTGTTCGTTTGTTGCCTTGTTGGCTTGTTGGCTTGTTGGCTTGAGGGTTTGTTGTTTTGTTGGTTTGTTGGTTTGTTGGTTTGTTGGTTTGTTTGATTGTTGGTTTGTTTGTTTGTTGGCTTGTTGGTTTGTTGGTTTGTTTGTTTGTTGGTTTGTTGGTTTGTTTGTTTGTTGGTTTGTTCGTTTGTTGGCTTGTTGGCTTGTTGGCTTGTTGGCTTGTTGGTTTGTTGGTTTGTTGGTTTGTTGATTTGTTGGTTTGTTTGATTGTTGGTTTGTTTGTTTGTTGGCTTGTTGGCTTGTTGGTTTGTTGGCTTGTTGGTTTTTTGGTTTGTTGGTTTTTTGGTTTGTTGGCTTGTTGGCTTGTTGGTTTGTTAGTTTGTTGGTTTGTTGGTTTGTTGGTTTGTAGGTTTGTTGGTTTGTTGGTTTGTTCGTTTGTTGGTTTGTTTGTTTGTTGGTTTGTTGGTTTGTTAGTTTGTTGGTTTGTTGGTTTGTTGCTTTGTTGGTTTGTTTGTTTGGTGGTTTGTTGATTTGTTGGTTTGTTGGTTTGTTGGTTTGTTGGTTTGTTGCTTTGTTGGTTTGTTGGCTTGTTGGTTTCTTGGTTTGTTGGTTTGTTGGTTTGTTGGTTTGTTGGTTTGTTGGTTTGTTGGTTTTTTGGTTTGTTGGTTTGTTGGTTTGTTGGTTTGTTTGTTTGTTGATTTGTTAATTTGTTGGTTTTTTGGTTTGTTGGCTTGTTGGCTTGTTAATTTGTTGGTTTGTTGGCTTGTTGGTTTGTTAGTTTGTTGGTTCGTTGGTTTGTTCGCTTGTTGGTTTGTTGGTTTGTTGGCTTGTTGGTTTGTTGGTTTGGTGGTTTGTTGGTTTGTTGGTTTGTTGGTTTGTTGTTTTATTTGTTTGTTGGTTTGTTGGCTTGTTGGTTTCTTGGGTTGTTGGTTTGTTGGTTTGTTTGTTTGTTGGTTTGCTGGTTTGTTGGTTTGTTGGTTTGTTGGTTTGTTTGATTGTTAGTTTGTTTGTTTGTTGGTTTGTTTGTTTGTTGATTTGTTAATTTGTTGGTTTTTTGGTTTGTTGGCTTGTTGGCTTGTTGGTTTGTTGGTTTGTTGGTTTGGTGGCTTGTTGGTTTGTTAGTTTGTTGGTTTGTTGGTTTGTTCATTTGTTGGTTTGTTGGTTTATTGGCTTGTTAGTTTGTGGGTTTATTGGTTTGGTGGTTTGTTGGTTTGTTGGTTTGTTGGTTTGTTGTTTTATTTGTTTGTTGGTTTGTTGGCTTGTTGGTTTGTTGGCTTGTTGGTTTGTTGGTTTGTTTGTTTGTTGGTTTGCTGGTTTATTGGTTTGTTGGTTTGTTGGTTTATTTGATTGTTGGTTTGTTTGTTTGTTGGTTTGTTGGTTTGTTTGTTTGTTGGTTTGTTGGTTTGTTTGTTTGTTGGTTTGCTGGTTTGTTGGTTTGTTGGTTTGTTGGTTTGTTGGTTTGTTGGTTTGTTGGTTTGTTGGTTTGTTTGATTTTGGTTTGTTTGTTTGTTGGTTTGTTGGTTTGTTGGTTTGTTGGTTTGTTGGTTTGTTCGTTTGTTGGTTTGTTTGTTTGTTGGTTTGTTGGTTTGTTGGTTTGTTGGTTTGTTGGTTGGTTGGTTTGTTGGTTTGTTGGTTTGGTGGTTTGTTGGTTTGTTGGTTTGTTGGTTTGTTGGTTTGTTGGTTTGTTGGTTTGTTCGTTTTTTGGTTTGTTGGCTTGTTGGTTTGTTGGTTTGTTGGTTTGTTGGTTTGTTGGTTTGTTGCTTTGTTGGTTTGTTGGCTTGTTGGTTTGTTGGTTTGTTGGTTTGTTGGTTTGTTGGTTTGTTGGTTTGTTGGTTTGTTGGTTTGTTGGTTTGTTTGCTTGTTGGTTTGTTGGTTTGTTGGTTTGGTGGTTTGTTGGTTTGTTGGTTTGTTGGTTTGTTGTTTTATTTGTTTGTTGGTTTGTTGGTTTGTTGGTTTGTTGGTTTGTTGGCTTGTTGGTTTGTTGGTTTGTTTGTTTGTTGGTTTGCTGGTTTGTTGGTTTGTTTGTTTGTTGATTTGTTAATTTGTTGGTTTTTTGGTTTGTTGCCTTGTTGGTTTGTTAGTTTGTTGGTTTGTTGGTTTGTTTGTTTGTTGGTTTGTTGGTTTGTTTGCTTGTTGGTTTGTTGGTTTGTTGGTTTGGTGGTTTGTTGGTTTGTTGGTTTGTTGGTTTGTTGTTTTATTTGTTTGTTGGTTTGTTGGCTTGTTGGTTTGTTGGCTTGTTGGTTTGTTGGTTTGTTTGTTTGTTGGTTTGCTGGTTTGTTGGTTTGTTGGTTTGTTGGTTTGTTTGATTGTTGGTTTGTTTGTTTGTTGGTTTGTTGGTTTGCTTGTTTGTTGGTTTGTTGGTTTGCTTGTTTGTTGGTTTGTCGGTTTGTTGGTTTGTTGGTTTGTTGGTTTGTTGGTTTGTTGGTTTGTTTGATTGTTGGTTTGTTTGTTCGTTGGCTTGTTGGTTTGTTGGTTTGTTGGTTTGTTTGTTTGTTGGTTTGTTGGTTTGTTGGTTTGTTGGTTTGTTGGTTTGTTGGTTTGTTGGTTTGTTGGTTTGTTGGTTTGTTGGTTTGTTGGTTTGTTTGATTGTTGGTTTGTTTGTTTGTTGGTTTGTTGGTTTGTTGGTTTGTTGGTTTGTTGGTTTGTTGGTTTGTTCGTTTGTTGGTTTGTTTGTTTGTTGGTTTGTTGGTTTGTTGGTTTGTTGGTTTGTTGGTTTGTTGGTTTGTTGGTTTGTTGGTTTGTTGGTTTGTTGGTTTGGTGGTTTGTTGGCTTGTTGGTTTGTTGGTTTGTTGGTTTGTTGGTTTGTTGGTTTGTTGCTTTGTTGGTTTGTTGGTTTGTTGGTTTGTTGGTTTGTTGGTTTGTTGGTTTGTTGGTTTGTTGGTTTGTTTGCTTGTTGGTTTGTTGGTTTGTTGGTTTGGTGGTTTGTTGGTTTGTTGGTTTGTTGGTTTGTTGTTTTATTTGTTTGTTGGTTTGTTGGCTCGTTGGTTTGTTGGCTTGTTGGTTTGTTGGTTTGTTTGTTTGTTGGTTTGCTGGTTTGTTGGTTTGTTTGTTTGTTGATTTGTTAATTTGTTGGTTTTTTGGTTTGTTGGCTTCTTGGCTTGTTGGTTTGTTGGTTTGTTGGTTTGTTGCCTTGTTGGTTTGTTAGTTTGTTGGTTTGTTGGTTTGTTTGTTTGTTGGTTTGTTGGTTTGTTTGCTTGTTGGTTTGTTGGTTTGTTGGTTTGGTGGTTTGTTGGTTTGTTGGTTTGTTGGTTTGTTGTTTTATTTGTTTGTTGGTTTGTTGGCTTGTTGGTTTGTTGGCTTGTTGGTTTGTTGGTTTGTTTGTTTGTTGGTTTGCTGGTTTGTTTGTTTGTTGGTTTGTTGGTTTGCTTGTTTGTTGGTTTGTTGGTTTACTTGTTTGTTGGTTTGTCGGTTTGTTGGTTTGTTGGTTTGTTGGTTTGTTGGTTTGTTGGTTTGTTTGATTGTTGGTTTGTTTGTTTGTTGATGGTTGGTTTGTTGGTTTGTTGGTTTGTTGGTTTGTTGGTTTGTTGGTTTGTTGGTTTGTTGGTTTGTTGGTTTGTTTGATTGTTGGTTTGTTTGTTTGTTGGCTTGTTGTTTTGTTGGTTTGTTGGCTTGTTGGTTTGTTGGCTTGTTGGTTTGTTGGTTTGTTCATTTTTTAGTGTGTTCGTTTGTTGGCTTGTTCGTTTGTTGGCTTGTTGGCTTGTTGGTTTGTTGGCTTGTTGGTTTGTTGGTTTGTTCGTTTGTTGGTTTTTTGGTTTGTTGGCTTGTTGGTTTGTTGGTTTGTTGGTTTGTTGGTTTGTTGGTTTGTTTGCTTGTTGGTTTGTTGGTTTGTTGGTTTGGTGGTTTGTTGGTTTGTTGGTTTGTTGGTTTGTGTTTTATTTGTTTGTTGGTTTGTTGGCTCGTTGGTTTGTTGGCTTGTTGGTTTGTTGGTTTGTTTGTTTGTTGGTTTGCTGGTTTGTTGGTTTGTTTGTTTGTTGATTTGTTAATTTGTTGGTTTTTTGGTTTGTTGGCTTGTTGGCTTGTTGGTTTGTTGGTTTGTTGGTTTGTTGCCTAGTTGGTTTGTTAGTTTGTTGGTTTGTTGGCTTGTTTGTTTGTTGGTTTGTTGGTTTGTTGGTTTGTTGGTTTGTTGCTTTGTTGGTTTGTTGGCTTGTTGGTTTGTTGGTTTGTTGGTTTGTTGGTTTGTTGGTTTGTTGGTTTGTTGGTTTGTTGGTTTGTTGGTTTGTTTGCTTGTTGGTTTGTTGGTTTGTTGGTTTGGTGGTTTGTTGGTTTGTTGGTTTGTTGGTTTGTTGTTTTATTTGTTTGTTGGTTTGTTGGTTTGTTGGTTTGTTGGCTTGTTGGTTTGTTGGTTTGTTTGTTTGTTGGTTTGCTGGTTTGTTGGTTTGTTTGTTTGTTGATTTGTTAATTTGTTGGTTTTTTGGTTTGTTGCCTTGTTGGTTTGTTAGTTTGTTGGTTTGTTGGTTTGTTTGTTTGTTGGTTTGTTGGTTTGTTTGCTTGTTGGTTTGTTGGTTTGTTGGTTTGGTGGTTTGTTGGTTTGTTGGTTTGTTGGTTTGTTGTTTTATTTGTTTGTTGGTTTGTTGGCTTGTTGGTTTGTTGGTTTGTTGGTTTGTTTGTTTGTTGGTTTGCTGGTTTGTTGGTTTGTTGGTTTGTTGGTTTGTTTGATTGTTGGTTTGTTTGTTTGTTGGTTTGTTGGTTTGCTTGTTTGTTGGTTTGTTGGTTTGCTTGTTTGTTGGTTTGTCGGTTTGTTGGTTTGTTGGTTTGTTGGTTTGTTGGTTTGTTGGTTTGTTGGTTTGTTGGTTTGTTTGATTGTTGGTTTGTTTGTTCGTTGGCTTGTTGGTTTGTTGGTTTGTTGGTTTGTTTGTTTGTTGGTTTGTTGGTTTGTTGGTTTGTTGGTTTGTTGGTTTGTTGGTTTGTTGGTTTGTTGGTTTGTTGGTTTGTTGGTTTGTTGGTTTGTTGGTTTGTTTGATTGTTGGTTTGTTTGTTTGTTGGTTTGTTGGTTTGTTGGTTTGTTGGTTTGTTGGTTTGTTGGTTTGTTCGTTTGTTGGTTTGTTTGTTTGTTGGTTTGTTGGTTTGTTGGTTTGTTGGTTTGTTGGTTTGTTGGTTTGTTGGTTTGTTGGTTTGTTGGTTTGGTGGTTTGTTGGCTTGTTGGTTTGTTGGTTTGTTGGTTTGTTGGTTTGTTGGTTTGTTGCTTTGTTGGTTTGTTGGTTTGTTGGTTTGTTGGTTTGTTGGTTTGTTGGTTTGTTGGTTTGTTGGTTTGTTTGCTTGTTGGTTTGTTGGTTTGTTGGTTTGGTGGTTTGTTGGTTTGTTGGTTTGTTGGTTTGTTGTTTTATTTGTTTGTTGGTTTGTTGGCTCGTTGGTTTGTTGGCTTGTTGGTTTGTTGGTTTGTTTGTTTGTTGGTTTGCTGGTTTGTTGGTTTGTTTGTTTGTTGATTTGTTAATTTGTTGGTTTTTTGGTTTGTTGGCTTGTTGGCTTGTTGGTTTGTTGGTTTGTTGGTTTGTTGCCTTGTTGGTTTGTTAGTTTGTTGGTTTGTTGGTTTGTTTGTTTGTTGGTTTGTTGGTTTGTTTGCTTGTTGGTTTGTTGGTTTGTTTGTTTGTTGGTTTGCTGGTTTGTTTGTTTGTTGGTTTGTTGGTTTGCTTGTTTGTTGGTTTGTTGGTTTACTTGTTTGTTGGTTTGTCGGTTTGTTGGTTTGTTGGTTTGTTGGTTTGTTGGTTTGTTGGTTTGTTTGATTGTTGGTTTGTTTGTTTTTTGATGGTTGGTTTGTTGGTTTGTTGGTTTGTTGGTTTTTTGGTTTGTTGGTTTGTTGGTTTGTTGGTTTGTTGGTTTGTTTGATTGTTGGTTTGTTTGTTTGTTGGCTTGTTGTTTTGTTGGTTTGTTGGCTTGTTGGTTTGTTGGCTTGTTGGTTTGTTGGTTTGTTCATTTTTTAGTGTGTTCGTTTGTTGGCTTGTTCGTTTGTTGGCTTGTTGGCTTGTTGGTTTGTTGGCTTGTTGGTTTGTTGGTTTGTTCGTTTGTTGGTTTTTTGGTTTGTTGGCTTGTTAATTTGTTGGTTTGTTGGTTTGTTGGTTTGTTGGTTTGTTTGCTTGTTGGTTTGTTGGTTTGTTGGTTTGGTGGTTTGTTGGTTTGTTGGTTTGTTGGTTTGTTGGTTTGTTTGATTGTTGGTTTGTTTGTTCGTTGGCTTGTTGGTTTGTTGGTTTGTTGGTTTGTTTGTTTGTTGGTTTGTTGGTTTGTTGGTTTGTTGGTTTGTTGGTTTGTTGGTTTGTTGGTTTGTTGGTTTGTTGGTTTGTTGGTTTGTTGGTTTGTTGGTTTGTTTGATTGTTGGTTTGTTTGTTTGTTGGTTTGTTGGTTTGTTGGTTTGTTGGTTTGTTGGTTTGTTGGTTTGTTCGTTTGTTGGTTTGTTTGTTTGTTGGTTTGTTGGTTTGTTGGTTTGTTGGTTTGTTGGTTTGTTGGTTTGTTGGTTTGTTGGTTTGTTGGTTTGGTGGTTTGTTGGCTTGTTGGTTTGTTGGTTTGTTGGTTTGTTGGTTTGTTGGTTTGTTGCTTTGTTGGTTTTTTGGTTTGTTGGTTTGTTGGTTTGTTGGTTTGTTGGTTTGTTGGTTTGTTGGTTTGTTTGCTTGTTGGTTTGTTGGTTTGTTGGTTTGGTGGTTTGTTGGTTTGTTGGTTTGTTGGTTTGTTGTTTTATTTGTTTGTTGGTTTGTTGGCTCGTTGGTTTGTTGGCTTGTTGGTTTGTTGGTTTGTTTGTTTGTTGGTTTGCTGGTTTGTTGGTTTGTTTGTTTGTTGATTTGTTAATTTGTTGGTTTTTTGGTTTGTTGGCTTGTTGGCTTGTTGGTTTGTTGGTTTGTTGGTTTGTTGCCTTGTTGGTTTGTTAGTTTGTTGGTTTGTTGGTTTGTTTGTTTGTTGGTTTGTTGGTTTGTTTGCTTGTTGGTTTGTTGGTTTGTTTGTTTGTTGGTTTGCTGGTTTGTTTGTTTGTTGGTTTGTTGGTTTGCTTGTTTGTTGGTTTGTTGGTTTACTTGTTTGTTGGTTTGTCGGTTTGTTGGTTTGTTGGTTTGTTGGTTTGTTGGTTTGTTGGTTTGTTTGATTGTTGGTTTGTTTGTTTTTTGATGGTTGGTTTGTTGGTTTGTTGGTTTGTTGGTTTTTTGGTTTGTTGGTTTGTTGGTTTGTTGGTTTGTTGGTTTGTTTGATTGTTGGTTTGTTTGTTTGTTGGCTTGTTGTTTTGTTGGTTTGTTGGCTTGTTGGTTTGTTGGCTTGTTGGTTTGTTGGTTTGTTCATTTTTTAGTGTGTTCGTTTGTTGGCTTGTTCGTTTGTTGGCTTGTTGGCTTGTTGGTTTGTTGGCTTGTTGGTTTGTTGGTTTGTTCGTTTGTTGGTTTTTTGGTTTGTTGGCTTGTTGGTTTGTTGGTTTGTTGGTTTGTTGGTTTGTTGGTTTGTTTGCTTGTTGGTTTGTTGGTTTGTTGGTTTGGTGGTTTGTTGGTTTGTTGGTTTGTTGGTTTGTTGTTTTATTTGTTTGTTGGTTTGTTGGCTCGTTGGTTTGTTGGCTTGTTGGTTTGTTGGTTTGTTGGTTTGTTTGTTTGTTGGTTTGCTGGTTTGTTGGTTTGTTTGTTTGTTGATTTGTTAATTTGTTGGTTTTTTGGTTTGTTGGCTTGTTGGCTTGTTGGTTTGTTGGTTTGTTGGTTTGTTGCCTAGTTGGTTTGTTAGTTTGTTGGTTTGTTGGTTTGTTTGTTTGTTGGTTTGTTGGTTTGTTTGCTTGTTGGTTTGTTGGTTTGTTGGTTTGGTGGTTTGTTGGTTTGTTGGTTTGTTGGTTTGTTGTTTTATTTGTTTGTTGGTTTGTTGGCTTGTTGGTTTGTTGGCTTGTTGGTTTGTTGGTTTGTTTGTTTGTTGGTTTGCTGGTTTGTTGGTTTGTTTGATTGTTGGTTTGTTTGTTTGTTGGCTTGTTGGTTTGTTGGTTTGTTGGTTTGTTGGTTTGTTGGTTTGTTGGTTTGTGTGATTGTTGGTTTGTTGGTTTGTTGGTTTGTTGGTTTGTTGGTTTGTTGGTTTGTTGGTTTGTTGGTTTGTTTGATTGTTGGTTTGTTTGTTTGTTGGCTTGTTGGTTTGTTGGTTTGTTGGTTTGTTGGTTTGTTGGTTTGTTGGTTTGTTGGTTTGTTGGTTTGTTTGATTGTTGGTTTGTTTGTTTGTTGGCTTGTTGTTTTGTTGGTTTGTTGGCTTTTTGGTTTGTTGGCTTGTTGGTTTGTTGGTTTGTTCATTTTTTAGTGTGTTCGTTTGTTGGCTTGTTCGTTTGTTGGCTTGTTGGCTTGTTGGCTTGTTGGTTTGTTGGCTTGTTGGTTTGTTGGTTTGTTCGTTTGTTGGTTTTTTGGTTTGTTGGCTTGTTGGCTTGTTGGTATGTTGGTTTGTTGGTTTGTTGGTTTGTTCGTTTGTTCGTTTGTTGGCTTGTTGTTTTGTTGGCTTGTTGGCTTGTTGTTTTGTTGGTTTGTTGGTTTGTTGGTTTGTTGGTTTGTTGGTTTGTTGGTTTGTTGGTTTGTTGGTTTGTTGTTTTATTGTTTTGTTGGTTTGTTTGTTTATTGGTTTGTTGTTTTGTTGGTTTGTTTGTTTGTTGGTTTGTTGGTTTGTTGGTTTGTTGGTTTATTGGTTTGTTGGTTTGTTGGTTTGTTTGATTGTTGGTTTGTTTGTTTGTTGGCTTGTTGGTTTGTTGGTTTGTTGGTTTGTTGGTTGTTGGTTTGTTTGTTTGTTGGTTTGTTGGTTTGTTGGTTTGTTGGTTTATTGGTTTGTTTGTTTGTTGGTTTGTTCGTTTGTTGGCTTGTTGGCTTGTTGGCTTGTTGGCTTGTTGGTTTGTTGGTTTCTTGGTTTGTTGGTTTGTTGGTTTGTTGGTTTGTTGGTTTGTTTGATTGTTGGTTTGTTTGTTTGTTGGTTTGTTGGTTTGTTTGTTTGTTGGTTTGTTGGTTTGTTTGTTTGTTGGTTTGTTGGTTTGTTGGTTTGTTGGTTTGTTGGTTTGTTGGTTTGTTGGTTTGTTTGGTTGTTGGTTTGTTCTTTTGTTGGCTTGTTGGATTGTTGGTTTGTTGGTTTGTTGGTCTGTTGGTTTGTTGGTTTGTTTGATTGTTGGTTTGTTTGTTTGTTGGCTTGTTGGTTTGTTGGTTTGTTGGTTTGTTGGTTTGTTGGTTTGTTGGTTTGTTTGATTGTTGGTTTGTTTGCTTGTTGGCTTGTTGGCTTGTTGGCTTGTTGGTTTGTTGGTTTGTTGGTTTGTTGGTTTGTTCGTTTTTTAGTTTGTTCGTTTCTTGGCTTGTTGGTTTGTTGGCTTGTTGGTTTGTTGGTTTGTTGGTTTGTTTGTTTGTTGGTTTGTTCTTTTGTTGGCTTGTTGGCTTGTTGGATTGTTGGTTTGTTGGTTTGTTGGTCTGGTAGTTTGTTGGTTTGTTTGATTGTTGGTTTGTTTGTTTGTTGGCTTGTTGGTTTGTTGGTTTGTTTGTTTGTTGGTTTGTTGGTTGGTTGGTTTGTTTGATTGTTGGTTTGTTTGCTTGTTGGCTTGTTGGTTTGTTGGTTTGTTTGTTTGTTGGTTTGTTCTTTTGTTGGCTTGTTGGCTTGTTGGATTGTTGGTTTGTTGGTTTGTTGGTCTGTTGGTTTGTTGGTTTGTTTGATTAATGGTTTGTTTGTTTGTTGGCTTGTTGGTTTGTTGGTTTGTTGGTTTGTTGGTTTGTTCGTTTGTTGGTTTTTTGGTTTGTTGGCTTGTTGGCTTGTTGGTATGTTGGTTTGTTGGTTTGTTGGTTTGTTCGTTTGTTCGTTTGTTGGCTTGTTGGTTTGTTGGCTTGTTGGCTTGTTGTTTTGTTGGTTTGCTGGTTTGTTGGTTTGTTGGTTTGTTGGTTTGTTGGTTTGTTGGTTTGTTGTTTTGTTGGTTTGTTTGTTTATTGGTTTGTTGGTTTGTTGGTTTGTTGGTTTGTTGGTTTGTTGGTTTGTTGGTTTGTTGGTTTGTTGGTTTGTTGGTTTGTTGGTTTGTTGGTTTGTTGGTTTATTGGTTTGTTGGTTTGTTGGTTTGTGTGATTGTTGATTTGTTTGTTTGTTGGTTTGTTGGTTTGTTCGTTTGTTCATTTGTTGGCTTGTTGGTTTGTTGGCTTGTTGGCTTGTTGGTTTGTTGGTTTGTTGGTTTGTTGGTTTGTTGGTTGTTGGTTTGTTGGTTTGTTGGTTTGTTGGTTTGTTGGTTTGTTTGTTTGTTGGTTTGTTCGTTTGTTGGCTTGTTGGCTTGTTGGCTTGTTGGCTTGTTGGTTTGTTGGCTTGTTGGTTTGTTGGTTCGTTGGTTTGTTGGTTTGTTGGTTTGTTTGATTGTTGGTTTGTTTGTTTGTTGGCTTATTGGTTTGTTGGTTTGTTGGTTTGTTGGTTTGTTGGTTTGCTGGTTTGTTGGTTTGTTGGTTTGTTGGTTTGTTGGTTTGTTGGTTTGTTTGATTGTTTGATTGTTGGTTTGTTTGTTTGTTGCCTTGTTGGCTTGTTGGTTTGTTGGCTTGTTGGTTTGTTGGTTTGTTCGTTTTTTAGTTTGTTCGTTTGTTGGCTTGTTGGTTTTTTGGCTTGTTGGCTTGTTGGTTTGTTGGCTTGTTGGTTTGTTGGTTTGTTCGTTTGTTGGTTTTTTGGTTTGTTGGCTTGTTGGCTTGTTGGTATGTTGGTTGGTTGGTTTGTTGGTTTATTCGTTTGTTCGTTTGTTGGCTTGTTGGTTTGTTGGCTTGTTGTTTTGTTGGTTTGTTGGTTTGTTGGTTTGTTGGTTTGTTGGTTTGTTGGTTTGTTGGTTTGTTGTTTTGTTGGTTTGTTTGTTTATTGGTTGGTTGGTTTGTTAGTTTGTTGGTTTGTTGGTTTGTTGGTTTGTTGGTTTGTTGGTTTGTTGGTTTGTTGGTTTGTTGGTTTATTGGTTTGTTGGTTTGTTGGTTTGTTTGATTGTTGGTTTGTTTGTTTGTGGGCTTGTTTGTTTGTTGGTTTGTTGGTTTTTTGGTTTGTTGGTTTGTTGGTTTGTTTGTTTGTTGGTTTGTTGGTTTGTTGGTTTGTTGGTTTGTTGGTTTATTGGTTTGTTTGTTTGTTGGTTTGTTCGTTTGTTGGCTTGTTGGCTTGTTGGCTTGTTGGCTTGTTAGTTTGTTGGTTTATTGGTTTGTTGGTTTGTTGGTTTGTTGGTTTGTTGGTTTTTTGGTTTGTTGGTTTGTTGATTTGTTGGTTTGTTGGTTTGTTGGTATGTTGGTTTGTTGGTTTGTTGGTTTGTTGGTTTGTTGGTTTGTTGGTTTGTTGGTTTGTTGGTTTGTTGGTTTGTTGGTTCGTTGGTTTGTTGGTTTGTTGGTTTGTTGGTTTGTTCGTTTGTTCGTTTGTTGGCTTGTTGGTTTGTTGGGTTGTTGGTTTGTTGGTTTGTTGGTTTGTTGGTTTGTCGGTTTGTTCGTTTGTTGGTTTGTTGGCTTGTTGGTTTGTTGGTTTATTGGTTTGTTGGTTTGTTGGTTTGTTGGTTTGTTCGTTTGTTGGTTTGTTGGTTTATTTGTTTGTTGGTTTGTTGGTTTGTTGGTTTGTTGGTTTGTTGGTTTGTTGGTGTGTTGGTTTGTTGGTTTGTTGGTTTGTTGATTTGTTCGTTTGTTGGTTTGTTGGCTTGTTGGTTTGTTGCTTTTTTGGTTTGTTGGTTTGTTGGTTTGTTGGTTTTTTGGCTTGTTGGTTTGTTGGTTTGTTGGTTTTTTGTTTTGTTGGTTTGTTGGTTTGTTGGTTTTTTGGTTTGTTGGTTTGTTGGTTTGTTGGTTTGTTGGTTTATTTGTTTGTTGGTTTGTTCTTTTGTTGGTTTGTTGGTTTGTTTGTTTGTTGGTTTGTTCGTTTTTTGGTTTGTTGGTTTGTTGGTTTGTTGGTTTGTTGGTTTATTTGTTTGTTGGTTTGTTGTTTTGTTGGTTTGTTTGTTTGTGTGCTTGTTGGGTTGTTGGTTTGTTGGTTTGTTGGTTTGATGGTTTGTTGGTTTGTTCTTTTGTTGGTTTTTTGGTTTGGTGGCTTGTTGGCTTGTTGGTTTGTTTGTCTGTTGGCTTGGTGGTTTGTGGTTTGTTAGTTTGTTGGTTTGTTGGCTTGTTGGTTTGTTGGCTTGTTGGCATGTTGGTTTGTCGGTTTGTTGGTTTGTTGGATTGTTGGTTTGTTGGTTTGTTGGTTTGTTGTTTTGTTGGTTTTTTTGTTTGTTGGTTTTTTTGTTTGTTGGTTTGTTGGTTTGTTGGTTTGTTGGTTTGTTGGTTTGTTGGTTTGTTGGTTTGTTGATTTGTTGGTTTGTTGGTTTGTTGGTTTGTTGGTTTGTTGGTTTGTTGGTTTGTTGGTTTTTTGGTTTGTTGGTTTGTTGGTTTGTTGGTTTGTTTGTTTATTGGTTTGTTAATTTGTTGGTTTTTTGGTTTGTTGGCTTGTTGGCTTGTTGGTTTGTTGGTTTGTTGGTTTGTTGGCTTGTTGGTTTGTTATTTTGTTGGTTTGTTGGTTTGTTCGTTTGTTGGTTTGTTGGTTTGTTGGCTTGTTGGTTGGTTGGTTTGTTGGTTTGTTGGTTTGTTGGTTTGTTGGTTTGTTGGTTTGTTGGTTTGTTGGTTTTTTGGTTTGTTGTTTTTTGGTTTGTTGATTTATTTGTTTGTTGGTTTGTTGGCTTGTTAGTTTGTTGGCTTGTTGGTTTGGTGGTTTTTTTGTTTGTTGGTTTGTTCGTTTGTTGGCTTGTTGGTTTGTTGGTTTGTTGGCTTGTTGGTTTGTTGGTTTGTTGGTTTTTTTGGGTTGTTGGTTTGTTGGTTTGTTGGTTTGTTGGTTTGTCGGTTTGTTGGTTTGTTGGTTTGTTGGTTTGTTGGTATGTTGGTTTGTTGGTTTGTTCGTTTGTTCGTTTGTTGGTTTGTCTGTTTGTTGGTTTGTTCGTTTGTTGGCTTGTTGGTTGGTTGGTTTGTTGGCTTGTTGGTTTGTTGGTTTGTTGGTTTCTTGGTTTGTTGGTTTGTTGGTTTGTTGGTTTGTTGGTTTGTTGGTTTGTTGGTTTGTTGGTTTGTTGGTTTGTTCGTTTTTTGGTTTGTTGGCTTGTTGGTTTGTTGGTTTGTTCGTTTGTTGGTTTTTTGGTTTGGTGGTTTGTTCGTTTGTTGGTTTGTTGGTTTGTTGGTTTGTTGGCTTGTTGGTTTGTTCGTTTGTTGGTTTTTTGGTTTGTTGGTTTGTTGGTTTGTTGGTTTGTTGGTTTTTTGGTTTTTTGGTTTGTTGGTTTGTTGGTTTGTTCGTTTGTTGGCTTGTTGGCTTGTTGGTTTGTTGGCTTTTTGGCTTTTTGGTTTGTTCGTTTGTTGGCTTGTTGGCTTGTTGGCTTGTTGGCTTGTTAGTTTGTTGGTTTATTGGTTTGTTGGTTTGTTGGTTTGTTGGTTTGTTGGTTTGTTGGTTTGTTGGTTTGTTGGTTTGTTGATTTGTTGGTTTGTTGGTTTGTTGGTATGTTGGTTTGTTGGTTTGTTGGTTTGTTGGTTTGTTGGTTTGTTGGTTTGTTGGTTTGTTGGTTTGTTGGTTCGTTGGTTTGTTGGTTTGTTGGTTTGTTGGTTTGTTCGTTTGTTCGTTTGTTGGCTTGTTGGTTTGTTGGGTTGTTGGCTTGTTGGTTTGTTGGTTTGTTGGTTTGTTGGTTTGTTGGTTTGTCGGTTTGTTCGTTTGTTGGTTTGTTGGCTTGTTGGTTTGTTGGTTTGTTGGTTTGTTGGTTTGTTGGTTTGTTGGTTTGTTCGTTTGTTGATTTGTTGGTTTATTTGTTTGTTGGTTTTTGGTTTGTTGGTTTGTTGGTTTGTTGGTTTGTTGGTGTGTTGGTTTGTTGGTTTGTTGGTTTGTTGATTTGTTCGTTTGTTGGTTTGTTGGCTTGTTGGTTTGTTGCTTTTTTGGTTTGTTGGTTTGTTGGTTTGTTGGTTTGTTGGCTTGTTGGTTTGTTGGTTTGTTGGTTTTTTGTTTTGTTGGTTTGTTGGTTTGTTGGTTTTTTGGTTTGTTGGTTTGTTGGTTTGTTGGTTTGTTGGTTTGTTGGTTTGTTGGTTTATTTGTTTGTTGGTTTGTTCTTTTGTTGGTTTGTTGGTTTGTTTGTTTGTTGGTTTGTTCGTTTTTTGGTTTGTTGGTTTGTTGGTTTGTTGGTTTGTTGGTTTATTTGTATGTTGGTTTGTTGTTTTGTTGGTTTGTTTGTTTGTGTGCTTGTTGGGTTGTTGGTTTGTTGGTTTGTTTGTTTATTGGTTGGTTGGTTTTTTAGTTTGTTGGTTTGTTGGTTTGTTGGTTTGTTGGTTTGTTCGTTTGTTGGTTTGTTGGTTTGTTGGTTTGTTGGTTTATTGGTTTGTTGGTTTGTTGGTTTGTTTGATTGTTGGTTTGTTTGTTTGTGGGCTTGTTTGTTTGTTGGTTTGTTGGTTTGTTGGTTTGTTTGTTTGTTGGTTTGTTGGTTTGTTGGTTTGTTGGTTTATTGGTTTGTTTGTTTGTTGGTTTGTTCGTTTGTTGGCTTGTTGGCTTGTTGGCTTGTTGGCTTGTTAGTTTGTTGGTTTATTGGTTTGTTGGTTTGTTGGTTTGTTGGTTTGTTGGTTTGTTGGTTTGCTGGTTTGTTGGTTTGTTGATTTGTTGGTTTGTTGGTTTGTTGGTATGTTGGTTTGTTGGTTTGTTGGTTTGTTGGTTTGTTGGTTTGTTGGTTTGTTGGTTTGTTGGTTTGTTGGTTCGTTGGTTTGTTGGTTTGTTGGTTTGTTGGTTTGTTCGTTTGTTCGTTTGTTGGCTTGTTAGTTTGTTGGGTTGTTGGCTTGTTGGTTTGTTGGTTTGTTGGTTTGTTGGTTTGTTGGTTTGTTGGTTTGTTGGTTTGTTGGTTTGTTGGTTTGTTGGTTTGTTGGTGTGTTGGTTTGTTGGTTTGTTGGTTTGTTGATTTGTTCGTTTGTTGGTTTGTTGGCTTGTTGGTTTGTTGCTTTTTTGGTTTGTTGGTTTGTTGGTTTGTTGGTTTTTTGGCTTGTTGGTTTGTTGGTTTGTTGGTTTTTTGTTTTGTTGGTTTGTTGGTTTGTTGGTTTTTTGGTTTGTTGGTTTGTTGGTTTGTTGGTTTGTTGGTTTATTTGTTTGTTGGTTTGTTCTTTTGTTGGTTTGTTGGTTTGTTTGTTTGTTGGTTTGTTCGCTTTTTGGTTTGTTGGTTTGTTGGTTTGTTGGTTTGTTGGTTTATTTGTTTGTTGGTTTGTTGTTTTGTTGGTTTGTTTGTTTGTGTGCTTGTTGGGTTGTGGGTTTGTTGGTTTGTTGGTTTGATGGTTTGTTGGTTTGTTCTTTTGTTGGTTTTTTGGTTTGGTGGCTTGTTGGCTTGTTGGTTTGTTTGTCTGTTGGCTTGGTGGTTTGTGGTTTGTTAGTTTGTTGGTTTGTTGGCTTGTTGGTTTGTTGGCTTGTTGGCATGTTGGTTTGTCGGTTTGTTGGTTTGTCGGATTGTTGGTTTGTTGGCTTGTTGGTTTGTTGTTTTGTTGGTTTTTTTGTTTGTTGGTTTTTTTGTTTGTTGGTTTGTTGGTTTGTTGGTTTGTTGGTTTGTTGGTTTGTTGGTTTGTTGGTTTGTTGGTTTGTTGATTTGTTGGTTTGTTGGTTTGTTGGTTTGTTGGTTTGTTGGTTTGTTGGTTTGTTGGTTTTTTGGTTTGTTGGTTTGTTGGTTTGTTGGTTTGTTTGTTTATTGGTTTGTTAATTTGTTGGTTTTTTGGTTTGTTGGCTTGTTGGCTTGTTGGTTTGTTGGTTTGTTGGTTTGTTGGCTTGTTGGTTTGTTATTTTGTTGGTTTGTTGGTTTGTTCGTTTGTTGGTTTGTTGGTTTGTTGGCTTGTTGGTTGGTTGGTTTGTTGGTTTGTTGGTTTGTTGGTTTGTTGGTTTGTTGGTTTGTTGGTTTTTTGGTTTGTTGGTTTGTTGGTTTGTTGATTTATTTGTTTGTTGGTTTGTTGGCTTGTTAGTTTGTTGGCTTGTTGGTTTGTTGGTTTTTTTGTTTGTTGGTTTGTTCGTCTGTTGGCTTGTTGGTTTGTTGGTTTGTTGGCTTGTTGGTTTGTTGGTTTGTTGGTTTTTTTGGGTTGTTGGTTTGTTGGTTTGTTGGTTTGTTGGTTTGTCGGTTTGTTGGTTTGTTGGTTTGTTGGTTTGTTGGTTTGTTCGTTTGTTCGTTTGTTGGTTTGTCTGTTTGTTGGTTTGTTCGTTTGTTGGCTTGTTGGTTTGTTGGTTTGTTGGCTTGTTGGTTTGTTGGTTTGTTGGTTTCTTGGTTTGTTGGTTTGTTGGTTTGTTGGTTTGTTGGTTTGTTGGTTTGTTGGTTTGTTGGTTTGTTGGTTTGTTCGTTTTTTGGTTTGTTGGCTTGTTGGTTTGTTGGTTTGTTGGTTTGTTAGTTTGTTGGTTTTTTGGTTTGGTGGTTTGTTCGTTTGTTGGTTTGTTGGTTTGTTGGTTTGTTGGCTTGTTGGTTTGTTCGTTTGTTGGTTTTTTGGTTTGTTGGTTTGTTGGTTTGTTGGTTTTTTGGTTTGTTGGCTTTTTGGCTTGTTGGTTTGTTCGTTTGTTGGCTTGTTGGCTTGTTGGCTTGTTGGCTTGTTAGTTTGTTGGTTTATTGGTTTGTTGGTTTGTTGGTTTGTTGGTTTGTTGGTTTGTTGGTTTGTTGATTTGTTGGTTTGTTGGTTTGTTGGTATGTTGGTTTGTTGGTTTGTTGGTTTGTTGGTTTGTTGGTTTGTTGGTTTGTTGGTTTGTTGGTTTGTTGGTTTGTTGGTTCGTTGGTTTGTTGGTTTGTTGGTTTGTTGGTTTGTTCGTTTGTTCGTTTGTTGGCTTGTTGGTTTGTTGGGTTGTTGGCTTGTTGGTTTGTTGGTTTGTTGGTTTGTTGGTTTGTTGGTTTGTCGGTTTGTTCGTTTGTTGGTTTGTTGGCTTGTTGGTTTGTTGGTTTGTTGGTTTGTTGGTTTGTTGGTTTGTTGGTTTGTTCGTTTGTTGGTTTGTTGGTTTATTTGTTTGTTGGTTTGTTGGTTTGTTGGTTTGTTGGTTTGTTGGTTTGTTGGTGTGTTGGTTTGTTGGTTTGTTGGTTTGTTGATTTGTTCGTTTGTTGGTTTGTTGGCTTGTTGGTTTGTTGCTTTTTTGGTTTGTTGGTTTGTTGGTTTGTTGGTTTGTTGGCTTGTTGGTTTGTTGGTTTGTTGGTTTTTTGTTTTGTTGGTTTGTTGGTTTGTTGGTTTTTTGGTTTGTTGGTTTGTTGGTTTGTTGGTTTGTTGGTTTATTTGTTTGTTGGTTTGTTCTTTTGTTGGTTTGTTGGTTTGTTTGTTTGTTGGTTTGGTCGTTTTTTGGTTTGTTGGTTTGTTGGTTTGTTGGTTTGTTGGTTTATTTGTTTGTTGGTTTGTAGTTTTGTTGGTTTGTTTGTTTGTGTGCTTGTTGGGTTGTTGGTTTGTTGGTTTGTTGGTTTGATGGTTTGTTGGTTTGTTCTTTTGTTGGTTTTTTGGTTTGGTGGCTTGTTGGCTTGTTGGTTTGTTTGTCTGTTGGCTTGGTGGTTTGTGGTTTGTTAGTTTGTTGGTTTGTTGGCTTGTTGGTTTGTTGGCTTGTTGGCATGTTGGTTTGTCGGTTTGTTGGTTTGTTGGATTGTTGGTTTGTTGGTTTGTTGGTTTGTTGTTTTGTTGGTTTTTTTGTTTGTTGGTTTTTTTGTTTGTTGGTTTGTTGGTTTGTTGGTTTGTTGGTTTGTTGGTTTGTTGGTTTGTTAGTTTGTTGATTTGTTGGTTTGTTGGTTTGTTGGTTTGTTGGTTTGTTGGTTTGTTGGTTTGTTGGTTTGTTGGTTTGTTGGTTTTTTGGTTTGTTGGTTTGTTGGTTTGTTGGTTTGTTTGTTTATTGGTTTGTTAATTTGTTGGTTTTTTGGTTTGTTGGCTTGTTGGCTTGTTGGTTTGTTGGTTTGTTGGTTTGTTGGCTTGTTGGTTTGTTATTTTGTTGGTTTGTTGGTTTGTTCGTTTGTTGGTTTGTTGGTTTGTTGGCTTGTTGGTTGGTTGGTTTGTTGGTTTGTTGGTTTGTTGGTTTGTTGGTTTGTTGGTTTGTTGGTTTGTTGGTTTTTTGGTTTGTTGGTTTGTTGGTTTGTTGATTTATTTGTTTGTTGGTTTGTTGGCTTGTTAGTTTGTTGGCTTGTTGGTTTGTTGGTTTTTTTGTTTGTTGGTTTGTTCGTTTGTTGGCTTGTTGGTTTGCTGGTTTGTTGGCTTGCTGGTTTGTTGGTTTGTTGGTTTTTTTGGGTTGTTGGTTTGTTGGTTTGTTGGTTTGTCGTTTTGTTGGTTTGTTGGTTTGTTGGTTTGTTGGTTTGTTCGTTTGTTCGTTTGTTGGTTTGTCTGTTTGTTGGTTTGTTCGTTTGTTGGCTTGTTGGTTTGTTAGTTTGTTGGCTTGTTGGTTTGTTGGTTTGTTGGTTTCTTGGTTTGTTGGTTTGTTGGTTTGTTGGTTTGTTGGTTTGTTGGTTTGTTGGTTTGTTGGTTTGTTGGTTTGTTCGTTTTTTGGTTTGTTGGCTTGTTGGTTTGTTGGTTTGTTGGTTTGTTCGTTTGTTGGTTTTTTGGTTTGGTGGTTTGTTCGTTTGTTGGTTTGTTGGTTTGTTGGTTTGTTGGCTTGTTGGTTTGTTCGTTTGTTGGTTTTTTGGTTTGTTGGTTTGTTGGTTTGTTGGTTTTTTGGTTTTTTGGTTTGTTGGTTTGTTGGTTTGTTCGTTTGTTGGCTTGTTAGCTTGTTGGTTTGTTGGCTTTTTGGCTTGTTGGTTTGGTGGTTTGTTTGCTTGTTAATTTTTGGGTTTGTTGGTTTGTTGGCTTGTTCGTTTGTTGGTTTGTTGGTTTTTTTTTTGTTGGTTTGTTGGTTAATTTGTTTGTTGGTTTTGTGTTTTGTTGGTTTGTTGGTTTGTTTGTTTGTTGGTTTGTTGGTTTGTTGGTTTGTTGAATTGTTGGTTTGTTGGTTTGTTGGTTTGTTTGTTTATTGGTTTGTTCGTTTGTTGGCTTGTTGGCTTGTTGGCTTGTTGGCTTGTTGGTTTGTTGGTTTGTTGGTTTGTTGGTTTGTTGGTTTGTTGGTTTGTTTGATTGTTGGTTTGTTTGTTTGTTGGCTTGTTGGTTTGTTGGTTTGTTGGTTTGTTGGTTTGTTGGTTTGTTTGTTTGTTGGTTTGTTCGTTTGTTGGCTTGTTGGCTTGTTGGCTTGTTGGCTTGTTGGTTTGTTGGTTTGTTGGTTTGTTGGTTTGTTGGTTTGTTTGATTGTTGGTTTGTTTGTTTGTTAGCTTGTTGGCTTGTTGGTTTGTTGGCTTGTTGGTTTTTTGGTTTGTTGGTTTTTTGGTTTGTTGGCTTGTTGGTTTGTTGGTTTGTTTGTTTGTTGGTTTGTTCGTTTGTTGGCTTGTTGGCTTGTTGGCTTGTTGGCTTGTTGGCTTGTTGGCTTGTTGGCTTGTTGGCTTGTTGGTTTGTTGGTTTGTTCGTTTGTTGGTTTGTTTGTTTGTTGGTTTGTTGGTTTGTTGGTTTGTTGGTTTGTTGGTTTGTTGGTTTGTTGGTTTGTTGGTTTGTTGGTTTGTTGGTTTGTTGGTTTTTTGGTTTGTTGGTTTGTTGGTTTGTTGGTTTGTTCGTTTGTTCGTTTGTTGGTTTGTTGGCTTGTTGGTTTGTTGGTTTGTTGGTTTGTTGGTTTGTTGGTTTGTTGGTTTGTTGGTTTGTTGCTTTGTTGGTTTGTTGGCTTGTTGGTTTGTTGGTTTGTTGGTTTGTTCGTTTGTTGGATTTTTGGTTTTGTGGTTTATTCGTTTGTTGGTTTGTTGGTTGGTTAGTTGGTTTGTTTGTTTGTTGGTTTTTTGGTTTGTTGGTTTGTTGGTTTGTTGGTTTTTTGGTTTGTTGGCTTGGTGGTTTGTTTTTTTTGTTGGTTTGTTTGTTAATTTGTTTGTTGGTTTTTTGTTTTGTTGGTTTGTTGGTTTGTTTGTTTGTTGGTTTGTTGGTTTGTTGGTTTGTTGGTTTATTGATTTGTTTGTTTGTTGGTTTGTTCGTTTGTTGGCTTGTTGGCTTGTTGGCTTGTTGGCTTGTTGGTTTGTTGGTTTATTGGTTTGTTGGTTTGTTGGTTTGTTGGTTTGTTGGTTTGTTTGATTGTTGGTTTGTCTGTTTGTTGGTTTGTTGGTTTGTTTGTTTGTTGGTTTGTTGGTTTGTTTGTTTGTTGGTTTGTTGGTTTGTTGGTTTATTGGTTTGTTGGTTTGTTGGTTTGTTGGTTTGTTGGTTTGTTGGTTTGTTGGTTTGTTGGTTTGTTGGTTTGTTTGATGGTTGGTTTGTTTGTTTGTTGGCTTGTTGGTTTGTTGGTTTGTTGGTTTGTTGATTTGTTGGTTTGTTGGTTTGTTGGTTTGTTGGTTTGTTGGTTTGTTGGTTTGTTTGATTGTTGGTTTGTTTGTTTGTTGGCTTGTTGTGTTGTTGGTTTGTTGGCTTGTTGGTTTGTTGGCTTCTTGGTTTGTTGGTTTGTTCGTTTTTTAGTTTGTTCGTTTGTTGGCTTGTTGGTTTGTTGGCTTGTTGGCTTGTTGGTTTGTTGGCTTGTTGGTTTGTTGGTTTGTTCGTTTGTTGTTTTGTTGGTTTGTTTGTTTGTTGGTTTGTTGGTTTGTTGGTTTATTGGTTTGTTGGTTTGTTGGTTTGTTTGATTGTTGGTTTGTTTGTTTGTTGGCTTGTTGGTTTGTTGGTTTGTTGGTTTGTTGGTTTGTTGGTTTGTTTGTTTGTTGGTTTGTTGGTTTGTTGGTTTGTTGGTTTGTTGGTTTGTTGGTTTATTGGTTTGTTTGTTTGTTGGTTTGTTCGTTTGTTGGCTTGTTGGCTTGTTGGCTTGTTGGCTTGTTGGTTTGTTAGTTTCTTGGTTTGTTGGTTTGTTGGTTTGTTGGTTTGTAGGTTTGTTTGAATGTTGGTTTGTTTGTTTGTTGGTTTGTTGGTTTGTTTGTTTGTTGGTTTGTTGGTTTGTTTGTTTGTTGGTTTGTTGGTTTGTTGGTTTGTTGGTTTGTTGGTTTGTTGGTTTGTTGGTTTGTTTGTTTGTTGGTTTGTTCTTTGGTTGGCTTGTTGGTTTGTTGGTTTGTTGGTTTGTTGGTTTGTTGGTTTGTTTGATTGTTGGTTTGTTTGTTTGTTGGTTTGTTTGTTTGTTGGCTTGTTGGTTTGTTGGTTTGTTGGTTTGTTGGTTTGTTGGTTTGTTGGTTTATTGGTTTGTTGGTGTGTTTGATTGTTGGTTTGTTTGCTTGTTGGCTTATTGGCTTGTTGGTTTGTTGGCTTGTTGGTTTGTTGGTTTGTTCGTTTTTTAGTTTGTTCGTTTGTTGGCATGTTGGTTTGTTGGCTTGTTGGCTTGTTGGTTTGTTGGTTTGTTCGTTTGTTGGTTTTTTGGTTTGTTGGCTTGTTGGCTTGTTGGTATGTTGGTTTGTTGGTTTGTTGGTTTGTTCGTTTGTTCGTTTGTTGGCTTGTTGGTTTGTTGGCTTGTTGGCTTGTTGTTTTGTTGGTTTGTTGGTTTGTTGGTTTGTTGGTTTGTTGGTTTGTTGTTTTGTTGGTTTGTTTGTTTATTGGGTTGTTGGTTTGTTGGTTTGTTGGTTTGTTGGTTTGTTGGTTTGTTGGTTTGTTGGTTTGTTGGTTTGGTGGTTTGTTGGTTTGTTGGTTTGTTGGTTTGTTGGTTTGTTGGTTTGTTGGTTTATTGGTTTGTTGGTTTGTTGGTTTGTTTGATTGTTGGTTTGTTTGTTTGTTGGTTAGTTGGTGTGTTCGTTTGTTCGTTTGTTGGCTTGTTGGTTTGTTGACTTGTTGGTTTGTTTGTTTGTTGGTTTTGTTTGATTGTTGGTTTGTTTGTTTGTTGGCTTGTTGGTTTGTTGGTTTGTTGGTTTGTTGGTTTGTTGGTTTATTGGTTTGTTGGTTTGTTTGATTGTTGGTTTGTTTGCTTGTTGGCTTGTTGGCTTGTTGGTTTGTTGGCTTGTTGGTTTCTTGGTTTGTTCGTTTTTTAGTTTGTTCGTTTGTTGGCTTGTTGGTTTGTTGGCTTGTTGGCTTGTTGGTTTGTTGGTTTGTTCGTTTGTTGGTTTTTTGGTTTGTTGGCTTGTTGGCTTGTTGGTATGTTTGTTTGTTGGTTTGTTGGTTTGTTCGTTTGTTCGTTTGTTGGCTTGTTGGTTTGTTGGCTTGTTGGCTTGTTGTTTTGTTGGTCTGTTAGTTTGTTGGTTTGTTGGTTTGTTGTTTTGTTGGTTTGTTTGTTTATTTGTTTGTTGGTTTGTTGGTTTATTGGTTTGTTGGTTTGTTGGTTTGTTGGTTTGTTGGTTTGTTGGTTTGTTGGTTTGTTGGTTTGTTGGTTTGTTGGTTTGTTGGTTTATTGGTTTGTTGGTTTGTTGGTTTGTTGGTTTGTTTAATTGTTGGTTTGTTTGTTTGTTGGTTTGTTGGTTTGTTCGTTTGTTCGTTTGTTGGCTTGTTGGTTTGTTGACTTGTTGGCTTGTTGGTTTGTTGGCTTCTTGGCTTGTTGTTTTGTTGGTTTGTTGGTTTGTTGGTTTGTTGGTTTGTTGGTTTGTTGGTTTGTTGGTTTGTTGGTTTGTTGGTTTGTTGTTTTGTTGTTTTGTTTGTTTATTGGTTTGTTGGTTTGTTGGTTTGTTGGTTTGTTGGTTTGTTGGTTTGTTGGTTTATTGGTTTGTTGGTTTGTTGGTTTGTTTGATTGTTGGTTTGTTTGTTTGTTGGTTTGTTGGTTTGTTGGTTTGTTGGTTTGTTGGTTTGTTTGTTTGTTGGTTTGTTCGTTTGTTGGCTTGTTCGCTTGTTGGCTTGTTGGCTTGTTGGTTTGTTGGTTTGTTGGTTTGTTGGTTTGTTGGTTTGTAGGTTTGTTTGATTGTTGGTTTGTTTGTTTGTTGGCCTGTTGGCTTGTTGGTTTGTTGGCTTGTTGGTTTTTTGGTTTGTTGGTTTTTTGGTTTGTTGGCTTGTTGGTTTGTTGGTTTGTTGGTTTGTTGGTTTGTTGGTTTGTTAGTTTGTTGGTTTGTTGGTTTGTTGGTTTGTTCGTTTGTTGGTTTGTTTGTTTGCTGGTTTGTTGGTTTGTTGGTTTGTTGTTTTGTTGGTTTGTTGGTTTGTTGGTTTGTTGGTTTGTTGGTTTGTTGGTTTGTTGGTTTGTTGGTTTGTTTGTTTGTTGGTTTGTTGGTGTGTTCGTTTGTTCGTTTGTTGGCTTGTTGGTTTGTTGACTTGTTGGTTTGTTGGTTTGTTGGTTTGTTTGATTGTTGGTTTGTTTGTTTGTTGGCTTGTTGGTTTGTTGGTTTGTTGGTTTGTTGGTTTGTTGGTTTGTTGGTTTATTGGTTTGTTGGTTTGTTTGATTGTTGGTTTGTTTGCTTGTTGGCTTGTTGGCTTGTTGGTTTGTTGGCTTGTTGGTTTGTTGGTTTGTTCGTTTTTTAGTTTGTTCGTTTGTTGGCTTGTTGGTTTGTTGGCTTGTTGGCTTGTTGGTTTGTTGGTTTGTTCGTTTGTTGGTTTTTTGGTTTGTTGGCTTGTTGGCTTGTTGGTATGTTGGTTTGTTGGTTTGTTGGTTTGTTCGTTTCTTCGTTTGTTGGCTTGTTGGTTTGTTGGCTTGTTGGCTTGTTGTTTTGTTGGTCTGTTAGTTTGTTGGTTTGTTGGTTTGTTGGTTTGTTGTTTTGTTGGTTTGTTTGTTTATTTGTTTGTTGGTTTGTTGGTTTATTGGTTTGTTGGTTTGTTGGTTTGTTGGTTTGTTGGTTTGTTGGTTTGTTGGTTTGTTGGTTTGTTGGTTTGTTGGTTTGTTGGTTTATTGGTTTGTTGGTTTGTTGGTTTGTTGGTTTGTTTAATTGTTGGTTTGTTTGTTTGTTGGTTTGTTGGTTTGTTCGTTTGTTCGTTTGTTGGCTTGTTGGTTTGTTGACTTGTTGGCTTGTTGGTTTGTTGGCTTCTTGGCTTGTTGTTTTGTTGGTTTGTTGGTTTGTTGGTTTGTTGGTTTGTTGGTTTGTTGGTTTGTTGGTTTGTTGGTTTGTTGGTTTGTTGGTTTGTTGGTTTGTTGTTTTGTTGGTTTGTTTGTTTATTGGTTTGTTGGTTTGTTGGTTTGTTGGTTTGTTGGTTTGTTGGTTTGTTGGTTTATTGGTTTGTTGGTTTGTTGGTTTGTTTGATTGTTGGTTTGTTTGTTTGTTGGTTTGTTGGTTTGTTGGTTTGTTTGTTTGTTGGTTTGTTCGTTTGTTGGCTTGTTCGCTTGTTGGCTTGTTGGCTTGTTGGTTTGTTGGTTTGTTGGTTTGTTGGTTTGTTGGTTTGTAGGTTTGTTTGATTGTTGGTTTGTTTGTTTGTTGGCCTGTTGGCTTGTTGGTTTGTTGGCTTGTTGGTTTTTTGGTTTGTTGGTTTTTTGGTTTATTGGCTTCTTGGTTTGTTGGTTTGTTGGTTTGTTGGTTTGTTGGTTTGTTGGTTTGTTGGTTTGTTGGTTTGTTGGTTTGTTCGTTTGTTGGTTTGTTTGTTTGCTGGTTTGTTGGTTTGTTGGTTTGTTGTTTTGTTGGTTTGTTGGTTTGTTGGTTTGTTGGTTTGTTGGTTTGTTGGTTTGTTGGTTTGTTGGTTTGTTGGTTTGTTGGTTTGTTGGTTTGTTTGTTTGTTGGTTTGTTGGTGTGTTCGTTTGTTCGTTTGTTGGCTTGTTGGTTTGTTTGATTGTTGGTTTGTTTGTTTGTTGGCTTGTTGGTTTGTTGGTTTGTTGGTTTGTTGGTTTGTTGGTTTGTTGGTTTATTGGTTTGTTGGTTTGTTTGATTGTTGGTTTGTTTGCTTGTTGGCTTGTTGGCTTGTTGGTTTGTTGGCTTGTTGGTTTGTTGGTTTGTTCGTTTTTTAGTTTGTTCGTTTGTTGGCTTGTTGGTTTGTTGGCTTGTTGGCTTGTTGGTTTGTTGGTTTGTTCGTTTGTTGGTTTTTTGTTTTGTTGGCTTGTTGGCTTGTTGGTATGTTGGTTTGTTGGTTTGTTGGTTTGTTCGTTTGTTCGTTTGTTGGCTTGTTGGTTTGTTGGCTTGTTGGCTTGTTGTTTTGTTGGTCTGTTAGTTTGTTGGTTTGTTGGTTTGTTGGTTTGTTGTTTTGTTGGTTTGTTTGTTTATTTGTTTGTTGGTTTATTGGTTTGTTGGTTTGTTGGTTTGTTGGTTTGTTGGTTTGTTGGTTTGTTGGTTTGTTGGTTTGTTGGTTTGTTGGTTTGTTGGTTTGTTGGTTTATTGGTTTGTTGGTTTGTTGGTTTGTTGGTTTGTTTAATTGTTTGTTTGTTTGTTTGTTGGTTTGTTGGTTTGTTCCTTTGTTCGTTTGTTGGCTTGTTGGTTTGTTGACTTGTTGGCTTGTTGGTTTGTTGGCTTCTTGGCTTGTTGTTTTGTTGGTTTGTTGGTTTGTTGGTTTGTTGGTTTGTTGGTTTGTTGGTTTGTTGGTTTATTGGTTTGTTGGTTTGTTGGTTTGTTGGTTTGTTTAATTGTTGGTTTGTTTGTTTGTTGGTTTGTTGGTTTGTTCGTTTGTTCCTTTGTTGGCTTGTTGGTTTGTTGACTTGTTGGCTTGTTGGTTTGTTGGCTTCTTGGCTTGTTGTTTTGTTGGATTGTTGGTTTGTTGGTTTGTTGGTTTGTTGGTTTGTTGGTTTGTTGGTTTGTTGGTTTGTTGGTTTGTTGGTTTGTTGGTTTATTGGTTTGTTGTTTTGTTGGTTTGTTTGTTTATTGGTTTGTTGGTTTGTTGGTTTGTTGGTTTGTTGGTTTGTTGGTTTGTTGGTTTATTGGTTTGTTGGTTTGTTGGTTTGTTTGATTGTTGGTTTGTTTGTTTGTTGGTTTGTTGGTTTGTTGGTTTGTTTGTTTGTTGGTTTGTTCGCTTGTTGGCTTGTTGGCTTGTTGGTTTGTTGGTTTGTTGGTTTGTTGGTTTGTTGGTTTGTAGGTTTGTTTGATTGTTGGTTTGTTTGTTTGTTGGCCTGTTGGCTTGTTGGTTTGTTGGCTTGTTGGTTTTTTGGTTTGTTAGTTTTTTGGTTTGTTGGCTTGTTGGTTTGTTGGTTTGTTGATTTGTTGGTTTGTTGGTTTGTTGGTTTGTTGGTTTGTTGGTTTGTTGGTTTGTTGGTTTGTTCGTTTGTTGGTTTGTTTGTTTGCTGGTTTGTTGGTTTGTTGGTTTGTTGCTTTGTTGGTTTGTTGGTTTGTTGGTTTGTTGGTTTGTTGGTTTGTTGGTTTGTTGGTTTGTTGGTTTGTTTGTTTGTTGGTTTGTTGGTGTGTTCGTTTGTTCGTTTGTTGGCTTGTTGGTTTGTTGACTTGTTGGTTTGTTGGTTTGTTGGTTTGTTTGAATGTTGGTTTGTTTGTTTGTTGGCTTGTTGGTTTGTTGGTTTGTTGGTTTGTTGGTTTGTTGGTTTGTTGGTTTGTTGGTTTGTTGGTTTGTTTGATTGTTGGTTTGTTTGCTTGTTGGCTTGTTGGCTTGTTGGTTTGTTGGCTTGTTGGTTTGTTGGTTTGTTCGTTTTTTAGTTTGTTCGTTTGTTGGCTTGTTGGTTTGTTGGCTTGTTGGCTTGTTGGTGTGTTGGTTTGTTCGTTTGTTGGTTTTTTGTTTTGTTGGCTTGTTGGCTTGTTGGTATGTTGGTTTGTTGGTTTGTTGGTTTGTTCGTTTGTTCGTTTGTTGTATTGTTGGTTTGTTGGCTTGTTGGCTTGTTGTTTTGTTGGTCTGTTAGTTTGTTGGTTTGTTGGTTTGTTGGTTTGTTGTTTTGTTGGTTTGTTTGTTTATTTGTTTGTTGGTTTGTTGGTTTACTGGTTTGTTGGTTTGTTGGTTTGTTGGTTTGTTGGTTTGTTGGTTTGTTGGTTTGTTGGTTTGTTGGTTTGTTGGTTTGTTGGTTTGTTGGTTTGTTGGTTTATTGGTTTGTTGGTTTGTTGGTTTGTTGGTTTGTTTCATTGTTTGTTTGTTTGTTTGTTGGTTTGTTGGTTTGTTCGTTTGTTCGTTTGTTGGCTTGTTGGTTTGTTGACTTGTTGGCTTGTTGGTTTGTTGGCTTCTTGGCTTGTTGTTTTGTTGGTTTGTTGGTTTGTCGGTTTGTTGGTTTGTTGGTTTGTTGGTTTGTTGGTTTGTTGGTTTGTTCGTTTGTTCGTTTGTTGGTTTGTCTGTTTGTTGGTTTGTTCGTTTGTTGGCTTGTTGGTTTGTTGGTTTGTTGGCTTGTTGGTTTGTTGGTTTGTTGGTTTCTTGGTTTGTTGGTTTGTTGGTTTGTTGGTTTGTTGGTTTGTTGGTTTGTTGGTTTGTTGGTTTGTTGGTTTGTTGGTTTGTTCGTTTTTTGGTTTGTTGGCTTGTTGGTTTGTTGGTTTGTTGGTTTGTTCGTTTGTTGGTTTTTTGGTTTGGTGGTTTGTTCGTTTGTTGGTTTGTTGGTTTGTTGGTTTGTTGGCTTGTTGGTTTGTTCGTTTGTTGGTTTTTTGGTTTGTTGGTTTGTTGGTTTGTTGGTTTTTTGGTTTTTTGGTTTGTTGGTTTGTTGGTTTGTTCGTTTGTTGGCTTGTTGGCTTGTTGGTTTGTTGGCTTTTTGGCTTGTTGGTTTGGTGGTTTGTTTGCTTGTTAATTTTTGGGTTTGTTGGTTTGTTGGCTTGTTCGTTTGTTGGTTTGTTGGTTTTTTTTTTGTTGGTTTGTTGGTTAATTTGTTTGTTGGTTTTGTGTTTTGTTGGTTTGTTGGTTTGTTTGTTTGTTGGTTTGTGGTTTGTTGGTTTGTTGAATTGTTGGTTTGTTGGTTTGTTGGTTTGTTTGTTTGTTGGTTTGTTCGTTTGTTGGCTTGTTGGCTTGTTGGCTTGTTGGCTTGTTGGCTTGTTGGTTTGTTGGTTTGTTGGTTTGTTGGTTTGTTGGTTTGTTGGTTTGTTTGATTGTTGGTTTGTTTGTTTGTTGGCTTGTTGGTTTGTTGGTTTATTGGTTTGTTGGTTTGTTGGTTTGTTGGTTTGTTTGTCTGTTGGTTTGTTCGTTTGTTGGCTTGTTGGCTTGTTGGTTTGTTCGTTTGTTGGCTTGTTGGCTTGTTGGCTTGTTGGTTTATTGGCTTGTTGGTTTTTTGGTTTGTTGGTTTTTTGGTTTGTTGGTTTGTTCGTTTGTTGGCTTGTTGGCTTGTTGGCTTGTTGGCTTGTTGGCTTGTTGGCTTGTTGGCTTGTTGGCTTGTTGGTTTGTTGGTTTGTTCGTTTGTTGGTTTGTTTGTTTGTTGGTTTGTTGGTTTGTTGGTTTGTTGGTTTGTTGGTTTGTTGGTTTGTTGGTTTGTTGGTTTGTTGGTTTGTTGGTTTGTTGGTTTGTTGGTTTGTTGGTTTGTTGGTTTGTTGGTTTGTTGGTTTGTTGGTTTGTTCGTTTGTTCGTTTGTTGGTTTGTTGGCTTGTTGGTTTGTTGGTTTGTTGGTTTGTTGGTTTGTTGGTTTGTTGGTTTGTTGGTTTGTTGCTTTGTTGGTTTGTTGGCTTGTTGGTTTGTTGGTTTGTTGGTTTGTTTGTTTGTTGGTTTTTTGGTTTTGTGGTTTGTTCGTTTGTTGGTTTGTTGGTTGGTTAGTTTGTTTGTTTGTTTGTTGGTTTTTTGGTTTGTTGGTTTGTTGGTTTGTTGGTTTTTTGGTTTGTTGGCTTGTTGGTTTGTTTTTTTTGTTGGTTTGTTTGTTAATTTGTTTGTTGGTTTGTTGTTTTGTTGGTTTGTTGGTTTGTTTGTTTGTTGGTTTGTTGGTTTGTTGGTTTGTTGGTTTATTGGTTTGTTTGTTTGTTGGTTTGTTCGTTTGTTGGCTTGTTGGCTTGTTGGCTTGTTGGCTTGTTGGTTTGTTGGTTTATTGGTTTGTTGGTTTGTTGGTTTGTTGGTTTGTTGGTTTGTTTGATTGTTGGTTTGTTTGTTTGTTGGTTTGTTGGTTTGTTTGTTTGTTGGTTTGTTGGTTTGTTGGTTTGTTGGTTTGTTGGTTTGTTGGTTAGTTGGTTTGTTGGTTTGTTGGTTTGTTGGTTTGTTGGTTTGTTGGTTTGTTTGATGGTTGGTTTGTTTATTTGTTGGCTTGTTGGTTTGTTGGTTTGTTGGTTTGTTGGTTTGTTGGTTTGTTGGTTTGTTGGTTTGTTGGTTTGTTGGTTTGTTGGTTTGTTTGATTGTTGGTTTGTTTGTTTGTTGGCTTGTTGTGTTGTTGGTTTGTTGGCTTGTTGGTTTGTTGGCTTGTTGGTTTGTTGGTTTGTTCGTTTTTTAGTGTGTTCGTTTGTTGGCTTGTTGGTTTGTTGGCTTGTTGGCTTGTTGGTTTGTTGGCTTGTTGGTTTGTTGGTTTGTTCGTTTGTTGGTTTTTTGGTTTGTTGGCTTGTTGGCTTGTTGGTATGTTGGTTTGTTGGTTTGTTGGTTTGTTCGTTTGTTCGTTTGTTGGCTTGTTGGTTTGTTGGCTTGTTGGCTTGTTGTTTTGTTGGTTTGTTGGTTTGTTGGTTTGTTGGTTTGTTGGTTTGTTGTTTTGTTGGTTTGTTTGTTTATTGGTTTGTTGTTTTGTTGGTTTGTTTGTTTGTTGGTTTGTTGGTTTGTTGGTTTATTGGTTTGTTGGTTTGTTGGTTTGTTTGATTGTTGGTTTGTTTGTTTGTTGGCTTGTTGGTTTGTTGGTTTGTTGGTTTGTTGGTTTGTTGGTTTGTTTTTTTGTTGGTTTGTTGGTTTGTTGGTTTGTTGGTTTATTGGTTTGTTTGTTTGTTGGTTTGTTCGTTTGTTGGCTTGTTGGCTTGTTGGCTTGTTGGCTTGTTGGTTTGTTAGTTTCTTGGTTTGTTGGTATGTTGGTTTGTTGGTTTGTTGGTTTGTTTGAATGTTGGTTTGTTTGTTTGTTGGTTTGTTGGTTTGTTTGTTTGTTGGTTTGTTGGTTTGTTTGTTTGTTGGTTTGTTGGTTTGTTTGTTTGTTGGTTTGTTGGTTTGTTTGTTTGTTGGTTTGTTGGTTTGTTTGTTTGTTGGTTTGTTGGTTTGTTGGTTTGTTGGTTTGTTGGTTTGTTGGTTTGTTGGTTTGTTGGTTTGTTGGTTTGTTGGTTTGTTGGTTTGTTTGATGGTTGGTTTGTTTGTTTGTTGGCTTGTTGGTTTGTTGGTTTGTTGGTTTTATTGGTTTGTTGGTTTGTTGGTTTATTGGTTTGTTGGTTTGTTGGTTTGTTGGTTCGTTTAATTGTTGGTTTGTTTGTTTGTTGGTTTGTTGGTTTGTTGGTTTGTTCGTTTGTTCGTTTGTTGGCTTGTTGGTTTGTTGACTTGTTCGCTTGTTGGTTTGTTGGCTTCTTGGCTTGTTGTTTTGTTGGTTTGTTGGTTTGTTGGTTTGTCGGTTTGTTGGTTTGTTGGTTTGTTGGTTTGTTTGTTTGTTCGTTTGTTCGTTTGTTGGTTTGTCTGTTTGTTGGTTTGTTCGTTTGTTGGATTGTTGGTTTGTTGGTTTGTTGGCTTGTTGGTTTGTTGGTTTGTTGGTTTCTTGGTTTGTTGGTTTGTTGGTTTGTTGGTTTGTTGGTTTGTTGGTTTGTTGGTTTGTTGGTTTGTTGGTTTGTTGGTTTGTTGGTTTGTTCGTTTTTTGGTTTGTTGGCTTGTTGGTTTGTTGGTTTGTTGGTTTGTTCGTTTGTTGGTTTTTTGGTTTGGTGGTTTGTTCGTTTGTTGGTTTGTTGGTTTGTTGGTTTGTTGGCTTGTTGGTTCGTTCGTTTGTTGGTTTTTTGGTTTGTTGGTTTGTTGGTTTGTTGGTTTTTTGGTTTTTTGGTTTGTTGGTTTGTTGGTTTGTTCGTTTGTTGGCTTGTTGGCTTGTTGGTTTGTTGGCTTTTTGGCTTGTTGGTTTGGTGGTTTGTTTGCTTGTTAATTTTTGGGTTTGTTGGTTTGTTGGCTTGTTCGTTTGTTGGTTTGTTGGTTTTTTTTTTGTTGGTTTGTTGGTTAATTTGTTTGTTGGTTTTGTGTTTTGTTGGTTTGTTGGTTTGTTTGTTTGTTGGTTTGTTGGTTTGTTGGTTTGTTGAATTGTTGGTTTGTTGGTTTGCTGGTTTGTTTGTTTGTTGGTTTGTTCGTTTGTTGGCTTGTTGGCTTGTTGGCTTGTTGGCTTGTTGGCTTGTTGGTTTGTTGGTTTGTTGGTTTGTTGGTTTGTTGGTTTGTTGGTTTGTTTGATTGTTGGTTTGTTTGTTTGTTGGCTTGTTGGTTTGTTGGTTTGTTGGTTTGTTGGTTTGTTGGTTTGTTAGTCTGTTGGTTTGTTCGTTTGTTGGCTTGTTGGCTTGTTGGCTTGTTGGTTTGTTGGTTTGTTGGTTTGTTGGTTTGTTTGATTGTTGGTTTGTTTGTTTGTTGGCTTGTTGGCTTGTTGGTTTGTTGGCTTGTTGGTTTTTTGGTTTGTTGGTTTTTTGGTTTGTTGGCTTGTTGGTTTGTTGGTTTGTTTGTTTGTTGGTTTGTTCGTTTGTTGGCTTGTTGGCTTGTTGGCTTGTTGGCTTGTTGGCTTGTTGGCTTGTTGGCTTGTTGGCTTGTTGGTTTGTTGGTTTGTTCGTTTGTTGGTTTGTTTGTTTGTTGGTTTGTTGGTTTGTTGGTTTATTGGTTTGTTGGTTTGTTGGTTTGTTGGTTTGTTGGTTTGTTGGTTTGTTGGTTTGTTGGTTTGTTGGTTTGTTGGTTTGTTGGTTTGTTGGTTTGTTCGTTTGTTCGTTTGTTGGTTTGTTGGCTTGTTGGTTTGTTGGTTTGTTGGTTTGTTGGTTTGTTGCTTTGTTGGTTTGTTGGCTTGTTGGTTTGTTGGTTTGTTGGTTTGTTCGTTTGTTGGTTTTTTGGTTTTGTGGTTTGTTCGTTTGTTGGTTTGTTGGTTGGTTAGTTTGTTTGTTTGTTTGTTGGTTTTTTGGTTTGTTGGTTTGTTGGTTTGTTGGTTTTTTGGTTTGTTGGCTTGTTGGTTTGTTTTTTTTGTTGGTTTGTTTGTTAATTTGTTTGTTGGTTTGTTGTTTTGTTGGTTTGTTGGTTTGTTTGTTTGTTGGTTTGTTGGTTTGTTGGTTTGTTGGTTTATTGGTTTGTTTGTTTGTTGGTTTGTTCGTTTGTTGGCTTGTTGGCTTGTTGGCTTGTTGGCTTGTTGGTTTGTTGGTTTATTGGTTTGTTGGTTTGTTGGTTTGTTGGTTTGTTGGTTTGTTTGATTGTTGGTTTGTTTGTTTGTTGGTTTGTTGGTTTGTTGGTTTGTTTGTTTGTTGGTTTGTTGGTTTGTTTGTTTGTTGGTTTGTTGGTTTGTTGGTTTGTTGGTTTGTTGGTTTGTTGGTTTGTTGGTTTGTTGGTTTGTTGGTTTGTTGGTTTGTTGGTTTGTTGGTTTGTTGGTTTGTTTAATGGTTGGTTTGTTTGTTTGTTGGCTTGTTGGTTTGTTGGTTTGTTGGTTTGTTGGTTTGTTGGTTTGTTGGTTTGTTGGTTTGTTGGTTTGTTGGTTTGTTTGATTGTTGGTTTGTTTGTTTGTTGGCTTGTTGTGTTGTTGGTTTGTTGGCTTGTTGGTTTGTTGGCTTGTTGGTTTGTTGGTTTGTTCGTTTTTTAGTTTGTTCGTTTGTTGGCTTGTTGGTTTGTTGGCTTGTTGGCTTGTTGGTTTGTTGGCTTGTTGGTTTGTTGGTTTGTTCGTTTGTTGGTTTTTTGGTTTGTTGGCTTGTTGGCTTGTTGGTATGTTGGTTTGTTGGTTTGTTGGTTTGTTCGTTTGTTCGTTTGTTGGCTTGTTGGTTTGTTGGCTTGTTGGCTTGTTGTTTTGTTGGTTTGTTGGTTTGTTGGTTTGTTGGTTTGTTGGTTTGTTGGTTTGTTGTTTTGTTGGTTTGTTTGTTTATTGGTTTGTTGTTTTGTTGGTTTGTTTGTTTGTTGGTTTGTTGGTTTGTTGGTTTATTGGTTTGTTGGTTTGTTGGTTTGTTTGTTTGTTGGCTTGTTGGTTTATTGGTTTGTTGGTTTGTTGGTTTGTTTGTTTGTTGGTTTGTTGGTTTGTTGGTTTGTTGGTTTGTTGGTTTATTGGTTTGTTTGTTTGTTGGTTTGTTCGTTTGTTGGCTTGTTGGCTTGTTGGCTTGTTGGTTTGTTTGTTTGTTAGTTTCTTGGTTTGTTGGTTTGTTGGTTTGTTGGTTTGTTGGTTTGTTTGAATGTTGGTTTGTTTGTTTGTTGGTTTGTTGGTTTGTTTGTTTGTTGGTTTGTTGGTTTGTTGGTTTGTTTGTTTGTTGGTTTGTTGGTTTGTTTGCTTGTTGGTTTGTTGGTTTGTTTGTTTGTTGGTTTGTTGGTTTGTTTGTTTGTTGGTTTGTTGGTTTGTTGGTTTGTTGGTTTGTTGGTTTGTTGGTTTGTTAGTTTGTTGGTTTGTTGGTTTGTTGGTTTGTTGGTTTGTTGGTTTGTTTGATGGTTGGTTTGTTTGTTTGTTGGCTTGTTGGTTTGTTGGTTTTATTGGTTTGTTGGTTTGTTGGTTTGTTGGTTTGTTGGTTTGTTGGTTTGTTGGTTTGTTGGTTTGTTTGATTGTTGGTTTGTTTGTTTGTTGGCTTGTTGTGTTGTTGGTTTGTTGGCTTGTTGGTTTGTTGGCTTGTTGGTTTGTTGGCTTGTTCGTTTTTTAGTTTGTTCGTTTATTGGCTTGTTGGTTTGTTGGCTTGTTGGCTTGTTGGTTTGTTGGTTTGTTCGTTTGTTGGTTTTTTGGTTTGTTGGCTTGTTGGCTTGTTGGTATGTTGGTTTGTTGGTTTGTTGGTTTGTTCGTTTGTTCGTTTGTTGGCTTGTTGGTTTGTTGGCTTGTTGGCTTGTTGTTTTGTTGGTTTGTTGGTTTGTTGGTTTGTTGGTTTGTTGGTTTGTTGGTTTGTTGTTTTGTTGTCTTGTTTGTTTATTGGTTTGTTGTTTTGTTGGTTTGTTTGTTTGTTGGTTTGTTGGTTTGTTGGTTTATTGGTTTGTTGGTTTGTTGGTTTGTTTGATTGTTGGTTTGTTTGTTTGTTGGCTTGTTGATTTGTTGGTTTGTTGGTTTGTTGGTTTGTTGGTTTGTTTGTTTGTTGGTTTGTTGGTTTGTTGGTTTGTTGGTTTGTTGGTTTATTGGTTTGTTTGTTTGTTGGTTTGTTCGTTTGTTGGCTTGTTGGCTTGTTGGCTTGTTGGCTTGTTGGTTTGTTAGTTTCTTGGTTTGTTGGTTTGTTGGTTTGTTGGTTTGTTGGTTTGTTTGAATGTTGGTTTGTTTGTTTGTTGGTTTGTTGGTTTGTTTGTTTGTTGGTTTGTTGGTTTGTTTGTTTGTTGGTTTGTTGGTTTGTTGGTTTGTTGGTTTGTTGGTTTGTTGGTTTGTTTGTTTGTTGGTTTGTTCTTTGGTTGGCTTGTTGGTTTGTTGGTTTGTTGGTTTGTTGGTTTGTTTGATTGTTGGTTTGTTTGTTTGTTGGCTTGTTGGTTTGTTGGTTTGTTGGTTTGTTGGTTTGTTGGTTTATTGGTTTGTTGGTTTGTTTGATTGTTGGTTTGTTTGCTTGTTGGCTTATTGGCTTGTTGGTTTGTTTTCTTGTTGGTTTGTTGGTTTGTTCGTTTTTTAGTTTGTTCGTTTGTTGGCTTGTTGGTTTGTTGGCTTGTTGGCTTGTTGGTTTGTTGGTTTGTTCGTTTGTTGGTTTTTTGGTTTGTTGGCTTGTTGGCTTGTTGGTATGTTGGTTTGTTGGTTTGTTGGTTTGTTCGTTTGTTCGTTTGTTGGCTTGTTGGTTTGTTGGCTTGTTGGCTTGTTGTTTTGTTGGTTTGTTGGTTTGTTGGTTTGTTGGTTTGTTGTTTTGTTGGTTTGTTTGTTTATTGGTTTGTTGGTTTGTTGGTTTGTTGGTTTGTTGGTTTGTTGGTTTGTTGGTTTGTTGGTTTGTTGGTTTGTTGGTTTGTTGGTTTGTTGGTTTGTTGGTTTATTGGTTTGTTGGTTTGTTGGTTTGTTTGATTGTTGGTTTGTTTGTTTGTTGGTTTGTTGGTGTGTTCGTTTGTTCGTTTGTTGGCTTGTTGGTTTGTTGACTTGTTGGTTTGTTGGTTTGTTGGTTTGTTTGATTGTTGGTTTGTTTGTTTGTTGGCTTGTTGGTTTGTTGGTTTGTTGGTTTGTTGGTTTGTTGGTTTATTGGTTTGTTGGTTTGTTTGATTGTTGGTTTGTTTGCTTGTTGGCTTGTTGGCTTGTTGGTTTGTTGGCTTGTTGGTTTGTTGGTTTGTTCGTTTTTTAGTTTGTTCGTTTGTTGGCTTGTTGGTTTGTTGGCTTGTTGGCTTGTTGGTTTGTTGGTTTGTTCGTTTGTTGGTTTTTTGGTTTGTTGGCTTGTTGGCTTGTTGGTATGTTGGTTTCTTGGTTTGTTGGTTTGTTCGTTTGTTCGTTTGTTGGCTTGTTGGTTTGTTGGCTTGTTGGCTTGTTGTTTTGTTGGTCTGTTAGTTTGTTGGTTTGTTGGTTTGTTGGTTTGTTGTTTTATTGGTTTGTTTGTTTATTTGTTTGTTGGTTTGTTGGTTTATTGGTTTGTTGGTTTGTTGGTTTGTTGGTTTGTTGGTTTGTTGGTTTGTTGGTTTGTTGGTTTGTTGGTTTGTTGGTTTATTGGTTTGTTGGTTTGTTGGTTTGTTTGATTGTTGGTTTGTTTGTTTGTTGGCTTGTTGGTTTGTTGGTTTGTTGGTTTGTTGGTTTGTTGGTTTGTTTGTTTGTTGGTTTGTTGGTTTGTTGGTTTGTTGGTTTCTTGGTTTATTGGTTTGTTTGTTTGTTGGTTTGTTCGTTTGTTGGATTGTTGGCTTGTTGGCTTGTTGGTTTGTTGGTTTCTTGGTTTATTGGTTTGTTTGTTTGTTGGTTTGTTCGTTTGTTGGATTGTTGGCTTGTTGGCTTGTTGGCTTGTTGGTTTGTTAGTTTCTTGGTTTGTTGGTTTGTTGGTTTGTTGGTTTGTTGGTTTGTTTGAATGTTGGTTTGTTTGTTTGTTGGTTTGTTGGTTTGTTTGTTTGTTGGTTTGTTGGTTTGTTTGTTTGTTGGTTTGTTGGTTTGTTGGTTTGTTGGTTTGTTGGTTTGTTGGTTTGTTGGTTTGTTTGTTTGTTGGTTTGTTCTTTGGTTGGCTTGTTGGTTTGTTGGTTTGTTGGTTTGTTGGTTTGTTGGTTTGTTGGTTTGTTGGTTTATTTTTTTGTTGGTTTGTTTGATTGTTGGTTTGTTTGCTTGTTGGCTTATTGGCTTGTTGGTTTGTTGGCTTGTTGGTTTGTTGGTTTGTTCGTTTTTTAGTTTGTTCGTTTGTTAGCTTGTTGGTTTGTTGGCTTGTTGGCTTGTTGGTTTGTTGGTTTGTTGGTTTTTTGGTTTGTTGGCTTGTTGGCTTGTTGGTATGTTGGTTTGTTGGTTTGTTGGTTTGTTCGTTTGTTCGTTTGTTGGCTTGTTGGTTTGTTGGCTTGTTGGCTTGTTGTTTTGTTGGTTTGTTGGTTTGTTGGTTTGTTGGTTTGTTGGTTTGTTGGTTTGTTGGTTTGTTGGTTTGTTGGTTTGTTGGTTTGTTTGTTTGTTGGTTTGTTCTTTGGTTGGCTTGTTGGTTTGTTGGTTTGTTGGTTTGTTGGTTTGTTGGTTTGTTGGTTTGTTGGTTTATTGGTTTGTTGGTTTGTTTGATTGTTGGTTTATTGGTTTGTTGGTTTGTTGGTTTGTTTGATTGTTAGTTTGTTTGTTTGTTGGTTTGTTGGTGTGTTCGTTTGTTCGTTTGTTGGCTTGTTGGTTTGTTGACTTGTTGGTTTGTTGGTTTGTTGGTTTGTTTGATTGTTGGTTTGTTTGTTTGTTGGCTTGTTGGTCTGTTAGTTTGTTGGTCTGTTAGTTTGTTGGTTTGTTGGTTTGTTTGTTTGTTGGCTTGTTGGTCTGTTGTTTTGTTGGTCTGTTAGTTTGTTGGTTTGTTGGTTTGTTGGTTTGTTGTTTTGTTGGTTTGTTTGTTTATTTGTTTGTTGGTTTGTTGGTTTATTGGTTTGTTGGTTTGTTGGTTTGTTGGTTTGTTGGTTTGTTGGTTTGTTGGTTTGTTGGTTTGTTGGTTTGTTGGTTTGTTGGTTTGTTGGTTTGTTGGTTTATTGGTTTGTTGGTTTGTTGGTTTGTTGGTTTGTTTAATTGTTGGTTTGTTCGTTTGTTCGTTTGTTGGCTTGTTGGTTTGTTGACTTGTTGGCTTGTTGGTTTGTTGGTTTCTTGGCTTGTTGTTTTGTTGGTTTGTTGGTTTGTTGGTTTGTTGGTTTGTTGGTTTGTTGGTTTCTTGGTTTGTTGGTTTGTTGGTTTGTTGGTTTGTTGTTTTGTTGGTTTGTTTGTTTATTGGTTTGTTGGTTTGTTGGTTTGTTGGTTTGTTGGTTTGTTGGTTCGTTGGTTTGTTGGTTTATTGGTTTGTTGGTTTGTTGGTTTGTTTGATTGTTGGTTTGTTTGTTTGTTGGTTTGTTGGTTTGCTGGTTTGTTTGTTTGTTGGTTTGTTCGTTTGTTGGCTTGTTCGCTTGTTGGCTTGTTGGCTTGTTGGTTTGTTGGTTTGTTGGTTTGTTGGTTTGTTGGTTTGTTGGTTTGTAGGTTTGTTTGATTGTTGGTTTGTTTGTTTGTTGGCCTGTTGGCTTGTTGGTTTGTTGGCTTGTTGGTTTTTTGGTTTGTTGGTTTTTTGGTTTGTTGGCTTGTTGGTTTGTTGGTTTGTTGGTTTGTTGGTTTGTTGGTTTGTTGGTTTGTTGGTTTGTTTGTTTGTTGGTTTGTTTGTTTGCTGGTTTGTTAGTTTGTTGGTTTGTTGTTTTGTTGGTTTGTTGGTTTGTTGGTTTGTTGGTTTGTTGGTTTATTGGTTTGTTGGTTTGTTGGTTTGTTGGTTTGTTGGTTTGTTGGTTTGTTGGTTTGTTGGTTTGTTGGTTTGTTGATTTGTTGGTTTGTTCGTTTGTTGGTTTGTTGGCTTGTTGGTTTGTTGGTTTGTTGGTTTGTTGGTTTGTTTGTTTGTTGGTTTGTTGGTTTGTTGCTTTGTTGGTTTGTTGGCTTGTTGCTTTGTTGGTTTGTTGGTTTGTTGGTTTTTTGGTTTGTTGGCTTGTTGGTTTGTTGGTTTGTTGGTTTGTTCGTTTGTTGGTTTTTTGGTTTGGTGGTTTGTTCGTTTGTTGGTTTGTTGGTTGGTTAGTTTGTTCGTTTGTTGGTTTTTTGGTATGTTGGTTTGTTGGTTTGTTGGTTTGTTGGTTTATTGGTTTGTTGGTTTGTTGGTTTGTTGGTTTGTTTAATTGTTGGTTTGTTTGTTTGTTGGTTTGTTGGTTTGTTCGTTTGTTCGTTTGTTGGCTTGTTGGTTTGTTGACTTGTTGGCTTGTTGGTTTGTTGGCTTCTTGGCTTGTTGTTTTGTTGGTTTGTTGGTTTGTTGGTTTGTTGGTTTGTTGGTTTGTTGGTTTGTTGGTTTGTTGGTTTGTTGTTTTGTTGGTTTGTTTGTTTATTGGTTTGTTGGTTAGTTGGTTTGTTGGTTTGTTGGTTTGTTGGTTTGTTGGTTTGTTGGTTTATTGGTTTGTTGGTTTGTTGGTTTGTTTGATTGTTGGTTTGTTTGTTTGTTGGTTTGTTCGTTTGCTGGTTTGTTTGTTTGTTGGTTTGTTCGTTTGTTGGCTTGTTCGCTTGTTGGCTTGTTGGCTTGTTGGTTTGTTGGTTTGTTGGTTTGTTGGTTTGTTGGTTTGTAGGTTTGTTTGATTGTTGGTTTGTTTGTTTGTTGGCCTGTTGGCTTGTTGGTTTGTTGGCTTGTTGGTTTTTTGGTTTGTTGGTTTTTTGGTTTGTTGGCTTGTTGGTTTGTTGGTTTGTTGGTTTGTTGGTTTGTTGGTTTGTTGGTTTGTTGATTTGTTGGTTTGTTGGTTTGTTGGTTTGTTGGTTTGTTGGTTTGTTGGTTTGTTGGTTTGTTGGTTTGTTGGTTTGTTCGTTTGTTGGTTTGTTTGTTTGCTGGTTTGTTAGTTTGTTGGTTTGTTGTTTTGTTGGTTTGTTGGTTTGTTGGTTTGTTGGTTTGTTGGTTTGTTGGTTTGTTGGTTTGTTGGTTTGTTGGTTTGTTGGTTTGTTGGTTTGTTCGTTTGTTGGTTTGTTGGCTTGTTGGTTTGTTGGTTTGTTGGTTTGTTGGTTTGTTTGTTTGCTGGTTTGTTGGTTTGTTGCTTTGTTGGTTTGTTGGCTTGTTGCTTTGTTGGTTTGTTGGTTTGTTGGTTTTTTGGTTTGTTGGCTTGTTGGTTTGTTGGTTTGTTGGTTTGTTCGTTTGTTGGTTTTTTGGTTTGGTGGTTTGTTCGTTTGTTGGTTTGTTGGTTGGTTAGTTTGTTCGTTTGTTGGTTTTTTGGTATGTTGGTTTGTTGGTTTTTTGGTTTGGTGGCTTGTTGGTTTGTTCGTTTGTTGGCTTGTTGGTTTGTTTTTTTTGTTGGCTTGTTTGTTAATTTGTTTGTTGGTTTGTTGTTTTGTTGGTTTGTTGGTTTGTTTGTTTGTTGGTTTGTTGGTTTGTTGGTTTGTTGGTTTATTGGTTTGTTTGTTTGTTGGTTTGTTCGTTTGTTGGCTTGTTGGCTTGTTGGGTTGTTCGCTTGTTGGTTTGTTGGTTTGTTGGTTTGTTGGTTTGTTGGTTTGTTGGTTTGTTGGTTTTTTTGATTGTCGGTTTGTTTGTTTGTTGGTTTGTTGGTTTGTTTGTTTGTTGGTTTGTTGGTTTGTTTGTTTGTTGGTTTGTTGGCTTGTTGGTTTGTTGGTGTTGGTTTGTTTGTTTGTTGGTTTGTTCGTTTGTTGGCTTGTTGGCTTGTTGGCTTGTTGGCTTGTTGGTTTGTTGGTTTGTTGGTTTGTTGGTTTATTGGTTTGTTGGTTTGTTTGTTTGTTGGTTTGTTTGTTTGTTTAATTGTTGGTTTGTTTGTTTGTTGGCTTGCTGGTTTGTTGGTTTGTTGGTTTGTTGGTTTGTTGGTTCGTTGGTTTGTTGGTTTGTTTGATTGTTGGTTTGTTTGCTTGTCGGCTTGTTGGCTTGCTGGTTTGTTGGCTTGTTGGTTTGTTGGTTTGTTCGTTTTTTAGTTTGTTCGTTTGTTGGCTTGTTGGTTTGTTGGCTTGTTGGCTTGTTGGTTTGTTGGTTTGTTGGTTTGTTGGTTTGTTTGTTTGTTGGTTTTTTGGTTTGTTGGCTTGTTGGCTTGTTGGTATGTTGGTTTGTTGGTTTGTTGGTTTGTTCGTTTGTTCGTTTGTTGGCTTGTTGGCTTGTTGGCTTGCTGGCTTGCTGGTTTGTTGGTTTGTTGGTTTGTTAGTTTGTTGGTTTGTTGGTTTGTTGGTTTGTTGGTTTGTTGGTTTGTTGTTTTGTTGGTTTGTTTGTTTATTGGTTTGTTGGTTTGTTGGTTTTTTGGTTTGTTGGTTTGTTGGTTTGTTGGTATGTTGGTTTGTTGGTTTGTTGGTTTATTGGTTTGTTGGTTTGTTGGTTTGTTTGATTGTTGGTTTGTTTGTTTGTTGGTTTGTTGGTTTGTTCGTTTGTTCGTTTGTTGTCTTGTTGGTTTGTTGGCTTGTTGGCTTCTTGGCTTGTTGTTTTGTTGGTTTGTTGGTTTGTTGGTTTGTTGGTTTGTTGGTTTGTTGTTTTGTTGGTTTGTTTGTTTATTGGTTTGTTGGTTTGTTGGTTTATTGGTTTGTTGGTTTGTTGGTTTATTGGTTTGTTGGTTTGTTGGTTTGTTTGATTGTTGGTTTGTTTGTTTGTTGGTTTGTTGGTTTGTTGGTTAGTTTGTTTGTTGGTTTGTTCGTTTGTTGGCTTGTTCGCTTGTTGGCTTGCTGGCTTGTTGGTTTGTTGGTTTGTTGGCTTGTTGGCTTATTGGTTTGTTGGCTTGTTGGTTTTTTGGTTTGTTGGTTTTTTGGTTTGTTGGCTTGTTGGTTTGTTGGTTTGTTGGTTTGTTGGTTTGTTAATTTGTTGGTTTGTTGGTTTATTGGTTTGTTGGTTTGTTCGTTTGTTGGTTTCTTTGTTTGCTGGTTTGTTGGTTTGTTGGTTTGTTGGTTTGTTGGTTTGTTGGTTTGTTGGTTTGTTGGTTTGTTGGTTTGTTGGTTTGTTGGTTTGTTGGTTTGTTGGTTTGTTGGTTTGTTGGTTTGTTGGTTTGTTGGTTTGTTGGTTTGTTGGTTTGTTTGTTTGTTCGTTTGTTGGTTTGTTGGTTTGTTGGTTTGTTTGTTTGTTGGTTTTTTGGTTTGGTGGTTTGTTCGTTTGTTGGTTTGTTGGTTGGTTAGTTTGTTCGTTTGTTGGTTTTTTGGTTTCTTGGTTTGTTGGTTTGTTGGTTTTTTGGTTTGTTGGCTTGTTGGTTTGTTCGTTTGTTGGCTTGTTGGTTTGTTTTTTTTGTTGGTTTGTTTGTTAATTTGTTTGTTGGTTTGTTGTTTTGTTGGTTTGTTGGTTTGTTTGTTTGTTGGTTTGTTGGTTTGTTGGTTTGTTGGTTTGTTGGTTTGTTGGTTTGTCGGTTTGTTGGTTTGTTGGTTTGTTGGTTTGTTGGTTTGTTGGTTTGTTGGTTTGTTGGTTTGTTGGATTGTTGGTTTGTTGGTTTGTTGGTTTATTGGTTTGTTGGTTTGTTGGTTTGTTTGATTGTTGGTTTGTTTGTTTGTTGGCTTGTTGGTTTGTTGGTTTGTTGGTTTGTTGGTTTGTTGGTTTGTTAGTTTGTTGGTTTGTTGGTTTGTTGGTTTGTTGGTTTGTTGTTTTGTTGGTTTGTTTGTTTATTGGTTTGTTGGTTTGTTGGTTTTTTGGTTTGTTGGTTTGTTGGTTTGTTGGTATGTTGGTTTGTTGGTTTGTTGGTTTATTGGTTTGTTGGTTTGTTGGTTTGTTTGATTGTTGGTTTGTTTGTTTGTTGGTTTGTTGGTTTGTTCGTTTGTTCGTTTGTTGTCTTGTTGGTTTGTTGGCTTGTTGGCTTCTTGGCTTGTTGTTTTGTTGGTTTGTTGGTTTGTTGGTTTGTTGGTTTGTTAGTTTGTTGGTTTGTTGTTTTGTTGGTTTGTTTGTTTATTGGTTTGTTGGTTTATTGGTTTGTTGGTTTGTTGGTTTGTTGGTTTATTGGTTTGTTGGTTTGTTGGTTTGTTTGATTGTTGGTTTGTTTGTTTGTTGGTTTGTTGGTTTGTTGGTTAGTTTGTTTGTTGGTTTGTTCGTTTGTTGGCTTGTTCGCTTGTTGGCTTGCTGGCTTGTTGGTTTGTTGGTTTGTTGGCTTGTTGGCTTGTTGGTTTGTTGGCTTGTTGGTTTTTTGGTTTGTTGTTTTTTTGGTTTGTTGGCTTGTTGGTTTGTTGGTTTGTTGGTTTGTTGGTTTGTTAATTTGTTGGTTTGTTGGTTTATTGGTTTGTTGGTTTGTTCGTTTGTTGGTTTGTTTGTTTGCTGGTTTGTTGGTTTGTTGGTTTGTTGGTTTGTTGGTTTGTTGGTTTGTTGGTTTGTTGGTTTGTTGGTTTGTTGGTTTGTTGGTTTGTTGGTTTGTTGGTTTGTTGGTTTGTTGGTTTGTTGGTTTGTTGGTTTGTTGGTTTGTTGGTTTGTTTATTTGTTCGTTTGTTGGTTTGTTGGTATGTTGGTTTGTTTGTTTGTTGGTTTTTTGGTTTGGTGGTTTGTTCGTTTGTTGGTTTGTTGGTTGGTTAGTTTGTTCGTTTGTTGGTTTTTTGGTTTCTTGGTTTGTTGGTTTGTTGGTTTTTTGGTTTGTTGGCTTGTTGGTTTGTTCGTTTGTTGGCTTGTTGGTTTGTTTTTTTTGTTGGTTTGTTTGTTAATTTGTTTGTTGGTTTGTTGTTTTGTTGGTTTGTTGGTTTGTTTGTTTGTTGGTTTGTTGGTTTGTTGGTTTGTTGGTTTGTTGGTTTGTTGGTTTGTCGGTTTGTTGGTTTGTTGGTTTGTTGGTTTGTTGGTTTGTTGGTTTGTTGGTTTGTTGGTTTGTTGGATTGTTGGTTTGTTGGTTTGTTGGTTTATTGGTTTGTTGGTTTGTTGGTTTGTTTGATTGTTGGTTTGTTTGTTTGTTGGCTTGTTGGTTTGTTGGTTTGTTGGTTTGCTGGTTTGTTGGTTTGGTTGTTTGTTGGTTTGTTGGTTTGTTGGTTTGTTGGTTTATTGGTTTGTTTGTTTGTTGGTTTGTTCGTTTGTTGGCTTGTTGGCTTGTTGGCTTGTTGGCTTGTTGGTTTGTTGGTTTCTTGGTTTCTTGGTTTGTTGGTTTGTTGGTTTGTTGGTTTGTTTGATTGTTGGTTTGTTTGTTTGTTGGTTTGTTGGTTTGTTTGTTTGTTGGTTTGTTGGTTTGTTTGTTTGTTGGTTTGTTGGTTTGTTGGTTTGTTGGTTTGTTGGTTTGTTGGTTTGTTTAATTGTTGGTTTGTTCTTTTGTTGGCTTGTTGGCTTGTTGGTTTGTTGGTTTGTTGGTTTGTTGGTTTGTTGGTTTGTTGATTTGTTTGATTGTTGGTTTGTTTGTTTCTGGGCTTGTTGGTTTGTTGGTTTGTTGGTTTGTTGGTTTGTTGGTTTGTTGGTTTGTTTGATTGTTGGTTTGCTTGCTTGTTGGCTTGTTGGCTTGTTGGTTTGTTGGCTTGTTGGTTTGTTGGTTTGTTTGTTTTTTAGTTTGTTCGTTTGTTGGCTTGTTGGTTTGTTGGCTTGTTGGCTTGTTGGTTTGTTGGTTTGTTGGTTTGTTGGTTTGTTCGTTTGTTGGTTTTTTGGTTTGTTGGCTTGTTGGCTTGTTGGTATGTTGGTTTGTTGGTTTGTTGGTTTGTTCGTTTGTTCGTTTGTTGGCTTGTTGGTTTGTTGGCTTGTTGGCTTGTTGTTTTGTTGGTTTGTTAGTTTGTTGGTTTGTTGGTTTGTTGGTTTGTTGGTTTGTTGTTTTGTTGGTTTGTTTGTTTATTGGTTTGTTGGTTTGTTGGTTTGTTGGTTTGTTGGTTTATTGGTTTGTTGGTTTGTTGGTTTGTTGGTTTGTTGGTTTGTTGGTTTGTTGGTTTGTTGGTTTGTTGGTTTGTTGGTTTGTTGGTTTGTTGGTTTGTTGGTTTGTTGGTTTGTTGGTTTGGTGGTTTGTTGGTTTGGTGGTTTGTTGGTTTGTTGGTTTGTTGTTTTGTTGGTTTGTTTGTTTATTGGTTTGTTGGTTTGTTGGTTTGTTGGCTTCTTGGCTTGTTGGTTTGTTGGTTTGTTGGTTTGTTGGTTTGTTGGTTTGTTGGTTTGTTGGTTTATTGGTTTGTTGGTTTGTTGGTTTGTTTGATTGTTGGTTTGTTTGTTTGTTGGTTTGTTGTTTTGTTGGTTTGTTTGTTTATTGGTTTGTTGGTTTGTTGGTTTGTTGGTTTGTTGGTTTGTTGGTTTGTTGGTTTATTGGTTTGTTGGTTTGTTGGTTTGTTTGATTGTTGGTTTGTTTGTTTGTTGGTTTGTTGGTTTGTTGGTTTGTTTGTTTGTTGGTTTGTTCGTTTGTTGGCTTGTTCACTTGTTGGCTTGTTGGCTTGTTGGTTTGTTGGTTTGTTGGTTTGTTTGATTGTTGGTTTGTTTGTTTGCTGGTTTGTTGGTTTGTTGGTTTGTTGGTTTGTTGGTTTGTTGGTTTGTTGGTTTGTTGGTTTGTTGGTTTGTTGGTTTGTTGGTTTGTTGGTTTGTTGGTTTGTTGGTTTGTTGGTTTGTTGGTTTGTTGGTTTGTTGGTTTGTTGGTTTGTTGGTTTGTTTGTTTGTTCGTTTGTTGGTTTGTTGGTTTGTTGGTTTGTTTGTTTGTTGGTTTTTCGGTTTGGTGGTTTGTTCGTTTGTTGGTTTGTTGGTTGGTTAGTTTGTTCGTTTGTTGGTTTTTTGGTTTCTTGGTTTGTTGGTTTGTTGGTTTTTTGGTTTGTTGGCTTGTTGGTTTGTTCGTTTGTTGGCTTGTTGGTTTGTTTTTTTTGTTGAATTGTTTGTTAATTTGTTTGTTGGTTTGTTGTTTTGTTGGTTTGTTGGTTTGTTTGTTTGTTGGTTTGTTGGTTTGTTGGTTTGTTGGTTTGTTGGTTTGTTGGTTTGTTGGCTTGTCGGTTTGTTGGTTTGTTGGTTTGTTGGTTTGTTGGTTTGTTGGTTTGTTGGTTTGTTGGTTTGTTGGATTGTTGGTTTGTTGGTTTGTTGGTTTATTGGTTTGTTGGTTTGTTGGTTTGTTTGATTGTTGGTTTGTTTGTTTGTTGGCTTGTTGGTTTGTTGGTTTGTTGGTTTGTTGGTTTGTTGGTTTGTTAGTTTGTTGGTTTGTTGGTTTGTTGGTTTGTTGGTTTGTTGTTTTGTTGGTTTGTTTGTTTATTGGTTTGTTGGTTTGTTGGTTTTTTGGTTTGTTGGTTTGTTGGTTTGTTGGTATGTTGGTTTGTTGGTTTGTTGGTTTATTGGTTTGTTGGTTTGTTGGTTTATTTGATTGTTGGTTTGTTTGTTTGTTGGTTTGTTGGTTTGTTCGTTTGTTCGTTTGTTGTCTTGTTGGTTTGTTGGATTGTTGGCTTCTTGGCTTGTTGTTTTGTTGGTTTGTTGGTTTGTTGGTTTGTTGGTTTGTTAGTTTGTTGGTTTGTTGTTTTGTTGGTTTGTTTGTTTATTGGTTTGTTGGTTTGTTGGTTTGTTGGTTTGTTGGTTTATTGGTTTGTTGGTTTGTTGGTTTGTTTGATTGTTGGTTTGTTTGTTTGTTGGTTTGTTGGTTTGTTGGTTAGTTTGTTTGTTGGTTTGTTCGTTTGTTGGCTTGTTCGCTTGTTGGCTTGCTGGCTTGTTGGTTTGTTGGTTTGTTGGCTTGTTGGCTTGTTGGTTTGTTGGCTTGTTGGTTTTTTGGTTTGTTGGTTTTTTGGTTTGTTGGCTTGTTGGTTTGTTGGTTTGTTGGTTTGTTGGTTTGTTAATTTGTTGGTTTGTTGGTTTATTGGTTTGTTGGTTTGTTCGTTTGTTGGTTTGTTTGTTTGCTGGTTTGTTGGTTTGTTGGTTTGTTGGTTTGTTGGTTTGTTGGTTTGTTGGTTTGTTGGTTTGTTGGTTTGTTGGTTTGTTGGTTTGTTGGTTTGTTGGTTTGTTGGTTTGTTGGTTTGTTGGTTTGTTGGTTTGTTGGTTTGTTGGTTTGTTTGTTTGTTCGTTTGTTGGTTTGTTGGTTTGTTGGTTTGTTTGTTTGTTGGTTTTTTGGTTTGGTGGTTTGTTCGTTTGTTGGTTTGTTGGTTGGTTAGTTTGTTCGTTTGTTGGTTTTTTGGTTTCTTGGTTTGTTGGTTTGTTGGTTTGTTGGTTTTTTGGTTTGTTGGCTTGTTGGTTTGTTCGTTTGTTGGCTTGTTGGTTTGTTTTTTTTGTTGGTTTGTTTGTTAATTTGTTTGTTGGTTTGTTGTTTTGTTGGTTTGTTGGTTTGTTTGTTTGTTGGTTTGTTGGTTTGTTGGTTTGTTGGTTTGTTGGTTTGTTGGTTTGTCGGTTTGTTGGTTTGTTGGTTTGTTGGTTTGTTGGTTTGTTGGTTTGTTGGTTTGTTGGTTTGTTGGATTGTTGGTTTGTTGGTTTGTTGGTTTATTGGTTTGTTGGTTTGTTGGTTTGTTTGATTGTTGGTTTGTTTGTTTGTTGGCTTGTTGGTTTGTTGGTTTGTTGGTTTGCTGGTTTGTTGGTTTGGTTGTTTGTTGGTTTGTTGGTTTGTTGGTTTGTTGGTTTATTGGTTTGTTTGTTTGTTGGTTTGTTCGTTTGTTGGCATGTTGGCTTGTTGGCTTGTTGGCTTGTTGGTTTGTTGGTTTCTTGGTTTCTTGGTTTGTTGGTTTGTTGGTTTGTTGGTTTGTTTGATTGTTGGTTTGTTTGTTTGTTGGTTTGTTGGTTTGTTTGTTTGTTGGTTTGTTGGTTTGTTTGTTTGTTGGTTTGTTGGTTTGTTGGTTTGTTGGTTTGTTGGTTTGTTGGTTTGTTGGTTTGTTTAATTGTTGGTTTGTTCTTTTGTTGGCTTGTTGGCTTGTTGGTTTGTTGGTTTGTTGGTCTGTTGGTTTGTTGGTTTGTTGATTTGTTTGATTGTTGGTTTGTTTGTTTCTGGGCTTGTTGGTTTGTTGGTTTGTTGGTTTGTTGGTTTGTTGGTTTGTTGGTTTGTTTGATTGTTGGTTTGCTTGCTTGTTGGCTTGTTGGCTTGTTGGTTTGTTGGCTTGTTGGTTTGTTGGTTTGTTTGTTTTTTAGTTTGTTCGTTTGTTGGCTTGTTGGTTTGTTGGCTTGTTGGCTTGTTGGTTTGTTGGTTTGTTGGTTTGTTGGTTTGTTCGTTTGTTGGTTTTTTGGTTTGTTGGCTTGTTGGCTTGTTGGTATGTTGGTTTGTTGGTTTGTTGGTTTGTTCGTTTGTTCGTTTGTTGGCTTGTTGGTTTGTTGGCTTGTTGGCTTGTTGTTTTGTTGGTTTGTTAGTTTGTTGGTTTGTTGGTTTGTTGGTTTGTTGGTTTGTTGTTTTGTTGGTTTGTTTGTTTATTGGTTTGTTTGTTTGTTGGTTTGTTGGTTTGTTGGTTTATTGGTTTGTTGGTTTGTTGGTTTGTTGGTTTGTTGGTTTGTTGGTTTGTTGGTTTGTTGGTTTGTTGGTTTGTTGGTTTGTTGGTTTGTTGGTTTGTTGGTTTGTTGGTTTGTTGGTTTGGTGGTTTGTTGGTTTGTTGGTTTGTTGTTTTGTTGGTTTGTTTGTTTATTGGTTTGTTGGTTTGTTGGTTTGTTGGCTTCTTGGCTTGTTGGTTTGTTGGTTTGTTGGTTTGTTGGTTTGTTGGTTTGTTGGTTTGTTGGTTTATTGGTTTGTTGGTTTGTTGGTTTGTTTGATTGTTGGTTTGTTTGTTTGTTGGTTTGTTGTTTTGTTGGTTTGTTTGTTTATTGGTTTGTTGGTTTGTTGGTTTGTTGGTTTGTTGGTTTGTTGGTTTGTTGGTTTGTTGGTTTATTGGTTTGTTGGTTTGTTGGTTTGTTTGATTGTTGGTTTGTTTGTTTGTTGGTTTGTTGGTTTGTTGGTTTGTTTGTTTGTTGGTTTGTTCGTTTGTTGGCTTGTTCACTTGTTGGCTTGTTGGCTTGTTGGTTTGTTGGTTTGTTGGTTTGTTGGTTTGTTGGTTTGTTTGATTGTTGGTTTGTTTGTTTGTTGGCTTGTTTGCTTGTTGGTTTGTTGGCTTGTTGGTTTTTTGGTTTGTTGGTTTTTTGGTTTGTTGGCTTGTTGGTTTGTTGTTTTGTTGGTTTGTTGGTTTGTTGGTTTGTTGGTTTGTTGGTTTGTTGGTTTGTTCGTTTGTTGGTTTGTTTGTTTGCTGGTTGGTGGTTTGTTGGTTTGTTGGTTTGTTGGTTTGTTCGTTTGTTGGTTTGTTGGTTTGTTGGTTTGTTGGTTTGTTGGTTTGTTGGTTTCTTGGTTTGTTGGTTTGTTGGTTTGTTGGTTTGTTCGTTTGTTGGTTTGTTGGTTGGTTGGCTTGTTGGTTTGTTGGTTTGTTGGTTTGTTGGTTTGTTGGTTTGTTGGTTTGTTGGTTTGTTGGTTTGTTGCTTTGTTGGTTTGTTGGTTTGTTGCTTTGTTGGTTTGTTGGTTTGTTGGTTTTTTGGTTTGTTGGCTTGTTGGTTTGTTGGTTTGTTGGTTTGTTTGTTTGTTGGTTTTTTGGTTTGGTGGTTTGTTCGTTTGTTGGTTTGTTGGTTGGTTAGTTTGTTCGTTTGTTGGTTTTTTGGTTTGTTGGTTTGTTGGTTTGTTGGTTTTTTGGTTTGTTGGCTTGTTGGTTTGTTCGTTTGTTGGCTTGTTGGTTTTTTTTTTGTTGGTTTGTTTTTTAATTTGTTTGTTGGTTTGTTGTTTTGTTGGTTTGTTGGTTTGTTTGTTTGTTGGTTTGTTGGTTTGTTGGTTTGTTGGTTTGTTGGTTTGTTGGTTTGTTGGTTTGTTGGTTTGTTAGTTTGTTGGTTTGTTGGTTTGTTGGTTTGTTGGTTTGTTGGTTTGTTGGTTTGTTGGTTTGTTGGTTTGTTGGTTTGTTGGTTTGTTGGTTTGTTGGTTTGTTGGTTTATTGGTTTGTTGGTTTGTTGGTTTGTTTGATTGTTGGTTTGTTTGTTTGTTGGCTTGTTGGTTTGTTGGTTTGTTGGTTTGCTGGTTTGTTGGTTTGTTTGTTTGTTGGTTTGTTGGTTTGTTGGTTTGTTGGTTTGTTGGTTTATTGGTTTGTTTGTTTGTTGGTTTGTTCGTTTGTTGGCTTGTTGGCTTGTTGACTTGTTGGTTTGTTGGTTTGTTGGTTTGTTGGTTTGTTGGTTTGTTGGTTTGTTGGTTTGTTGGTTTGTTGGTTTGTTTGATTGTTGGTTTGTTTGTTTGTTGGTTTGTTGGTTTGTTTGTTTGTTGGTTTGTTGGTTTGTTTGTTTGTTGGTTTGTTGGTTTGTTGGTTTGTTGGTTTGTTGGTTTGTTTGTTTGTTGGTTTGTTTGTTTGTTGGTTTGTTCTTTTGTTGGCTTGTTGGCTTGTTGGCTTGTTGGTTTGTTGGTTTGTTGGTTTGTTGGTTTGTTGGTTTGTTGATTTGTTTGATTGTTGGTTTGTTTGTTTGTTGGCTTGTTGGTTTGTTGGTTTGTTGGTTTGTTGGTTTGTTGGTTTGTTGGTTTGTTGGTTTGTTGGTTTGTTTGATTGTTGGTTTGCTTGCTTGTTGGCTTGTTGGCTTGTTGGCTTGTTGGTTTGTTGGCTTGTTGGTTTGTTGGTTTGTTTGTTTTTGAGTTTGTTCGTTTGTTGGCTTGTTGGTTTGTTGGCTTGTTGGCATGTTGGTTTGTTGGTTTGTTGGTTTGTTGGTTTGTTCGTTTGTTGGTTTTTTGGTTTGTTGGCTTGTTGGCTTGTTGGTATGTTGGTTTGTTGGTTTGTTGGTTTGTTGGTTTGTTCGTTTGTTGGCTTGTTGATTTGTTGGCTTGTTTGCTTGTTGTTTTGTTGGTTTGTTGGTTTGTTGGTTTGTTGGTTTGTTGGTTTGTTGGTTTGTTGGTTTGTTGGTTTGTTGGTTTGTTGGTTTGTTGGTTTGTTGTTTTGTTGGTTTGTTTGTTTATTGGTTTGTTGGTTTGTTGGTTTGTTGGGTTGTTGGTTTGTTGGTTTGTTGGTTTGTTGGTTTGTTGGTTTGTTGGTTTGTTGGTTTGTTGGTTTGTTGGTTTGTTGGTTTGTTGGTTTGTTGGTTTGTTGGTTTGTTGTTTTGTTGGTTTGTTTGTTTATAGGTTTGTTGGTTTGTTGGTTTGTTGGCTTCTTGGCTTGTTGGTTTGTTGGTTTGTTGGTTTGTTGGTTTGTTGGTTTGTTGGTTTGTTGGTTTATTGGTTTGTTGGTTTGTTGGTTTGTCTGATTGTTGGTTTGTTTGTTTGTTGGTTTGTTGGTTTGTTGGTTTGTTTGTTTGTTGGTTTGTTCGTTTGTTGGCTTGTTCGCTTGTTGGCTTGTTGGCTTGTTGGTTTGTTGGTTTGTTGGTTTGTTGGTTTGTTGGTTTGTTGGTTTGTTTGATTGTTGGTTTGTTTGTTTGTTGGCCTGTTGGCTTGTTGGTTTGTTGGCTTGTTGGTTTTTTGGTTTGTTGGTTTTTTGGTTTGTTGGCTTGTTAGTTTGTTGGTTTGTTGGTTTGTTGGTTTGTTGGTTTGTTGGTTTGTTGGTTTGTTGGTTTGTTGGTTTGTTGGTTTGTTCGTTTGTTGGTTTGTTTGTTTGCTGGTTTGTTGGTTTGTTGGTTTGTTGGTTTGTTGGTTTGTTGGTTTGTTGGTTTGTTGGTTTGTTGGTTTGTTGGTTTGTTGGTTTGTTGGTTTGTTGGTTTGTTGGTTTGTTGGTTTGTTGGTTTGTTGGTTTGTTCTTTTGTTGGTTTGTTGGCTTGTTGGTTTGTTGGTTTGTTGGTTTGTTTGATTGTTGGTTTGCTTGCTTGTTGGCTTGTTGGCTTGTTGGTTTGTTGGCTTGTTGGTTTGTTGGTTTGTTTGTTTTTTAGTTTGTTCGTTTGTTGGCTTGTTGGTTTGTTGGCTTGTTGGCTTGTTGGTTTGTTGGTTTGTTGGTTTGTTGGTTTGTTCGTTTGTTGGTTTTTTGGTTTGTTGGCTTGTTGGCTTGTTGGTATGTTGGTTTGTTGGTTTGTTGGTTTGTTCGTTTGTTCGTTTGTTAACTTGTTGGTTTGTTGGCTTGTTGTTTTGTTGGTTTGTTGGTTTGTTGGTTTGTTGATTTGTTGGTTTGTTGGTTTGTTGGTTTGTTGTTTTGTTGGTTTGTTTGTTTATTGGTTTGTTGGTTTGTTGGTTTGTTGGTTTGTTGGTTTGTTGGTTTGTTGGTTTGTTGGTTTGTTGGTTTGTTGGTTTGTTGGTTTGTTGGTTTGTTGGTTTGTTGGTTTGTTGGTTTGTTGGTTTGTTGGTTTGTTGGTTTGTTGGTTTGTTGGTTTGTTGGTTTGTTGGTTTGTTGGATTATTGTTTTGTTGGTTTTTTGTTTATTGGTTTGTTGGTTTGTTGGTTTGTTGGCTTCTGGGCTTGTTGGTTTGTTGGTTTGTTGGTTTGTTGGTTTGTTGGTTTGTTGGTTTGTTGGTTTATTGGTTTGTTGGTTTGTTGGTTTGTTTGATTGTTGGTTTGTTTGTTTGTTGGTTTGTTGGTTTGTTCGCTTGTTGGCTTGTTGGCTTGTTGGTTTGTTGGTTTGTTGGTTTGTTGGTTTGTTGGTTTGTTTGATTGTTGGTTTGTTTGTTTGTTGGCCTGTTGGCTTGTTGGTTTGTTGGCTTGTTGGTTTTTTGGTTTGTTGGTTTTTTGGTTTGTTGGCTTGTTAGTTTGTTGGTTTGTTGGTTTGTTGGTTTGTTGGTTTGTTGGTTTGTTGGTTTGTTGGTTTGTTGGTTTGTTGGTTTGTTCGTTTGTTGGTTTGTTTGTTTGCTGGTTTGTTGGTTTTTTGGTTTGTTGGTTTGTTGGTTTGTTGGTTTGTTGGTTTGTTGGTTTGTTGGTTTGTTGGTTTGTTGGTTTGTTGGTTTGTTAGTTTGTTGGTTTGTTGGTTTGTTGGTTTGTTCGTTTGTTGGTTTGTTGGCTTGTTGGTTTGTTGGTTTGTTGGTTTGTTGGTTTGTTGGTTTGTTGGTTTGTTGGTTTGTTCGTTTGTTGGTTTGTTTGTTTGCTGGTTTGTTGGTTTGTTGGTTTGTTGGTTTGTTGGTTTGTTGGTTTGTTGGTTTGTTGGTTTGTTGGTTTGTTGGTTTGTTGGTTTGTTGGTTTGTTGGTTTGTTGGTTTGTTGGTTTGTTGGTTTGTTGGTTTGTTCTTTTGTTGGTTTGTTGGCTTGTTGGTTTGTTGGTTTGTTGGTTTGTTTGATTGTTGGTTTGCTTGCTTGTTGGCTTGTTGGCTTGTTGGTTTGTTGGCTTGTTGGTTTGTTGGTTTGTTTGTTTTTTAGTTTGTTCGTTTGTTGGCTTGTTGGTTTGTTGGCTTGTTGGCTTGTTGGTTTGTTGGTTTGTTGGTTTGTTGGTTTGTTCGTTTGTTGGTTTTTTGGTTTGTTGGCTTGTTGGCTTGTTGGTATGTTGGTTTGTTGGTTTGTTGGTTTGTTCGTTTGTTCGTTTGTTAACTTGTTGGTTTGTTGGCTTGTTGTTTTGTTGGTTTGTTGGTTTGTTGGTTTGTTGATTTGTTGGTTTGTTGGTTTGTTGGTTTGTTGTTTTGTTGGTTTGTTTGTTTATTGGTTTGTTGGTTTGTTGGTTTGTTGGTTTGTTGGTTTGTTGGTTTGTTGGTTTGTTGGTTTGTTGGTTTGTTGGTTTGTTGGTTTGTTGGTTTGTTGGTTTGTTGGTTTGTTGGTTTGTTGGTTTGTTGGTTTGTTGGTTTGTTGGTTTGTTGGTTTGTTGGTTTGTTGGTTTGTTGGATTATTGTTTTGTTGGTTTTTTGTTTATTGGTTTGTTGGTTTGTTGGTTTGTTGGCTTCTGGGCTTGTTGGTTTGTTGGTTTGTTGGTTTGTTGGTTTGTTGGTTTGTTGGTTTGTTGGTTTATTGGTTTGTTGGTTTGTTGGTTTGTTTGATTGTTGGTTTGTTTGTTTGTTGGTTTGTTGGTTTGTTCGCTTGTTGGCTTGTTGGCTTGTTGGTTTGTTGGTTTGTTGGTTTGTTGGTTTGTTGGTTTGTTTGATTGTTGGTTTGTTTGTTTGTTGGCCTGTTGGCTTGTTGGTTTGTTGGCTTGTTGGTTTTTTGGTTTGTTGGTTTTTTGGTTTGTTGGCTTGTTAGTTTGTTGGTTTGTTGGTTTGTTGGTTTGTTGGTTTGTTGGTTTGTTGGTTTGTTGGTTTGTTGGTTTGTTCGTTTGTTGGTTTGTTTGTTTGCTGGTTTGTTGGTTTTTTGGTTTGTTGGTTTGTTGGTTTGTTGGTTTGTTGGTTTGTTGGTTTGTTGGTTTGTTGGTTTGTTGGTTTGTTGGTTTGTTAGTTTGTTGGTTTGTTGGTTTGTTGGTTTGTTCGTTTGTTGGTTTGTTGGCTTGTTGGTTTGTTGGTTTGTTGGTTTGTTGGTTTGTTGGTTTGTTGGTTTGTTGGTATGTTGCTTTGTTGGTTTGTTGGTTTGTTGCTTTGTTGGTTTGTTTATTTGTTGGCCTGTTGGCTTGTTGGTTTGTTGGCTTGTTGGTTTTTTGGTTTGTTGGTTTTTTGGTTTGTTGGCTTGATGGTTTGTTGGTTTGTTGGTTTGTTGGTTTGTTGGTTTGTTGGTTTGTTGGTTTGTTGGTTTGTTGGTTTGTTGGTTTGTTAGTTTGTTCGTTTGTTGGTTTGTTTGTTTGCTGGTTTGTTGGTTTGTTGGTTTGTTGGTTTGTTGGTTTGTTGGTTTGTTGGTTTGTTGGTTTGTTGGTTTGTTGGTTTGTTGGTTTGTTGGTTTGTTGGTTTGTTGGTTTGTTGGTTTGTTGGTTTGTTGGTTTGTTGGTTTGTTCGTTTGTTGGTTTGTTGGCTTGTTGCTTTGTTGGTTTGTTGGTTTGTTGGTTTGTTGGTTTGTTGGTTTGTTGGTTTGTTGGTTTGTTGGTTTGTTGGTTTGTTGGTTTGTTGGTTTGTTGGTTTGTTGGTTTGTTGGTTTGTTGGTTTGTTGGTTTGTTGGTTTATTGGTTTGTTGGTTTGTTGGTTTGTTTGATTGTTGGTTTGTTTGTTTGTTGGCTTGTTGGTTTGTTGGTTTGTTGGTTTGCTGGTTTGTTGGTTTGTTTGTTTGTTGGTTTGTTGGTTTGTTGGTTTGTTGGTTTGTTGGTTTATTGGTTTGTTTGTGTGTTGGTTTGTTCGTTTGTTGGCTTGTTGGCTTGTTGGCTTGTTGACTTGTTGGTTTGTTGGTTTCTTGGTTTGTTGGTTTGTTGGTTTGCTGGTTTGTTGGTTTGTTAGTTTGTTGGTTTGTTGGTTTGTTGGTTTGTTTGATTGTTGGTTTGTTTGTTTGTTGGTTTGTTGGTTTGTTTGTTTGTTGGTTTGTTGGTTTGTTTGTTTGTTGGTTTGTTGGTTTGTTGGTTTGTTGGTTTGTTGGTTTGTTGGTTTGTTGGTTTGTTTGTTTGTTGGTTTGTTCTTTTGTTGGCTTGTTGGCTTGTTGGTTTGTTGGTTTGTTGGTTTGTTGGTTTGTTGGTTTGTTGGTTTGTTGGTTTGTTGGTTTGTTAATTTGTTTGATTGTTGGTTTGTTTGTTTGTTGGCTTGTTGGTTTGTTGGTTTGTTGGTTTGTTGGTTTGTTGGTTTGTTGGTTTGTTGGTTTGTTTGATTGTTGGTTTGCTTGCTTGTTGGCTTGTTGGCTTGTTGGCTTGTTGGTTTGTTGGCTTGTTGGTTTGTTGGTTTGTTTGTTTTTTAGTTTGTTCGTTTGTTGGCTTGTTGGTTTGTTGGCTTGTTGGCTTGTTGGTTTGTTGGTTTGTTGGTTTGTTGGTTTGTTCGTTTGTTGGTTTTTTGGTTTGTTGGCTTGTTGGTTTGTTGGTATGTTGGTTTGTTGGTTTGTTCGTTTGTTCGTTTGTTGGCTTGTTGGTTTGTTAGCTTGTTTGCTTGTTGTTTTGTTGGTTTGTTGGTTTGTTGGTTTGTTGGTTTGTTGATTTGTTGGTTTGTTGGTTTGTTGGTTTGTTGTTTTGTTGGTTTGTTTGTTTATTGGTTTGTTGGTTTGTTGGTTTGTTGGTTTGTAGGTTTGTTGGTTTGTTGGTTTGTTGGTTTGTTGGTTTGTTGGTTTGTTGTTTTGTTGGTTTGTTTGTTTATTGGTTTGTTGGTTTGTTGGTTTGTTGGCTTCTTGGCTTGTTGGTTTGTTGGTTTGTTGGTTTGTTGGTTTGTTGGTTTGTTGGTTTGTTGGTTTATTGGTTTGTTGGTTTGTTGGTTTGTCTGATTGTTGGTTTGTTTGTTTGTTGGTTTGTTAGTTTGTTGGTTTGTTTGTTTGTTGGTTTGTTCGTTTGTTGGCTTGTTCGCTTGTTGGCTTGTTGGCTTGTTGGTTTGTTGGTTTGTTGGTTTGTTGGTTTGTTGGTTTGTTGGTTTGTTTGATTGTTGGTTTGTTTGTTTGTTGGCCTGTTGGCTTGTTGGTTTGTTGGCTTGTTGGTTTTTTGGTTTGTTGGTTTTTTGGTTTGTTGGCTTGTTGGTTTGTTGGTTTGTTGGTTTGTTGGTTTGTTGGTTTGTTGGTTTGTTGGTTTGTTGGTTTGTTGGTTTGTTGGTTTGTTAGTTTGTTCGTTTGTTGGTTTGTTTGTTTGCTGGTTTGTTGGTTTGTTGGTTTGTTGGTTTGTTGGTTTGTTCGTTTGTTGGTTTGTTGGTTTGTTGGTTTGTTGGTTTGTTGGTTTGTTGGTTTGTTGGTTTGTTGGTTTGTTGGTTTGTTGGTTTGTTCGTTTGTTGGTTTGTTGGCTTGTTGGTTTGTTGGTTTGTTGGTTTGTTTGATTGTTGGTTTGCTTGCTTGTTGGCTTGTTGGCTTGTCGGTTTGTTGGCTTGTTGGTTTGTTGGTTTGTTTGTTTTTTAGTTTGTTCGTTTGTTGGCTTGTTGGTTTGTTGGCTTGTTGGCTTGTTGGTTTGTTGGTTTGTTGGTTTGTTGGTTTGTTCGTTTGTTGGTTTGTTGGTTTGTTGGCTTGTTGGCTTGTTGGTATGTTGGTTTGTTGGTTTGTTGGTTTGTTCGTTTGTTCGTTTGTTCGTTTGTTAACTTGTTGGTTTGTTGGCTTGTTGGCTTGTTGTTTTGTTGGTTTGTTGGTTTGTTGGTTTGTCGGTTTGTTCGTTTGTTGGTTTGTTGGTTTGTTGTTTTGTTGGTTTGTTTGTTTATTGGTTTGTTGGTTTGTTGGTTTGTTGGTTTGTTGGTTTGTTGGTTTGTTGGTTTGTTGGTTTGTTGGTTTGTTGGTTTGTTGGTTTGTTGGTTTGTTGGTTTGTTGGTTTGTTGGTTTGTTGGTTTGTTGGTTTGTTGGTTTGTTGGTTTGTTGGTTTGTTGGTTTGTTGGTTTGTTGGTTTGTTGGTTTGTTGGTTTGTTTGTTTGTTGGTTTGTTGGCTTGTTGGCTTGTTGGTATGTTGGTTTGTTGGTTTGTTGGTTTGTTCGTTTGTTCGTTTGTTCGTTTGTTAACTTGTTGGTTTGTTGGCTTGTTGGCTTGTTGTTTTGTTGGTTTGTTGGTTTGTTGGTTTGTCGGTTTGTTCGTTTGTTGGTTTGTTGGTTTGTTGTTTTGTTGGTTTGTTTGTTTATTGGTTTGTTGGTTTGTTGGTTTGTTGGTTTGTTGGTTTGTTGGTTTGTTGGTTTGTTGGTTTGTTGGTTTGTTGGTTTGTTGGTTTGTTGGTTTATTGTTTTGTTGGTTTTTTGTTTATTGGTTTGTTGGTTTGTTGGTTTGTTGGCTTCTTGGCTTGTTGGTTTGTTGGTTTGTTGGTTTGTTGGTTTGTTGGTTTGTTGGTTTGTTGGTTTATTGGTTTGTTGGTTTGTTGGTTTGTTTGATTGTTGGTTTGTTTGTTTGTTGGTTTGTTGGTTTGTTCGCTTGTTGGCTTGTTGGCTTGTTGGTTTGTTGGTTTGTTGGTTTGTTGGTTTGTTGGTTTGTTTGATTGTTGGTTTGTTTGTTTGTTGGCCTGTTGGCTTGTTGGTTTGTTGGCTTGTTGGTTTTTTGGTTTGTTGGTTTGTTGGTTTGTTGGTTTGTTGGTTTGTTGGTTTGTTCGTTTGTTGGTTTGTTGGTTTGTTGGTTTGTTGGTTTGTTGGTTTGTTGGTTTGTTGGTTTGTTGGTTTGTTGGTATGTTGGTTTGTTGGTTTGTTGGTTTGTTGGTTTGTTGGTTTGTTCGTTTGTTGGTTTGTTGGCTTGTTGGTTTGTTGGTTTGTTGGTTTGTTGGTTTGTTGGTTTGTTGGTTTGTTGGTTTGTTGCTTTGTTGGTTTGTTGGTTTGTTGCTTTGTTGGTTTGTTTATTTGTTGGCCTGGTGCTTGTTGGTTTGTTGGCTTGTTGGTTTTTTGGTTTGTTGGTTTTTTGGTTTGTTGGCTTGTTGGTTTGTTGGTTTGTTGGTTTGTTGGTTTGTTGGTTTGTTTGTTTTTTAGTTTGTTCGTTTGTTGGCTTGTTGGTTTGTTGGCTTGTTGGCTTGTTGGTTTGTTGGTTTGTTGGTTTGTTGGTTTGTTCGTTTGTTGGTTTTTTGGTTTGTTGGCTTGTTGGCTTGTTGGTATGTTGGTTTGTTGGTTTGTTGGTTTGTTCGTTTGTTCGTTTGTTCGTTTGTTAACTTGTTGGTTTGTTGGCTTGTTGGCTTGTTGTTTTGTTGGTTTGTTGGTTTGTTGGTTTGTCGGTTTGTTCGTTTGTTGGTTTGTTGGTTTGTTGTTTTGTTGGTTTGTTTGTTTATTGGTTTGTTGGTTTGTTGGTTTGTTGGTTTGTTGGTTTGTTGGTTTGTTGGTTTGTTGGTTTGTTGGTTTGTTGGTTTGTTGGTTTGTTGGTTTGTTGGTTTGTTGGTTTGTTGGTTTGTTGGTTTGTTGGTTTGTTGGTTTGTTGGTTTGTTGGTTTGTTGGTTTGTTGGTTTGTTGGTTTGTTGGTATGTTGGTTTGTTTGTTTGTTGGTTTGTTGGCTTGTTGGCTTGTTGGTATGTTGGTTTGTTGGTTTGTTGGTTTGTTCGTTTGTTCGTTTGTTCGTTTGTTAACTTGTTGGTTTGTTGGCTTGTTGGCTTGTTGTTTTGTTGGTTTGTTGGTTTGTTGGTTTGTCGGTTTGTTCGTTTGTTGGTTTGTTGGTTTGTTGTTTTGTTGGTTTGTTTGTTTATTGGTTTGTTGGTTTGTTGGTTTGTTGGTTTGTTGGTTTGTTGGTTTGTTGGTTTGTTGGTTTGTTGGTTTGTTGGTTTGTTGGTTTATTGTTTTGTTGGTTTTTTGTTTATTGGTTTGTTGGTTTGTTGGTTTGTTGGCTTCTTGGCTTGTTGGTTTGTTGGTTTGTTGGTTTGTTGGTTTGTTGGTTTGTTGGTTTGTTGGTTTATTGGTTTGTTGGTTTGTTGGTTTGTTTGATTGTTGGTTTGTTTGTTTGTTGGTTTGTTGGTTTGTTCGCTTGTTGGCTTGTTGGCTTATTGGTTTGTTGGTTTGTTGGTTTGTTGGTTTGTTGGTTTGTTTGATTGTTGGTTTGTTTGTTTGTTGGCCTGTTGGCTTGTTGGTTTGTTGGCTTGTTGGTTTTTTGGTTTGTTGGTTTGTTGGTTTGTTGGTTTGTTGGTTTGTTGGTTTGTTCGTTTGTTGGTTTGTTTGTTTGCTGGTTTGTTGGTTTGTTGGTTTGTTGGTTTGTTGGTTTGTTGGTTTGTTGGTTTGTTGGTTTGTTGGTATGTTGGTTTGTTGGTGTGTTGGTTTGTTGGTTTGTTGGTTTGTTCGTTTGTTGGTTTGTTGGCTTGTTGGTTTGTTGGTTTGTTGGTTTGTTGGTTTGTTGGTTTGTTGGTTTGTTGGTTTGTTGCTTTGTTGGTTTGTTGGTTTGTTGCTTTGTTGGTTTGTTTATTTGTTGGCCTGGTGCTTGTTGGTTTGTTGGCTTGTTGGTTTTTTGGTTTGTTGGTTTTTTGGTTTGTTGGCTTGTTGGTTTGTTGGTTTGTTGGTTTGTTGGTTTGTTGGTTTGTTGGTTTGTTGGTTTGTTGGTTTGTTGGTTTGTTGGTTTGTTGGTTTGTTGGTTTGTTGGTTTGTTGGTTTGTTGGTTTGTTGGTTTGTTGGTTTGTTGGTTTGTTGGTTTGTTGGTTTGTTGGTTTGTTGGTTTGTTGGTTTGTTGGTTTGTTGGTTTGTTGGTTTGTTGGTTTGTTGGTTTGTTTGTTTGTTGGTTTGTTTGTTTGTTCGTTTGTTGGTTTGTTGGCTTGTTGCTTTGTTGGTTTGTTGGTTTGTTGGTTTGTTGGTTTGTTGCTTTGTTGGTTTGTTGGTTTGTTGCTTTGTTGGTTTGTTGGTTTTTTGTTGTTGGCTTGTTGGTTTGTTGGTTTGTTGGTTTGTTCGTTTGTTGGTTTTTTGGTTTGGTGGTTTGTTCGTTTGTTGGTTTGTTGGTTGGTTAGTTTGTTCGTTTGTTGGTTTTTTGGTTTGTTGGTTTGTTGGTTTGTTGGTTTTTTGATTTGTTGGCTTGTTGGTTTGTTCGTTTGTTGGCTTGTTGGTTTGTTTTTTTTGTTGGTTTGTTTGTTGGTTTGTTGTTTTGTTGGTTTGTTGGTTTGTTTGTTTGTTGGTTTGTTGGTTTGTTGGTTTGTTGGTCTATTGGTTTGTTTGTTTGTTGGTTTGTTCGTTTGTTGGCTTGTTGGCTTGTTGGCTTGTTGGCTTGTTGGTTTGTTGGTTTGTTGGTTTGTTGGTTTGTTGGTTTGTTGGTTTGTTGGTTTGTTGGTTTGTTGGTTTTTTTGATTGTTGGTTTGTTTGTTTGTTGGTTTGTTGGTTTGTTTGTTTGTTGGTTTGTTGGTTTGTTTGTTTGTTGGTTTGTTGGTTTGTTGGTTTGTTGGTTTGTTGGTTTGTTGGTATTGGTTTGTTGGTTTGTTTGTTTGTTGGTTTGTTCGTTTTTTGGCTTGTTGGCTTGTTGTTTTGTTGGCTTGTTGGTTTGTTGGTTTGTTGGTTTGTTGGTTTGTTGGTTTGTTGGTTTGTTTGAATGTTGGTTTGTTTGTTTGTTGGTTTGTTTGTCTGTCTGATTGTTGGTTTGTTTGTTTGTTGGCTTGCTGGTTTGTTGGTTTGTTGGTTTGTTGGTTTGTTGGTTCGTTGGTTTATTGGTTTGTTTGATTGTTGGTTTGTTTGCTTGTTGGCTTGTTGGCTTGTTGGTTTGTTGGCTTGTTGGTTTGTTGGTTTGTTGGTTTGTTGGCTTGTTGGCTTGTTGGTTTGTTGGTTTGTTGGTTTGTTGGTTTGTTCGTTTGTTGGTTTTTTGGTTTGTTGGCTTGTTGGCTTGTTAGTATGTTGGTTTGTTGGTTTATTGGTTTGTTCGTTTGTTCGTTTGTTGGCTTGTTGATTTGTTGGCTTGTTGGCTTGTTGGTTTGTTGGTTTGTTGGTTTGTTGGTTTGTTGGTTTGTTGGTTTGTTGGTTTGTTGTTTTGTTGGTTTGTTTGTTTATTGGTTTGTTTGTTTGTTGGTTTGTTGGTTTGTTGGTTTGTTGGTTTGTTGGTTTGTTGGTTTGTTGGTTTGTTGGTTTGTTGGTTTGTTGGTTTATTGGTTTGTTGGTTTGTTGGTTTGTTTGATTGTTGGTTTGTTTGTTTGTTGATTTGTTGGTTTGTTCGTTTGTTCGTTTGTTGGCTTGTTGGTTTGTTGGCTTGTTGGCTTGTTGGTTTGTTGGCTTCTTGGCTTGTTGTTTTGTTGGTTTGTTGGTTTGTTGGTTTGTTGGTTTGTTGGTTTGTTGGTTTGTTGTTTTGTTGGTTTGTTTGTTTATTGGTTTGTTGGTTTGTTTATTTGTTGGTTTGTTGGTTTGTTGGTTTATTGGTTTGTTGGTTTGTTGGTTTGTTTGATTGTTGATTTGTTTGTTTGTTGGCTTGTTGGCTTGTTGGCTTGTTGGCTTGTTGGTTTGTTGGTTTGTTGGTTTGTTGGTTTGTTGGTTTGTTGGTTTGTTGATTTTTTTGATTGTTGGTTTGTTTGTTTGTTGGTTTGTTGGTTTGTTTGTTTGTTGGTTTGTTGGTTTGTTTGTTTATTGGTTTGTTGGTTTGTTGGTTTGTTGGTTTGTTGGTGTTGGTTTGTTGGTTTGTTTGTTTGTTGGTTTATTCGTTTGTTGGCTTGTTGGCTTGTTGGCTTGTTGGCTTGTTGGTTTGTTGGTTTGTTGGTTTGTTGGTTTGTTGGTTTGTTGGTTTGTTGGTTTGTTTGATTGTTGGTTCGTTTGTTTGTTGGTTTATTGGCTTGTTGGTTTGTTGGTTTGTTGGTTTGTTGGTTTGTTGGTTCGTTGGTTTGTTGGTTTGTTTGATTGTTGGTTTGTTTGCTTGTTGGCTTGTTGGCTTGTTGGTTTGTTGGCTTGTTGGTTTGTTGGTTTGTTGGTTTGTTGGCTTGTTGGCTTGTTGGTTTGTTGGTTTGTTGGTTTGTTGGTTTGTTCGTTTGTTGGTTTTTTGGTTTGTTGGCTTGTTGGCTTGTTGGTATGTTGGTTTGTTGGTTTATTGGTTTGTTCGTTTGTTTGTTTGTTGGCTTGTTGGTTTGTTGGCTTGTTGGCTTGTTGGTTTGTTGGTTTGTTGGTTTGTTGGTTTGTTGGTTTGTTGGTTTGTTGGTTTGTTGGTTTGTTGTTTTGTTGGTTTGTTTGTTTATTGGTTTGTTGGTTTGTTGGTTTGTTGGTTTGTTGGTTTGTTGGTTTGTTGGTTTGTTGGTTTGTTGGTTTGTTGGTTTGTTGGTTTGTTGGTTTATTGGTTTGTTGGTTTGTTGGTTTGTTTGATTGTTGGTTTGTTTGTTTGTTGGTTTGTTGGTTTGTTCGTTTGTTCGTTTGTTGGCTTGTTGGTTTGTTGGCTTGTTGGCTTGTTGGTTTGTTGGCTTCTTGGCTTGTTTATTTGTTGGTTTTTTGGTATGTTGCTTTGTTGGTTTGTTGGTTTGTTGTTTTGTTGGTTTGTTTGTTTATTGGTTTGTTGGTTTGTTTATTTGTTGGTTTGTTGGTTTGTTGGTTTATTGGTTTGTTGGTTTGTTGGTTTGTTCGATTGTTGGTTTGTTTGTTTGTTGGTTTGTTGGTTTGTTGGTTTGTTTGTTTGTTGGTTTGTTCGTTTGTTGGCTATTTCGCTTGTTGGCTTGTTGGCTTGTTGGTTTGTTGGTCTGTTGGTTTGTTGGTTTGTTGGTTTGTTTGATTGTTGGTTTGTTTGTTTATTGGCTTGTTGGTTTGTTGGTTTGTTGGTTTGTTGGCTTGTTGGTTTTTTGGTTTGTTGGTTTTTTGGTTTGTTGGCTTGTTGGTTTGTTGGTTTGTTGGTTTGTTGGTTTGTTGGTTTGTTGGTTTGTTGGTTTGTTGGTTTGTTGGTTTGTTGGTTTGTTCGTTTGTTGGTTTGTTTGTTTGCTGGTTTGTTGGTTTGTTGGTTTGTTGGTTTGTTGGTTTGTTGGTTTGTTGGTTTGTTGGTTTGTTGGTTTGTTGGTTTGTTGGTTTGTTGGTTTGTTCGTTTGTTGGTTTGTTGGCTTGTTGGTTTGTTGGTTTGTTGGTTTGTTGGTTTGTTAGTTTGTTGGTTTGTTGCTTTGTTGGTTTGTTGGTTTGTTGCTTTGTTGGTTTGTTGGTTTGTTGGTTTTTTGGTTTGTTGGCTTGTTGGTTTGTTGGTTTGTTGGTTTGTTCGTTTGTTGGTTTTTCTGTTTGGTGGTTTGTTTGTTTGTTGGTTTGTTGGTTGGTTAGTTTGTTCGCTTGTTGGTTTTTTGGTTTGTTGGTTTGTTGGTTTGTTGGTTTTTTGGTTTGTTGGCTTGTTGGTTTGTTCGTTTGTTGGCTTGTTGGTTTGTTTTTTTTGTTGGTTTGTTTGTTAATTTGTTTGTTGGTTTGTTGTTTTGTTGGTTTGTTGGTTTGTTTGTTTGTTGGTTTGTTGGTTTGTTGGTTTGTTGGTTTATTGGTTTGTTTGTTTGTTGGTTTGTTCGTTTGTTAGCTTGTTGGCTTGTTGGCTTGTTGGCTTGTTGGCTTGTTGGTTTGTTGGTTTGTTGGTTTGTTAGTTTGTTGGTTTGTTGGTTTGTTGGTTTGTTGGTTTTTTTGATTGTTGGTTTGTTTGTTTGTTGGTTTGTTGGTTTGTTTGTTTGTTAGTTTGTTGGTTTGTTTGTTTGTTGGTTTGTTGGTTTGTTGGTTTGTTGGTTTGTTGGTTTGTTTGTTTGTTGGTTTGTTCGTTTGTTGGCTTGTTGGCTTTTTGGCTTGTTGGCTTGTTGGTTTGTTTGTTTGTTGGTTTGTTGGTTTGTTAGTTTGTTGGTTTGTTTGATTGTTGGTTTGTTTGTTTGTTGACTTGTTGGTTTGTTGGTTTGTTGGTTTATTGGTTTGTTCGTTTGTTGGCTTGGTGGTTTGTTGGCTTGTTGGCTTGTTGGTGTGTTGGTTTGTTGGTTTGTTGGTTTGTTGGTTTGTTGGTTTGTTGGTTTGTTGTTTTGTTGGTTTGTTTGTTTATTGGTTTGTTGGTTTGTTGGTTTGTTAGTTTGTTAGTTTGTTCGTTTGTTGGTTTGTTTGTTTGCTGGTTTGTTGGTTTGTTGGTTTGTTGGTTTGTTGGTTTGTTGGTTTGTTGGTTTGTTGGTTTGTTGGTTTGTTGGTTTGTTGGTTTGTTGGTTTGTTGGTTTGTTCGTTTGTTGGTTTGTTGGCTTGTTGGTTTGTTGGTTTGTTGGTTTGTTGGTTGGTTGGTTTGTTGGCTTGTTTGATTGTTGGTTTGTTTGTTTGTTGGTTTGTTGGTTTGTTCGCTTGTTGGCTTGTTGGCTTGTTGGTTTGTTGGTTTGTTGGTTTGTTGGTTTGTTGGTTTGTTTGATTGTTGGTTTGTTTGTTTGTTGGCCTGTTGGCTTGTTGGTTTGTTGGCTTGTTGGTTTTTTGGTTTGTTGGTTTGTTGGTTTGTTGGTTTGTTGGTTTGTTGGTTTGTTCGTTTGTTGGTTTGTTTGTTTGCTGGTTTGTTGGTTTGTTGGTTTGTTGGTTTGTTGGTTTGTTGGTTTGTTGGTATGTTGGTTTGTTGGTTTGTTGGTTTGTTGGTTTGTTGGTTTGTTCGTTTGTTGGTTTGTTGGCTTGTTGGTTTGTTGGTTTGTTGGTTTGTTGGTTTGTTGGTTTGTTGGTTTGTTGGTTTTTTGCTTTGTTGGTTTGTTGGTTTGTTGCTTTGTTGGTTTGTTTATTTGTTGGCCTGGTGCTTGTTGGTTTATTGGTTTGTTCGTTTGTTGGCTTGGTGGTTTGTTGGCTTGTTGGCTTGTTGGTGTGTTGGTTTGTTGGTTTGTTGGTTTGTTGGTTTGTTGGTTTGTTGGTTTGTTGTTTTGTTGGTTTGTTTGTTTATTGGTTTGTTGGTTTGTTGGTTTGTTAGTTTGTTAGTTTGTTCGTTTGTTGGTTTGTTTGTTTGCTGGTTTGTTGGTTTGTTGGTTTGTTGGTTTGTTGGTTTGTTGGTTTGTTGGTTTGTTGGTTTGTTGGTTTGTTGGTTTGTTGGTTTGTTGGTTTGTTGGTTTGTTCGTTTGTTGGTTTGTTGGCTTGTTGGTTTGTTGGTTTGTTGGTTTGTTGGTTGGTCGGTTTGTTGGCTTGTTTGATTGTTGGTTTGTTTGTTTGTTGGTTTGTTGGTTTGTTCGCTTGTTGGCTTGTTGGTTTGTTGGTTTGTTGGTTTGTTGGTTTGTTGGTTTGTTTGATTGTTGGTTTGTTTGTTTGTTGCCCTGTTGGCTTGTTGGTTTGTTGGCTTGTTGGTTTTTTGGTTTGTTGGTTTGTTGGTTTGTTGGTTTGTTGGTTTGTTGGTTTGTTCGTTTGTTGGTTTGTTTGTTTGCTGGTTTGTTGGTTTGTTGGTTTGTTGGTTTGTTGGTTTGTTGGTTTGTTGGTATGTTGGTTTGTTGGTTTGTTGGTTTGTTGGTTTGTTGGTTTGTTCGTTTGTTGGTTTGTTGGCTTGTTGGTTTGTTGGTTTGTTGGTTTGTTGGTTTGTTGGTTTGTTGGTTTGTTGGTTTTTTGCTTTGTTGGTTTGTTGGTTTGTTGCTTTGTTGGTTTGTTTATTTGTTGGCCTGGTGCTTGTTGGTTTGTTGGCTTGTTGGTTTTTTGGTTTGTTGGTTTTTTGGTTTGTTGGCTTGTTGGTTTGTTGGTTTGTTGGTTTGTTGGTTTGTTGGTTTGTTGGTTTGTTGGTTTGTTGGTTTGTTGGTTTGTTGGTTTGTTGGTTTGTTGGTTTGTTGGTTTGTTGGTTTGTTGGTTTGTTGGTTTGTTGGTTTGTTGGTTTGTTGGTTTGTTGGTTTGTTGGTTTGTTGGTTTGTTGGTTTGTTGGTTTGTTGGTTTGTTGGTTTGTTGGTTTGTTGGTTTGTTGGTTTGTTGGTTTGTTGGTTTGTTGGTTTGTTGGTTTGTTGGTTTGTTGGTTTGTTTGTTTGTTGGTTTGTTTGTTTGTTCGTTTGTTGGTTTGTTGGCTTGTTGCTTTGTTGGTTTGTTGGTTTGTTGGTTTGTTGGTTTGTTGGTTTGTTCGTTTGTTGCTTTGTTGGTTTGTTGGTTTGTTGCTTTGTTGGTTTGTTGGTTTGTTGGTTTTTTGTTGTTGGGTTGTTGGTTTGTTGGTTTGTTGGTTTGTTCGTTTGTTGGTTTTTTGGTTTGGTGGTTTGTTCGTTTGTTGGTTTGTTGGTTGGTTAGTTTGTTCGTTTGTTGGTTTTTTGGTTTGTTGGTTTGTTGGTTTGTTGGTTTTTTGATTTGTTGGCTTGTTGGTTTGTTCGCTTGTTGGCTTGTTGGTTTGTTTTTTTTTGTTGGTTTGTTTGTTAATTTGTTTGTTGGTTTGTTGTTTTGTTGGTTTGTTGGTTTGTTTGTTTGTTGGTTTGTTGGTTTGTTGGTTTGTTGGTCTATTGGTTTGTTTGTTTGTTGGTTTGTTCGTTTGTTGGCTTGTTGGCTTGTTGGCTTGTTGGCTTGTTGGTTTGTTGGTTTGTTGGTTTGTTGGTTTGTTGGTTTGTTGGTTTGTTGGTTTGTTGGTTTGTTGGTTTTTTTGATTGTTGGTTTGTTTGTTTGTTGGTTTGTTGGTTTGTTTGTTTGTTGGTTTGTTGGTTTGTTTGTTTGTTGGTTTGTTGGTTTGTTGGTTTGTTGGTTTGTTGGTTTGTTGGTATTGGTTTGTTGGTTTGTTTGTTTGTTGGTTTGTTCGTTTGTTGGCTTGTTGGCTGGTTGTTTTGTTGGCTTGTTGGTTTGTTGGTTTGTTGGTTTGTTGGTTTGTTGGTTTGTTGGTTTGTTTGAATGTTGGTTTGTTTGTTTGTTGGTTTGTTTGTCTGTCTGGATGTTGGTTTGTTTGTTTGTTGGCTTGCTGGTTTGTTGGTTTGTTGGTTTGTTGGTTCGTTGGTTTATTGGTTTGTTTGATTGTTGGTTTGTTTGCTTGTTGGCTTGTTGGCTTGTTGGTTTGTTGGCTTGTTGGTTTGTTGTTTTGTTGGTTTGTTGGCTTGTTGGCTTGTTGGTTTGTTGGTTTGTTGGTTTGTTGGTTTGTTCGTTTGTTGGTTTTTTGGTTTGTTGGCTTGTTGGCTTGTTGGTATGTTGGTTTGTTGGTTTATTGGTTTGTTCGTTTGTTCGTTTGTTGGCTTGTTGGTTTGTTGGCTTGTTGGCTTGTTGGTTTGTTGGTTTATTGGTTTGTTGGTTTGTTGGTTTGTTTGATTGTTGGTTTGTTTGTTTGTTGATTTGTTGGTTTGTTCGTTTGTTCGTTTGTTGGCTTGTTGGTTTGTTGGCTTGTTGGCTTGTTGGTTTGTTGGCTTCTTGGCTTGTTGTTTTGTTGGTTTGTTGGTTTGTTGGTTTGTTGGTTTGTTGGTTTGTTGGTTTGTTGTTTTGTTGGTTTGTTTGTTTATTGGTTTGTTGGTTTGTTTATTTGTTGGTTTGTTGGTTTGTTGGTTTATTGGTTTGTTGGTTTGTTGGTTTGTTTGATTGTTGGTTTGTTTGTTTGTTGGCTTGTTGGCTTGTTGGCATGTTGGCTTGTTGGTTTGTTGGTTTGTTGGTTTGTTGGTTTGTTGGTTTGTTGGTTTGTTGGTTTGTTGATTTTTTTGATTGTTGGTTTGTTTGTTTGTTGGTTTGTTGGTTTGTTGGTTTGTTGGTTTGTTGGTTTGTTGGTTTGTTCGTTTGTTGGTTTGTTGGCTTGTTGGTTTGTTGGTTTGTTGGTTTGTTGGTTGGTCGGTTTGTTGGCTTGTTGGTTTGTTGGCTTGTTGGCTTGTTGGTTTGTTGGTTTGTTGGTTTGTTGGTTTGTTGGTTTGTTGGTTTGTTGGTTTGTTGGTTTGTTGTTTTGTTGGTTTGTTTGTTTATTGGTTTGTTTGTTTGTTGGTTTGTTGGTTTGTTGGTTTGTTGGTTTGTTGGTTTGTTGGTTTGTTGGTTTGTTGGTTTGTTGGTTTGTTGGTTTGTTGGTTTATTGGTTTGTTGGTTTGTTGGTTTGTTTGATTGTTGGTTTGTTTGTTTGTTGATTTGTTGGTTTGTTCGTTTGTTCGTTTGTTGGCTTGTTGGTTTGTTGGCTTGTTGGCTTGTTGGTTTGTTGGCTTCTTGGCTTGTTGTTTTGTTGGTTTGTTGGTTTGTTGGTTTGTTGGTTTGTTGGTTTGTTGTTTTGTTGGTTTGTTTGTTTATTGGTTTGTTGGTTTGTTTATTTGTTGGTTTGTTGGTTTGTTGGTTTATTGGTTTGTTGGTTTGTTGGTTTGTTTGATTGTTGGTTTGTTTGTTTGTTGGCTTGTTGGCTTGTTGGCTTGTTGGCTTGTTGGTTTGTTGGTTTGTTGGTTTGTTGGTTTGTTGGTTTGTTGGTTTGTTGGTTTGTTGGTTTTTTTGATTGTTGGTTTGTTTGTTTGTTGGTTTGTTGGTTTGTTTGTTTGTTGGTTTGTTGGTTTGTTTGTTTGTTGGTTTGTTGGTTTGTTGGTTTGTTGGTTTGTTGGTTTGTTGGTGTTGGTTTGTTGGTTTGTTTGTTTGTTGGTTTGTTCGTTTGTTGGCTTGTTGGCTTGTTGGCTTGTTGGCTTGTTGGTTTGTTGGTTTGTTGGTTTGTTGGTTTGTTGGTTTGTTGGTTTGTTTGATTGTTGGTTTGTTTGTTTGTTGGTTTGTTTTTTTGTTTGATTATTGGTTTGTTTGTTTGTTGGCTTTCTGGTTTGTTGGTTTGTTGGTTTGTTGGTTTGTTGGTTCGTTGGTTTGTTGGTTTGTTTGATTGTTGGTTTGTTTGCTTGTTGGCTTGTTGGCTTGTTGGTTTGTTGGCTTGTTGGTTTGTTGGTTTGTTGGTTTGTTGGCTTGTTGGCTTGTTGGTTTGTTGGTTTGTTGGTTTGTTGGTTTGTTCGTTTGTTGGTTTTTTGGTTTGTTGGCTTGTTGGTATGTTGGTTTGTTGGTTTATTGGTTTGTTCGTTTGTTCGTTTGTTGGCTTGTTGGTTTGTTGGCTTGTTGGTTTGTTGGTTTGTTGGTTTGTTGGTTTGTTGGTTTGTTGGTTTGTTGGTTTGTTGGTTTTTTTGATTGTTGGTTTGTTTGTTTGTTGGTTTGTTGGTTTGTTGGTTTGTTGTTTTGTTGGTTTGTTTGTTTATTGGTTTGTTGGTTTGTTGGTTTGTTGGTTTGTTGGTTTGTTGGTTTGTTGGTTTGTTGGTTTGTTGGTTTGTTGGTTTGTTGGTTTGTTGGTTTGTTGGTTTGTTGGTTTGTTGGTTTGTTGGTTTGGTGGTTTATTGGTTTGTTGGTTTGTTGGTTTGTTTGATTGTTGGTTTGTTTGTTTGTTGGTTTGTTGGTTTGTTCGTTTGTTCGTTTGTTGGCTTGTTGGTTTGTTGGCTTGTTGGTTTGTTGGTTTGTTGGCTTCTTGGCTTGTTGTTTTGTTGGTTTGTTGGTTTGTTGCTTTGTTGATTTGTTGGTTTGTTGGTTTGTTGTTTTGTTGGTTTGTTTGTTTATTGGTTTGTTGGTTTGTTTATTTGTTGGTTTGTTGGTTTGTTGGTTTATTGGTTTGTTGGTTTGTTGGTTTGTTTGATTGTTGGTTTGTTTGTTTATTGGCTTGTTGGTTTGTTGGTTTGTTGGTTTGTTGGTCTGTTGGTTTGTTGGTTTGTTGGTTTGTTTGATTGTTGGATTGTTTGTTTATTGGCTTGTTGGTTTGTTGGTTTGTTGGTTTGTTGGCTTGTTGGTTTTTGGTTTGTTGGTTTTTTGGTTTGTTGGCTTGTTGGTTTGTTGGTTTGTTGGTTTGTTGGTTTGTTGGTTTGTTGGCTTTTTGGCTTGTTGGATTGTTGGCTTGTTGGCTTGTTGGTTTGTTTGTTTGTTGGTTTGTTGGTTTGTTAGTTTGTTGGTTTGTTTGATTGTTGGTTTGTTTGTTTGTTGACTTGTTGGTTTGTTGGTTTGTTGGTTTATTGGTTTGTTCGTTTGTTGGCTTGTTGGTTTGTTGGCTTGTTGGCTTGTTGGTTTGTTGGTTTGTTGGTTTGTTGGTTTGTTGGTTTGTTGGTTTGTTAGTTTGTTGGTTTGTTGTTTTGTTGGTTTGTTTGTTTATTGGTTTGTTGGTTTGTTGGTTTGTTAGTTTGTTAGTTTGTTCGTTTGTTGGTTTGTTTTTTTGCTGGTTTGTTGGTTTGTTGGTTTGTTGGTTTGTTGGTTTGTTGGTTTGTTGGTTTGTTGGTTTGTTGGTTTGTTGGTTTGTTCGTTTCTTGGTTTGTTGGCTTGTTGGTTTGTTGGTTTGTTGGTTTGTTGGTTGGTCGGTTTGTTGGTTTGTTGCTTTGTTGGTTTGTTGGTTTGTTGCTTTGTGGGTTTGTTGGTTTGTTGGTTTTTTGGTTTGTTGGCTTGTTGGTTTGTTGGTTTATTGGTTTGTTCGTTTGTTGGTTTTATGGTTTGGTGGTTTGTTCGTTTGTTGGTTTGTTGGTTGGTTAGTTTGTTCGTTTGTTGGTTTTTTGGTTTGTTGATTTGTTGGTTTGTTGGTTTTTTGGTTTGTTGGCTTGTTGGTTTGTTCGTTTGTTGGCTTGTTGGTTTGTTTTTTTTTGTTGGTTTGTTTGTTAATTTGTTTGTTGGTTTGTTGTTTTGTTGGTTTGTTGTTTTGTTGGTTTGTTGGTTTGATTGTTTGTTGGTTTGTTGGTTTGTTGGTTTGTTGGTTTATTGGTTTGTTTGTTTGTTGGTTTGTTCGTTTGTTGGCTTGTTGGCTTGTTGGCTTGTTGGTTTGTTGGTTTGTTAGTTTGTTGGTTTGTTGGTTTGTTGGTTTGTTGGTTTTTTTGATTGTTGGTTTGTTTGTTTGTTGGTTTGTTGGTTTGTTTGTTTGTTGGTTTGTTGGTTTGTTTGTTTGTTGGTTTGTTGGTTTGTTGGTTTGTTGGTTTGTTGGTTTGTTTGTTTGTTGGTTTGTTCGTTTGTTGGCTTGTTGGCTTGTTGGCTTGTTGGCTTGTTGGTTTGTTTGTTTGTTGGTTTGTTGGTTTGTTGGTTTGTTGGTTTGTTTGATTGTTGGTTTGTTTGTTTGTTGACTTGTTGGTTTGTTGGTTTGTTGGTTTGTTGGTTTGTTGGTTTGTTGGTTAGTTGGTTTGTTGGTTTGTTGGTTTGTTGGTTTGTTGGTTTGTTTGTTTGTTGTTTTGTTGGTTTGTTTATTTATTGGTTTGTTGGTTTGTTGGTTTGTTGGTTTGTTGGTTTGTTGGTTTGTTGGTTTGTTGGTTTGTTGGTTTGTTGGTTTGTTGGCTTGTTGGTTTGTTGGTTTGTTGGTTTGTTGGTTTGTTCGTTTGTTCGTTTGTTGGCTTGTTGGTTTGTTGGCTTGATGGCTTTTTGGTTTGTTGGTTTAATTGTTTGTTGGTTTGTTGGTTTGTTTGTTTGTTGGTTTGTTGGTTTGTTGGTTTGTTGGTTTGTTGGTTTGTTGGTTTGTTGGTTTATTGGTTTGTTGGTTTGTTGGTTTGTTGGTTTGTTGTTTTGTTGATTTGTTGGTTTGTTGGTTTGTTGGTTTGTTTGTTTGTTGGTTTGTTCGTTTGTTGGCTTGTTGGTTTTTTGGCTTGTTGGCTTACTGGTTTGTTGGTTTTTTCGTTTGTTGGTTTGTTGGTTTGTTGGTTTGTTGGTTTGTTGGTTTGTTAGTTTGTTGGTTTATTGGTTTGTTCGTTTGTTCGTTTGTTGGCGTGTTGGTTTGTTGGATAGTTGGCTTGTTGGTTTGTTGGTTCGTTGGTTTGTTGGTTTGTTGTTTTGTTGGTTTGTTTGTTTGTTGGTTTGTTGGTTTGTTGGTTTGTTGGTTTGTTGGTTTGTTGTTTTCTCGGTTTGTTGGTTTGTTGGTTTGTTTGTTTGTTGGTTTGTTCGTTTGTTGGCTTGTTGCTTTGTTGGCTTGTTGGCTTATTGGTTTTTTGGTTCTTTGGTTTGTTGGTTTTTGGTTTGTTGGCTTGTTGGTTTGTTGGTTTGTTGGTTTTTTTGGTTTATTGGTTTGTTGGTTTGTTGGTTTGTTCGTTTGTTGGTTTGTTTGTTCGTTGGTTTGTTCGTTTGTTGGTTTGTTGGTTTGTTGGCTTGTTGGTTTGTTGGTTTGTTGGTTTGTTGGTTTGTTCGTTTGTTCGTTTGTTGGCTTGTTGGTTTGTTGGCTTGATGGCTTTTTGGTTTGTTGGTTTATTTGTTTGTTGGTTTGTTGGGTTGATTGTTTGTTGGTTTGTTGGTTTCTTGGTTTTTTGGTTTGTTGGTTTGTTGGTTTGTTAGTTTGTTGGTTTGTTGGTTTGTTGGTTTGTTGGTTTGTTGGTTTGTTAGTTTGTTGGTTCGTTGATTTGTTGGTTTGTTGGTTTGTTGGTTTGATGGTTTGTTGATTTGTTGGTTTGTTGGCCTGTTGGTTTGTTGGTTTGTTGGTTTGTTGGTTTGTTGCTTTATTTGTTTGTTGGTTTGTTGGTTTGTTGGTTTGTTGGCTTGTTGGTTTGTTCGTTTGTTGTATTGTTGGTTTGTTGCCTTGTCGGATTGTTGGTTTGTTGGTTTGTTGGTTTCTTGGTTTCTTGGTTTGTTGGTTTTTTGGTTTTTTGGTTTGTTGGCTTGTTGGTTTGTTGGTTTGTTGATTTGTTGGTTTGTTGGTTTGTTGGTTTGTTGGTTTGTTGGTTTGTTGGTTTGTTGGTTTGTTGGTTTTTTGGTTTGTTGGTTTGTTGGTTTGTTGGTTTGTTGGCTTGTTGGTTTGTTGGTTTGTTGGTTTGTTGGTTTGTTCGTTTGTTCGTTTGTTGGCTTGTTGGTTTGTTCGGTTGTTGGCTTGTTGGTTTGTTGGTTTGTTGGTTTGTTGGTTTGTTGGTTTGTTGGTTTGTCGGTTTGTTGCTTTGTTGGTTTGTTGGTTTGTTGGTTTGTTGGTTTGTTTGTTTGTTGGTGTGTTGGTTTATTTGTCTGTTTGTTTGTTGGTTTGTTGGTTTGTTCGTTTGTTCGTTTGTTGGCTTGTTGGTTTGTTGGGTTGTTGGCTTGTTGGTTTGTTGGTTTGTTGGTTTGTTGGTTTGTTGGTTTGTTGGTTTGTCGGTTTGTTGGTTTGTTGGTTTTTTGGCTTGTTGGTTCGTTGGTTTGTTGGTTTGTTGGTTTGTTCGTTTGTTCGTTTGTTGGCTTGTTGGTTTGTTGGTTTTTTGGTTTTTTGGTTTTTTGGTTTGTTGGCTTGTTAGTTTGTTGGTTTGTTGATTTGTTGGTTTGTTGGTTTGTTGGTTTGATGGTTTGTTGGTTTGTTGGTTTGTTGGCCTGTTGGTTTGTTGGTTTGTTGGTTTGTTGGTTTGTTGGCTTGTTGGTTTGTTGGTTTGTTGGTTTGTTGGTTTGTTTGTTTGTTGGCTTGTTGGCTTGTTGGTTTGTTGGTTTGTTGGTTTGTTGGTTTGTTGGTTTGTTGGTTTGTTGGTTTGTTTGTTTGTTCGTTTGTTGGCGTGTTGGTTTGTTGGATAGTTGGCTTGTTGGTTTGTTGGTTCGTTGGTTTGTTGGTTTGTTGTTTTGTTGGTTTGTTTGTTTGTTGGTTTGTTGGTTTGTTGGTTTGTTGGTTTGTTGGTTTGTTGGTTTGTTGTGTTCTTGGTTTGTTGGTTTGTTTGTTTGTTGGTTTGTTCGTTTGTTGGCTTGTTGGTTTGTTGGCTTGTTGGCTTATTGGTTTGTTGGTTTTTTGATTTGTTGGTTTTTGGTTTGTTGGCTTGTTGGTTTGTTGGTTTGTTGGTTTCTTGGTTTACTGGTTTGTTGGTTTGTTGGTTTGTTCGTTTGTTGGTTTGTTGGTTTGTTTGTTTGTTGGTTTGTTCGTTTGTTGGCTTGTTGGTTTGTTGGGTTGTTGGTTTGTTGCTTTGTTGGTTTGTTGATTTGTTGGTTTGTTGGTTTGTTGGCTTGTTGGTTTGTTGGATTGTTGGTTTGTTGGTTTGTTGGTTTGTTGGTTTGTTGGTTTGTTGGTTTGTTAGTTTGTTGGTTTGTTGGTTTGTTCGTTTGTTCGTTTGTTGGCGTGTTTGTTTGTTGGATAGTTGGCTTGTTGGTTTGTTGGTTCGTTGGTTTGTTGGTTTGTTGTTTTGTTGGTTTGTTTGTTTGTTGGTTTGTTGGTTTGTTGGTTTGTTGGTTTGTTAGTTTGTTGGTTTGTTGGTTTGTTCGTTTGTTCGTTTGTTGGCGTGTTGGTTTGTTGGATAGTTGGTTTGTTGGTTTGTTGGTTCGTTGGTTTGTTGGTTTGTTGTTTTGTTGGTTTGTTTGTTTGTTGGCTTGTTGGTTTTTTGGCTTGATGGCTTTTTGGTTTGTTAATTTATTTGTTTGTTGGTTTGTTGGCTTGTTAGTTTGTTGGTTTGTTGATTTGTTGGTTTGTTGGTTTGTTGGTTTGATGGTTTGTTGGTTTGTTGGTTTTTTGGTTTGTTGGTTTGTTGGTTTGTTGGTTTGTTGGTTTGTTGGTTTGTTGGTTTGTTGGTTTGTTGATTTGTTGGTTTGTTGGCTTGTTAGTTTGTTGGTTTGTTGATTTGTTGGTTTGTTGGTTTGTTGGTTTGATGGTTTGTTGGTTTGTTGGTTTGTTGGCCTGTTGGTTTGTTGGTTTGTTGGTTTGTTGGTTTGTTGGTTTGTTGCTTTATTTGTTTGTTGGTTTGTTGGTTTGTTGGTTTGTTGGCTTGTTGGTTTGTTGGCTTGTTGGTTTGTTCGTTTGTTGCATTGTTGGTTTGTTGGCTTGTCGGATTGTTGGTTTGTTGGTTTGTTGGTTTCTTGGTTTCTTGGTTTGTTGGTTTTTTGGTTTTTTGGTTTGTTGGCTTGTTGGTTTGTTGGTTTGTTGATTTGTTGGTTTGTTGGTTTGTTTGTTTGTTGGTTTGTTGGTTTGTTTGTTTGTTGGTTTGTTGGTTTTTTGGTTTGTTGGTTTGTTGGTTTGTTGGTTTGTTGGCTTGTTGGTTCGTTGGTTTGTTGGTTTGTTGGTTTGTTCGTTTGTTCGTTTGTTGGCTTGTTGGTTTGTTCGGTTGTTGGCTTGTTGGTTTGTTGGTTTGTTGGTTTGTTGGTTTGTTGGTTTGTTGGTTTGTCGGTTTGTTGGTTTGTTGGTTTGTTGGTTTGTTGGTTTGTTGGTTTGTTTGTTTCTTGGTGTGTTGGTTTATTTGTTTGTTGGTTTGTTGGTTTGTTCGTTTGTTCGTTTGTTGGCTTGTTGGTTTGTTGGGTTGTTGGCTTGTTGGTTTGTTGGTTTGTTGGTTTGTTGGTTTATTGGTTTGTTGGTTTGTCGGTTTGTTGGTTTGTTGGTTTGTTGGCTTGTTGGTTCGTTGGTTTGTTGGTTTGTTGGTTTGTTCGTTTATTCGTTTGTTGGCTTTTTGGTTTGTTGGTTTTTTGGTTTTTTGGTTTTTTGGTTTGTTGGCTTGTTAGTTTGTTGGTTTGTTGATTTGTTGGTTTGTTAGTTTGTTGGTTTGATGGTTTGTTGGTTTGTTGCTTTGTTGGCCTGTTGGTTTGTTGGTTTGTTGGTTTGTTGGTTTGTTGGCTTGTTGGTTTGTTGGTTTGTTGGTTTGTTGGTTTGTTTGTTTGTTGGCTTGTTGGCTTGTTGGTTTGTTGGTTTGTTGGTTTGTTGGTTTGTTGGTTTGTTGGTTTGTTTGTTTGTTCGTTTGTTGGCGTGTTGGTTTGTTGGATAGTTGGCTTGTTGGTTTGTTGGTTCGTTGGTTTGCTGGTTTGTTGTTTTGTTGGTTTGTTTGTTTGTTGGTTTGTTGGTTTGTTGGTTTGTTGGTTTGTTGGTTTGTTGTGTTCTTGGTTTGTTGGTTTGTTGGTTTGTTTGTTTGTTGGTTTGTTCGTTTGTTGGCTTGTTGGTTTGTTGGCTTGTTGGCTTATTGGTTTGTTGGGTTTTTGATTTGTTGGTTTTTGGTTTGTTTACTTGTTGGTTTGTTGGTTTGTTGGTTTCTTGGTTTACTGGTTTGTTGGTTTGTTGGTTTGTTCGTTTGTTGGTTTGTTGGTTTGTTGGTTTGTTGGTTTGTTGGTTTGTTGGTTTGTTGGTTTGTTGTTTTGTTGGTTTGTTTGTTTATTGGTTTGTTGGTTTGTTGGTTTGTTAGTTTGTTAGTTTGTTCGTTTGTTGGTTTGTTTGTTTGCTGGTTTGTTGGTTTGTTGGTTTGTTGGTTTGTTGGTTTGTTGGTTTGTTGGTTTGTTGGTTTGTTGGTTTGTTGGTTTGTTCGTTTGTTGGTTTGTTGGCTTGTTGGTTTGTTGGTTTGTTGGTTTGTTGGTTGGTCGGTTTGTTGGTTTGTTGCTTTGTTGGTTTGTTGGTTTGTTGGTTTTTTGGTTTGTTGGCTTGTTGGTTTGTTGGTTTGTTGGTTTGTTCGTTTGTTGGTTTTTTGGTTTGGTGGTTTGTTCGTTTGTTGGTTTGTTGGTTGGTTAGTTTGTTCGTTTGTTGGTTTTTTGGTTTGTTGGTTTGTTGGTTTGTTGGTTAGTTGGTTTTTTGGTTTGTTGGCTTGTTGGTTTGTTCGTTTGTTGGCTTGTTGGTTTTTTTTTTTGTTGGTTTGTTTGTTAATTTGTTTGTTGGTTTGTTGTTTTGTTGGTTTGTTGGTTTGTTTGTTTGTTGGTTTGTTGGTTTGTTGGTTTGTTGGTTTATTGGTTTGTTTGTTTGTTGGTTTGTTCGTTTGTTGGCTTGTTGCCTTGTTGGCTTGTTGGCTTGTTGGCTTGTTGGTTTGTTGGTTTATTAGTTTGTTGGTTTGTTGGTTTGTTGGTTTGTTGGTTTTTTTGATTGTTGGTTTGTTTGTTTGTTGGTTTGTTGGTTTGTTTGTTTGTTGGTTTGTTGGTTTGTTTGTTTGTTGGTTTGTTGGTTTGTTGGTTTGTTGGTTTGTTGGTTTGTTTGTTTGTTGGTTTGTTCGTTTGTTGGCTTGTTGGCTTGTTGGCTTGTTGGCTTGTTGGTTTGTTTGTTTGTTGGTTTGTTGGTTTGTTGGTTTGTTGGTTTGCTTGATTGTTGGTTTGTTTGTTTGTTGACTTGTTGGTTTGTTGGTTTGTTGGTTTGTTGGTTTGTTGGTTTGTTGGTTTGTTGGTTTGTTGGTTTTTTGGTTTGTTGGTTTGTTGTTTTGTTGGTTTGTTTATTTATTGGTTTGTTGGTTTGTTGGTTTGTTGGTTTGTTGGTTTGTTGGTTTGTTGGTTTGTTGGTTTGTTGGTTTGTTGGCTTGTTGGTTTGTTGGTTTGTTGGTTTGTTGGTTTGTTCGTTTGTTCGTTTGTTGGTTTGTTGGTTTGATGGTTTGTTGGTTTGTTGCTTTGTTGGCCTGTTGGTTTGTTGGTTTGTTGGTTTGTTGGTTTGTTGGCTTGTTGGTTTGTTGGTTTGTTGGTTTGTTGGTTTGTTGGTTTGTTTGTTTGTTGGCTTGTTGGCTTGTTGGTTTGTTGGTTTGTTGGTTTGTTGGTTTGTTGGTTTGTTGGTTTGTTTGTTTGTTCGTTTGTTGGCGTGTTGGTTTGTTGGATAGTTGGCTTGTTGGTTTGTTGGTTCGTTGGTTTGCTGGTTTGTTGTTTTGTTGGTTTGTTTGTTTGTTGGTTTGTTGATTTGTTGGTTTGTTGGTTTGTTGGTTTGTTGTGTTCTTGGTTTGTTGGTTTGTTGGTTTGTTTGTTTGTTGGTTTGTTAGTTTGTTGGCTTGTTGGTTTGTTGGCTTGTTGGCTTATTGGTTTGTTGGTTTTTTGATTTGTTGGTTTTTGGTTTGTTGGCTTGTTGGTTTGTTGGTTTGTTGGTTTCTTGGTTTACTGGTTTGTTGGTTTGTTGGTTTGTTCGTTTGTTGGTTTGTTGGTTTGTTGGTTTGTTGGGTTGTTGGTTTGTTGGTTTGTTGGTTTGTTGTTTTGTTGGTTTGTTTGTTTATTGGTTTGTTGGTTTGTTGGTTTGTTAGTTTGTTAGTTTGTTCGTTTGTTGGTTTGTTTGTTTGCTGGTTTGTTGGTTTGTTGGTTTGTTGGTTTGTTGGTTTGTTGGTTTGTTGGTTTGTTGGTTTGTTGGTTTGTTGGTTTGTTCGTTTGTTGGTTTGTTGGCTTGTTGGTTTGTTGGTTTGTTGGTTTGTTGGTTGGTCGGTTTGTTGGTTTGTTGCTTTGTTGGTTTGTTGGTTTGTTGCTTTGTTGGTTTGTTGGTTTGTTGGTTTTTTGGTTTGTTGGCTTGTTGGTTTGTTGGTTTGTTGGTTTGTTCGTTTGTTGGTTTTTTGGTTTGGTGGTTTGTTCGTTTGTTGGTTTGCTGGTTGGTTAGTTTGTTCGTTTGTTGGTTTTTTGGTTTGTTGGTTTGTTGGTTTGTTGGTTTGTTGGTTTTTTGGTTTGTTGGCTTGTTGGTTTGTTCGTTTGTTGGCTTGTTGGTTTTTTTTTTTGTTGGTTTGTTTGTTAATTTGTTTGTTGGTTTGTTGTTTTGTTGGTTTGTTGGTTTGTTTGTTTGTTGGTTTGTTGGTTTGTTGGTTTGTTGGTTTATTGGTTTGTTTGTTTGTTGGTTTGTTCGTTTGTTGGCTTGTTGCCTTGTTGGCTTGTTGGCTTGTTGGCTTGTTGGTTTGTTGGTTTGTTAGTTTGTTGGTTTGTTGGTTTGTTGGTTTGTTGGTTTTTTTGATTGTTGGTTTGTTTGTTTGTTGGTTTGTTGGTTTGTTTGTTTGTTGGTTTGTTGGTTTGTTTGTTTGTTGGTTTGTTGGTTTGTTGGTTTGTTGGTTTGTTGGTTTGTTTGTTTGTTGGTTTGTTCGTTTGTTGGCTTGTTGGCTTGTTGGCTTGTTGGCTTGTTGGTTTGTTTGTTTGTTGGTTTGTTGGTTTGTTGGTTTGTTGGTTTGCTTGATTGTTGGTTTGTTTGTTTGTTGACTTGTTGGTTTGTTGGTTTATTGGTTTGTTGGTTTGTTGGTTTGTTGGTTTGTTGGTTTTTTGGTTTGTTGGTTTGTTGTTTTGTTGGTTTGTTTATTTATTGGTTTGTTGGTTTGTTGGTTTGTTGGTTTGTTGGTTTGTTGGTTTGTTGGTTTGTTGGCTTGTTGGTTTGTTGGTTTGTTGGTTTGTTGGTTTGTTCGTTTGTTCGTTTGTTGGCTTGTTGGTTTGTTGGCTTGATGGCTTTTTGGTTTGTTGGTTTAATTGTTTGTTGGTTTGTTGGTTTGTTTGTTTGTTGGTTTGTTGGTTTGTTGGTTTCTTGGTTTTTTGGTTTGTTGGTTTGTTGGTTTGTTGGTTTGTTGGTTTGTTGGTTTGTTGGTTTGTTGGTTTGTTGGATTGTTGGTTTGTTGGCTTGTTAGTTTGTTGGTTTGTTGATTTGTTGGTTTGTTGGTTTGTTGATTTGATGGTTTGTTGGTTTGTTGGTTTGCTGGCCTGTTGGTTTGTTGGTTTGTTGGTTTGTTGGTTTGTTTCTTTATTTGTTTGTTGGTTTGTTGGTTTGTTGGCTTGTTGGTTTGTTGGCTTGTTGGTTTGTGCGTTTGTTGCATTGTTGGTTTGTTGGCTTGTCGGATTGTTGGTTTGTTGGTTTGTTGGTTTGCTGGCCTGTTGGTTTGTTGGTTTGTTGGTTTGTTGGTTTGTTTCTTTATTTGTTTGTTGGTTTGTTGGTTTGTTGGCTTGTTGGTTTGTTGGCTTGTTGGTTTGTGCGTTTGTTGCATTGTTGGCTTGTTGGCTTGTCGGATTGTTGGTTTGTTGGTTTGTTGGTTTGTTGGTTTGTTGGTTTGTTGGTTTGTTGGTTTGTTGGTTTGTTGGTTTGTTGGTTTATTGGTTTGTTGGTTTGTTGGTTTGTTGGTTTCTTGGTTTCTTGGTTTGTTGGTTTTTTGGTTTTTTGGTTTGTTGGCTTGTTGGTTTGTTAGTTTGTTGATTTGTTGGTTTGTTGGTTTGTTGGTTTGTTGGTTTGTTGGTTTGTTGGTTTGTTGGTTTTTTGGTTTGTTGGTTTGTTGGTTTGTTGGTTTGTTGGCTTGTTGGTTCGTTGGTTTGTTGGTTTGTTGGTTTGTTCGTTTGTTCGCTTGTTGGCTTATTGGTTTGTTGGGTTGTTGGCTTGTTGGTTTGTTAGTTTGTTGGTTTTTTGGTTTGTTGGTTTGTTGGTTTGTTGGTTTGTTGGTTTGTTGGTTTTTTGGTTTGTTGGTTTGTTGGTTTGTTGGTTTGTTGGCTTGTTGGTTCGTTGGTTTGTTGGTTTGTTGGTTTGTTCGTTTGTTCGCTTGTTGGCTTATTGGTTTGTTGGGTTGTTGGTTTGTTGGTTTGTTGGTTTGTTGGTTTGTTGGTTTGTTTGTTTGTTGGTTTGTTTGTTTGTTGGCTTGTTGGCTTGCTGGCTTGTTGGCTTGTTGGTTTGTTTGTTTGTTGGTTTGTTGGTTTGTTGGTTTGTTGGTTTGTTGGTTTGTTGGTTTGTTGGTTTGTTGGTTTGTTGGTTTGTTGGTTTGTTGGTTTGTTGTTTTGTTGGTTTGTTTATTTATTGGTTTGTTGGTTTGTTGGTTTGTTGGTTTGTTGGTTTGTTGGTTTGTTGGTTTGTTGGTTTGTTGGCTTGTTGGTTTGTTGGTTTGTTGGTTTGTTGGTTTGTTCGTTTGTTCGTTTGTTGGCTTGTTGGTTTGTTGGCTTGATGGCTTTTTGGTTTGTTGGTTTAAT